>JANAVB010007600.1:206312-876312 GCA_029216955.1 Iris pallida
AAGATCCACGTGACGAAAAGGTCTGGATGATGCGGTTTGAGGACGAAAAAACTATGTCTCCTCAAGTGAAGGAGTTCCTCACGTTACGTCAGAAACTGGCGGGTGACGGCATGCCCTTGGTCGATGCTTTTGTCATCGGGGGTATTGTCGCCAACCTCCCACCTGGGTAGAGCAACTTCATCGCGGACATGCACCGCAAGAAGATGGAAGTGGATCTGGAATGCTCTTGCATTGGATACATGTTGAAAATGAGTTGAAGGCTCAACTCAAAGTGGACGCCTTGTCCAAGCAGATGGCTAAGGCGAACATGGTGCAAGAAGGAAATTCTAAAGGAAAGCACAAGGCTCCCTACCAAAAGAAGAAATACGTTCACCATCTGAAGGTGAAGTCGGCTCAGTTCAAACCCAAGTCCAAAGAACCTATATCACGCCCCAAAACCAGAATACTGGAGTGGGGGACAGACACAGCCAGCTACGTACATTGAAGTGAATTCCACCTCGTAATACGGTCATGGCTTTCTAGATTTATAAGGATTTATCTACAATCCAACAGTCACTTATGGTCAAGAACAAGCCTAGTGTCTCAATTTCAAGCAAGCAAGTAAATGTAACAAGATGGTAGATCATCAGACATACAAAGTAAGGCGTCCCATACATTACATATTCAGATGATCATGAAGCTAGTCATATAAATGCGAAGACTAGCAAGAGTTAAAGTCATACATGATCAACCCTAGGATTTGTCAATCATGTTACAGCCCTTAGGCAGACAGGAATGTAAATCCAACATGAATTAACGCTTGCTCGGCAGCTAAACGCCTCAAAAGAATAATTTATAATAGAGTGGGAGAGCAAAATAAAACCCACTCATTGCCAAGGTTGTGTCTAGTGTTCACCATCTGGCTGGAAGGCTGGAAGATCCTCGGATGCTACTCCGAAATCTGGTAATACAAAACCAGCTGGGTCAGAACCCAGAAGAGCAAGTGCCATAAGGGAGGCTTCACTTAAGAAATAAAACCAACATGGTAGATCACAAGGCATAATAATGACAAAAAAACTTGGAGTTAAGAATTCAGGGGATAAACGATAAGATAACTAAGAAACTACTCCGGTAACCAGGTTACAACCCATAAACCAAACAAGAACCGGGGTTGTAACCCTTCACCTGAACAGAACTTAGTCTCTGACCGATTATCGATAAGGGTAAAGCATAAACAGTAACGTGCTAAAGTAACCATGTACTGGCACTGTCTAGACAAGACTAGACTGGACTCCATCCATCAATCACGGCCAAGCAATGAGTACGGCTTGATACTTTAACTAACTAGGGTTATCACAAGCCTAGTTATTAACAAGATGTATTGAGATGTTCCAACAGCCACAAGCCCTGCAGACTTAATCCAGGTTATCCAGTTGCAAGTTGAGAGAGTTGGATTAGGTGACTTGGGGGTGCAACACATGACAGTGTACTGGAAATATGTCCTACTCGACAGCAGGCTACTAGTCCAATTAAAGCGCCCAGATAATGGGACTGCCTGTAGCTAGGAAATCTCTTCATGAACTACTTGATCAATCTAATCATTATCCTAGTCAGATTCAGTATGAATTCCTGACCGTGGTAACCAAGAATCTATATCCTAGACATGAATTCCTGACCGCGCGACGTCCGTCCCGCCATTCCGGGCGACGTGGTCGCGAACCGAACGCATCGAAAGCTACGTAACGGCTTCGTGGTCGTGTGGGCTTTGGCGGAATTCAAATTGGTCGCGTGTGCGCGACGAATTTGATACGTATCCGTCGAAATTCACCGTATCGTGCACTTTGCAAATTTCTCAATTACTTTGTACACGCTCATCGGATCGAGATGAAACTTGTGCCAACAGGACCGTATCGTTTTTCTGGTCCTGTATGCCAAGTTTGGTCCAATTCTGAGACAGTTGAATCCGACGTCGTTTTGCGGCCCCACGGTCCCACTCAGCCCACCACAACACCCCTGTTGCCATCGGTAAGTAAGTTCCCCTTTTTTTACAGGACCGCCTTTGCCAACACAATGCTCAAAATACTTGACAGGCTGGAATGAGTTCAAAGTACTCGAGAGTTTTCACTAAAAAGGCGCTGTTAAGCCCATCGTGCTGATTGCGAATGAAATACCATTATTATGTATAAGCAGAAAAGGACCCTGAACAGGGGTTGGACAAATTTTCTCTTTCTTTTTTTTTCTCAGAAAGTGCATCTTTCATCTGCCGCTGTTATAACACCACTATATTCGTCCTTTTTGGGTTCATGCTCTTAATGGTGAATCGATCATTCGCTATCCTTTGAGTTATGAGAGGATAGAATGGACGAAAAGTAATGAAACCTGCGATGGCTACTGAATAACCACCTTTGACTTTGTTAATAATAAACCCTTTGACCTTTTGATTCGTTCGCCAAATCTTCTTCAGTTCCATCCAAGCTCGCTTTTGTCTGAATCTTCGTGGAAGAAGAAGCGGTTCACCAGCCACTACATCCAGGGATCCCACAAAAGAATGAAACCTGGCGGCTGCTCGCTTTTTGATCAGTGATTCACCAAACACTAGATGGATGAAGAATCTCTCCAAAATACGCTTTTTGATCAGTGATTCACCAGACACTACATTCAGGAATCCAACCTTATTCTCAAACCTGGTGGCTCGCTTCATTGGAACTCCTGTAAGCTCATCTTGCATACACATTTTGGGGGTACCAAGTCCGGCATCCAACAAGAACATTTCTTCGCTTAAGCCTAAGCGTAAAACGGAAGATTGTAAGGCGTTTCCACGACATAATAAAAAAGAAGAATTAGATCTTGGAAATAATCGACTCCAGCTCATCATAAGCTTTGATTTTGACTCCTATTCCTATTTTCTTCGAAAAGCGCTATCCTATCAAACGACAATGTCAGAGAAGAATCATACTCTTTCTATCCTAGAAGAAATAGTAGGGCCTGGACAAAGTGGTCACTTTGCGTGCCCCGAGAAACAAGATCTAAATGGATCTCGTGTAGAGGGCCCACCCTCTCGTCTAAAAAAAAGAGACCTTCGGCCACCTCTTGGAGATTGACTCCTGGAGGTAGGTGAAAGTTCCTATCCGTCGGATTTGTATCTCGATAAACTCGAAAAATAATATCCAACTCGTACACTATTTGATCTTTTATTACCTCAACCGTGAAATCGGTTATTTTTGTTTCTAGATTAACAGTCTTAATTTCATTAAGTATTCGTCCAGCCCTAATGGCTACCAGAACACTTAAAGGCAAAGTCAAACCCGTTATTTAGAGATTAGTAGGTCCATCTTTTTTTTTGAGTGCTCTTAAAGAAAGACCGCCAACTCGTATCCAGCGAAGCGACCGGTCCTTCTCTCTTGCGTGGAAGCTCTTTTCTTGTTTGAGAAAGAGCGTGTGGTCAGGTTTTGCCTGAACAGAAGGCGACCGTGCCGGGAGGTGAGATGACTTTTTTTCATTTGAAAAAGCCAAAACTGAACTCAAATTAAGGTATACTTCACACCCACCCAATCTCGATGAAAAAATGAAAACGGATTGCAACTACATCAACAACCTCTATTCCTGACGTGAACGGCCGCTTTCTTGGAACTAATTCATAGAGGCTTAGTGTTATTATAAACAAATAGAACAAGCGTGTGATGGACTGTCGTCATCATATAACTCGTTGTTCTAAGCACTGCCATTAGACTTTCTTTGCATTTATTTTCGAGGGGGAAACTCTTTCTATCCTTATGAAATCAAAGGATTTCTTTTTCTGTTATCCCTTGACCCTTTCTATGTCAAAGCAAAGCCTTGATCGTGCTTTCCTTCATTTTCCATACAATCTGTATCGAACCTTCTTTATACGAATAAAGAACTGAACTTCGGGTCGAAGAGAAAGAAAAAGAACTTTGGCTTCCTCCTATTCCGGATATATGCTTTCAGTTCCGCATTTTTGTTGCATCCCTAACTTTAGTGAGTGAACGTGAACGGCCACTGCTTTCCTTTGTGTTACATGAAATGAGGGCCCCCTCTCACTTAAAGGCAGCCTCCTAACCCGTGGAACCCGCTTGCCCGGTGGATGAGAAAGCGTACTTCGCCCTCAAAACCTGATTTTCGTTTTGACCATAAGGTCGGATGTTTCCGTGAGCAGTTAGCTGCGGATCTCCCCCTTTTTTGGGGGAAAGCTGGTGGCCCTTTTGGCGTGTTAATTCTTTCGACGGGGCGGCCTGATTCGTTCGGTAGATCCAGTCGAGGTGGTTTTCGTTTACCAGCGCGTAGGTGGTCTAAGTTCCTATGACCGAGTCTTTCTGGCCCCTGTGAACATCTTTTTTTAATGTATTAAAGAGGGCCTCTCTAACCGGTGAAAAGTGGTAGGTGTCCACTAACGGCTATTCCTGGCTCGTCTCCGATAACGCAATTCCGGGAGGAGTCGGTAGTTGGGCACTGGATCCCTTCGGACCTGGAGAACGTGTGACGCTGGGTCGGGGTTTGGTGAACCAACTGGTCGCTCCTCTAGTTGAAGTATCGGGCCCCTTTTTCGTTGCCTAGGTTACACCTTCGGAATACCCCAGACGGGGATTTCGCTCTACTCCTCCAATCTTCACTTTACGCCACGCCGACTCTCCGTCGTGGAATTAGACCAAGGGGAATCCCCATAGGACCCCGTCTCCCGCATCTTTCGCACGTAGGAGATCGAGACAACCTCAGGGCTATGTGGAAGTAGATCGATTGCCCTAGATAGACAACTACATAGAGGGTCTCTACAAGTCTATAAATAAGTTTCCAGATCGGTAGTAGTCCGGTCGCACCCGAACATAATATTCCAGAGGAAAATGCACCTAAGATCAAATATTTCGAGCCGGCTTCCGTGGAAAATTCAGACTTTCTTTTTGATGCTGCGATCACATAAAAACATAAACTTTGAGGCTCAATAGCTAAATACATGGCAATTGAATCATGAGCCGAGATCATTAAGAGCATACTGCGAGTAGGAAGTGGAATTAATACAATGGATTCAAAAGCATCAAACCTTTCTTCTTCGGAAAAATCGAAACACATCGAAATGGTACCAGCCGTACTTAATAATGGAAGGATTTGGCAGAAATATGTAAAATTGTCCCTCCTAAAAAGATGATTCCGGAATAAATGGGCAATAGTTAGGAGAGGTGCGCCAGCGGCGAGCAGAAGCAAGGTTATTAGATACCGAAGGAAAGCCCGATTTTGTGCACGGCCCGCCGGAATCCAACTTTGGACATACGGTTGGGTTCGTATCAGAAAACTGGATCTGTAAACATGTAGTTTGACGACTTTAGAGACCGTTGACTCTGACACGCTTTTCGGTGCAAAGCGGGTCCAACGACGGACATCGTTTTTGCCCGAAATTACCGTTTTGCCCCTGTGTCCAGAATTGGACTTAAGGACAGACAATCCTAGCTAATTTGACTATTCTGAGAGTGTTGGTACTATTTATTTCAGCATCCGGAGACTTCTGCATATGTTGATTGATTGTGGCTCGTCGAGTGGTAATTATTATTGGTTTCTCCAGCTAAGGACCTCAGGCAAGTACACTTTTTGATTGCTTTCCGATTCATAGTAGTCTTTTCATTTCATGTCTATACATATATCTTGCTGCTTGTTGACACGCTCGTCACACGGAGTAGTCGGGAGGGGAAATATCTTAGTACACGTGTGAACTACCCAAAAATATCCCCAAAATGTCTATTATTGCATGCATGATAGCAGCTGCGCACGACACGTGCAGTGAGCCGGATTTACCCCCTAGCCGTTCACATGTTGAAAATGATATTTTACACCACCTAGATAGATGTCTTTTATTAGTTTTTCCTTGTTTACTTCTCTATCGTGCTATGTCATCAGTTTCTTACTAGCTTTATATTCCATATGCTATTTTCATGTCTTGTTAATTCTATTATGTTTTGCATTGCCGTCGGTTTGTATACTTGTTCCATTCCTGACTGGAAACCAACATTTTTCAGGTTTAGCCGCGATTACTGTTAGCATTGGGAAGGCTTGGGTATGCTGAAGTCAACCTAGAAATAGAAGCAATTGTATAAATTTTATTAATTATAAAATCTTGTACTCTCTTTAATTGTAAATGTTGTAATAAATCTAGAAAGTGAATGAGCAATAATATTTATTTTGAGCATTTATTTCTTGCGGGCTTGACAGCGTTCTACCGCCGACTCTGCGGCGTAGGCTGGCTTGGACACGTCTCGTATCCGAAAAAGCGGGTGCGGGTCGTGACAAGTTTTTGTGGTGGCCCATGCAGGTCAGTTTTCACAAAATATTGCGAACTCGTGATGGTACGTTAGTCGTACTATTGCGAGCCTGTGACCAGGAAATGCTCATTCATAAACTAGGATTAAAATGATTTAAGATAATGACTAGGACTAGGAGTCCCTTGTTCAAATTAACTGTCGGGTAGTTAAGGTTGTTAGCTAGGCCATGCTATTTAGGAATTATTGAATTCAAATGACTTGCCAAATCTCTATAGAAATACTATTACCCTTGATATGACGACATGCTCCAACGTGGGTATACTACTCACTTGGCTAGTTAGATTTTCCCTAGAACTAAGGCTATGATCTTGATAACCTGTTCAGTCTTCTTTTGCTCTATGTAGATATAATTTTATCATCAGTTAGAATTGCATGTTTTAAATTCTATTTTGTTGTAGGTAACTGGTTTATAATTTTTGATTCTGCTATTCATATACAAGCCTCGAGGTAGAATTGGTTCAGGGTTTTTCCCTCAACTATTTGAAATATATATGAGATAAATGTTAGGGTGTTCTTATTTTCCTTATCTTAGTTATTTCCTCCATGATCAATATATTACTTTAAGGATTGAGACTTGTAGATAGATATTTACACTTTCTATCATAGTCAACTAGTTTGAAACTCTGGCAACTCCTTGAAGTCCTTAGGAATATAGTTAGAGTAATTAAATGACCGCGATGACTAGACAGCAGCGCACTGTCGCCAATTGTTGAGAGCGGGGAGTGTGGGTTCACTGCAGCCAGCAGCGCACTAGCGAGGCACAACCCATAGAAATGAAACCATTTTGAGGATCATAGGTTATAGAACATTGCTAAAACTATGTTGTAGTTGACCAAGGCCTTAGGAATGAGAAGATAATAGGTTGACTGTATAGGCAAGAAACACCAGGTAAGGATTTAACTTTCTCAAAACTCGAACTACTTGTACCTCATTTCCAAAAATCTCGCGTACTTGTATTTTGACTATCTTGACCAATGCTGCTATTACATCCTAGTTTTACAAGCTTACTCTTTTATCGAGCTTGACTCAAGACAAATATTTATTGGGGATGCCCGCTAACATATCGTCTAATCAGAATCATTGTATTACGGTTTGATCAACCATGATACAATTGGTTCGCTCTTCATCTATTTATCCTACATGGATTGAGATGTAGATGTCTCTAGGATCTCATCCACGACTGCTTTGACAATTTCGTTTGAATTATACATTCGCCTTTGAATCACGTAATTATATTCAGTGACATCTCTCTTGAGCTCCTTATTGTTTTTGTCTTTAACTAATTGGAAAGACGAAAACTCGTAATTGATAGATAGGAGAGGATCCTAGATGCCATATGCCTAGATATCAGTTGGTAGAATTATTGGTCACTAGTAGAAGATTATATGATTTTGGTGACCTGTGTTTCAAGGGGGTAGTGTGACCTAAAGTGGGTAGAAGTCCTCGAGATTTCGTAGTTACAAAATTGTTAGGGGAAGGTTGTAAACTACTTTGAGGAATTAAATTTAAAGAGATTTAGATAATAGTAGACTTCCTTTGAATTTTTAGGAATAATTAGAAATTAGAATTTCGAGGACGAAATTATTTTAAGGTGGGTAGATTTGTAGCTCCCCTTCTCGAAAATCTTGAATTATTTTTTTGTATTATTGTTCAATTGATTTAAATTGTGATTTTTAGAATTTTAGAATTAATTATTTAGGTTATTATTACGGTAGATGATTTTAGCCATGGTTGAGTTTTGAAGTAACAGATGACTAGGAATCATGGCACGGATAGCTCAGTGGCGTGCTTTAACTAGTGTTTAGTCATGGTAGAGGAAGGTCGAGCCATAGTGATGTCCTAACTAAGAAAACCAGGCCAAGTTGTGACATGACCATTATGAATAATTTAATTATTCATTATTAATATTATTTGACGTCTAGGTGACCCGGTCGCACCAAAGTAGTCAAACTGAACCCGAACCAAGCCCAAGCCTATGTAGTCAATACGGTGCGTCCTGTGACATCGTATTGATACATTTTTGGTATGACTGTGTCGTATTCCATTTTAGTGATCTAATGAATATTCCTAAATATTCTTATCTAAATATTATAAAAATTGTTATTAGTTATTATTCAATAATATTTGTATAAAATAGGCCTGGTACATTTTCTGGGATTATTAGACGGTGCAAAATGGTATATACACCATTTTTGGTTTATTAAATTTCGCTAATATTATTATTACAATTATTTTGGAATTTTTAGGCTGTACATATGGGTATATACGCCTTTAATTGTTTTATTAAATTTTGTTACTATTATTATTATTATTATTATTATTATTATTATTATTATTGATATTTTAATTATTATTAAGATTAGTATTAATATTATTTTGTTGTTATTATATGATAACGATTTATATTTTCTTTATATAAATAATATGTAAATGTGTGTATTTGTGTGTATATGTAAATATATTACATATAGATATATGTGTATATAAATAGATATAGATATGTATATATGTGTATATATATTGTGTAGGTGTATGTATACATATAAATATATTGTATATGGGTATATTTGTACTCATATATAAATAAACATTATAGTATATTTGTATACATAAGTATTATGTGAAAATACATAGATATATATGTATTGCTAAATAGGAAAATGAAATAAGAAAATCAAAAGAATAAGCAAACAGAAGCAGTAGTAGCGGCCAGCCAACCCGAGCCCAAAACCATCCCAGCTGAGCGGAATAGCCGTTTCCCCCTCGGCCCAAAGGCAAACCCCTGTTGTTCTATTAATAAGAACCCGACCCCTGTATAACCGAACGCGCGTACTTGACATTGAGAGATCAATAGACGAAACCCTAATCCCTAGATCCCGCCGCGCGCATCCCAGCACCTGGGCGGCCATCCGCCGCTGGCGCCACCGCGCGCCACGGCCACGGCCGGCAGACGCGCGCACGGGGATAAAGACAGCAGCAGTAGCCAGGGTTGAACGCCCACTTCGCAGCGCGATTGCGCAGCGATCGACTGATCGTTTCGCGATTTTCCTCTTCGGCTACGAAGTCAATATGTACGTCTCTAAATCCCTTTAATTGCTTTACTTATAGATGCCCTAGATTGCGCTAGATCGCGACTCAAAAACCGGCGAAAACCTGTCCAGAAACAGGACGATTTCAGTCCAACTGCCCATATTTGAAGATCGATTACGATCGATCTAGTATCGTTTTAGAAATTCTATTTGAACAACTTTTTAGACAACATGTAGGGATTTATAACCTAATTTGTAGTTTCAATTTTATCTACTGTGTGCAAAGAAATCAGTTTCCAAAGTTAGAGAAAAATCTGTTTTCAAAACAATAAAATTGTTCCGCCGACGTCCGTTCCGCCATTCCGGGCGACGTGGTCACGAACCGAACGCATCAAAAGCTGTGTAACGGCTTCGTGGTCATGTGGGCTTTGGCGGAATTCAAATTGGTCGCGTGTGCACGACGAATTTGATACGTATCCGTCAAATTTACCGTATCGTGCACTTTGCAAATTTCTCAATTACTTTGTGCACACTCATCGGATCGAGACGAAACTTACGCCAATAGGACCGTATCATTTTTTGGTCCTGTATGCCAAGTTTGGTCCAATTCTGAGACAGTTGAATCCGACGTCGTTTTGCGGCCCCACGGTCCCACTCAACGGGCAATTTTGTGCACGGTCCCGCGGAATCCAACTTTGGACATACGGTTGGGTTCGTATCGGAAAACTGGATTCGTAGATATAGTTTGACGACTTTAGAGACCGTTGACTCAGGCACGCTTTTCGGTGCAAAGCGGGTCCACGGCGGACATCATTTTTGCCCGAAATTACCGTTTTGCCCTTATATCCAGAATTGGACTTAAGGACAGGCAATCCTAGCTAATTTGACTATTCTGAGAGCGTTGGTACTATTTATTTCAGCATCCGGAGACTTCTGCATGTGTTGATTGATTGTGGCTCGTCGAGTGATATATTATTATTGGTTTCTCCAGCTAAGGACCTCAGGCAAGTGCACTTTCTGATTGTTTTTCGATTCATAGTCTTTTCATTTCATGTCTATACATATATCTTGCTGCTTGTTGACACGCTCGTCACACGGAGTAGTCGGGAGGGAAATATCTTAGTACACATGTGAACTACCCAGAAATATCCCCAAAATGTCTATTATTGCATGATAGCAGCTGCGCACGACACGTGCAGTGAGCCGATTTACCCCCTAGCCGTTCACATGTTGAAAATGATATTTCACACCACCTAGATAGATGTCTTTTATTAGTTTTTCCTTGTTTACTTCTCTATCGTGCTATGTCATCAGTTTCTTACTAGCTTTCATATTCCATATGCTATTTTTATGTCTTGTTAATTCTATTGTGTTTTGCATTGCCGTCGGTTTGTGTGCTTGTTCCATTCCTGACTGGAAACCAACATTTTTCAGGTTTAGCCGCGATCACTGTTAGCATTGGGAAGGCTTGGGTATGCTGAAGTCAACCTAGAAATAGAAGCAATTGTATAAATTTTATAATTATAAAATCTTGTACTCTCTTTAATTGTAAATATTGTAATAAATCTAGAAATGTGAATGAGCAATAATATTTATTTTGAGCATTTATTTCTTGCGGGCTTGACAGCGTTCTACCGCCGAATCTGCGGCGTAGGCTGACTTGGACACGTCTCGTATCCGAAAAAGCAGGTGCGGGTCGTGACAACAACCTGGGACTTGTTTCAACTATGGCAAGAAAGGCCACTGGAAGAGGGACTGCAAAGAAAAACCAAAACAAAAGGAGCAAGGTGAGGCTAAATTTGTTGTTATGTTTGTGCAGGTTGACTCAGCTGGAGTTGACATGGACTTGTGGATAGACACTAGGGCTTCGTGTTATATTTGTTCAAAGAAGGAGTGGTTCACCATGTACCAACCTGTTTCTGAGAAGGTTATGGTGGCAAACCAGACACAAAATGAAGTACTTGGGATGGTGGTACTATAATTGGCTTCGGGAAAGCTGACGCTGCAAAATAGGAAGCATGTACCAGCCATAACCAAGAAACTGATCTCAGGAAGTCTGCTCTACAACCAGGCTTGAGGATGGACATTAACGCTGCTCAAATCGTTATGTCTTACAAAGGAACATACTACGAAAAGGCTTTATGTACCGAAGGGATGTTCAAACTTCAACTTTTAACCCCTATGGAGATAACTAATGCAGTGTCTTCTTCTGGTTATCCTCTTGAGTTGTGGCATAATAGACTAGGACATGTTCATTGTAAAAGAATAAGCAACATGTCTTGTCTAGGGCTTATCTCCAAATATGGGGGTAAGGAGTTGGAGAAGTGTGAGATATGTACACAGACGAAGATCACTAGAAAACCTTTCAAGCGGGTAAACCGAAGTACAGATCTTCTAGAGTTGGTGCATTCAGATATCTGTGACTTCAAACAGTTCTCCACAAAGGCCGAAATAAAGTATTTTATTACTTTCATCGACGATTTCTCAAAGTACGCATTCTTTTATCTGCTCAAGTCTAAAGATGAAGCGTTTAAGAAGTTTAAGGACTTCAAGGCTGAAGCCGAACGTCAAATCGGACAACGACTCAAGAGACTCAGAACTGATCGAGGAGGCGAGTATAGGTATCATGAATCTGCATCGTTCTGCAGAGAACATGAAATTATCAACGAGATAACTGCTCCGTACTCCCCTCAATCAAATGGTGTTGCAGAAAGGATGAACAGAATGTTAACAGAAATAATGAACTCTATGTGTTGACTGCAGGCCTTCCAAATTGCTTCTGGGGTGAAGTAGTGCTTACGGCTACGTTCATATTGAACAGAGTGCCGCATGCTACTTCGAAAGTCACTCCTCATGAACTCTGGTTCAAGGTCAGACCCAACTTGAATATCATTCGAGTGTGGGGGTGTCTGGCATATGTGAAGCTTCCGGATTTAAAGATTCTGAAGCTGGAAACAAGGACTACGAAGACTATATTCCTGGGTTATGCTGATAAGAGTGATGCTCGGAGGTTCCTTGATGTTGAGTCAAATCATATCATTGAATCTCGTGATATAGAATTCTTTGAAGATAAATTTGTAAGACACAAGAATATTATTCTCGCGGATATTCTGGAGAACAATGTGAGTGCACAGGAAGCTCAAGTTCCTTATAAAGAGGTAGTCCAAGAAGAAATTATTGCTGTGAAACAACTGTTGAACTAGAACTCGCAGAACCAGTGTCTAAGCGAGTGTAGCACCCCTGAATTTTTGGAATTTTTATTTATTTATTTGATTTAAATAGAATTTTATGGAATTTATGAATATTTTGATTAAATAGTTATTATTATAGATGACCTTAGCCATGGTTAAGATTTGGAGTACAAGACAACTAAGAATTGTGACACGAATAGTGTACTCGTGTGCTTTAACAAGTATCCTAGCCATGTTAGGAATATCATGGTCATATTATAGTCTCTTGCATTTTAACAATTCAAATTATGGTACAAGTCATACTTTTATTTAATTAGTTAGTTAATAAAGCTTTATGACTTTTTAGGAGACCCGGTCGCACCAAACCTTCCCAAACCTCTTCCAAGTCAAACCCAAACCTATGTAGGCATGTTGGGCATTAATATATATTAATAATATAATATTTATATTTAGTTCAGACTTGATTGTATTTATATAAGATAGATTTAATTAGTCTATATTAGGAAAGACCTTTTTAATCCTCAATCAAATCAATTAGCCAACTCACCAACAACCCAAACAAATCGAAGGGGGGCAATCTTAGCTACCAAAATAGCCCTCTCCCATGTATATTCAGCCAACATCCCATTAGGAATAGGTTTCCTATTATACTACATGCATGCAACCCAAAAAGTCCATATATACCTACTTTTAGCCGAACCCAAACCCTAACTTAATTCCTCCTCCTCTTCCTCTCCATAGCCGACCAACCCCCTCTCCAAATTTTGACAGCACCTCCTCCATCCAAACCCATCATCTTTATCCCCTCCATCATACAATTATTTCTCCTCCATAAAAACTCATTTCATCTTTCTTCCATCCAAACCCCACCAAACAAACCATAAAACCTCCATCTTCTCCATCCAACTATCTACAGCCATTGACAACTCCTCCAAACTTATCAAGCAAGAATTAGCAAGCAAGGATAGCAATAAAGGTTGGAGCTTTGGCAAGGAGAAGCCTCCACAACCCAACCAGTAAGGACTTTTGGTAAGAAATCCTAATTTTTCTATCTCAAATCTATGCTATAATTCTGTAGAAATTCTATTATTAAATCTATAAAAATATTATTTTGGTACCTTTTGTTATGTATTTTTACCCATAAAAGTTTCATGATTTATAGTCGTAATATTCATGCTTCGGTAGGATCAAATTTAACCCCGTTGTGAAGGAACTATAAGTTATTGGTGGTTATTTTCGAAACAGAATTTTATGTGGGTTAATATATAGAAATTAGTATTTTTAAGTATTTTTCATGAATTTAGAAACTCAAATCCGGTCGGGAAAATTTTAGGACAAACTAGCTTTTTTGGATAATCTGCCGACTTAGAATGTTCCAAACTTGTAGCATAACTTAACCCTTGTACCCATAATGTTATTCTGTGAAATAAGGTATTTTAATTCTTTATAAAATATATTTTTTGGTATTTTAGCTATTTTGAGTAATTGGCCATGTTCAGGACGAGTTTCGGGTAGACTAGCTGACGTAGTAGTCAACTAGTCACATAATTTTTTATAAAGCGTAATTCTAGAATTTCAGAGTTAATACTGTAGAAAATAGTTTTAAATATTATTTTTATGGATTTTATATTTTTAAGTATGTTATTGAAGTGGGGTCATAACCGATTAATTAGAAGGTCGAAAACCCTAAAACTGTGTTCCGAGGTCTCGTTGAACACGTATGTATGTTATACAATTTAAGTTGTCCTACTAGATATTTGAATATAGTTAAAGTAGTTTAAAACATTAATATAGTTAGTTAAGTTCTATTATAAGTTTCATAAGTAGTTAAATAAATTATTTAGGAGCATTGGATTACGGAGGCGTGGACACGGGAGCGAGACTTCATCTTCACATCATGGAACCAGGCAAGTACACCTTGCAAAACTTTATAGTACTTACATGTTTTTCTATACTGCTATTCTTTTATGTCTCACTTGGTACATATTTCTCACCCGCTTCATATCATGGTTATTTTCTAGTTCTACGTGCACGTACATGGTTGCTCTTTCTTTTCTCATATTACTCGCCATATTATTCTTTCGTGTTCATGTCTAGTGATAGTATTGCTTAGCCTTTGTCGTGTCCCTTTGACATATTGAGCTGGACTTGACTTTTGACTTACCTTGACTTGACTTGTAGTTCTAGGCGAGGACCTTGTGATAGACAATGACTATACTTGACCACTCTCTATTGGAGCCCCCACTGAACTGCGGTAGAGACTTACTGTAGGTTGTGAGCCCCCACTGAGCTGGGATCTATAGGGCTGTGAGCCCCCACTGAGCTGCGGTTTACTCTGATTTACTCGTAGTCATGTTTATCATCACGATTCTCGACGGCATGTCACTTTCTTATATATTTCATTCTTACTACTCTGCAGCCTTTATTTCTTCTACAATTTCGTACCCTTTCTTTGTATGTTAAAACTGTTAAAGTAGGCTTGTATATTATGTGTCTTGCTAGTCCCCTGAGGACTGGTTATCTCTCCAAGCTTAGTTAGAGAGGAGGAATTCCCGGAGTTTATGGTTCTGGAGTGGAGACAGGTGACGTACCTTCGCAGGAGGACGAGATAGTGGCCGAGGACTTCTCTTGAGACATGTCTCTTTATTTTAGACTTGATACATTATTTTCTTTCTTTTTATCAGTGAGCATGTAGTTGATTATTCATTTCTTTATATTGTGGTTTCGGGATGTCTTATACGCACAGTTATTATTTCTATGCCATGTTTGACATATTTTTTTCGTTAGTATTATTTTATTGGACTTGATACCTCGTGTCTTATTTTCTGTGTGGATGAGATTAGCTGTGTACCTGTGACTTGTACTATATTCTCGGTTGTTATCATGATTTACAGCTTAAGCATTTTGTTAGTGGGCTTATTATGAGATTTGGTCCACTGGTGAAGTGCTGCTGGCATGTACCGTATCCTGATTTTATACTTATTTTGAGACTGGGGTGTTACAGCGAGTAAGGAGATAGGACTTTGGAGAGGATTTTGTCACCTATCATGTGGAAGCAGATCCGCTTACCTATGATGAGGCGATGAAGACCAGAGATGTTGTCTTCTGGAAGGAGACTATTAATGATGAGTATGACTCAATAACCTCCAACAACACGTGGGGTGTTGGTTGATCTGCCTGAAGGAGCAAAACCAATCGTATGTAAATGGATCTTCAAGAATAAGATGAAGGCCGATGGAACTGTTGACAAGTTTAAGGTAAGATTAGTTACTAAAGGATTTTCTCAGAAACAAGGGATCGATTACTTTGATACATATGCTCCAGTAGCATGGATGACGACCATCAGATGGATGTTAAAAAACGCTTTCCTGAATAGTGAATTGACCAAAGAGATTTACATACAACAGCCAGAAGGATTCATCGTCAAGGGCCTCGAAGACAAAGTCTATAAGTTGGTAAAATCTCTATATGGTCTGAAGCAAGCTCCCAATATGTGGCACGAGAAGTTTGATAAAGTCATAAAATCAAACGGCTACAAGGTCAGCGAGACAGATAAGTGTGTGTACACAAAGTTCGCTGACGGAAGAGGAGTTGTCGTTTGTCTGTATGTGGACGATATACTGATCTTGGGTACAGATCTAGCAAGTGTCTCTGAGACAAAGAAGTTTCTCTCGCCTAAGTTCAGCATGAAGGACTTAGGGGAAGCTGATGTTATCCTGGAGATAAAGATCTTTCGGCTGGAAACTGGAGTGGCATTATCACAATCTCATTACATTGAGAAGATGCTCACATGCTATGGGTATCAGGAGCTTCCAGGGATCGATACGTCATATAGGTGTGACAAGAAGCTAAGCCAAATTAAGAGAAAGCATAAGACAGTTGGAGTATTCAAGCGTTATCAGGAGTTTGATGTATGCGACTACTGCCACAATGCCGGACATAGCTTTTACCGCAGGGATGCTGAGTCGGTTCACAGGGCAATCCAGGTGTGGAGCACTGGAAAGCTGTGAAGAGGGTTATGAGATACCTCAAAAGGACTCAGAAGTATGCACTGCACTACTGCGGATATCCAAAAGTATTGGAAGGCTTCAGCGATGCAAGCTGGTGCTCAGAAGTAGAGAGTGAACGGTCCATATAAGGATACGTCTTCTCCATAGGTTGAGCTGCTATATCGTAGAAGTCGAAGAAGTAAACTATGTTGTCTCACTCTTCCTATGGATTCTGAGTTCTATGAACTGGCGGCTACAGCGGAGGAAGTAGAGTGGCTTCGGGGCTCAGGTATGATCTTCCAATGGTTGGTGCGCAGATACCGACGGTACCAATATACTGCGACAACCAAACGACTACAGCGGTGGCATCGAATGACCTCTTCAATGGCAAGAAAAGGACTACGCGCTTAAGACACAAAGCAGTAAATGATCTTATTAAAAGAGGATTCATTACCGTAGTTGATGTTCGGAAGTCAGGAGAATATGGCAGATCCGTTCACCAAAGGTCTCAAGCGCCAGCTGGTTGAAGACACAACATGTAAGATGGACTTAAAGACACTCTGATATTGTGTCTTTGTAATTCTACTATAAAGTTTTATATTATTAGTTCAAAGAGAAATCTACTAGGCATCTAGCTTTTAGTTCAAAGAAGGACCAATGACTGGAAGAATATCAGGAGTAGTGGGCAATCTTTTGGGATGTTGCGGGATGATTAACACAGAAATACTATTAGTCTGCTGATTGTTCTTCACAAAGAACAAAGTCCTGTGGGAGGATGGCTTGGAAGCCTTAATGAGTTCTTTGGCATCTGGGATGTCCGACGTGCTTTACAGGAAGCACGGGTAGCACAGCACTACTAAGGAGTGTAGTACTCCATGCTACAGTAGGGTGATACCTAGTGAGGGTAAAGCCTCGGCTTCGGGCCAACTCACAGCGGTGTAGCACCGCACATAGGCAAGATGGCCTAATGTTATATAATATATGAAGAGTGGTAGGCAGCACTACAAAGAGGCTGGGCCTCATGTTACAGTGGGTGACACCTGTAGTGCCCCGACCCGCAAGATGCCTTATGGTGGATAGTTGGTTCGATGAAGCCTTGTTGGAATTGGGAATATGCGAAGGATCGCTTGGAAGGCTATGCGATCGAGGCAGAATCGTCTTATAAATATGAGTAGTGTTGAACCCTTCGAAGATCCTTTAGCTTCACGCTTAATAAAGTATAGTATGCTATGTTCTCGTTGAGTTGTTGAATAACACCTTGCATGAAAGTTGTAAAGATAAAGAATGACAAATAAATCACAAGACCCGAAAACTGGTGCAAATTATTTGTGAATTGTATGCTTTCGTACTTTACAATGAAATATGTGTAGATGAAGCAAAAGTCCCAAATACTTGGACGGTGAGTATGTCGAACATCAACTCGATGAACGTACACTAAAACAAGATGCTAAGTCCTAAGAATTGGGTGGTGATTACATTGAGTTGGTTGGAAAGATGTATGGTATCAAAGATGTAAAAAAGGGATTGGGTAACAACATTCTATTATCCAGTCGCCGAGGTAGAATGTTGATTACACCAAGACCCCGGAATAAGAAAGATGGCAATACGAATGAAATGGTGGCTGAAGTACATAGTTTTCCTTATCATGCATTATATGTTTTTCTTTATAGATAAGTTGCATATACTTGCATGGTCATGGATAACTTGTGCACAAGATAGTTCCCAGAACGGTACTCCGTGACCACGGACCCGATTCATCTTAGGGGGAACAAGGATGGTGTCGACGTACTGACGTCGAGATTTTAGGACTTGCAGTGTGGGCTTGCTACCCGCCCACTGAAAGGGTACCGAAATACCTATGGTGCTGAAGTAGTAGCACGGTGTTTCAGAAACCTCCCATGGATTTGCACCCATTCGGATTTAGCCGTTCACCGGGAAGACGGTCCAAGATAGCTTGTCGCCAGTGACCTTCATATAGATAGGTCTAGTGCTAATGATGTCTTATGCAGGCAGAGTAAGTTATTACTCAATTACAGGAAAGAATGTCGGTTGTTGGTAAGAATCTCCTGAACGGTGACAATTATATTGAATTATGATATTGTTCTAACAATGTCTTGTGCAGGCTGAGTAAGTATTATAAATATACAGGGATGGCTATACGACTGTGGATAAGAACCACCAAAGGGTGATAATTGTATGCTTAAATTATGTTGGCTATGAGATTTGTATGCTTTACTTCTTATCAGCTATAAACATGAAATTGATCCTAAGGTAACGAGAAAGACTACTGTTAATAATATTCTATATCATGATTACTTAGTGTTGTCTTCTTAGGTGAGTTGGGCCAGCACCGCTTGTCAATACATTGATAATGTATTAACCCACGTTGTGGGCAATATTATAGGTGCTCGTGTATGGAAAAATCGTTTGATCAGTGCTTGGCATCGATGATTTGAATGTGTGCGTAGAAGCTCTTCTTATAAGATGATGTCTTCTGCTATACGGGACATAATGTATGGAACAGTGTAACTCAGATGAACCAGTGAGATTGTAAGCAAAGTCGGTATGTTTGGTTGTAAAGCCTAGATGGCAAGTGTATATTCAGTTGGCTATTCAAGAGTCTTGTAATATGTTGTAAACTCTGTATTCAGCTGCAAGTCTTGTAATCATTTTAGAAAATCAATAAAGAGATACATTTCTTCATATCTTATGTTGCATCAATTTATCTGCTTGGTTTTGCTGCGTTGTCGTTGTTTTCTGAGAAATACCAGGAACTGTAATGGTTTTTTCTTGTACAAGTACAATCTAGACTTATACGACATCACGCCCAGTGGCTAATTTTGATCCTTCGGGATCGGGGCATGACAAAATAGTATCAGAGCACGGCTTTACGTCCTTGAATTCTTGTACAATTTATTTTAAATCAAAGTTGCTACTAAGATGATTCAAAAGATGCTTCCGCGATGACTCAAACGTTGCTTCCGCGATTATTCAAAATTGCTTTCGCGGTGAATCAAAGTTGCTTCCGCGAATACTCAAAGTTGCTTCTGCGATGAAATCAAAGTTGCCTCTACGATGACTCAAAGTGCTTTCGCGATTATTCAATGTTGTTTCAAAATTATTTTAAGTTGTTTCCTTGACTGAAAGTCCATTGATCCTTCTACCTACTCACTGGGTGTTCCATACAATAAGTCTAAATATGTGGGCTTTGTTGAATTTCTAAAAGATACCAAAATGAATAACAATGATACGATGCATTAATAAGTTGGTATGTGTGATGGATGTCTTATGTGTGGGATTCATTAAAGTCGATTGTTATGCAGCAATCAACTGTTGGTGATGGAATAGTATGTTAGAACAGAATGTGCAGGGATTTCAGTAAATAGGAATCGACAGAATCTTGAGTCGGTATTTGTGGTCAGCATAACCACTACAGGATGGATAGTCCATATTAGATGTTGGTTTGATGCAAAAGGAATATTGTGTCAGAAATTGATTGAGCTTTGAGTGGTATATTGCATATACCCTCATTGAGATGACTTGTTCCTTGACCCTGTTTGTGGCATAGTGATTGATTTATCTGTAAGGTATTGGGTAGTATCGAGTCGTAGTTGGGATTACGATTGATACATGATGGCTAGACGTGTCCCTTGATTATTAAGTTCGGATGACCCGATGCGAGATTGGAATGGTTAGCATTATGCTGGGTAAATAAGAAATTGAGAATATGAAATGAATGCCTTGGTTAGGGAAGAAACGATTTACAGATTCAAGAATTACTTGGATCATTTGGATAAAAGGATTGTAGGCTCAGTAACGATGGTGGGGTATTGCTATCGAAAGATTTTGTGAGAACAACTATAGGCCAAATATTGAACGACATGGAATTGAGTAAATCGAATTGCATGTTGGACATCAAAGAGTCGACGGTGATGTTAGACACTTATCAAATGTTGCAAATGATTTAGAATATGCATGAAGTTGCATCAGCGACCGACAAGTTAGAGAATGGATTTGAAAAAATAGATGGCTTTGCACAAATGCAGTTGTGCTTGAAAGAATTTGATGTGTCCGAAATTAACAAGTTATGATCCTTGATTTTTGTGGCATAGAGAATGAATACTTGTCCCTTGATGCATGAAAGAGTAGATGTTCCTTATGAGAGTCGAATGGTTGGGATATAAATAAGTATCAAGGTGCAGCGATATGTAATAGACCCTATCGGTAGATGATGCTGTCGCTATGGATAACGAGTTTGGGTAGAATATAGAATTTTTGGATGATGACTTAGCAAATGAGTTATGTCATATCCAATAAGATGACCGATATACGGATGCTAGATGATTGATGCCATAACGATTGGATCGGTACATAAATATAAATTTTCTTATGGAATCACGAGGAGATAATGCAAAACGAATATTGATGGTTCAAGTGAATTGCTAAGGGATAACCATATTTGGTGCTAGCAAAATTCATAAAGGATGCCTTCGGAATAAACACGATTATATGGTTGCCTTATTGATTGATTAAGGAGTGCAAACTGTATCGATGATAAAAAAATGTGGAAATTGAATATGTCGCAAAAAGACCGAAAGAAAGCAATCGTAAAGGATAGACCGTTGAGATAGCAATGTGAGATTATGATTTGGAATAGTTGGTCAGATAGAATAAACACAATTTGAATACGATATGAGAATACAAGTCGGATTGAGCAATGATGCTGCATCTATGCAAGTGAAAACTAAAATTTGGATGTTGAATGATAAAGCTTTATATGATGGCTTCGAGATTGACCCATAAGAATTGTTGGATAGATTTTGTCGGTTGTGGATAAGTCTAGAATGAGACTTTGTTGGTTATAGCCCGATGATGAGTACAGGTAGAAAGACTTGACCCCAGAATGTCAGTTGGTTGCCTAGAATGTCAGTTGGTTGTCTAGAGTATTGGTTGGTTGCCTAAGTTCCGGATTGGTTGGCTATGTTCTTTCATGTTGTCCGATTTGGAATATAAGTTCATGAGATTGGAGTGGTTTCCCATGTCCCTTAGATTAGTCGGATCATAGATCGTCCCTGAGATAAGATAGAGTCCCTATGATAAGAATTGGCTGCCTCTAAGATCAGAGATACGTATGTTCCTATTAGCTATCCATCTCAGATGAGATAGCTGAATATTTGGTTTAGCTTAGAATAGCTGGCCGTAGAGACTTCACCAATGGCTAAGTTGATTGTTGGCGACCCATAGGATGTCCCTATTGATGTTGCGTGGGTATAGTCAAAATAAGTAAGATGTGTCGGAAGTAAACTTTGGAATGGAATAAAGATTGGGGAATTCGATGTTGCAATGTTGGATAGAATGACGGATCATGTTAGTTTCTGAAACTTGGTTGCCTTTATTCGAAATATCATAATTTGTTATAACTGGTTGGATTTGATTGGCCGGTTGATTCATATTGAGCTGCATAAATTGATGATAGTGCCTTGAGACATTCGGAATAAATTTATTGATGGATAATCAGATTGGAATTGAGAATAAGTGTATCTAAATTGATTTGACGAGTTTATGTTGGGACATAGGATCTACAATATCAGGCAGTGAATGCACTGTTAAGCGCAAAAGTTCTAGACCTTCAAGAGAAATGCATAGGTCGTACCAACAGTGAACCCAAGTGGATGATGCTAATTGATTTGGCCAAAGAAGCTAATTGATTTGGAAAAAGTGACTTTGTGTAACTCATGGTGTTTGGTGGGCCGGGGTAGGCCGGTCCGAGCTCAGGTCAAATCGAGTTTGACCGGGCCTGGTTCGGGCCAGGCTTAAACCGGTCAGGAGCGGGCCGGGCCTGGCTGGGCTAACCTGGATCCCAGTGTGCTAGACAAGGCCCGGACCCGTGGCCCGGTTTGAACGGTAAAAAAAATAAAATAAATCTTTTACATTGTATCAGTAGAAATTAGAAAGTAAAATTTACTAAAATCAAAATTATTTAATGCACATCTGTTCAAGTATTTTCTTCCATTAAATTTGAAATGAAATATAAAAGCTAAAAACTGAAATTTTATTTCTAAATCAATTGTAAAAAAATGTACAATTTTTTTTGTCGTCCGGCGTCCTTCATCCATCTCTATTGCTCAGCTCCTCCGTCATTGGTGTCCTCCAAGGTAAGACACTGAAAGTCCAAGTGATGTCGATCGCGTTTCGATTTCGCAGATTCCTTTCTTCTTCGCTTCGGACTCTGTGGAACCATTCGTCCTCGCTTGGACGTGATGTCATGTAAACCTAAGTTGCGCTCGCACAAGGCCAAGTCCTGTACAATGACAAATTATATAAGATAGACAATAGCACAGCGGACCATAATTGAAAAATTGAAGCAGCAGCGGACATATTGTAGAATATGAATTGAAACACAATGGAAACATAAAAAATTCTCTTTTATTGATATCTTTGAAACAGATTACAAAGCTCTCATTTCTCTCCGATACAATGCCACACTTGGCTTACATTCTTCAGAAACTTTACATATTACAATGATCTCGTCCTATACATTACATCTCTTTATATACAAAACCAACTCTTGCAATAGATGATTGTCTTTCTGAACAAAACATCTTTGCATCTCTTCTGATTTTCGGCTCCTGAGGATCAGGCTCGGGCTATCGCTTCAGACTATCCATTTTGCTGCATCTTGGACCTGCGTACAGACTGATGGTGGGTCAGCATATCAATATAATGATGATTGTGAACAAAGGCTACATCATCATAAATGATCACTAATTTATTTAGTTGGAAAATATTTCTTGTGATGTGATCTTGCTACATTTACATATCTTCATTTCATGCATATCAGAGTCAGATTACATCTTTTTGAAAACACTTTCGAAAAGCCAACATATTATTTCTTTCATTTCAAACATATGAGGGACTGTTCATTTCATGTGAAGTGTGCAACATATTTCGTGAGTCATACTCTATTCTCAGGAACAATAGCATTAGCATTCTATACTTCTTATTCAAGATATTCTCAGGGTCAGATTACAAGCACGATATCTAATTTTTTTTTCTTATGGGACATAATATTTCTTGGCAACAGAGTACTCTTTGATATAAATCATGATCAGAACATAAGCAATACATATATCACTTTTTCAGTGACTCTTACTATAGCCGATCGTCCGTCTCTTCACAAGATTAGGATTAGCATACAAAATAATTTAACCAATATTCTTCCATGTTCGTCTCTGCAACCCAATTAGGCAGCTGTGACTCAAGGCTCATCTCTGCACTAATACATGTACATACCAGCAGTTGTGACACTCCGGTTCAGCTTTATACTGATATACACACATAGTAGCAGCTGTGGCTTAGGGTTTAGCTCTTCACCAATCAACATCTATCTATATGATGGTCTGTGGGTATTTCCATGATTAGCCGTTGTGACTCTTTGGTTTAACTCGTCTCCAAGGACTCAAATATCGGCACCCTTTTTCTTCCGGGAGCTCTAATCTTTCCTAGGCTGAATGGTTCGAAGTGCCCTAAGAATCCATCCGAAAGACAAATTTTACCGTGTGCACAAGTTGTCCGAGACCAATGCATGCTCTAGCAGTTTTATCAGATAAAACAAATTCAGATTTATGCACAGATGTACGATAAGTTCATTTTGTGTCTTAACAGATATACGACACGTTCTTTTCGTGCCTTCTCTATTTTCTTTATGTCAGAGCCGAAGCTCCTACATTCTCATTCCTTTGCTACATGTACAGGTCCGTTTGTACATGTCTAACATTCAAAGCATCTTTGAGGGATAGGCAATCATTCATTTCTTTGAAACATGATAAAAGTTCTGTATAGATTTAGCATATCATTCTACCTTTGACAATATATGAATTCGGAGCATAGTAAGCAATCTCTTACTTTAGCAGACAACGATCTTATTCTTAGCATGCAGATTATCATTTCTTGTTCTTAGCATAGCAACATGTGGATTCTTTTTATAAGCATACTGATTTTGGGACAAGTAATCATTCTCTTTTTATCTTGATTAGCATAACAATGGTTTATTCCCTTCTTAGCATTGAAAAACTTAGATTCTTATTAGGCGTGAAAGAATTAGAAAATAAGTCTTCGTCCACTTACCCAGATTAATCGTCTTCTGTTGCAAAGCCAGCAATCTGATTTCTCTGTTCATCTAGTGCCTACGCGGAGCCGGCCACTACATAATTACCTAACGAAAAAAGTTTCGTCCTCGAACTTAAGGACAAACTTATGCTATCCATAGCAGCGATAGTCCTCATCCTTTGCCATCATCAATCCATAAAAATCTTGGTCCATATTATGTCAAAACTCATGTTCAATAAAATATCTCAATCTTAATCAATCAAATCGATAAAACATATGTCGATATCATAAAAATATTTATGGACTTATTGTATAGAACGTTCATCTCATCATGGATATTAAGCAGGCAAGGAAATTTTGATCAGGAGAATATCTTTGAATTCAATCGAATCAACAGTTGGCTAGAGGATCGTGTTGCTCTGATAACATTATGTCACGCCCTGATCTCGCAGAGTCCTTTCATCCTCGCTTCGGACTCTGTGGAACCATTCTTCCTCGTTTGGGCGTGATGCCATATGTAACGCCCCAGTCCCAATATACATAGAACTAGGAATACGTACATGCCAGCTATATGTATATACAGACTACTCCAATATATGGAATCTACGTATACACACATAAGATGTAATGAAAAGAGCTCCAGCTCATAATAATATAACATGGTCACAGGCAGTATCTATATCTCATCCACAATGACAATTAAGTAATAATCAACCAAGTGTCTCAAGTGAAATATAAAAGTAAAATATCTGTCGGGTGAAAACAAATCCACTACCGAGCTACAGAAAGAAATCAACAGAAATGAATATGAGAAAGAGTATCAACTACATAAGTCCATCAAATAAGAATAGAATCAAATAGGCTCCGAAGGCGAGACCTCCTCAGCTGTAAATGGAGAGTCTAGTCCGGAATCGTACTCCTCAGGATACTGCTCGTCGTCTATACCTAGAGAGATCACCAGGTCCTCAAAGGGACGTAACAAGGTACATGAAGAACATGCTAATATGAACTGTCAGAATAATAATAATATGCAAAGATTCTCCTAGACACAAATATGCAAAGGAGATTCTAACCGTCTAATGTGCAATTTAGAGGACAACTTTCATGCGCATGGATGGAGATTTAGGCTATAAGTACGTAACTGGCATCCAGTCATCCATATCAGGCCGTAACGTCCAAAACATCAGAGGGTATATGCAAATATATCATGCCATAGTTCCTTTCGAAAACTATGGTTTACCTGTTTGGCTTCCCATACGCACTAGCGACTGTCCTCCTCCAAGATATCCCACACTGACCAAGTCATGTCCATAACCTGTGCAATTTTGTAACTGCTTGAGTCTATACCCTAGTCATAGCAGTTACGATCATCTATCCGTCACACGACTTCTTACATAGAGATGGCCAGTCAATATGCAAGCCGTGCCCCTAGCAACATGTCTCAAACCGTGTAGTGTAAGTGTCATGGCTAATGGAGATATAAGGATATCCCACAATAAGAAGGTAGTCCGCTAAAACTAAGTCAACATGCATCAAATAAAATAAAGCAACGAAAAAATGACTAATAGAGTCGCTTGCACCCAAGTGTGGCTTGGACGCACAGTTTATAACAAATAAAACAAAAATATGAAATAAGATAAATAAATACTGAAAATAAATAATATGACAGTAAATATAGCAAGGTATACTTGCCTGGTGGTTGGAAGGTGTTTTGACGACGTCCAGTACATGAAATCGACAAGTGAGAAGAAGCTACAAGAGTGGAACCTTCGCAAACGTTCTTGGATGCTGAAACAAACATCAAAAATGTTTCCGGTATAAAAGGATATACCTAGGAAATTTCTGTCCGAAAGTCCATTTCCGGAACATGGAGAAAATCATAATTTCGGGTTAAAACGATGTCCGCCGTTGGACCCGCTTTGCACCGAAATGCGTGCCAGAATCTACGATCTCTAAAGTCATCAAACTACATATCTACGAATTCAGTTTTCGAGATAAACTCAACGGTATGTCTAATTTTGGATTTCGATGAGTCATGCACAAAATCACCCGTTAAATTGGATCATGGGACCCGCAAAACGGCGATCCGATCAACGGTCTCAGATTCGGACCAAACTTGGCTCACAGGACCAGAAAAATATTTCGAGTCCAATGGCGCAAGTTTCGTCGCGATTTGACAAGTGTGCACAAAGTTATGGTCAAGTTTACAAAACGTCAATAGGGGGTATCTTGACGGACACATATTGATTTCGTCGCGCACGCGCAACGAAATCGAGTTCCGTCAGTTCCCATACGTCGGCAACATCCAAAGCGCCTTTCGATACATATAGTGCGCGACCACGTCGTCCCGTTTTTCGGGGCGCATGCCGTATCGGAAAAAATTTCAAAAATTTAATATTTTAGAAGCAGTTTTTTTGTCAACTTCAACAATGAATTACTTCCTGCATATATATCGAAACTTTGATCTAAAAGATGCGTTTTACTCTCAGTTATGTTGTTTATGACTGACTTCAACTTGTTTCTGCCAAACCCTAATGTACAGTTCACAAATTGGCTTCCAAGTTGTCATTTTAAAATAGTTTTTAATACTACAGAAAACAGGTTTTCTTCAACTTCGTCTCGATTTTTCGAGCAAGTCGATGGATCGTTTCAAAATCCTCCTAAAGGATCTCGAAGAGGATCATGTGGGCTTCGCATAGAATTTCGTAGAAGCAAAAACGAACGAAGGAGCATGAAGAAATCAGAGCGAGAAGGTGGGTACCTCGCCTCGTTTTCGAAACAGAGCGTTTTGTTTCGCGGCTCGATTTGTCGTCGTTCTCCAACGATGCGGTGGTCGACAGCAAGGTGCAGGTAGCGGGATAGCTGTGATGGGTTGTCGGCAAGGCTCGGGTGCAAGAAATTTAGGTTTGGTGGAGAATCGAGAGAGAATTTTGAAGAAATCGAATTTTTCATTTTTCTGGGTATATAGGATTTAAAATCCGAAATTGGATAGGATTATAGCAAGATTTGGATTCAAATTTGTGTTAATCTAGTGGAGAATCTAGATATGAATTAATAGGAAAAAAATTTGATTTAAATTGGTAGCGGATTGGAGGTTTTTTCGGTTTGAATTTCCTCACGAAAATTCGTTAACCGCTCGACTTGGGGGGGTCGGGCATCAAATGGTACTGTAGCTTCGGCTACAGTACCGGCTGCATATATATACTTTTTTCTTCTTTTTTTACACTATATATATATATATATATATATATATATATATATATATATATATATATATATATAATCTTATAAATTGAATAAAGTAGCTTAAAATATGTCAAAAAAATATTTTAAAAATATATAAAAAAAATTATCTACTTTACTAACTATATTTGATATGTGTTTATATATATGCATATATCAATATATCTAAAAATATGAGTTAGCATATAAGAAAATTTGTTCCTATTAAAATATTTAATACACTTTTATATTAATATTAGTAATAATCATTCTAGTATTCAAAAAATATTAAAATAATTTAAAAAGATTATAGATATATATTATATACAAAGGAATCATTTGTATTTATTATATAGGAAATATTCTTTATATTTAATCAATAAAATGCTTTGAAAAATAATCCCTAACCCTAATAATATATACATAAATGGATATCTCGCAAATATTTGTAGGATGGAATTTTAGGTAAGAATCTATCATTAATATTATACAACCAAAAAAAATACAAATAAATTTACAAATCATGTTAAAATAGTAAAAATTCAATTTAAGCCAAAATAAAAATAAAAAATCCACAAAAATTTGGGGGTTTTACACAATGTGTAAACCCCCTAAATTTCTACTATAAATTTTTTAAATAAATTAGGTTTTAATTTTTGCTTTGTATTTTACGTCGCATAGTCGTATTGTACGTCGCATAGCCGTATTGTACGTCGCGTATGAGTTCATATTTTCGGATGGCTCGTCAAGTGCGAATATGTGCGAGGTACATATTTTTGTAAAAATATTTTTATTTTAGGAGCATGGTTTTCAAATAATAAATAATAAATAGTTTTCATTTCGTAAATTGTAAAAATGCATCATACTGGAATTTCCAAAACTTTATTTTACATCATGGAAGTTTATATAAATAATAATTTGAAAAAGAGGTTTTATGCAAATGTTCATTTTATACGAGACATATAAATTTATTCTATTTTTGAAATTTATTTAATATTAATATTTTATTATCCGAAAAGCTATTTTAAAAATATTGTTTTGGTTTAAATTTAATTAATTATGACAAATTATATTGGTAAAACTTTTATTCTAAATGAAGTTTAAATTTAATGGAGAGTTATCTATGATTTAAATTCGGATTGGAACGACTAAATTTTAATAATTATTTGAATTAATAGATGAAATTATCCATCGGAGGGTTTAAACGAATACTAGTCCTATCCAAGTGGGAATTCCCACCTCCTATATAAGGAGAGGTACTCCTCCAATTTCCACACCATATTCACATCGTGCATCGTGTCTGTGACGACCAAAATCTTATTCCAGTGTACAGTTATCCGCGTCGTGTCGGACAGCCCCCGATACGATAACATGAATCATCCCGCAGCACCCCTCCGTGGCGTCCTCGGCCACGTACCGCTACCGCAGCCATCTCCTCCTCCCTGCCACCCTCGCCAACATCACCCCGGACACCATCACCAACCGTCGATCCCCACAAGCCCCATCACTATCTACGGTCTCGACTGAACCCAGCCTCATATCCGCCATCAACCCCACTGTTATAACCAGCACCACATTATCCTCCCTCCAACCAAGATCCCGACCACCACCACGGTGATCCCCGGCCGTTGCCACCACATCATCTCCATCACGACCACCACACATCGCCCCCTCTACACCCCCGACATCTCAGCCAACACACCAACACTGCCGCCGTCATAACCTGAACCTGTCACCACCACCACCGCCAATAACACAACCACACCACCACCGAACCCCTCGCCGCCGGCGACCCCATAAACCGGCGACCCCCACCAGGAAACCCACAACACTCCACCACCATCACCCAAAAGAAGTAGGAGGAGGAAACCAGAACCTCACATGGGGTCTCACCACGCCGGAGCCGACGACTGCCGTGGCGGCAGTTTTGTTCCCCACGGGTGGCCGATCTCCGCCACCAGTCCTCCCCGTCGTACCGCGACGGCCAAATCCATAGCCGTCCGCCGCTGACGAGACACCGTACCGCTCCCAGATCCCGCACCCAGCCGCTGAAGCCGTGGCCATCCTCCGCTGAACTCCGCCTCCGCGGATGGCACCGTCGTGCCAGCCCTCTGCAACCTTCTAGCTCCCAGCACCGCGCGTGGAGCCGCGGCGCCGCCCGTGGCGAGCTTCCGCACCCGCCTCTTCGTCGAGACCCCCGGCCGCCTCCTCCTCCGCGGGACTCCGCCTCCTCGCGCGATCCGTCGCGCCGCCTGAGCGTCACCGCCCTTTCCCCTCCGCCTGCCGAACTCGGCTCCGGCCCCATCGGCGCCCTCCGGTAAGACCCCCTCTCCCGTTCAGCTCCTTCTTTCCATCTCGTTTCTCTTTCTATTTGCTACTGTTGTTTCTATGGGTCAAGTAGCTTCTATTGTTTCTATGAGTCGAGTCTTCTTTAGTAGGTTGCTTCTGTTGTTCTGTACTATGCGCTCTTTTCACCAGAGGAGAAAGCTGCAATGGTTGTTTTTGTTTGTTTTTATGATAAAAAGTGTTATTATTATTATCATTATTTTAGTATATTGATGTTTGTTTTGTTTCTCTTTTATTAATATTAATATTATTATTATTAAAAGATACTGACATTTTATAGTTATTAATAATGTTAATGTAGAAGAAAACAGTATGTATAAATATATTAGTAATACTTATCACTAGTTAAATTTTCTTATAAAAGCTTTTATTAACCATATTTTCAAAAGCTTGTCGTTATATATACATGTTTATATAAGCAATATTTTTACTATCTTTAGTAACTTTGCTTGATAAATAAATATAATTACTTTTCAAATTATATATTGTAGATATGGTATTGGGCTTATATATATAGAAGTTTTTAGTATATCCTTGTATAAAGTGCTTTTGGATAAATAGTACCTAAAAAAAATACGTGTAGTTTCAAATATATATCTAAACTATACTTTACCTCTGAATTCTATTTTCTTTAACCAACTTTGAGTTTTAGTAAAGTGATTCTTATATATATATATATATATATATATATATATTGTGGTTATAGATATTTTCTAAAATAGCATATTTATCTACTTTCACAAATTCTCCCCAATTCTTTCCTTCGTTTACGGTTGATCCCTCGTTCCTATTTTCTTGCAATTTTGGACCCCTTACACATCAAACATGGCTATTGGACAAACTGGACTTGTCAGATCATCGCACCATACCAGGCGACACACCAGGCAAGATACCTTGCCATATTTACTGCTTATATTTAGTTACATTTTATTTCGTTTATTGTACCTATATTTTTTGTTTATTATTTTCTTTTTGCTTGTGGACCTAGAGTTAAGAGACTACCGTCAATAGGGTGCATGTCATTAACTTTTTTACGAAGGTAACACGAGTTATGTGTGAGTGGTGAGTAACATATAGAGGTCACTTGCGTGTTAGCTGATCCCCCGTGCACATGCGTAGGAATAACTGTCAATAGATGCATGTTAGAAGACTTGACAGTTATCTATTATAAAACAGTGTTGTGGAAGTGACACGTGTTGGTGTGTCGTGGTTACGATGCATGTATAGTATCATTGGGGGGAGGGGACAGCTACTAGCGTAGGGGCTACATTTACTTTTTACATATTTATGGGCCGATAGTGACATAAGAACCAAACTCTCGACGTCTCCCCCCGCTCTCTTCGAAACTCTCGACTTCTCTCTCCCCCCGCTCTCTTAGAAAACCTTCGTCTCCCCCTTCCCTCCGAAACCCTCGTCTCTCTTCCTCTCAGAAACCCTCGTCTCTCTCCTTCTCAGAAACCCCTCCTCTCTCTCTCCCCTCAGAAATCCCTCTCCCCGTCTCAGAAACCGCTCTGGAGAAAACTTAACCGGTCCGGAGAAAACCCCTCCACTTCGATACTACTCTGTAGAAAATCCTATGCTTCAACAACTTCGTGCTGGAGAAAACCCTAGGCTTCAACAACTGTTCTTCACAATACGGCAACTTCGATCTTCACCGTGCGGTATAATGCCTTTAATTTTCTCTCTCTGAAATTCAATTTTATGCCTAGGTTTTTTGTGCCAACTTCGTTCGTTCTTCACGTTAGGGTTTTTTGGTGGCAACTTCGTTCGTAAACTTAGGGTTTGATTATAGAGAAGTTGGTTTTTGGATGTTATGTTCTGTGATGGGCCAAAATGAGTCCCTTCGTTCGTAAACTTAGGGTTTCATCATGAATTGATACGTGCACATGTACGCATTAACATAAGTTCATTTTTATTCATCCACCAAAACTTGTATAATTCAATAACTGTTATGTGTAAACTACTAGTGGTCAAAATTATATGGATGTTCACTATTTTATCCAAGAAGAGAACTATAGTGATTTTTAATTTCACACTTGACAATCCTAATAGTTGGTGTTGGTTTTATGGATGTTCACTGTTTGTGTAAAGATGTTCACTGTTTGTGTAAGGATGTTCACTATTTGTGTAAGAATTTTGAATAATAATTTTGTGATTGATTTTGTGTAAGGATTTAATAGTTGGTGTTGGTTTTATGGATTGATTTTGTGTAAGGATTTAATAGTTGGTATTGGTTTTATGTATTGATTTTGTGTAAGGATTGGTTTTATGGATTGATTTTGTGTAAGGATTGATTTTGTGTAATGATTTAATAGTTGGTGTTGGTTTTATTGATTAATTTTGTGTAAGGATTTAATAGTTGGTGTTGGTTTTATGGATTGATTTTGTGTAAGGATTAGTTTTATGGATTGATTTTGTGTAAGGATTGATTTTGTGATTGATTTTGTGTAAGAATTTAATAGTTGGTGTTGGTTTTATGGATTGATTTTTAATTTTAAAATATCATAAATTAATTTTGTGTAAGAATTTAATAATTGGTGTTGGTTTTATGGATGTTCACTGTTTGTGTAAGAATTTTGTGAAATTGCCATCTTCCTAATAGTTGCTGTTGGTTTTATGAATGTGTAAGAATTTTGGGTACGTATCAGTAGGTGTATCAGTATATACTAATTTTACACTTGACAATCCTAATAGTTGGTGTTGGTTTTATGGATGTTCATTGTTTGTGTAAGGATGTTCACTGTTTGTGTCAGGATGTTCACTGTTTGTGTAAGAATTTTGAATAATGATTTTGTGATTGATTTTGTGTAAGGATTTAATATTTGGTGTTGGTTTTATGGATTGATTGTGTAAGAATTGGTGTTGGTTTTATGGATTGATTTTGTGTAAGGATTGGTTTTGTGGATTGATTTTGTGTAAGAATTGATTTTGTGATTGATTTTGTGTAAGGATTTAATAGTTGGTGTTGGTTTTATGGATTGATTTTTAATTTTAAAATATCATGAATTGATTTTGTGTAAGAATTTAATAGTTGGTGTTGGTTTTATGGATGTTCACTGTTTGTGTAAGGATTTTGTGAAATTGCCATCTTCCTAATAGTTGGTGTTGGTTTTATGAATGTGTAAGGATTTTGGGTACGTATCAGTAGGTGTATCAGTATACACTGATTTCACACTTGACTGTCACGACCCGCACCCGCTTTTCGGATACGAGACGTATCCAAGCCAGCCTACGCCGCAGAGTCGGCGGTAGAACGCTGTCAAGCCCGCAAGAAATAAATGCTCCAAATATAACATTTGCTGCTCATTCACATTTCTAAATTTTTTACAACATTTATAATTAAAGAAAATACAAGATTTTACAATTAATAAAAATGATACATCTGCTATCTATTTCTAGGTTTCTGTCTGCCAGTACACCCGTATCTCCCAAGCTAAGTGAAGCCACAGCTAACCTGAAAAATGTTGGTTACCAGTCAGGAATGGAACAAGTACACAAATTGACGGCAATGCAAAAATACAATAGAATTAACAAGACATGAAAATAACATATGAGATATGAAAATTGGAAAGTACTGAAAACATGGCACGGTGGAGAAGAAAAGGAAAATAAATAAAAGACAACTACCTATGTGGTGTAAAATATCCTTTTCGACATGTGAACGGCTAGGGGATAAATTCGGCACACTGCACGTGTCGTGTGCAGCTGCTATCAGGCAAGAATAGATATTTTGGGGATAGTTCTGGGTAGTCCACATGTCTACTAAGATATTTCCCCTCCCGACTACTCCATGTGACGAGCGTGTCAACAAGCAGCAAGATATATGTATGAACATGAAATGAGAAGACTACTATGAATCGAAAGTAATCAGAAAGTGCACTTGCCTGAGGTCCTTAGCTGGAGAAACCGATAGTACAACCACATCAGATGAGCCACTAACGTCAACACATACAAAAAGTCTTCGGATGCTGAAATAAACATTACCAACGTTCTCAGAATAGTCAAATTAGCTAGGATTGCCTGTCCTTAAGTCCAATTCTGGAGACAGGGTCAAAACGGTAATTTCGGATCAAAACGGTGTCCACCGTTGGACCCGCTTTGCACCGAAAAGCGTGCCAGAGTCAGAGGTCTCTTAAGTTGTCAAACTATATGTCAACAGGTCCGGTTTTTTGATACGAACCCAACCATATATCCAAAGTTAGATTTCGGCGGGCCGTGCACAAAATTGCCCGTTGAGGGGGATCGTGGGGCCCGCAAAACGGTGGTCCGATTCTACTGTCTCAGAATTGGACCAAACTTGGCATACAGGACCAAAAAAATGATACGGTCCTGTTGGCGCAAGTTTCGTCTCGATCTGACGAGCGTGCACAAAGTAATTGAGGAATTTGCCCAGAGGCCGATACGATAAATTTCGACGGATACGCATCAAATTCGTCGCGCACACGCAACAAATTTGAATTCCGTCAAAGCCCACATGACCACAAAGCCGTTATACACCTTTCGATGCTTTCGGTTCGCGACCAAGTCGCCTGGATTGGCGGGACGCACGTCGTATCGAAGAATTTTATTGAATTTTTATAATTTTGAAACTAGTTTTTTCTAAAAGTTTGAAACTGAATTAATCACAAACTAACCAATGAAAAATAAAACTATGAATTATGTTTCCATTTTGTATATGTTGTCTATGAATCTCTTCAAACAGAATCTCGAAATCGTGCATAGGTTGGGAGAAAACTGTCCGTGAACTAGGGTCATTGGACAGGTTTTTCTGTCCTGTTTGGGACAGATTTTTGTCGAACTTGGGTTCAATTTTTTGCGCAACCTCGGACGTCTAATTTTAAAGTAAATAAAGGCAATTGGAGTCCTACATGTTGTGAACATACCTTCTGGATCGGCTCACGAAACCATGGAGCGAGAGTCGCAAAATCACACCGCGAACCCGACGTTTTGGAACTGCTACTGCTGTAGTTACCGAGCGTAGCCGCTGCTCGGTCGCGGCTGTATGGCCGGCTGGCCGTGGCTCCGACGGCCTGTGCGACGGCCACGGGCGGCGTGCGCGCGCGTGGGGGAGGGTCGCGAGGTCACGGTTAGGGTTTTCTCTTTTTTTTCTTGCTCGCTCAACTATATAGTCGGGGGGCGGCTTCCTGTAGTCGGGCTGTGGGGTTTTGGAACAGTCGGGCCGGGCTGTTTTATTCCTGGGCTCGGCTGAGTTACGCAGCTGAGCTGGGGCTTGTGGGGGTTTAGTTTTTGAGTTCTTTTTTTTCTTATTATTATTAGCAACAAATATATATATATATATATATATATATATATATATATATATATATATATATATATATATATATATATATATACATTTATACACATACACTTATATGTATACAACCCAATATATTTTATATAAATACACATACACTCATATATCTATGTATATTTATATATACATACCCGTACAAGTATATATATATATATATATATATATATATATATATATATATATATATATATATACATAAAATATATATATATATATATATATAAATATATATATATATATATATATATATATATATATATATATATATATATATATATAGTATATATATATATTTTAGTGTATATATATATATATATATATATATATATATATATATATATACTAAAAAAAAAAAATATCTATATATATATATATAGTATATATATATATTTTTAGTATATATATATATATATACTAAAAAAAAAAAAAAAAAAAAAAAAAAAAAAAAAATATATATATATATATATATATATATATATATATATATATATATATATATATATATATATATATATATATATATATATATAGTATATATATATTTTTAGTATATATAAAATATATATCCTTAAACTCATAAAACCTAAAATACTTTAAATCAATATTATAAATACCAATATCCTTATTATCCCTATATAGAAGAGCACATTTATATCTACATATATATATATAAATTTAATTTACCATAAATCGACTCAATAATAATTATAATACTTAAATGGAATGAACATGCTTATTAAATCTCCACAAAATAATCTTAATAATAATAAAATAATAAAAATTGCCCCCAATGGGTGATCTTTACCACACACCCTTACTTGGGTAAAATTATTCCAATACTAAAAATCACCATTTAAATAAAATAAATAATAATAATAAAATATTTCAGAATTTTCGGGAAGGGGAGCTACAAATCTACCCACCTTAAAAATAATTTCGTCCTCGAAATTCCAACTCATAAACATGCCTAAAATTTAAAAATAAAAAAATTAATCCACTATTACCTCATTCTTCTCAAATTTAATTTCTCAGAAATATTTACACCTCCTCCTAGCCATTTTGTTACTACATAACCTCGAGGACTTCTACCAAATTTTGGTCACACTACTCCTCAAACTAAAATTTTATAATCTTCTAACTAGTTTCCAACAATTCTACCAACAAATATCTAAACATATGGCATCTAGAACCCTCTCCGATCCATCAAATAACCCAAAATTTAACAAGCAATAATTTATACAAGTAGCTAAGAATTATTGATAAATTCTAATAAGCATGACCATTCACTGCTCTGAAATACGAAGGACAGAAAGATAAGGAAGAGTAATCGAGAGCATTTATAAAATTTCAGAGCGGTAGAGCGTGTCCAATGATGCAGATAGAAATAATGTTTATGAATCATTGACTTATTCGCTAGATTGGGCTACCCTAGTCCAATCACTTGCTAAATCGAAGAATCCTTCGTTTCTTAGAGGGGCTTGCAATCCATGCAATACCGAAATTATGTTCTTGAAGTCCTAAACAAGGTTCCAAAATAGAACAAAATTTGAGAAATCAAGATTGTGATCTTTCCCGTGGTTATTTAAACACACGAGGAATGGATATAGTGTGCACTACAAGATCGTCTCGCGACTTCCAGGTGGATGGAATAAGGGTTACGAATGACTTCACATTCTAAGAGGTGGAGACTACATAATAGGTATAGGGACCTACTTCAAATAGTTCGATTTTGTAGTCCAAATATAAGGGTATGCATGGATGGGTTCTACTGGGTCTTAATGGGTTCCCTATCTGGACATCACTCGTTGGTTTAATGAATCTTGGATTTTAAGCTATATCGACTGGACAAGATTCCAATGATAAAAATTATTTCTACTAAGTTAGGGTAACATAGATTAGGTTTCAACCCAAGTGGTTGAGCTAGTTGCCAGTCGGGTTGGTTAGCTAGGTTCCTAAAGCCCAAAAATGTGCCTTCAGTGACTTTTGAGTTTAAGTAGCACAAGGGCCTCTATCGAGTGGCACACTAGTGGCATGTGCATAGTGGGCTTCGAGTAGATCACAACCATATATTGAGTCGAATGAATTGAGTCAAGGTTGAGGCTCTAATGGAAGTCGGGATATATACCGGTATTATGGTAAGGGTTATAGTTAGTCCTTTTGACATAAAAGTCGTACCACAAAATAGAGTATAAGGGGACGGGTTTGAGTGGTAGATGATATACCTAGATGAAGGTGGACTCGTCTAGATCTTGCATGTAAAATTTGTTGGAAGGTAACAGCTGGTCTCGTGCTCTGAATATTAATGACACGGTCGGGGACACAAAATGATCTAAATGGAAAGCGAGAGTCCATAGGACACTAACTATCATTCTAATGAAAAATTATTCTAATCAATCGGTAATCTTCGTATATCCTAAAATTTTAGGAGGCTTACAGTCTACCCACCTTAGAAGCTAGGATATGGTTTTAGGAATAATGAGGTCAGAAGAATTCTAAAGTCCGGATATTGTACCTCGACTTTTGTTAATGAAGAATAAGGCACGACATAACGAGATACGGTAGATATAAGTCGAGTCAAGGATCGTTCCTCAACAAATAGAAAATGAGTGTGTACAATGACACATGGTCGATAAAATAGGATGATCTACTCGTCTATAGTATACTAGAGTTATCGACGGGGTAACCAACTCTAAGGCACAAGATTTCTAACCACTGAGTCATGAATTTCTATTTGTGTCAAGCCTGCCAAACTATTGTCACAAGGGTTCTAGTCACATGACTGGCCGATGGTAGCTACACTTGTGTATACAACTATCATAGCCATGGAAATACTCTGTATCTATCTATCAATTACGAGCTTTCGTCTTTCCAATCAGTGAAAGACAAAAACAATAAAGAGTTCAAGAGAGATGTCACTGAATACAACTGCGTGATTCAAAGGCGAATGTATAATTCAAGAGAAATTGTCAAAGCAGTCGCGGATGAGATCCTGGAGACATCTACATCCCAATCCACGTAGGGTAATTAGATGAAGAGCGAACCAATTGCATCATGGTTGATCAGACCGTAATACAATGATTCTGATTAAACAATATATTAGCATGCGTCCCCAATAAACATATGTCTCGAATCAAGCTCGATAAAAGAGCAAGCTTGCAAAAACTAGGCTGTAATAGCAGCGTTGGTCAAGATAGTCAAAATACAAGTGTGCGAGATTTTTGAAAAGAGATACAAGTAGTTCGAGTTTTGAGGGAATCAAAGCCTTACCTGGTGTTCTTGTTCATACAGTCTTCCTACTATCTTCCTATCCATAAGGCCTTGGTCGACTAATGGGTTATGGAACTTCTAAATTTTATATTCTGGGTAAACCTATTAATGTCAGTCAATTACCTTGTTAATAGATCACAAGGACCACGGAATGCTAGGTTGGGAGACATGCTATCTAACTTACAGAACTTTCACTAGTATTGGCTTTGGGTCTTCTGGGACACACAGGGCATCTCCTATCCTATATAGTATCCTAATCTTGTGATTACATCTAAAATTATTTTACCGAAAATTATGCCTCGTCCATATAATCTGGCTGTGGCAAACTCTTGGTTTCGTGATTCAGAGGGGATATGTTATCAGGTACTCTACCTTATATTGACACAAGGGTATCTAAAATCTAAAGAGGTCAACGAGAACATAGTTTTAGCAATGTTCCATAGACTTTGATTCTTTGAAATGATTTTAATTCTGTGGGTTGTGCCTCGCCAGTGCGCTGCTGGCCGCAGTGAATCCACATTCTCCACTCTCAAATAATTGACGACAGTGCGCTGCTGTCTAACCATTATTAGTTAACTAACATTCTTTTAACTATATCCGTAAAAATTCATGAGCTTCTAGATATTCAACAAGTTGACTAAAAATAAAGCGTAGGTATTTGTCCTATCAGTCACAACACTTAAAATAAAAGAGTTGACACGGAGGAAATAACTAAAGACGAAAAGAATACAAATATTCTAGTATCTATTTCATGTGCATTTCAATGGTTGTGGGAAAATCTTAAATCAATCTACCTCGAGATTCGTATACGAATAACAGAATCAGAAACTTATAAACCAGTTCCTTACAGCAAAATAAAATTTATAAACATGCAACTCTAACTCATGAAGTGATGTTTATATCTAATAGAGTAAAGGAAATTGAACATGTTATCAAGATTATAGCCTTAATTCTAGGGAAAGCCTAACAAGCCAAGTGAGTAGTATACCCACGTTGGATCATATCATCACATCAAAAGCAATAGTGTGTCTATAGGGATCTAGCAAGCTATCTGAATTTTATAAGTCTAAATTTCATGGCCTATCTGACAACCTTAACTACCCAACGGTCAATTTGAACAAGGGACTCCTAGTCCTAGGCATTCTCTTAAATCAATTTAACCTAGGTTGTGAATGAGCATTTCCTAGCCGCAGGCTCGCAATGGTACGACTAACTTAAGTACCATCACGAGTTCGTAATCTTTTGCGAAAAACGGACCGGCATGGGCCACCACAAAAACTTGTCACGACCCGCACCCGCTTTTCAGATACGAGACGTGTCCAAGCCAGCCTACGCCGCAGAGTCGGCGGAAGAACGCTGTCAAGCCCACAAGAAATAAATGCTCCAAATATAACATTTGCTGCTCATTCATATTTCTAAATTTGTTACAACATTTACAACATTTATAATTAAAGAAAATACAAGATTTTACAATTAATGAAAATGATACATCTGCTATCTATTTCTAGGTTTCTGTCTGCCAGTACACCCGTATCTCCCAAGCTAAGTGAAGCCACAGCTAACATGAAAAATATTGGTTTCTAGTCAGGAATGGAACAAGTACACAAATCGATGGCAATGCGAAAACACAATAGAATTAACAAGACATGAAAATAACATATGAGATATGAAAACTGAAAAGTACTGAAAACATGGAACGGTGGAGAAGAAAAGGAAAATAAATAAAAGACAACAACCTATGTGGTGTGAAATATCCTTTTCGACATGTGAACGGCTAGGGGGTAAATCCGACACACTGTACGTGTCGTGTGCAGCTACTATCAAGCAAGAATAGACATTTTGGGGATAGTTCTGGGTAGTCCACATGTCTACTAAGATATTTTTTCTCCCGACTACTCCGTGTGATGAGCGTGTCAACAAGCAGCAAGATATATGTATGAACATGAAATAAGAAGACTACTATGAATCGAAAGCAATCAGAAAGTGCACTTGCCTGAGGTCCATAGCTGGAGAAACCGATAGTACAACCACATCAGATGAGCCACTAACGTCAACACGTACAAAAAGCCTCCGGATGCTGAAATAAATATTACCAAAGTTCTCAGAATAGTCAAATTAGCTAGGATTGCCTATCCTTAAGTCCAATTCTGGACACAGGGGCAAAACGATAATTTTGAGTCAAAACGGTGTCCGCCGTTGGACCCGCTTAGCACCGAAAAGCGTGCCAGAGTCAACGGTCTCTAAAGTCGTCAAACTATATGTAAACAGGTCTGGTTTTTTGATACGAAACCAACCGTATGTCCAAAGTTAGATTTCTGCGGGCCGTGCACAAAATTGCCCGTTGCGTGGGACCGTAGGGCCCGCAAAACGGTGGTTCGATTCAACTGTCTCAGAATTGGACCAAACTTGGCATACAGGACCCAAAAAATGATACGTTTCTGTTGGCGTAAGTTTCGTCTCGATCTGACGAGCGTGCACAAAGTAATTGGGGAATTTGCACAGAGGCCGGTACGGTGAATTTCGACGGATACACATCAAATTCGTCGCGCACACGCGACCAATTTGAATTACGTTAAAGCCCACACGACCACGAAACCGTTACGCACCTTTCGATGCTTTTGGTTCGCGACCAAGTCACCTGGATTGGCGGGACGTACGTCGTATCGAAGAGTTTTATTGAATTATTATAATTTTGAAACTAGTTTTTTCTAAAAGTTTGAAACTGAATTAATCACAAACTAACCAATGAAAAATAAAACTATGAATTGGGTTTCTATTTTGTATATGTTGTCTCTGAATCTCTTCAAACAGAATCACGAAATCGTGCATGGGTTGGGAGAAAACTGTCCGTGAACTAGGGTCATTGGACTGGTTTTTCTGTCCTGTTTGGGACAGATTTTCGTCGAACTTGGGATCGATTTTTCGGACAACCTCGGGCGTCTAATTTTAAAGTAAATGAAGGCGATTGGAGTGGAACCTCGGGTATGTATATATAAATAATATATATGGGGTATATAAATACAGGTATATATGTGTAAATAAATACAGATACATATGTGTGTGTGTATATATATATATATATATATATATATATATATATATATATATATATATATATATATATATATATATATATATATATATATTTTTGTGTGTATATATATATAAGAGGGGAAACCGTGATTCTTTTATCGAGCTTGTAAGAGAATACATAGATTCTTTGCCTGAAGCTATGAAGATATGTCGGGTCTGGATCCAAACATCGCCGTACAAAAATTAAATATTTAGCAAATGCTAAGCCAGTGAAGCAACAGCAACGGCAGTTCCGCCTGGACGTCTTGAACGCTATTGAAGCAGAGGTGAATAAAATTATAGCAATCAATTTCATCCATGAAGAACAACACCCGGATTGGGTAGCCAATATTGTTCCAGTCGTCAAAAAGTACGGAAAGGTCCGAGTCTGCATAGATTTTCCTGATCTAAATGTCGTTTGTCTGAAAGATGAATTTTCGTTGCCTATCACTGATGAAATGATTGACAACACCAGTGGGTTGAGCACATGTCCTTTGTGGATGGTTACTCGGGCTATAACCAAATTAAGATGATCCTAGATGACGAAAGACATACGTCATTTCGGACTCCAATCAGGGTATTCTGCTACAGGTGATGCCCTTTGGCCTGAAGAACGTAGGTGCTACATACCAGCGAGCTATGAGTATCATATACCACAAAAACTAACGTAAGACAATCGAATGTTACGTTGATGATATCACTAGCAAAAGTCATTTCTACGGCGACCACCTCCCTGACTTAAGGACCATCGTCGACCTGATGAGGGCACACCAATTGAAGATGAACCCGACCAAGTCCTTCATGGGGGTAGCCAGTGGCAAGTTCTTGGGTTTTATCATCACTTCAAAGGGTATCCACGTTAATCCCGATAAGACAAAAGTTGTCATTGAGATGCAACCGCCGAACAGCCTTCATGAACTTTACGGTCTCCAAGGGTGCTTAACGTACATCCGAAGGTGTATCTCTAACCTTTCGGGTCGCTGAAAGCCCTTCACTGAACTGATGAAGAAATGAGTATCTTATGTTTGGACCGATGAGTATCTCTAACCTTTCGGGTCGCTGAAAGCCCTTCATCCATGAAATTGATTGCTATAATTTTATTCACCTCTGCTTCAATAGCGTTCAAGACGTCCAGGCGGAACCGCCGTTGTTGTTGCTTCACTGGCTTAGCATTTTCTAAATATTTAATTTTTGTACGGCGATGTTTGGATCCAGACCCGACATATCTTCATAGCTTCAGGCAAAGAATCTATGTATTCTCTTACAAGCTCGATAAAAGAATCACGGTTTCCCCTCTTATATATATACACACACAAAATATATATATATATATATATATATATATATATATATATATATATATATATATATATATATATATATATATATATACACACACACATATGTATCTGTATTTATTTACACATATATACCTGTATTTATATACCCCATATATACCCCATATATATTTTTCGGGCAACCTCGGGCGTCTAATTTTTCGGGCAACCTCAACGACGACTGTGAATCTCTCATCGAACAAAAGCATAAGAGGGGAAACCGTGATTCTTTTATCGAGCTTTTAAGAGAATACATAGATTCTTTGCCTGGAGCTATGAAGATATGTCGGGTCTGGATCCAAACATCGTCGTACAAAAATTAAATATTTAGCGAATGCTAAGCCAGTGAAGCAACAGCAACGGCGGTTCCGCCTGGACGTCTTGAACGCTATTGAAGCAGAGGTGAATAAAATTATAGCAATCAATTTCATCCATGAAGAACAACACCCGGATTGGGTAGCCAATATTGTTCCAGTCGTCAAAAAGTACGGAAAGGTCCGAGTCTGCATAGATTTTCCTGATCTAAATGCCGTTTGTCTGAAAGATGAATTTTCGTTGCCTATCACTGATGAAATGATTGACAACACCAGTGGGTTGAGCACATGTCCTTTGTGGATGGTTACTCGGGCTATAACCAAATTAAGATGATCCTAGATGACGAAAGACATACGTCATTTCGGACTCCAATCAGGGTATTCTGCTACACGGTGATGCCCTTTGGCCTGAAGAACGTAGGTGCTACATACCAGCGAGCTATGAGTATCATATACCACAAAAACTAACGCAAGACAATCGAATGTTACGTTGATGATATCACTAGCAAAAGTCATTTCTACGGCGACCACCTCCCTGACTTAAGGACCATCGTCGACCTGATGAGGGCACACCAATTGAAGATGAACCCGACCAAGTCCTTCATGGGGGTAGCCAGTGGCAAGTTCTTGGGTTTTATCATCACTTCAAAGGGTATCCACGTTAATCCCGATAAGACAAAAGTTGTCATTGAGATGCAACCGCCGAACAACCTTCATGAACTTTACGGTCTCCAAGGGTGCTTAACGTACATCCGAAGGTGTATCTCTAACCTTTCGGGTCGCTGAAAGCCCTTCACTGAACTGATGAAGAAATGAGTATCTTATGTTTGGACCGAAGAGTGCCAACGAGCCTTTGAAGACATTAAGCGGTACCTCATGAACCCTCCAGTTTTAGTAACCCCAGTCATAGGAAAACCCTTTTTACTTTACGTCCGAGCCTATTCACTCAGCGCTTTGTTGGCCCAGAATAGCGATGCAGGCCATGAGCAAGCTGTCTACTACCTCAATCGATAGTTGGTTGGGGCCGAACATAGATACATCCATGTTGAAAAAGAATGTCTCGTCCTAGTTTTCGTCATTCAGAAGACCCGTCATTACATAGTGGGACAGACGATCCACGTTATCTCTCGAGTCAATCCCCTCAGGGTCCTCACGACCAAACCAGGAGTACTAAATTCACGCCTGGCTACTTGGACAATACTATTGTTACCATATGATACGGTATTTGTTCTGTAAAAAGCGAACAAAGGACAAGCGTTATCTGACTTCCTGGCTGCTCATCCGGTAGCTGAAACATCAAAACTTTATGAGGACATACCAGACGTAGAAATGGAAGCCCACATCACAACAGAAAAACCAGTTTGATGACTATTCTTCGGCGGTGCTTCAAGGACTGGGCCCAAAGGTGATATAGTGGCAGGAGTGGGTGTAGTATTAATCTTCCCTGATGACTTAATCATCCAACGAGCATATTCACTCTTGGTACCATATTCTAATAACGTGGCCGAGTACAATGCTCTCATTATAGGGCTTCGGCTAGCTAAAGAGCTGGGGGTCGACTTTCTGGAAGCTTACGACGATTCTCAGCTGGTAGTTAACCATGTTCGAGGACAATACGAAGTTTGACATGAAAACCTAATCCCGTATCATCAGGCAACAATCTCGATAATTTCTACCTTTACAGGATTCTTTATAGAACATATTCCACGATTGCGAAATCTGGAAGCTAACGCCCTGGCTGGTCTTGCAGCCTCATTAGCAACACCCGTCGAAACTCAGCAGATAATCACAGTGATCCGTCAAGAGCTGGTATGCCCTAAGAATAACGTATGCATGCAAGCCTACCATTCTACGGATACGTATGTGGATATTCGATATTGGCGGTCTCCCTTTATAGAATTCGTGGTCTACAGAATCTTAACAGACAACGCGAAGGAAGTAGCTTCCGTTAGAAGACGCTCTCTTCGGTTCTATTACAACGTTCAAACTAAAACATTGTATCGTCATTCCTTTGACGGACTCTAACTCCGATATTTATCGGGTACATAAGCTAAGAAAGTACTTCATGAAGCTCACGTTGGTACTTGTAGAGCCCACCAATCAGATCTTAAACTTCAGGACTGACTCAGACGCATAGGCTATTACTGGCCCACGATGATAGCAGACGCATTAGCGTACGCTAAGAAATGTCGAATGTGACAAATCCACGTAGACCTCATCCACTAGTCGTCTGAATTCTTGCACTCGACAGTTGCATCTTGGCCCTTTGAGGTGTGGGGGGTGGATATCATCGGCACGATCACCCCGCCGTCATCAAAAGGTCACCCGTTCATTTTGGCTGTAACCAACTAAAACATTGCTCTTAAAGAAGTTAGGGTGCAAGTACCAATGGTATATTTGCCTTCATCTTCTCAACAAGTTGTTGTTTCTATGGATATTATACCAAATAATAACCAAGGACAACACATTAATGATATTACACTACAAAATAATATTAATAATAACCATAATGAGGTTGAAATAAATCATGAAGAGATTATTGTTAATAATGAACAAGTTGTCACACATGAAGCTGAAGCAGAACAACCACAACAGATGGAATTAAGAAGGTCTCAAATACAAAGAAAATAAGCCATCTCGGATGACTTTGTGGTTTACCTACAAGAATTAGATTTTGATATAGGAATTGAAAATGATCCAATAACATTTTCACAAGCTATCGAATGTGACAATTCTAATAAATGGATCTTAATGCCATGAAGAAGAGTTGGAATCAATGGCATATAATAAGTTTATATTTTTGGTTTTGTATGTTGATATATTATTGGCAAGTAGTGATCTTGGTTTGTTGCACGAAACCAAGAAATATCTTTCTCAGAACTTTGAAATGAAAGATATGGACGAGGTATCTTATGTGATAGGAATAGAAATATTTTGAGATCGATCACAAGGATTGTTAGATCTCTCTCAAAAAGAATATATCAATAGAGTTCTTCAAAGATATGGAATGTGTAATTATAAAGCTGGTGTAATGCCAATTCAGATGGGGATAAATTTAGCCTTGTGCAGTGTCCTAAAAATGAATTAGAGCACCAGCAAATGGAGAAATTTTCTTATACATCTTTAGTTAGTAATCTTATGTATGCTCAAACTTGTACAAGATCGGATATTAGCTTTACAGTTGGTATGCTAGACAGATACCAAAGCAATCCTAGGATTGAACATTGGAAAGCTGCAAATAAAGTTCTCAGGTATCTGCAAGGGACAAAAGACTACATGCTCACATATAGAAGATCTGACCTCCTTGAAGTCGTCGGTTACTCAGATTAGGATTTGTTGGATGCATTGATACCAGAAAATTAACTTTTGGTTATTTGTTCCTATTGGGTGGAGGAGCAATCTCATGGAAGAGTGCGAAGCAGAGCATTATGGCTTCGTCTACTATGGAAGCAGAATTTGTGGCATGCTTTGAAGCCACAATTCAAGCTTCATGGCTGCGTAAATTTATTTCAGGACTTGGAGTTGTCGACATATTACCAAGCTGCTAAAAAATTATTGTGATAATATAGCAGCAGCCTTCTTTTTCTAAGAACGATAAATATTCTAAAGGTGCCAAATACATGGACTTGAAATATTTATCTATTAAAAAAAGTTCATAAACAACGAGTGTCCATAGAACATTTGAGTACAAAACTCATGATAGCGGATCCCCTCACTAAAGGACTATAACAGAAGACCTACTATGAACATGTTCAAAGAATGGGTCTTATGTGCAGTAAGAATTGAAATCCATTATTGTAATCCTTATATAATATGTTATGTGTGATTTGAGATCTCATTAATATATATTTCTGAATTATTTTTCCTGGTTTTCCAAATATTTTACTGGTTTGGATAAATGTTGATTAGGAATGTCTTATTTAAGACTCTAATGTTGGACTAGAATGTTAAACTTTTTGACTTATAGATCATATTGATTGATGTTCTAAGTATGTAGTACATGGAAGAAAAGTATGTCTCTTAATCGACTTACAACCGCCATGACTGACCTTAGTAAATCTGTCACTATAGTATTTAAGAATTAACCATATCAAGATTTAAAGTTAAGATCCTATCAATTGTCTTATCATATTGGCCAAGTGGGAGAATGTAAGAATTTATGTCTCACAAGTTGACACAAATTGATATAATGGTTAATTAATTGTATTTTCTTTATAGAAGAAAATACATTTATTGGAATATAGGAAAGAGTCCTCTCTCACACCTCAACGAATACACACACATTTGTTGTCTAGAGCCTTTTGGGAAGAATTACAATCTTTTGAATGAACACAATGAATCATTGAAATAAAAAGACATGTCATTTAAAAAATAATGATAAAATAAAAAATAGAGTCTTGTTGTTCCAAAGAGAAATATAAAAAAAAATTATAATTGTCTTCTTCCCAAATTAAGGAGTTGGTAAAAGAGAAACGATTTCCAGAGATCAAATTTCTTGCATAAATTTAAAGAATTGAGAAAGGTACACATTTACGTTTCCGCATTGTGCTTTATAATTTGTGAAAACATGATTCCCATAAGAAATGTTTACAGAAGTGATATATACAACAATATAGTTTTGGAGTGCTTAATTTCAATTCTACTAGTTCAAGTAGGATTACTTATCATCATATTCAGTTGCTCCAACATTTCAAAAACTACTCTATAATAGCAAAATAATTGTCTAAATTTGTAGTATACTAAATATATTTGTGTATAACTGTAGAAAACTTTAAGGAATATGAGAAGCTTAGTGTCACGCACAAAAGTTTGTGCCCCACCGAGATGGATTTGCATAACTCTCCACGGACCGGGGTTATGCAGGAAGCTTCAGAACATTCTAGAAGATGGCAGAACTCTCTAGAAGATGGTAGATTTCTCTGGAAGGTCCAAGATCATTCTAGATGGCCCAAGATTCTTCTGGATGGCCCATGAAGTTTCCTTTTATTTTCCTTAGAGAATAATCCTGGAATATATCGAATCCAGTATGGTAGGAAGAATAATCTCTACAATATTCCTTACAGAAGTTTTCATGTAAAGCTCTATGAGCCATTATAAATAAGTGGGAGGCTCATTTGTTCCTCACCACCCAAAGTTGTAGTCTTTTCTAGTATAGTAAAGTTTTAATCTTCTACTCTCTCTCTCTCTCTTTTGCTCCACAACATTCTCAATATTGCCTTAGCGATCTAGCTAAGCATTGGGGGAAGGCTTGCACGACTCTTCGATGAGGAAGATAGTGTGCCACACGGGTCGAAGTGTAGCCTGAAACACTAAGTCTGTGACAAGTGGTATCAGAGCGAAGGTCAGTTGGTTGCCATATCGACATCCGAAAATGTCTAGGAGGGACCCACGTCGCCTAAGAAGGGGCACGCCAAGACGCACAAGAAGGGCAAGAGCAAGGAGATTACGACAGAACGTAGCCTTGCCGATATTCCCGAACACGTTAGAGTCTTGGAGACGGGTTCGAGGGACATGGAGATGCGCATGGGCTCCGTGGAGCAAAGCAACACGAGGCTAGAAAGATACTTCGATGTGCTGGAGAGCGACGTTGCTTCTTCCATGGCAATCTTTTGGGAGTAATTCTACGAGATCCGATCTGCACTTGAGGAGGAGCTCAAGGGGCATCGTGTGGAGATTGAGGACTTGCATAGAAAGGTCCAAGGCTACGAGGAGCTGAAGACAGTGGTCGAGAGTTGCGGAGAACTCAAGACCAAAGTTGCCATATTGGAGAAGGTCGTTACGAATGGTGGACCTTCGAGTAAGGAGGCACCGAGGCGAAGGAAGATCCACAAGCCAAAATCCTTCAGTGGGGTACGAGATGCCAAAGAAGTTGAAAACTTTTTGTAGTGGAACGATACTTCAAGGCGTTGTACATCAACGATGACGTCGAGAAGTAGATATTGCTTCACTCTACTTCACAGACAATGCGATACTGTGGTGGCATCGAAGGTGCATGGAAGCCGAGAAGGGTTTTTGCTCGATATAGACTTGGGAGGATCTCAAGAAGGAGATCAAATCTCAGTTCTATCCGAAGAATGTGGAGTTTGCAGCGAGGCGGGGCTTGCAGCAACTCAAGCATATGAGTACATCGTGGAGTTTACACACTTGATGCTCGCGATATCTAGCATGGGAGAGGAGGATCGTTTGTTCTTCTTCCTCGATGGACTCAAACCTTGGGTGGCTCAAGAATTACAGCGACAAAGGTTGTGAGACTTGAATACCGCCGTGGCAGCAGCGGAGCGACTCGTCGAGTACATGTGGGACAACAACGATGTCGAGGCCAAGCCAAAGTCCACCAAGGGGAATGGTGGGGGAGGGCGGGAGACCTCTCCTAAGGAGGGTCCGTCCGAGGGAGAGAAGCACGAGAAGGCCCAACCCGAGCGAGTTGTTTCATGCTTCATATACGGAGAGAAGCACTTTGCTCGGGATTGTCCGATGAGGAGCATGCGTCTGAATGTCGTCCGAAGCGAGGAGGTGGAGGACGAAGAGTGCAAAGTGGGAGCGCACATAGGAGCATTGCGCTTCCTCAACGCCATGAAGACCAAGTCTGTTGTGTCGAGGACTCCGAGCAGGGAGCTCATGTACGTTGATGTGAAGATCAATGGCATGAACACACGGGCGTTGGTTGACACGGGCGCCACTCATAACTTTATCTCGGGCGCAGAGGTCCGTCGCTTGGGTCTAGCCTAGGAGGAAGATCCGAGCATGATGAAGGCGATCAATGCGGAGGTACGCCCCATGCATGGGGTAGCCAAGGGGGTTCGCATAGCGGTGGGAAATTGGTCGGGTGTTGCCAATTTCACCGTTGCATCGCTGGATGACTTCAAGATGATACTGGGCATGGATTTCCATATCACGGCTAAGTCCGATGCTACATTTGGGAGTTGTCGGCTTCATGAAAGAAGGCTCATCGTTCATGGTGAAAGCTGTACAAGGCAAGCATTCGAAGAGGAAAGCTATCTCTGCTACTCAGCACAAGATTGGTGTCAAAAGGGGGACGACATACCTATTGGTGCTCGAGAAGAAGGAAGGCTTCGAGGAGGAAGGCCTTTCGTGCGAGACCAAGGGTGTTACAAAAGAGCACCCTGAGGAGCCACTTTCGCAGAGGGAGGTGGACTGTGCTACTGGGCTGGGCACGAGTGCAGAGATGCGCTTCGCAAGCTGCACGGAGGCAGAAGCGACGAGGCAGAGTAACTCGTGCAAGGAGTTGCTCAAATCTCGTGGGGGACATTCGAGTCGACAGGCTTGCAATGGGATTCGCATGCGCGGAGGTGTGCAGATCCAAGTACAGCCACGAGACGAGGGGGATCGACGACTTGATAGCCCGCACGAGGTTCTTCCTGTGCCAAAGAGGGCACAGACCGAGGCTAGAGTTGGTGCGGCAAACCAGTTTGCTTCCGATCTTGAGGAGAAGATGGGCAAAGGGAAGCGCCGCACGAGACGCACAAAGGAGGGACGATGCGTAACGATTATGCCAACAAGTGTGGACATCGTTCCGAGACTTACTGCACCCGTCAACGAGGGCATCGACGAAACAGGTGGGGGAGAATGTCACGCACAAAAGTTTGCGCCCCACCGAGACGGATTTGCATAACTCTCGACGGACCGGGGTTATGCGGGAAGCTTCCAAAACATTCTAGATGGAAGAACTCTCTAGAAGATAGTGGATTTCTCTGGAAGGTCCAAGATCATTCTAGATGGTCCAAGATTCTTCTGGATGACCCATGAAGTTTTCTTTTATTTTCCTTAGAGAATAATCATGGAATATGCTGATTCCAGTATGGTAGTTGCACTTGAAATCAACTCAAACATATTATCATCCATGGCTTGATAAATCAGGAAGATAGCTTTTTTTTGTCTCTCTTTGTTGAGGCTTTCAACATCTTTTGAGTTAGAGATAGTGAAGTATTATCTTATGGCTCAACATAGTCCTTTTTGACAACCTCTCATGCATCTTATGCTCTTAGCAAAGTTTTCATCTTGATGCTCCAGTTGACATAATTGCTTTTGTTGATGACGGAGACTTGAAAAGGGAGTCATCTCGCTTGTCATTTTATACCTCGAACCGTCTTGCTATGATACTACTTTGTTGAATGGTGGTAGACCAACTAGTTAAGAAGAACTAATTTGGAGAGGAAAAAAATTAGAGAGAAAAACTTTGGTGGAAGATAATATTGGTAGAAAAGAAACTTTATAATAGCACCCAAACTTGAAGCGTTTGTTGTGTATAAAATGAAGAGAGAATGTCCTTAATTTATATGACTCTTGGAAGACTATACACACTTATTAAAATATATACATTATTTTAATCTCTTTTATAATTATATTTTAATATTATCATGAACATTCTAGATATGAAATATTATAGAATATTGACAAAGCACAAAACAATGACCCAATGATATAAAATAAAGTCCAAAACCTTAATATTGACCAAAAAGAAAATGGAAAGAAAATTTTGAGGGAAAAGAAAATGGAGGAGAGTAAAATGAAGGTAAAGTGTTTTTTTTTTTCACTTGTTTGGATGACCAAAAAATAGGAAAAGAAAAAAGTTTAAAAGTAATATTTTATTTGTTTGTGGAGAAAGTTATAATTACCATCTAATCCTTGATTATTTTTTTTCAAATCACAATTGATACGAAGGTTAGTTGGATAACTTCTCCCACAATACTCTCAATTCTCTCAGTTTTCCTTCTACTTTTGCGAGAAATTTTTTTGAGTGGGATCCACATGAATATTTCTCCCAAATTTCTCTCTCTCTTATTTTTCCTCCCCCCTCCCAAACACAACTAATTTTAATTTTTCTCTCATTTTTTTCTTCAATATTTTTCTTCCTCCCATCTTTTTTTCCTCTTTCCAAACAATACGAAAATTTTGTTGGTTTCTGAAAGTCCCAGTTCCTTTTGGGTGCTCTTTATTGTGATGTGCTATGATTGTTTGTATCGCATTTACTTTAGCGAAGTGCTTTCTCTTTTCATCAGCTTTTATGAAGATGCGGCCTTGCTTATAATGTCTGCGTGATTTATTTATTTTTGGATGGGAATACGTATTTTATTGATGCATTGCACTAGTAATAGAATAAGAAACAGTACAATCTTCCTCCAATGGGGGCAATAATGCACTCCGGAGGGGTTACAGAGAATTCTAAAACAGAATTGTGTAAAGCATAGGAGGCTAGGGAGTGAGCCACATGGTTCCCTTGACATCTCACGAACGCGAAAGTAGGGCGTTTCGGAAGGTTAGCCATGTCATCTTGAATACGACAGTGGAGATCATGCATCCTCCATGGTAGAAGGTCTAATTCTCCATTAAAGATCCTGATGACCGATAACGAGTCGCCCTCAATGGTGAATTCTGTTGCCTTGATTTGCTGTGCTAGAAGAATGTCTAGCTGAACTGCTTCCAACTCCGCCCAGAAACTGGGTGATTTTATCATAGCATATCTCCAGCACTTTCATATTTGCTAAGGCCCAGCAATATTTTTCAAATGGATTTAATTTCAATCTGAGAGAGTAGAAAAACAAAGTGAAATTTTGTTATCAGCCATGACAATCTCTTTATAGGAATGATGAAAGCATTGTTATCATTAGAAATCTCAATTCAGAACAACTCTTGTAATGTCATTTAGTTACTTTCAACATAGGTTGAGCGTTCGGTTTATTTGTTTCAAAAAATTCGAAATAGTTAAAAACAAAATAAATTAAAATTTTAAAAATTCAAAACCAAAATCAGACCAAAATTAGCCAAAATCAAAAGTTAATAATCAGTTCGGTTTATTTAGTTTATTCGGTTAGAATATTTATATTGTTTAATGTGTCGGATCCAAAATTGAAACCGTAATTAAATTATATTAAAATTTTACAATTTTTATACGCATATTTGTTGTATTTCAAAGTTGAACCCAAAGTTGGACTAGTAGTTAAATTATCAAAGTTAGACTTCAAAACATATACATAGAATTGTTACTTTCAAAATATATACATATTTAATCACAAAATACGCATAAAATTATATATAATTACATAATAGCATAAGTCTTATTCGATTTTCAGTTTAGACCAAAATCGAAAACGAAACCCAAAATTGAAACCGAATAAAAAAAATTGTATTTTCAAAACCGAACCGAATTTTTTCAAACCGCTTCGATTTTCGGTCCATAGAAATATGATGCAAGGCTTGTAATTCCTATTGAGGTGTCTCCGGCATCACGAACAAATACAAGTAAAAATTGAACTCATCTGGCTCTTGTGATCAGTGATGAACGGTATACCCTCTTTGGCTAGGCAGACGGTCTCGGGATCGAACCGCGGAAGAGGTGTGTATATGTGAAAATTGGGAACAGTGGGCCCAAACGACATGCAATACCGCGTGCACAAAGTTCCATAAATTATGCCGGACATCACAAAATATATATATATATATATATATATATATATATATATATATATATATATATATATATATATATAAGGCAACAACACGACTAACATGAAAGAAAACGAGATTGACAGTCCATAGCTTTAGGGCTTGTTTGGTAAAATGGATTTGGTTTTGGATTTGAATTTGGAAATTCAAAATTCAAATCCAAATCCAAATCATGGATTTTCAAATCAAAATCCAAATCTAACCAAACATAGAATTTGGTAAACAAGAATTGTGATTAACAATTATGATAATAAAATATTATTTAATAAAATGGATAATTAATTAATTTATTTATTATTATAATTATAGTTATGATTAATAATTATAAAAATAGTTATGATTAACAAATTATTAATTAAGATTATAATGAAGATTATATGCTAATAATAAATCATTAATTAAAATTTTAATAATATATTAATTATTAAATAATAAATTATTAATATCGATAAAAATTAAGATTAATATATTATTAATTAAGTTTATAATAAAATAGTAACTAATAATTTATAGTTAAGATTAAAATTAAGACAAATAAATTATTAATTAATATTATAATTAAATATTTACTTATAAATTATTAATTAAAATTAAAATTATAGTTAAGATAAATAAATTATTATAGTTATGATAAATAAATTATTATAATCAAGATTATAATTATCATTAATAAATTTTTAATTAAGATTATATTTATGATTAATAAATTAATCAATTATTATTTAAGATTATAATAAGACTGATTAGAATTAAAGATTATAATAATTATGATTAATTAATTATTATAATTATGATTAATAAAGGTATAAATTATTATAAAATATTAAAATAAAATTATAAATTATGAAATTATTAATCAAGATTATAATTATAATTAATAAATTAATAAGTTATTTATTAAGATTATAATTGTGATTAATAAATTACTCAATTATTAATTAAGATTATAATAAGACTAATAACTTCTTAATTATGATTATAATTGAATATTAATTAATAAAATTATTAATTAAGATAATAGTTATTATTAGTAAATGACTATAATTATGATTATAGTTATAATTAATTAAATTGTAAATTATTAATTAAGATTATTATAAAATATTAAATGATAAAGTATTAATTAATAAATTATAAGTTTAGATTATAATTATGATAACTAACTATTAGTTATAAAAAAAATAATTTTTAAAACAATAATAATGACTAATTTTAATTAATTACAAATTAAATATTTTTTAAAATAATAATTGTAAAAAAATTTAATATATAAAACATAACGAATTATTAATGGAAAAATTTATGAAATGCCCAAAAAACGAAAAAGTTTTATAAAAAACCCACCGCACAATAACATTTCATCGCGTGTCCAGAATTAGCAAAAAATATATAAAGACGGTTCTGAATGACCTTTTTGCCCTTCCTTCTAATTTATTGAAAACACCCACGAAACTACTCTTAAAAAAAACGTTTCGATACTTCATCTTCTTCTATACGCTGCTCACTTTCGAATCTAGGTTTTCTCCTCAAAAATGTTCAAAAACTCGTCGAAAAATTTCGGAAAGACCGAGACAAACGGCAAAAGTGCTAAACGGAGGTCCAAACATCATTTTTTTTGCGATTCTAAAATTTCGGAAGTCCGTCTAACAAAAAGTTGTTACTTTCAGGCTCCTCGAAGATACGCTAATTTTGGGACAAATCGGGCCTCGTTTCGACCTCCCAGTCAAAAGTTATGGCCCTTCAAAGTTTCAACTGACCATAAAATGCAGGAGAATGGTCATTCTCCGTGTCAGAACACGAAAAAATGTTAATTTCGTATGAGGGTGGCCATTCTCCGTGTAGTAACACGGAGAATGTCATTCTCCGTCTTAATTTACACGGAGAATAGTCATTCTCTGTGTTAGTAACACGGAGAATGGCATTCACCGTCTTAATTTACGCGGAGAATGGTCATTCTCTGTGCTAAATTACACGGAGAATGGTCATTCTCCGTCTTAATTTACACGGAGAATGGTCATTCTCCGTGTAATTTAGCACGGAGAATGGTCATTACAGTGTTAAAACGCAGGAGAATGGCCATTCTCCGTATTAGAAACACGGAGAATGCCATTCTCCGTGTTAAATAAAACGGAGAATGCCATTCTCCGTGTTAAATAAAACGGAGAACGGTCATTCTCTGTGTAATTTAGCACGGAGAATGGTCATTACAGTGTTAAAACGCAGGAGAATGGCCATTCTCCGTGTAAATTAACACGAAGAAGTCATTCTCCGTGTTAAATAAAACGGAGAATGGCATTCTCCGTCTTAATTAAATCGGAGAATGACATTCTCCGTATTAATTTACACGGAGAATGGTTATTCCTAGTGTTAAAACGTAGGAGAATGACCATTCTTCGTGTAATTTAGTACGGAGAATGGCATTCTTCGTTTCTAAATTACACGGAGAATGGCCATTCTCCGTGCTAAATGACACGGAGAATGACATTCTCCGTATTAAATGATACGGAGAATGGTCATTTAAATGTTAAAACACAGGAGAATGGCCATTCTCCGTGTTAGAAACACAGGATAATGGCCATTCAACACGGAGAATGGCATTCTCCTTGTTAAAAATGCAGGAGAATTACTATTCTTCGTGTGATATCGACGGAGAACAGTTGACAGAAACCTAATTTTTTTATTTTTTTTGTTTTGTTGAAAGAAATTTGACATGAATAAAGATTCAAGAGTTTTCGTTCTTCTTTCAAATTTGCTAACTCTTATGGAAAAAAAGAAGAAGATCTTCTCTCCCTAATTGACCTAATTGTCGGAGAAGAAAAAGAAGAGCGATGATCGAAGTCCGACTGAAAAAAAAAAAGCATGGTGAACTACGAACGATCTTTGCGATCTCTGCTGAAGATGAGAGCAATAGAATTCAGATCTCTCGTGAAGAAGAAGAGAATCGCAATCCAGATCTGAGTTTGTGCGGAGGGATAGTTACAGTATTAATTTTGTAAATACAGAGCATCTAAAGGGAATCTTTGAATATTTGACGTGGAATTATATAATTCTGGGCATTTCATAAAACCTATCCTGCGGGTGGGTTTTTCATACAACCCAACCCCGAAATTAGATTTCTCAGCAATTTCCAGTTTATTAATTTATTAATTATTAATTTGTTAATTATTAATTTATTAATTATTAATTAATTTTAACTAAATATATAATATAACGAAATTATTAAAAATAACTATTTTTTTCTCCAAAATCCAACTTTCTTTCTTCCAAATCCAAATTTGGAATTTGGTTATACTTTCAATATCCAAATTCATCTCCAACCAAACAATATGATTCCATGGATTTAACTCCAAATCCATAAAATTCTAAAATCCACCTTCAAATACTTAAACGGGTCCTTAAATGAATCATAACAAGTATTCACTGAATCACTACTACTGTACAAGCTGGAAATTTGAGTTTGAAGTACAAAATTCATGCTCAAACCCCAAACGTTCCAAACTGGACAGATCCCCGACCTTCAACATAAAAATACAAAATTTGTGGCTTCAAATAAAATAATAAATTAGATTCTAATCACGTAAAAAACAGAAGGCATACAGGGAGACGACTATTTTTCCTCCAGCCGCTGTAGAACAGACTCTGCAAAGTTCTGCTGCCTGAAAAAATAAGCAACAATAAAGGATTAACAACAAAAGAGATCAAACTATGGTCATAGAAATTACTATAATCTAGGATCCCCTATAAATTTCAGTTTCTTTTTTATTGGTGGGAAATATTAAGCCTACAGAAAACCACTTGCTGATAAATCCTCTACTAATACTCTTTGATATGCGTGAAACAAAGGAATTTAACTGGAAAGCTCCCACATGCAAGTCTGACCAGCTGGATGCTGCTTGGAATTTTCTGCTGTGAATGTTTTGATTTTATGTGACTAAGGTTCTCTTCGAGAGTTTGTCTACTTTTAAGTTTGTTAGTTATAGTCAGAGTTGTAATTTGAATATTGGACTTTAATTTTTTTTGTATTTGTCCTTTCATACTTTCCTTCTCTATGAATAGATTTCTAATTATTGTTGGAAATGTTCAAATGGTCATAAAATTGAACTCCTCTTATTAAACAAGTACCCCTCGTGTATTATTGCTTCCTCGGTTTGCATAATTGCATCATATCAACAATCCTATCTTTATGCCAAACTTCTTCTACAAACAAGGTAAAAATAAACAGTAGGAATAAACTGGTCTCAAGTTTGATGAAATATGTGCTGATACAAGGACCAGAAAAGTTTTGTACGTCAAAAAAACTTTGAAAAGAATCAACAAAGTAAATTATCATTGTTCTTGCAAACTATTAACGTTGGAAAAAACATAAAAAAGAAAGAAGAAAAAAAAGGAAAGGGATTGCATACTTTCGTTCTGTGAGCTTGGGGCTGGGACGATAATATTTGAGATATCCATCCCATGGGACCTTTTTGAGACCAGCTCGAACAGCTATCATGTCTCTAACCCTACACGATACCAGCAAAAAAAAAAACCAAACATATAACCCTCCAAAACACATGTTCATCGTTAAGCAATAAGCATACAGAAAGAAAGAAAAAAAAAATCACCTTTCCGCAAATTCAATTGGTGTTTCACCAGGTCTTAAGTATTGAGGTTCCAGGTACCAAACATCGCAAACAACAGCCCAAGACGTCATAAGTCGGACCAAATGCATTGTAAAAGATTGTCTGCCAAAATATACAGTTTTCTGAAATAATTAGGAATGCAGAACTTAAAAAAAAAATATTAAGGACGATGTGATGATTGAAACAAGTGAGATGCAAGCTTATGAGTTGGAACTAGAAGTAAGGTTCACATCTTTAGAAATCTCACAAAATAAGTGACCATAAGTCAACCACTACCATATACATTAAAAAGGTGAAACTTGATACACCACAAATTCAAAATGCTATATATTCAATGCTTATCTATAAAGTTGCTCTAATTTGTATATCTTACTTTTTGCTGTTCCAAAATGCATCAACGAAAACCTTGTTGTACTTGATAGCTACTGGGCAAACAGCACAACCAAGCTCAAAAGCACCCTGTATAATAACAAGTAACAAGGAATTAACAAAGGGGCAAACCATATTATTTCTGAACTACTAGAAAATGGCCAAAGCAACAAAAAATAGATGTTACTAAAATACTTATATGAATGAGTATATGTTCCCATATGGAATAACATTGCAACACAATTTACTTATATGCCTAAGTTAAAGGTCACTGGACACGTTATGATAGATAGAATTACAGATTAGTACTAGGTTTTGGATATTGTTGTGGTATATATCTACCAACTTCCCCAAGCACAAGTCAAATGTGTGAACCTTATACGGTAGAGATGATAATGGGCTAGGACCGGCCCGATTGCCCGGGGGCTGGCCCGAAAAGAAGCCTGACCGACCCAAACCCAATTGTGGGGCCGGGCTATAGTTTTTGGCCTGATTTATTTTTTGGTTGAGTTTGGATACTAGTCGGCCAGGCCAGAACTTGGCCCGAAACCGGAACAATTGTAAGTTATTTACCCAATCATATACAAAATGCTAGGTTAGCTTTGAAAAATATACTGGAGAAGATAGGTAGTACTACCCTAAAACTATAAATTCTTATAATTGAGTTCCACTCTTCTTCGACCTCCTTACTAGTGATCATATCAGAGAAAAAATCTAACATAGTTAAGCCGGCCCGAAACTCAAAGGGCCGGATTATGGCCTAGGTTTTTCAAAGATAGCGTTGGGACGGGCCAAAAAATTTGGCGCAAAATATTTTAGGGCCGGGTTTGGACCTTACCCGGCCTGATGCGATTCAACCCATTATCCTCTCTATAGAAACACAGAATATTTTCTTGTACCGGGTCTATCCTTGATGCAAGGCATATTTACTCCGTAGAACTAACATACACACTGTCGAGAAAGAGAAAGAGAAACGCGAGGAGTTGGAGAGAGCATGTATACAAACAAGTATACTCGTAAATACGCATGCACACACACAAGACATACTTGTTTTCTTCACAGCCATTTTTACATCCTAGATTTCTAGGTTTTCTATGCATGCATACATATGTATGTATGAATGAATAAGCAACAACAAGGAACAAGCTACTCATACAGGCTAAGGGTGCATGCTGATCTACAAAAAGATCATGATATTGTGTGATATTTGAAAATGTAAATTCATAATTTTCATAGAGCCTTCCATCTGAATGGAGTTGGTAAAGGAGCAGAAGAAAACTCCAAAAAGGAATTGACAAAGTTTCTGTGGCCAGTTATCAACCTGAAGTCAACCAGCTATCTTGGTGCCAAATTCCTAGTTGACGACGACGTAGCTATAAGCTAGAGACATCAACCCTCTATCTTGGTGCCAGATTCCTAGTTAATGTATCTATAAGCCTAGTTAAAGTAGCTATAAGCTAGAAACGTCAACCCTCTATCTTGGTGCCAGATTCCTAGTTAAAGTAGCTATAAGCTAGAGAAAGTCTTTCAATAAAACCTAAAGATCCAGTTGGTGTGGTTTTGAAAATTATAATTTAATTAGGATTTAAAATATCACCATTTGGTACTATATTATAGTAATGTTCCTTGCTTTATATTTGATCCTCAACTAAATGAATACTGACAAAATCTCAATCAAAGATTTTTCTAGTTTTTCGTAAATTACAAAAGTAAAGATATCATCTTATTGCAACACCTTAATGCACCCTAAGCTATTGCTGATGGAAATAGGCTTCCCGTGAAGGACTAGTCATAAGACGCAACCTAATGAAAAGTTCCCCAGAGTACACAGTTCTGATCCACGATAAATCTACAGTTCCAATAAGATTTCATTCTTGAACAAAAATCCATTTTTTGATTTATTTCATCTAATCCATGACCATAACAGGGGGGTACACGTTACACCACTATTTTGAATCAGAAGAGAGATTACAAGAAATGGCATGGTGCTTTTATTTCATATTACATAAAGAAGATGGGTGAGACATGAGTATGAACTAAGTTTTAACGAAACCTAAAATGTAGTAATCTACACTTGAATATAGAAAATGTAAATGAAAGCCACTTTGGTGGGGATATGAGAGCAGTCTACAACATAGAGAAAGTAAGACAGAAGATGACTCCTAAAAACATTGCTTCTGATGATAAAGAAAAACCTACATGAGGATGATATATGATATGTAAACTAAGTAAGGATCCATGACCAGTGTTTGTGTAACTGCCAAGAAATATGTAGAGATAAAAGTATATGTTTACTGGGAGCATCGGCACGAAAACCTATAAAGGTGACTCATCCTTTCAAGAAGAGGATTACTCCTCTTCTGCTCTAAGATGCAAACTTGCAGAAAAAACCACCTTTTTGAACATAACAGTATACTGGTTGTTTACACAGGTTCCTTCAGGAAATATGAGAAGAGGGTTGTTGTCAGCTCCTTGAGTATGCTCTCTTAACCTGTAAAATAGCAGCTCTCCATACTGTTATGAGCAACAAACACAATTAACCATTTAGATAACGATAATTCTTACTTTCTTGCCACAATTTCACGGTCCTTCGACTCTGTTCTGTTGAACCATATACAACCTACACTTTCCAAAATTGACTTCTGAATAAACCCTGAAATCAGATCATATAGGTGTTAGAATATGTTTACTTTGAATATAAACTATAAAGTTCAAAACTAGATGCTGACGAAGCTATATGCATATACTAAGAGTATTTTACGCTATAAACGTCAATAATAAATCCTTACCGACCCATCCAGGATGCTTTTGCATTATAACAGCAAATGCAGTCATCTGCTCTAAAATGATGAAATCGATCATGGAAGTGTGATTGGCAACAAATACCTGCTCAAGTGATGAACATTAAGGGAAACATAAGTAAACAATTAAGCTGGCATTTCAAAAGACGAATTATGATACCAACGTTAAAGTTTAAAAAAAACCTGTTGAGGCCGCATACTAGGGCGAGGTCCATGATACTTGACCACCCCTGTCCATGAAGCAACAAAGATGCTACACATCATCTCTACCAATTTCCTCTGGATAGACAAAGTAATTCAAAAAACTTTCATGTACTTGCTACAAATAAATATTATCATAAATAATTTCCTAAAATTAATCATACAATGTTATTGGTCCAAAGTGCATAAGCAATGTAACTTTATACGTCAATTGAAGTTACTAGGAATTCAAAATTAAATATTGATCTAGCTAAGTAAACCCTTACTGTCCCACCATTGAGGATACATGTTAAGTTTCTTGAGCAAATTTGGTCGGACAGCCCCCAACATCTTAGGGACCAACACGAATAACCAGAAATGGTACTACAACAAGGAGTATTTGTGTCCAAAGGTATATAATTCAACAACATACAGAACTACATCAGTTTGAGAGAGGAAGAGCATATTAAGCCCCTATTCTTTTCCTCTCACATTAGGATTTGAGAGGGGAAAGGAAAGCATTGAGCAAAGCACGACAAATTATATAGATTTATTGAGAATTTTGGTGGAATGGGATAAAATTTTATGGGGGCTCTTGGACAGGGTTGAGCATTATCGGTTTTGGACCGAGAACCGAGCCGAACCGAATATGGATTCGGTTAGGTTTGGAAAATGTTCGGTTCAGCTTCAGTTTTGGAACCACCCAAATTCGGTTCTCGGTTCTCTGTTCTTGGTTTAGCTTTCAGTTTTGAGTTTATGGTTCTGTCCAAAACTGGATAAGAATTATGAAATTACCTAAATACCCTCAAATTTAACCCTAGTATATATATTAAATTTTAGAACTTGACCCTATCTCTTATCTTCTCTCTTGCTTGCCACATTTGAGAGGGATAAGAAACCCTAATCCTATTCCTAACTCCTTTTTTGTGATATATTCATTACTCTACAACTCGTGTATTATTTATCAAATTTTTATTTTTTATATATTTTAACCACAAGTCCAACTTGAGGCCCAAACCGTAAAATAATAAAAAAAAGGTCCAACTGAACAAACAAATTATATTAGTTCGGGTTTGTTCGGTTATAGCTCATTTCGGTTCGGGTTCGGTTTGGATATTTTGGTTTATTTTATTCGGTTTAAACCGAATAAATCGAATACTATGTGCTACTTTTGGCCAATATTTTTATAGGACTACAAAGCATATAACAAATGACATCACTACTCCTAACTAGAAATAGAAAATGCATAAAAGGTTACTAATCTACTCTTCAACACGTCAGTGCAAGTTGGAACTTGGTGAAAACAAGTCCAATGTTCTAAACGGCGGTAGGCGGGTGCCCGCGGAGAGGGTCCGCCTACCGCCTATGACCGCCTAGGCATTGCCTAGACGTTTGATATATTTTGACATTTTTACTATTTTACCACTAGTTTTTTTTGTGCATAATATGCATATTTTAAGGGTGTTTTATACATGAATAAGTTGTAGAACAAAGATTTATGAAGTTTCAATCTTGTAAAAGTAAATCATAGGTTCATAATGCTTGAAAAATAATTTTGCCAAAACATCTAGTCAGGTATTGCTCCGTCTAGGCGTCCGCCTACGCCGCCTCACCTCCGCTGCTAAACCTCCGCTGGCCGCCTACTCCACCGTCTACGACAAAGCGGTGCGGAGAGCGACCGCCTAGCGCTTAGACGCCGCCTAGACGGATGCCTCAACCGTCATTTAGAACACTGAGCAAGTCTAGCTTGGAGAGAGCAAGAAAGAGAGAAATTATGATTATCTGAAAACAAAGGTAGTATTTTGTAATCGAAGAACTTTTGGAAAAAAAAACTGAAGAAAGCATCTCAAGAAGGCTGGAATCGGAACTACAATAACTCTCAGAAGAAAAATGAAAAAACATCTCAAGAAAGTTGGACTCATAACAACAAGATCTCCTAAAAGAAATATGAAGACACGGCTCAAGAAAGTTGGATTTGGAATTACGAGAACTCTCATAGAAAACTAAAGAAACATCTAAAGAAAGTTATACTCGTAAATACGAGAACTCCCGGAATAAAACTGAAGAAATCATCTGAAGATAGCTGAACTCTGAAAATTAATAACTCCCAGAAGAATTAAAAAGAAACTCAGGCCTCGAAAAAACGAGATGTTCCTGATGAAAATATACGAAGAACATCAAGCTCGTGAAACACAAGAAGTCCCAGAAGAAAAATGTATGAAAAACATTTGGGCTTCGCGTATCGAAGAAACCCTGAACAATTACATCCATATAGAAAAATCACGAAAGAGACGGATTTTGCATACCGAAGAAATTCCGGTCGATACGTCTAAAAAAAGTCGGAGCTCCGAAAACAGAGAATCCCTAAAGAAATCAAGAAAAGTCAGAGGAATGCAAGCAGTCATCCTGGCCGAAGGTCCGGGGGCGGAGCCCCTATTTTTTTTACTTTTATTTCCTTTTTTGTTTTACATTATAACCCTCATATTACATAATAAAGGAACTAAAAATGAAAAAGAGAGAAAATGGAGAAAATGGAGGCACAAACAGCATAAACGAATGAGCGGATTAGATTGGTTCAGGTTGGAATAATGGCAGGTCTAAAAAGAAAAGATAATGGGTCCAGAACTTAATTGAAAGGAGGAAATAGATATAGCATGTTAGATGCATAAGGAATGGTTGAGATTAGGTTGAATGATATGTGGTTGTAATTTTAACCCTTAGTTCAAGATTAAACGGCTAGGATTAACTGAGGTTTAGAGAGGGGGCTCGCATGGAACTTAGGGTTAGGGTCTCCTCTGAAAAGGTAGCAGGGGTTGGAGCCGGTGGAGAGAGGCGGCGACAATAGTTGGTCTGTAGTGGAAATTGATCGTCGTCAATCTCAATGGGAGTCACTGTAGTGAAGCTCGAGTTTGAGACGACGTCTGGGGTAGTCGGCATTGTGCATGCCATGGCGGAGAGGAGGTAGAGCTCTGGCGGTTTGCAGGTAGTATGCGAGTGATTCGTGATTCCAGGGTGTTGGCCAACGCCGTGGTGGACAAGAGGAGGATGTCGTCGGCGTCTGTTGATCGATCGAGCCATAGAGGAGAGCTAGTAGCAGGAGGTTTGAGTTCGAGATCGTGGAGGGGAGGATCGGCTGTAGGGTCTTATCAAGTTTGATTGGTGGAGTTGTGGTTGCTGGTGGTGATGACTGACTCGAAGTAGAGAGCTGCAGTGTAGTTTGAGTGTGGCCGACAACGGGTTGACGGGGAGAGGAGCAAAGCAAAGTGGCGAAGATATTGATAACGATAATAACAGTGACGACGGGAGATTGGCAAAGAAATCCAGGGACGTGATGACAATGACAATTTCGGTTAGGGATGACAATGATGGATGGACGGTGATAGTGGGGTCAACGGATTCCAATGGTGAAGTTTGTCGACAGACGATGTCGGTGCAGAGATGAATGCTACAATCCCGGGTAGCGACGAATAGGGATAGAGACGGTGTAGAGGAAAAAAATTAGAAAAACCTAGAACTCTTATACCGTGTTGAGAATTTGGTAGAATGGAATAAAAATTAATTAGGACTCTTGGCCAATTTTTTGTAGGACTACAAAGCATATGACAAATGATATCATTACCCCTAATTAGCATTGAAAAATACATAAAACAGTAAATACATAAAAATAAGATAACTAATCTACTATTCAAGAAGATTCTATATAATTCACTAGGTTGGGGTTTCATTATATATTCAACCAGAAATATAACTACAACCTGGAGTAAGTACCAACAACCACAACTCAAACTACCTGTCTCATTTTAATATTGTACAATATCCATCAGTTTCCAGTCAGAAATTATGTTGAATTATAGAGTATGATTTTGGAATTTGATTATAAAATTCACTAGGTTAGGGATTGATTATATATATTCAACCAGATATAGAACTACAACCTGGAGTAAGTATGCGTGACCACAATTCAAACTGCCTGTCCCATTTTCATAGTGTACAATATTTGTAAGTTTTTAGTCAAAAATAAGGTGAATGAGATAGTAAGATTTTTGGTGTAGCATACCAGCTACAGTGCCTTCTTCCTTCACCTCCATGGGGCATTGGATCATCAGACATAGTAAATTATTTCATATAATAGTATAATCGACCTGAGGCATTCCACGAGCAGATTAACAATAAAACTAGGTTCTTAAAAACATTAATGGTTAGATAGTTCTTCTATTAAGAAATAACCTCAAGGGATGCACTCATCTTACATTGATCAGTTCCTCATGCAGCTTAAATGATAAAGTTTCTGTAGGGCAAGTAGCACTTTATAACATCTATTCAAACAAGAAAAATAAAAAGACAAAATCCAGGTACAGTGTCTAGATCCCATTTTCATAGTGTACGATATTCATCAGTTTAGTCACAAATTATGGTGAATTATATAGTAAAATTTTGCCTTAGCATACCCGCTACAGTGCCTATGCCTTCTTCACCTCCATGGGGCCAATAAACATAATTTGGATCATCAGACCGTAAATTATTTGATATGATAGTTAAAAACCTGAGGCATTCCACGAGCAGATTAATAATAAAATGTTGCCGGGGCACAATTTTTCGATGGAAAACTGAAATTTCGTAACAATTGTACAAACAATCGTTCTTACGTATCACTTCACAAAAGTTACGTAAGAGAAATTTCAATTAGTGCTACACTTCAGAGAAGGTACGTAATAGAAATTCCAGTAGTGCTACACTTCACAGAAGGTGCACAGAACGTAACACTTCACAGAAGGTACGTAATAGATATTCTACTAGTGCTACACTTCACAGAAGGTGCACAAAAGAATTCTAATAATATCAACGCAAACACTTCACCGAAGGTGCGCTAATAGAATCCTGATAAAACCAACAAAGAAGGTGACAAGCGAAAGATGTAAAACTCCTGCTGGGGTGAATGATCACCGTTGCTCAAAGCTTTATTCGCCCCACACGAATAGCTTCCAGGAACCAGCAAGTTCGTCGGAGAACTTGGAACACTCTGCTCTTCTGACTCCTCGGATGAACTTGAACTCCTGTGCAAAATGCAACTCTGGTACAATACCTCTCTTCTCTCTCACAGACTCTAAGCACTTGTAAACTTTCTGTCTACTACTTGTGTATGTGTCTAACCTGTGAGAGAGAAGGAGGAGGCCTTATATAAGCCCCTGCAACAACTACCCGGTTAGCACAATGTTAGGGACGTGGTAGTAACCACCTCGAACATGGAGCAACCGCTCAGAACATGTAAGGACACGTTCTGCTGGAAGTTGTGCCACCAGCGTAATTTGCACTCTACGCACACTGCGTACGCTGCGCACACTGCGCACTCTACGCACACTGCGTACGCTGCGCACTCTACGCACACTGCGTACGCTGCGCACACTGCGCGTACTGGGCGTACTGGGCGTACTGAGCTGCGTACTGGGCTGCGTAACTGGGCCAGCGTAACTGGGCTCGCGTAACGGGCCGCGTAACGTGGTCGCGCAAGTGGCTCGCGCAACGCGCGCAACTTAAGCGCACTATGCGCCTAGCGACGATGCTGACGTGCTAAGTGCAAAGTGCGCCAACAAAACGCCACATTATGCCTCATGAGCCCTTGAGCCCGAGTCCGAGTCCGAGTCCGAGTCCGAATCCGAGTCCGAGTCCGAGTCGCTAAGTCCCTACGGGACTTAGCTCCTATGGAAATAAATTTTCCAAGAGCAAAAAGCATGAATGCTTTAATTGTTGATTTTAGCCTTTTTTTCTATTAGAAAAATAACCCCACATGGCAAACTCATGTGCATCTCCAATAATAGCCAAGCTAATATATAGAGATACAATCTCTTTGTTTTTTCCGATGTAGGACTAAACCTTTCTAAAGGAAAAACAAAACTCCAACAATCCCCCACATATCTCTATATATGGGTATAAGTGTTCCCCACAGTAACTGTCCATCATGCATTAGGAGAGATGTCGCTGACGACTTGAATCTTTCCGCATGGGTCAAAAATCAGACTATAATACAAGAATGGACTAAGCCTTGAATTCTGCATCACAGCTGAAATTCTTTCCACTCACATAATGTAGTTACATGTGCTTCTGGCTACACATTAAAGGCCCTGTGCCAGCCTGGTTTCAGTGTATAATTTTGGGCATCTACAAGTTTACCCTCAAGAGACGGCCTGATATCTCTTTGTCCATACACTACAGGTGAGTTCATTATAAAGAGACATGGCATGAAGCGCTTTGCGTTTCTCTTGCGGTGCTACGCCGCTATGACATGGCTTAAAGCCGAGGCCTTACCCCGTACCGAAAACCTCATCGTAGTGTCATACTACTGTAGCATGAGGCAACCGCCTCTTTGTAGTGCCAAACTACCCAGCATGGAGCCTTAGGCTCCCTTGCGGTGTTACGCCGCAACGACATAATTTGCAAGGCTGAGGCTTTATCCCTAACTGGGTACCTCATTGTGGTGTCGTGCCACTGTAACATGAGGAACTCCTCCTCTTTGTAGTGCTGACTACACCCCTCTTTATTTTTAACATACGGCATTAGTAACTGCCTATTTGCGGTGCTACGCCGCTGTGACTTGGCCTGCAAAGCCGAGGCTTTATCCTATTCCTGGGCAGCACCCCACATATAGGAACCTCATTGTGGAGTCACCCCACTGTAGCATGGAGTTTTACTCCTTGTAGTGCTGTTCTACCGTGCTTCCTGTAAAGCACACCAGGCATTCACCATGCCTGAGAACTCATTAAGGCAATTAAGCCAACCTTCTCACAGGAACCGTTTTTCGCAGAAAACAATAGTAGACAACAGTGGTTATAAGTCCGTAACCTCTCCATGCCCAATAAAACATGTACCCACCATTCCTGATATTCTTCCAGTTAATGGTCCTCCCTTGAACCAAAAGCTAGATGCCTAGTAGATAAATCTTTGAACTAATAGCATAAAACTTTATGGTAGGAATACAATAACTAACATCAGAATGACTTCAAGCCCATTTTACATGCTGAGTCATCGACCAACTGGCGCTTGAGGCCCTTGGTGAACGGATCCGCCAAATTTTTCTGACTCCGAACATCAATCACTGCAATTACACATCTCTTAATAAGATCGTGTACTGCCCTGTGCTTTAACCGCACAGTCCTCTTCTTTCCGTTGAAAAGGTCATTTGATGCCACCGCCGCAGTCGCTTGGTTGTCGCAGTATATCGGTATTGCCGGTATTTGCGTCCCAACCACTGGAAGATCATACATGAGCTCCCGAAGCCATTCTGCTTCCTCGACTGCGGTATCAAGTGCAAAGAACTCAGATTCCATGGATGACCGCGAAAGCATAGTCTGCTTCTTCGACTTCCACGATATAGCAGCACCACCTATTGTGAAAATGAATCCACATGTGGACCTTTCGCTCTCTACCTCTGAGCACCAGCTGGCATCACTGAAGCCTTCCACTACCGGAGGATCTCCGCTGTAGTACAGTGCATATGTCTGAGTCTTCTTGAGATATCTCATAACCCGTTTCACAGCTTTCCAGTGTTCAGCACCTGGGTTGCTCGTGAAACGACTCAGCATTCCCACGACGAAAGCTATGTCAGGCCTTGTGGCAGTAGTAGCATACATCAAACTTCCGATTACGCTTGAATACTCCAGCTGTCTGACGTTTTCCTCTGAATTAGGCTTCAGCTTCATATCACACCTGTACGGCGTATCGATCCCTGGAAGATCCTGATACCCATAACGAGTGATCATTTTCTCAATATAATGAGACGGTGACAGCGCTAGTCCAGTGTCTGTCCGGATGATCTTGATCCTAAGATCACATCAGCTTCCCCCAAGTCCTTCATACTGAACTTGCTCGAGATGAATTTCTTTGTCTCCGTGACACAGCTTATATCTGTACCTAGTATAAGCATGTCGTCCACGTACAGACAAACGATCACACCTCTTCCATCAGCGAACTTCGTGTAAACACACTTGTCCGTCTCGCTGACCATGTAGCCATTTGACCTTATAACTTTGTCAAATTTCTCATGCCACATATTGGGAGCCTGTTTAAGACCGTACAAAGATTTCACCAACTTGCAGACTTTGTCTTCAAGACCCATGATGACAAATCCCTCTGGCTGTTGCATGTAAATCTCTTCGGTCAGCTCGTCATTTAGGAAAGCCGTATTCACATCCATCTGATGTATCACCATCTTATGTATTGCTGCGAGAGCAATCAACATTCTGATGGTGGTCATCCGGGCTACTGGAGCATACGTGTCAAAATAGTCAATCCCCTGCTTCTGAGAAAACCCCTTTGGCTACCAACCTAGCCTTGAACTTGTCAATAGTTCCATCTGCTTTCATCTTCTTCTTGAAGATCCATTTGCATCCGATGGGTTTCGCTCCTTCAGGAAGATCAACCAACACCCAAGTGTTATTTGAGGTGATGGAATCAATTTCATTGTCAATCACCTCCTTCCAGAAAACCGCGTCTCTGGTCTTCATCGCCTCATCATATGTAAGCGGATCTGCTTCCACATGATAGGTGACAAAGTCACTTCCGAAGTCCTTCGGCCTCCTCACACGCTTAGCTGACGGTTCAGCTTGTTCTGGTTCAATCGTTATTTCAACATCTTCTTGGACCACATCTTCATTGAAGACTTCAGTTTCCTGCGCACCCTCATTGTTCTCCGGTACATCCGCAAGAACAATATTCTTGTGCCTTGCAAACTTGTCTTCAAAATATTCTGCGTCGCGAGATTCAATGATATGATTTGACTCAATATCAAGAAATCTCCGAGCATCACTCTTCTCGGCATACCCCAAGAAGATCGTCTTAGTAGTCCTTGTCCCAAGCTTCTGAATCTTCAGATCTGGAAGCTTGACATATGCCAGACACCCCCACACTCGAATGACATTCAAGTTAGGTCTGACCTTGAACCAGAGTTCATGAGGAGTAACGTCTGAAGTTGCATGAGGCACTCTATTTAGAATAAAAGTGGCCGTCAATGCAGCTTCACCCCAGTAGCACTTAGGAAGGCCAGCAGTTAACAACATTGAGTTAATCATCTCTGTTAACGTCATGTTCTTCCTCTCTGCTACTCCGTTTGATTGAGGAGAGTACGGTGCCGTAGTCTCATTGACAATTCCATGTTCTTTGCAGAACGATGCGAATTCATGAGACCTGTACTCCCCACCTCGATCACTTCTTATTCTTTTGAGTTGTCCAGTCTGCCGCTCAGCTTCGGCTCTGAACTCCTTGAACTTCTCGAATGCTTCGTTTTTAGCCTTCAGCAAGTAGACGAACGCATACTTTGAGAAGTCATCGATGAAGGTTATGAAATACTTCATCCCGGCCTTTGTAGAGAACTGTTTGAAGTCACAGATATCTGAGTGTACTAACTCCAGAAGATTTGTACTTCGATTAACCCGAGGAAAGGGTTTTTCCTTGTGATCTTAGTTTGAGCACAAACTTCACATTTCTCTACCTTACCCCCACATTTGGAGATAGGTCCTAGACTAGACATTCTGTTTATTCGTTTACAATGAACATGTCCTAGCCTATTATGCCAAAACTCAAGAGTATAAGCAGAATGAGTCACTTCATTAATTACATTAATTACATTGAACTGATTTACAAGCTGAATCTTGAACATTCCTTCCGTATAAAAAGCTTTCCCGAAATATGTTCCCTTGATAGACATCACCATCTGGCCAGCATTGATGTCCATCCTGAGGCCTGCGTTGCAGAGTAGGCCTCCTGAGATCAGGTTCTTGGCGATAGCAGGTACGTGCTTCACGCCTTGAAGCGTCAGAGACTTCCCCGAAGTCAGCTTCAATACTACCGTCCCAATCCCGAGCACTTCAGCTTGTGCCTGGTTCGCCATCATAACCACTTCAGAAGTAGGTGTATAGGTGGTGAACCACTCCTTACTGGAGCAGACATGGCAGGAGGCTCCAGTGTCTACCTACCAGTCAGAGTCAGTCCTTACCGTATCAACCTGCGCAATCATAGCAACAACATCAGTGATCATAGATACCTTACTAGGCTCTCCTTGCTCTGATTGCTTGGTCTTTGCTTTGCACTCATTCTTAAAGTGGCCCTTCTTGCCACACCTGAAGCAAGGCATCTGAGACTTTGGCTTCTTTTTCTTGAAAGAAGTTCCCTTGACTTTCAGATTGTCAGGGTCCTTCTTCTTGCTGTGGGAAGCCGCCTGCTTTCCCCTTGGTTCCTTGGTATGAACCAGATTGGCGTTAGCCAATTGCTTGGACAGTGTGTCCACCTTCAGTTGAGCCCCGCATCTGGTCCTCAACATAGATTTCCTGCAGGAGATCTTCAAGGCTGATCTCCAGCTTCTTTCTATGCATGTTTGCCTAGAACTTGCTCCACCCAGCGGGGAGCTTTGAGACAATTCCTCCAACAACAAACTTGTCGGGGAGGGACATCGTCTCGTCTTCCAGCTTCTGTCGCAGTTTCAGGAACTCCTTCACCTGCGGCAGCATAGACTTTTCGTCCTCAAAGAACCACTTGTGATATTTTTCAACCACAAAGATTTTACTGCGGTTCTTGTCTTCTTCGTAGAGTTTTTCTAGAGACACATATGTCTCTAGCGATATTCTTCTTAGAATAGGATTCTGCAAGGGAATCTTCTATAGCATTCAGGATAAGTAGCCTGCAAATACTATTTTTCCTTCTCCATTTTGCTTAAAGTTTAGTAGCCGCGGTGATTGCGACAGCAGACCCAACATCTGGAACAGTAGGTTCTTCCTCCAGAAGCACGTGATCTACGTCTTTGAGTTGAAGGGTGAGATAAACCTTCCTCTTCCAGACTTCGTAATGTTCTCCATCAAACTTTTCTAACTTACAAAAGTCAGAATTGAAGAGTGAAATATTAATGTTTTCCATCGTAGCAATAAAGCTTTGAGATTGTTAGAGCCGGGGCACAATTTTTCGATGAAAAACTGAAATTTCGTAACAATTGTACAAACAATCGTTCTTACGTATCACTTCACAAAAGTTACGTAAGAGAAATTTCAATTAGTGCTACACTTCACAGAAGGTGCACAAAACGTAACACTTCACAGAAGGTACGTAATAGAAATTCCAGTAGTGCTACACTTCACAGAAGGTGCACAGAACGTAACACTTCACAGAAGGTACGTAATAGATATTCTACTAGTGCTACACTTCACAGAAGGTGCACAAAAGAATTCTGATAATATCAACGCAAACACTTCACCAAAGGTGCGCTAATAGAATCCTGATAAAACCAACAAAGAAGGTGACAAGCGAAAGATGTAAAACTCCTGCTGGGGTGAATGATCACCGTTGCTCAAAGCTTTATTCGCCCCCACACGAATAGCTTTCAGGAACCAGCAAGTTCGTCGGAGAACTTGGAACACTCTGCTCTTCTGACTCCTCGGATGAACTTGAACTCCTGTGCAAAATGCAACTCTGGTACAATACCTCTCTTCTCTCTCACAGACTCTAAGCACTTGTAAACTTTCTGTCTACTACTTGTGTATGTGTCTAACCTGTGAGAGAGAAGGAGGAGGCCTTATATAAGCCCCTGCAACAACTACCCGGTTAGCACAATGTTAGGGACGTGGTAGTAACCACCCCGAACATGGAGCAACCGCTCAGAACATGTAAGGACACGTTCTGCTGGAAGTTGTACCACCAGCGTAATTTGCACTTTACACACACAGCCCCATTACGCACACCACGCATACTACGCACTCTGCGTACGCTGCGTCCGCTGCGCACACTGCGCGTACTGGACGTACTGGGCTGCGTACTGGGCAGCGTAACTGGGCCAGCGTAACTGGGCCAGCGTAACTGGGCTCGCGTAACGGACCGCGTAACGTGGTCGCGCAAGTGGCTCGCACAACGAGCGCAACTTAAGCGCACTATGCGCCTAGCGACGATGCTGACGTGCTAAGTGCAAAGTGCGCCAACAAAACGCCACATTACGCCTCATGAGCCCTTGAGCCCGAGCCCGAGTCCGAGTCCGAGTCCGAGTTCGAGTCGCTAAGCCCCTACGGGGCTTAGCTCCTATGGAAATAAATTTCCCAAGAGCAAAAAGCATAAATGCTTTAATTGTTGATTTTAGCCTTTTTTCTATTAGAAAAATAACCCCACATGGCAAACCCATGTGCACCTCCACACCACATGTGCATCTCCAATAATAGCCAAGCTAATATATAGAGATACAATCTCTTTGTTTTTTCCGATGTGGGACTAAACCTTTCTAAAGGAAAAACAAAACTCCAACATAAAATTAGGTTCTTAAACACATTCGTTGTTAGATATTTCTATAATTAAGAAAGGTGCATTATAACTTACTTTTACCTGGCTTCCTCACGCAGCTTAATGCTAAAGTTTCTGTAGGATATCTATTGGAAACAAGAAAGAAAAAAAATCCAGGTACCTTTTAACCTTTATTCCGGTATAATATGTATGTTGTACTTATGTATGTGTCCCGTCATTGTTGTTTGCATGGTTATGAATGACATGCTATTTAAATCATATTTTGCAGTGTCGGCCGATACCGATAAGGTTTGGCATGTCCCGTTCCAATACCGTCCGATACCAATACTGACCGATACCGACATTCGGGGTCACTTTTTCCATCAATTCGGTGAAGAAAATTGAACGAAAAAAACCAATCGGCAAGGGTGTAAAGCATAGTAAGGTTGTAAAAGAAGGTAACTTATCTATCGCAGGTAAACCAATCGGCAAGGGAGAGTACTATTTCATTCAATTCCAAAATTACTAAGAAACAACACAGAAAATACTTATGTCAAAATGCATAAAATATTTTTTCTAAAATTTTAATAATTATTTGCTTTTTGATACCAAAAAAATCCAATACTCTGATACGAAACCATGATAGTGTCGATACCACCAATAGTGCTGATACCGTCGATCCCGATACTCATAGGAAGGGGCCGATACCGAATACCGATAATGTGAACCTTGATTTAAATGGCCATCAAGTTTCTAATAAGAAACGTCCTTTAGAGAAAAATATAGACAAACTAATCCTATCCCACAACATTTTCTAGGCCTCGATGATCTTTGGATCATCTTACAAACCAGTAGGGCATTGACAGTGCTAACTACATGAGCATAAATATTGAGAATTCGTGAAAGAAGAAGGCAATCTAGAGGAAATAAAATTCAAAATTGTCATGACTCTTTGTCATAACAACAGAAATACAAGAGAGAGACCAAAATACTAATTATAAGCAAAAATTAGGCATATAGACAATTCATGTTTCGTAAGACTTGATAGGATTGTTTATAGTTGTCACTCTAATGGTTTCTTTCGCAATACTATCAAAGGTTGAGCTAAGAACTTGAAAAGTGCCCAGAGAAGTAAATTTTAACAAAATCAGGCACTAAAAAGCTAAATCAGTATGCAACTCACGCATCAGAAATTATCTTATGTAACATTCTAATAAGATAGGAGAAGGTCATAAAGCCTACCTGTATCTTACGCCTCCACTTATCATGTCCAGTCAATAGGAAATGTACCGGAAAAAAGGCTGAAAAAAAGAATATCCATCCTGCTGCGAGCACTGCAACTCTACACCAATACAAGGGAGAATAAATCAGATGGCAAAATGTTACAAAGTTCACATGTACACACAAGTGAGAAGATTTCTATACACAGAAAGATACAGAAAGATAGAAGAGAAAATATATTGGTGACATAATTCAAAATTATATTTTAGTGAGTTTATTCAGTATTTGGTGATGTTTGGATGTTTGGCAAGGGATGCAAACCAAGGTTCGTAATATCAGTTTCATATCCTTCCTATGAGTATCGGTATCAGCGGTATTAGTAACATCGGTATCAGCGCTATCGATAGTATCGGTATCAGCGCTATCGGTAGTTCCAGCTATTTTGGATCGTAGTATCCGGTTCCTCATTTAGGAAAGCAAAAAATATGAAAAATGTTTCAAAAAAACTAGAAAAATATTTGATACATTTAGACATAATTTAAATATTATATGATGTTTCTCATTAGTTTTAAAACAATATTTCACTTAAAATAGATATTATTATTCACTTACTTTTAAACATAGTGCAACCACAATACATAGTTTTAAATGAATTAATATTAATATGGATGAATGTTTTGAATTTAATGACATACAACTTCGACAAATTGTAATGGGAATTGAATTTCATAATTCAATTTCATTATTTATTAACGATTGGTTCGGTTTAATTTTTCACTTGGAATCAAATAAATATTAGTTTATCAATAAAACATGTAACATTCTCAATGTTCAAAACCAATAAATTGTTGAGTTGACACTATTTTTCATTCTTTCATACTTTTTGTTCAATTTTGCCTAGTCGAATTGACCGGAAAATGTACCTCCAAAGTCGACACCGATCAGTTGCAGTAGCGGTATCCGCTAAAACCGCAAACTATAATGCAAAAAGATGGTATTTGTGCAGGCCGGCTCAACATGTTGTGCACACATGTGGAAGCATAACAAGGCACAATTAACCGAACAAATAGCAAAAAGAACAAAAACATAATGTTTAATGTGGTTCTGTTAGGCTCGACCTACACCATGGGATAAGGGAAGTAATAAGTATTGAATCAACAAGAGAACATTACAAGGATTACTCATACAATATCGTAATGCGAAACCCTGCCTCAACGAGATTTCCGACGAGATGTCTCCTTCCTCTTGAAGACTCCTTTAACGATTTCCAAGAACTCTCTTGCAAACCTCCTTGAAGCCTCAAGCCTAATCAATGAGCAATCTTGACTGTCGGATGCATCACTTTAGATATGAACCGCATACGAAAACGACCAACCCCGACCGAACTAGTATACTCAATATACTGTATGGGTGTTTTAGACCCACAAAACTTGTTGGATTCTTTGGTGCACATACCAGTATACTATATGAACGGCGTCCCTAGCACTGCATAGTTGAACATGAGCCGTATACGACAATCTCTACCTCGACTCGTTGTTCAACTAGCCACCTTATGAGAATGTTATGGGTACTCCGTGCTGCTTTAACTTTAGCTCCTACATTTATTTTCTCCCTACCGATATGGTCTTTAGCTAAAACCATATAAGTAACCACTATCATAGTTTTGTCCAAGACTCAATACTTGCACGGACACGGTATTTATCCAAAACCATGAAATTATCTTGACACGGTCTTGCCTCCGAACCGTGAAACCACCTGTGATACGTCTTTGCTCCAGAACCACAAAATTGTCTTGACATGTTTTTTGCCCAAGGACCACAAAATTGCCTTGACACGGCCTTTTGCCTCATAACCGTAAAACTGCCATGAACCTTCCTACCGAGACCAAGTACATTTCTCCAACTCTTTCTCTGTAACGACGGTCGAATTACTAAAGATCATACTTCCGTCCAATTGATACAAGTTTAACGACAATCTATATCCCTTCATGAACAACAAGTTGTCATTCACTATTTTTAGCAAATTGTTTTAGCCAACAAATTTGCATCATATCATGTCTAACGTACCCAAAGGAATGAGATTATGCTTTAGTTCTGGGACATGTCTCACGTTCACAAGTGTCTGCACCACACCATCAAACATATGAACCTTAATGTTCCCTATGCTAATGGTCTTGTGCGACGCATTGTGGACAATATCACCACTGAACTCCGTATATGTGTTGAACCACCCCATGTTCGAACACATGGTATGAACCCCCATAGTCAAGAATCCAAGCTTCGAAGAAATTTTTCTTTCTATTATGCACCATAAGCACGTCACATGGTAACTCTTCGGCTTCCTGCTTGACCCTCACTTGACCGTGACAGCTTGAACTGACGTCTTTACCCTTCTTCTCCATCCAGTACTTATATTTTGGACATTGTTTAGTATTTTGGACATTATTTCCTCATGTGTCTTGGCTGTTTACAGAAAAAGCATGTTTCGTTATCGTGCCTGGATTTGGATTTCCCCTTCCATGCTTGCTTCCATCATTATTCTTCGACATTTTCCTTTCATTGGCAATCAACCCAGATCACTCCTCAATTTGATTCGACATCTTCACAATCTCATTATTAAGAAGAGTTGTAGTCACCTCCTCCATCTCTCAAGTCACTTTTCCATAAAGAATCATTGTCACAAAATGGCCATATTAGCGAAGATAGGAGCAATAGCGCTTGGCTCTTCTCCTCCAACTTTACTCCGAGACATAAATAATCATTGACTATTTTGTCGGAATTGTTCAAATGGTTTAGATAGGGTCCCTTCGTGCGTAAACTGAAGAATTGCTTCTTGAAATACAACATGTGAGACAACGACTTTGTCATATACAAGCCATCTAGCTTCAGCCATAAAACAGCCGCATAAATCTATGGCATAACATTATACATTACTTTATCTGCCAGACAAAGCTCTATCATGGTCTGTGTCCTCTGATCCATGTTATCCCATGAATCCTCAGTCATGTTGAAAGGCTTTTTTTTTCTTACAAGTGACGGCCTTAATTACTCTCTTTCACAAGGATAGCCTTGAGTTGTCTTTGCCAAAAAGAGAAATTTCCTTATCATTGAATTGTTTCACCTCGAACTTGGTACTATTAACCCTGTTTCTCCTATCCCGAAATTCCGAAATAGAGAAATATACCCTCATACCTTAACGAACTAATGATTTCAAGAATTTCGATCTAGGAAGATAGGGAGCAAACTAATGTCATCACCTACCATTGACCTAGATCCAACAATTTGAAATCCAACATTTCCCTCGGGTATCATACCAAGTTTTCTGCACACGTGATACAAACAATAACCTTAGCGACGACAAGTAAATAACAAGGCACAATTAATCGAACAAATAACAACAAAAACAAATATGCAACATTTAACGCGGTTCGATCAAGCACGACCTACTCCTCGGGACAGAGGAAAAAATAACTATATTGAATCAACAAGAGAACCTTACAAGGATCACACACACAATACCATAACCATAATGCTAAACCCTCCTTCAACAAGATCTTCGACCTCTCTCATTCTTCCTTTGAAGGTTCCCTTAATGACTTCCAAGAACTCACTTGCAAAGCCTTCTTGAAACCTCAAGCCTACCAGCCCTAGGGCCTGAAGAAGCTCTTATAAAGGATCCACAATTCAGCTATAAGCAAAGAGAAACCTTGACCAACATATGCATCACTTCAGATATGAATCATACATGAAAATAACCAACCCCGACTTAACCAGTATATTGCCACTATAGTGTGTGGGGGTTTTTAGACCCCCAAAACTTGCAGAAATTTTTGGTGCACATAACAATATACTGACAATATTCTAATTGATACTCGTTGACGTATGATTCTTCGACTCCTTCTAGGCTTCTCCGATCATCGGACACCACACGTAGCACTCCATAGTTAAACACGAGCCATATACAACATCAACTTTGTTATCACTTATTATTTTTATAGTTTTATTTTGGATTCAAGAGATGGCCACATAGGTGCCTTATTGACTCGATAGATCTAGTGGTTTTCCTCAACCTAGGTTGCAAGGATACTCCTCCATAGGATCCTATGTGTGTTCGTGCCCGCATTTAACACATATCTCGCATGATACTTCCTCGACATTCATGTCGGATATGGCCCGTCCATGTCTACACTCCAAAGGGACCGAATACGTGGTTGAAAGTGTTGCAAGGTTGTACCAAAAATAATCAAGATACAAGAGTAACATTTGTTTAGAATAGATACTTTCTAGACATTTTCATAACCTAGTTAGTATATGAACATGCGAACATGCTTAGATATTATTAACATCCAATGCTTAAATATAAATATTATTATCATATAATGTATAAGATATGCATCTAGATATAATATCATGTGCATGTGTAATTGTATCCATTTCATACCAGTTTCCTAAAATTTACGGAAATACCATATTTCAAATCGGTGTCATGCCGGTATCTGAATCTGTGTCCGTGCCTATGTAACATAGTCCGTGCAATAGGCTTTGGGTTTTGCTTTGGAAGATCCAAGATTACGGTGGAATGTCATAAATTACATTGGAAATTACCAACAAAGGAAATCAGAGTATTCTTTAGACGAGGGGTTGTGAACCCATAACACGGATGCATATTTGCGAGGGGACAAGTCACTAATGGAAACTCAGGCCGGGTGTTCAATTCACGGTTATCTGGAACATGGAATGCTCCAGAATGCGGAACAAAAACTGGAACATGGACACAGGCTGGTATACGTACGTTAGGGGTAGGCTTCTTCATAAAGCAATACATTTATCCAAAACGAAGGAAGTCTTAGGCTCTAAAGGCTAACGGAAAATAACCAAAAAAAACTATATCTTCTTCTCTTTAACAGCTTGGCTAGAAAGCCAAGTACGCACATGATGTATTCGCTTGTCGATGTATTAGTCAGCATTCCCGGATCGTGAAACACTACCCGAATGGTGAACTAGGTGACTATAGTTCAATTGCAAGGGACCAAATCACTTAGGAGGTCAGCTACTCATTAGTTAAGGAAGAGCTACTAACAGGCATTCGAATGTTTCATTCGAGAAGGGGCCGAGTCGCTAAAGAAAATCGGAGCTGCGATTATGCAAGGAAGTTTGCTTCGCAAGCTTTTGACATTATCATCTCATGAATTGGATACTCGAACGGAGAGCATTGCACCAACAATGTTCTAAAATCTGCTATGCGGATTCGGTGCTGCGGAGGGCCGCCTAGCGTTGGCATCTAGGCGTCGAGCGGTGTTTTTTTTTTTAATTTGAAATCCATAATACAAATTTGAAGTTTGAAATTCAAAACTTGATATCCAAACATTCTAGATCCATACTACACTTCATTTTTTATTTGAAAATTGAAATCCATATAACAAATTTGAAATTCCGATGTTCCAATTCCAAATCCAATATTAAAAACCCAAACAACATATCCACAATACAGTTAAGCATTAAAAAAATCAAAAAGCTTAAATCCACAACGCCGAGAAGGTCCGCACAGGGCCGCAAAGCCGCACAAACCCGTCGAAAGGGGGTTTTCAGTTCGGTCTAAGGCCGCGTAGGCCGATTTTTAGAACACTATGCACCAAAGACACGAAGAAGCTCAAGATATATACGAAAGCCATGGATACTGATTCTAGCTACAGCAAGCTTCTAATAGCCGGGCAAGATCGTTTCTGTTTCGAGTTACATAAGCATCATTAACACAACGCTATTTGGACTCAAAATCGATGTAACATAAAACAAATTAATGTCAATTTCAGATGCGAGTAACAGATCACTCACCTAACTGGGAAGAGTATCCCATATCTAATGACCGCACCCAAGCACCACAGCGGGAAAAGATACACGTTCCAGTTCCACCGCTCCGGCGGGTTCGACTTGAAGCACCGAGTAAACGAATCCTATATTTCCCAAACACAAAATTTAAGCAAAAAATTAATAATAATAAAAAATTAAAAAGGAGAACACCAAGAACTGAACCAACTCACGTCGATGATGGATCCAGCGGCCTCGGTCAGAGCTGGAGAGATGTCGATCAAGTCCCTCCTGATCAAGAAGGAACAGAATTAAAATTAGGGTTTGTAGGAGAAAATTAGGTCAAAAAAATGGGGAATAAAATGGAGAAAGAGGAGGAGAAGAAAAAATTACAGGTGGAGTTTCTTGGGGGAGCACTGGACGGAGTCGGCAGCTAGGTACTCGTCGATGCTGGGGCGGTCGAGGTCGGAGCTCGAGGACTCCAGTCGATCCATGGCCGTGGCGTTCTGGAGAGAGCGAGAGCGAGGGGTTTTAGAAAGTAGAAACGCTTCTTTCTTCTTCCTTCAGATTTCTTTTGGTTTTTTTTTTTTTTTTTTGTCAATTTCATGCGAAGTCCAGATTAGTTTGCAAATAAATATCATGTGCAAATGAACTATTTGTTGCTACTTGGAATTATTTTATGGGATAATTTAGCAAATACTCTCATTACAAATCTTGAAACTAGCATATACCCCCACTATATTTTTTATCTAGCACATACCCCCCACTCCTATGTAAAACAATAAGAAAAAAAATTTTGAGAAATTTTGAGTGGCACCCCACTTTATTTTACCATTTTCAAGGTGCACCCCACAAGTATACAATAATGTACAACACCCCCCACATTACACGGTTTCCGTTCAAAGTTAACAGTTGACCGATATTAGACATAAATTAGGACCAAACTGCCCCTCACGTGTTGAGAGCAGTGACGTAAAAATCGAAAACCCTAAACTACCCTTTATTCTCTAAACGACTCCCCTCTTCCCTTCAGAATTCCAATCTCTCTCTCTCTCTCTCTCTCTCTCTCTCTCTCTCTCTCTCTCTTCTACTCCCTCTTCTCTCTCGTCGACTATTCACCGTCACCGTTCGTCGACTTTTCACCCTCACCGTACTCCGACGCCTAAGAGAATTTAGAGGTACAAACCGCTCTCTCTCTCTCTCTCTTATCTCTTTTTCCCCCTTTTTTGACCATTTTTGATCCATGCTCTATTTTTTTCCCTTTCGATCAGATTTTTGTAAGTTGAAGGTTTCCTCGAAATTCCATGGCGAACCAGATACCCAGGTAAGAAATTATTAAATTTTTCTAAGGTGGATGAAAATTGTACACTGAAACTGAAAGTTTTTGGGTTTTCCTAAAATAATTTAATTTTTCCTTTCGTTTAGATATAATTTAGGTTTCGTTTTTAGGGTTTTCCCCTAAATTTGTACACTAAAACTTTTAGGGTTTCCTTTAATGTACGTAACATATCATTTTTAGGTTTTGTTTTTAGGGATTTTCCTAAAATTGTACACTGCAATTAGTTGGTTTCCCTTTTTAGGGTATGTTTCCCTACATTTTTAGGGTTTGCTTCCCTTTAATGCACTTTTAGGGTTTGTTTCCGTTTAATGCACTCTGATACAATTGTATGATATTGTACTGTTCAATTGTATGATATTGCACTCTGATACAATTGTATGATATTGTACTTTTAGGGTTTGTTTCCCTTTAATGCACCCTTTAATGCATTTTTAGGGTTTGTTTCCCTTTAATGCACTTTTAGGGTTTGTCTTCCTTTTTAGGGTTCAACATGTGATATTAGTTGATAATGCACGCTGATATTTGTATGATATTTGTATGATATCTGCTCTTATGTACAATTCATATGGTACAATTCATATGCTATTGTATGAAATTCATATGCTATTGTATGATATTATGTTCAATTGCTCTTATGTACAATTCATATGCTATTGTATGATATTATGTTCAATTGCTCTTATGTCTATTACTATTTGTATGCTATTGTATGAAATTGTAGGCTATTTTAAGGGTAGTTATGTTCAATTGCTATTATGTGCCATTGTATGCTATTATAGGCCATTTTAAGGGTAGTTGTACTGTTATACAGGAAGTACATGCTTAGGTCCATTTTAAAGGTAGTTCAATTGTTGTTGAAGTGGACCCAGACTTTATAAGTCTACTGGATATACCTTATACAGTTGAAAGTAATCACTTGGAGGGAGTTTACAAGTACTACTGGATTGATCAGTTGAAGAATGGGGAAACAGTAGAGCTCCTCACTGATGCTGGGTTGTTGGATATGTTTAGTAAACAACTTCCTGACAACAAAGGGGAGATACACATATTCTTAGAAGAATATGGCAACCCTGCAAGTCAAGAGCAACAACCTACTGAGCTTCTAACACCAAGCAAAACTAGGAGGATTAAGAAAGTAGCCCACAAACCAAGAAGACATGTCAAGAAGGGTCTTCATGAGGAGCAGTTGGATCCACTACCTAGTGACAGTGATGTGGATCTTCCTGAGGAGCAGTTGGATCAAATGCCCTCAAGGGTCTTCACTGCTGGAGGGTCTGGCCAGGGGGCTCTAACACAGACAGAGGGTGACCAGGAATATGGGACACAGGCAGAGACACAACTCTATAGAGATGAACCACAGGGTACTTTAGAAGAAGCAGATGAACCACAGGGTGAGGAAGAAGCAGATGAACAACAGGGTGAGGAAGTAGAAGATGAACCATGGGGGGAAGAAACTGAGTTCCAAAGGGAAGAGATGAGAGAAGAAGGAAAGTTGCAATTGATGAACTTGATGATGAAGAAGAATACCATAGTTATTAGTCAACTGATTCTGAAAAAACTGGGGATGAGCTTGATGATTTGTACTCTGATGCAGAGATGGATAAGGAGGAATATAGAGCTCCTGAGGTGAGTGATCTCTGCCTAGGCCAGCAATGGATGAATCCTACTGAGTGCAGAAGATTTTTAAGGTCCTATGCTATAAAGAAGAGGTTTGAAATTAAATATGTTAAGAATGAAGGGAAGAGGATATGGGGTGTGTGTCAAGAAGAGACTTGTCCATGGATGTGCAGGGTTAGGATCTCTCCTGATAAGACAACTTGTACACTTAGACAACTTAATGAAGAACACACTTGCAAGCACACATCAAAGCTGTAAAACAAAATAGCTAATAGCAAATTCATCTCTGAAGTTTTGGAAGAGGACATTAAGTGTCACGCCCCGCTCCCGTAGGAGCGATCGTCCTCGCTAAGGCGTGATGCCGCACGAGCCTAGATTGCGCTCGTGCAAGGCGGGTTCCATAACGGCCGATTACAGCGGCTGCGACGGGGTCGTCGCAGAGAAGTCCCGAGCAGAGACATTGAACACGCAGCGGAAATTTAGAACAAACACAAGTTATTCAAAGAAGCTCTTTTATTGATATTGAAACAACGGTTACATTGGGGGCACAAGGCCAGGATTACAATCACTCAAATACACTCGTCTCACATTACAAATCGCTCAGCTCTCTCTCTCATCTCTCGATACATATTATCAATCCAGCGGAAGCTTCGGAAGGCGATGTCCATACATTATGTCCCGTATAAGTCTTCGAATCCATGCGGCCGCACGCTTCGAATCGCCAAGGAACTCCGTGCCTCGACGCATCCAAGCGAGCTCCGCGCCACGAGCTTCTACCTGTGCCTGCACATGAAACACTGTGTGGGTGTCAGTACCACTGTACTGGTGGAGTGAGCTCCTCGCCCACCCATACAAAACCGACACGTTTATTTTACTCTGTGCAATACAAGCCCCTTTTCGATTGTCTTTCTATTCTTGCCTTAGGATCGATTTTAGGACCGACGCTCAGCCTATTTAGTGTCTTTAGACCATCTCCGTGTCTTGCACTAATAACGTACCCATACTTTGCCTCTTGTTTGTATTGTCAACGTACCGACTCATACTTGTCTTTCGTACCATACTCTTGGACGTAACGACTAGGTCGTGTCAAATACTTGCCCTACGGCCCTTCTCGACTTAACTCGAAACGTATAACCCAACTTGTGGAACCGATGTTGAGAACTCAAGTACGACAACGTATCTCGTGCCGAAGCACGTGTCTTTACGTATAACCGAATCGTAGGCTTTATAACACTTTGGTGCAACTGAACACACATTTCACAACACAACGCATACCGTGCTTACGCTTCCTTTGTTACGACCGACACCGTGCATGCGGATTCGCCGCTTAGCACGCCGATTATCTATATGAAAGGCCACTGGCATGACAAGCCATCGCGGACATAGCTCGGGTAGGCGGCGGGTCCTTCGATGCAAGGTAGCTAGCCCCATGGAAAGCCCCCGACTACCCACGCAATAAAGGCATGCGCTGCTATAACGTCTACCTCCTAGGATGACTGGGCCCGGTGCCCCGGCGTATAACCAGTCTAGGCAGAAATCCTTGTCGACAAGGTGTCCAATGACCACGCACCTACGAGACATCTAAACTCACGTAAATGCATGGCCTACTTGTTGGTACGATCGGAACTATACTTAGCAACTCGTGCTCTGAATCACACTTGGCATAACGTGCCTCGGGACCGCGAGACTCCCAACCGAGGGATCGCCTCGAACTTCTTAACGTGGATAGGAACGCGAGACTCCCAACCGAGGGACCGCCTCGAATACTTAACGTGGATAGGAATGCGAGACTCCCAACCGAGGGACCGCCTCGAAACTCAACGTGGATAGGAACACGAGACTCCCAACCGAGGGATCGCCTCGAAACGCCTTAACGTGGATAGGAACGCGAGACTCCCAACCGAGGGATCGCCTCGAAACGCCTTAACGTGGATAGGAACGCGAGACTCCCAACCGAGGGACCGCCTCAAAACACCTTAACATGGATAGGAACGCGAGACTCCCAACCAAGGGACCGCCTCGAAACACCTTAACGTGGATAGGAACGCGAGACTTCCAACCGAGGGATCGCCTCGAAATGCCTTAACGTGGACATGAACGCGAGACTCCCAACCGAGGGACCGCCTCGAAACACCTTAACGTGGATAGGAACGCGAGACTCCCAACCGAGGGACCGCCTCGAAACACCTTAACGTGGATAGGAACGCGAGACTCCCAACCGAGGGATCGCCTCGAAACGCCTTAACGTGGACATGAACGCGAGACTCCCAACCGAGGGACCGCCTCAGACTTCTTTGTACTCGAGGGAACGACTACTACGTAGCCTTCCAACTTAACTCAAACAAACGTGTTCCTTAAGTGCCATGGACCGTGGCTAACTTTATATCGTGCCAATCGTGGCTCGTGCCTGTAACTGACTTCTGTCTTACGCGACGTTATCACCCAAGTCATACGTTATATGATGGGCCTTGAGATCGTGGGACTATTTAACTTGACAATCGCAGAATGAGCGGGACGGCACTTAGAATGACTTAGGTCGATCGGCATAACTTTGCCTAACTTACTCAAGCCTATAACTTAACCCGAGGGACGAGCCAAGGCTATGCCAAGCCTTGCGCAGTGGAAACGAACATGCTTTATCGAGCATTTACGCGGGCGACGCCTATGACTTAGGCTAACTCATCGTTTGTGTCGAATACCAACTTTCCTTCTCCCAAGCCACGGGACGAAGGATCGAGTGTCATTTTAAAGCACGCTGAGCCGACTTTTATTAAGACCGTGAGACCATTTTCCATGTTCTAAGACATTCCGACGGGTCGGGATTACTCCCTTAGCTATGTGCGTTCGTAGCTTTTATATTAGCCTACTTGTGCAAGTTGAAACCACACGAATTATTAAGTGAAGGCAGAGATGAGGCAAGTTCACCGAAACTCCCCCACCTGAGCGATGTCTTCGAGTCGCCGTTGTAAGGCCAAGTCTGAACGCCGTCGGCGTTACGATTCCTCCGATTGACTTTGCGGGACGGGGCACTACAACATACACCACTCAGAACAAGTCTCGTCCTCGAGACTTTCCTGAAGGCAAACCATCCTACTATTTCTATGGCCAAGACTTAATAGTACACTCTTCGCCTACGCGTTTCTTCGATTCCGAGCCACGCTCGCGCTTATCGCTAACTTAGTCGTAAGGCACACCAACCGATTAATCGACATTTGAACTCGTTTCAATTCAATGATCGCGTTATCGTCAACATTTATTCGAAACTCACGATTCTAAAACCCTTGACACTTTCCCGTTTCTCAAGTCTCACTTGATTCAATGTATCACTTAGTTGGATCGTGCACATATTCCAGGCGTCCCCAAAATACATGCATTTCAGCCAAGCCTCGTGATAGAGAATCCGCTATCACCACTCGAGTCGGATCGTGTACATATTCGGGCGTCCCTGATATACGTGCATGTCAACCGAGCCTCGCGAGTGGTGCCCCCATAACTCCTATCGCTTCGCGCTCGAACGCCTGCCTAACCGCTAGGCTATGTCTTTCGTCAGTACTGGAATCATAGTTCCCAAACAACGATATCAACACTGACCCCATCCTAAGGTCAAATCAAATCGATGGTACGGGATTTTCTACCCAAGCTCGCATCACTCCGATTTCTAAACATCGAGCATCGATTTCCTACGCACATCCCCATATTCGTCGCACGGGGTACGAGTCGTTCGGTAAAGTCATCCTACGATAACTCACGTTTCAACCAATTCCATGTCGTATCAATATCGTTCGTTTATCAAACCGTTTCGCATAGTCTATCTCTTCGAACACGTTCGACATAATTTGCCTATCAATCGTTCTACGTCAAGCACGCTACAACACGATTCATCGCAAAACCATAATTCACATTTCATACTTCCAAAATTATCTATTCCAATTCACGTAATCGATCACAAGGTCGTCTGACTTAACAATATATTGTGCTCCGATCTCACGCGAGTTCGATCATCCACGGTGGTTCATGAATCACCATGCAACGCACCCGCGGAATAATCATTCTCATCGGGGCGTAACTCTTGTTTGAGTCCAGACTAGTTCATTCACGATGTGCGGATTGGACCTACTCAATCCTCAAGTTTCATTCATTCGTTAATCATATGTCCTAACATCCTCAAATTTTCCTTCGCATCAAACCGACAAGTCAAGACGATCAAAGTTGTCGCGTCCAAATTTTCTGAGTTCGATTATTCCCGCGACATGAATCACCATGTCAGCGCTCACGCAGAATGATCGTCCCAAATCCGACGCAACGCATGTGCGAGGCTAGAGTAGCACTCGCGCAAGACAAGACTGTCGACGTTGTGGTTATCAACGCAACCATCGGAATACGATCACTTTTATCCAACATTCATCTCAAACAAAATCCTAAGTATTGCATCCAACCGAATAATAGCACTTGCACGATCGTCATTCACCGAGTCCGAGTACCTCCGAGTTATTGCATATCATCTTTGATACGCCTCAATACCATCGACGATATACGTAACCTGACGATCTTCGTTTGCAACGAATTCTGAGTCGTGCGAATGATGCTATCGTCCGACTGGATAATCTCCTCGAACCGTTCACCACATTAATTTCTTCAACCCAAATTCACGTATCGTTTATCCTTCTGTCTTAAGTCATCGACTAACGTATTTCCTCAATTCGCATCATTCCTTGCTAACTCAAACCCTCGAGCAACATCGATTTCAATCCTCAGAGTCGTTTACGTAACTTCAAATTTCAACTTTTCATGCATGCTATCTACCTGTCGTGCTAACTTTTCGTATACGATCCGTATCGATTTCCTTCAATCCGATTTTACCTCCTCAATCGTTTTCGCGTTTCATACTCGTGTAATCCTCAATCTTTCGCTCGAATGATTTCCAAGACGGACCATACACCACTCGGGATTCGAGTCATCCAATCTAGATCAAATTACGTTCGTATTATTCGCTAAGACATGTTTCGGATTCGTTCGACAAATCCCTAGCGTAATCGTTCACGTCGCATCGACGCCCTAAGTCGTTCGCACTATTCCTTAAAATCTAGAACAATCTTCCGTGCACGCCTAAGCGTTAGTCTGATAACGTTCCTATCGATATACACTCCAAGTGTATCACCGCTCCCGACCAAGCGGTACTTAATATTGGTTGCGGCTCCTTTGCACCAAAAGGTCGAGGTGCGTGATACGCGGACTAAATTGTGCCACATAACCATCCCGTATGGACTATACTCCGAGTTTTCACGCTCATTTGCTAATGTCGACGTAGGACTCGTTAGGTACGCATGCAACTTGCTAACTTTAACACGTGTTTTCTATCAACTCAAGGTCGGCACCGTTCGGCACAAAGGCCTACCAATGTATCCGACGATAGCCTACCGATGCGTTCGATTGAACGCTTGTACGAGCTTTCGAAAATATTAGACTTATTGTATGGACATGCCAAGGGACGTTTTGAGAGAGAGCGCACCAACGATATCACGTTGCGGAAGCACAATTCAGAGTTTGCGGAACAACGGAGTTAAAGAATTCAATCGATAATCCAAGGACGTAAAGCCGTGCTCTGATACCATTATGTCACGCCCTGCTCCCGTAGGAGCGATCGTCCTCGCTAAGGCGTGATGCCGCACGAGCCTAGATTGCGCTCGTGCAAGGCGGGTTCCATAACGGCCGATTACAGCGGCTGCGACGGGGTCGTCGCAGAGAAGTCCCGAGCAGAGACATTGAACACGCAGCGGAAATTTAGAACAAACACAAGTTATTCAAAGAAGCTCTTTTATTGATATTGAAACAACGGTTACATTGGGGGCACAAGGCCAGGATTACAATCACTCAAATACACTCGTCTCACATTACAAATCGCTCAGCTCTCTCTCTCATCTCTCGATACATATTGTCGATCCAGCGGAAGCTTCGGAAGGCGATGTCCATACATTATGTCCCGTATAAGTCTTCGAATCCATGCGGCCGCACGCTTCGAATCGCCAAGGAACTCCGTGCCTCGACGCATCCAAGCGAGCTCCGCGCCACGAGCTTCTACCTGTGCCTGCACATGAAACACTGTGTGGGTGTCAGTACCACTGTACTGGTGGAGTGAGCTCCTCGCCCACCCATACAAAACCGACACGTTTATTTTACTCTGTGCAATACAAGCCCCTTTTCGATTGTCTTTCTATTCTTGCCTTAGGATCGATTTTAGGACCGACGCTCAGCCTATTTAGTGTCTTTAGACCATCTCCGTGTCTTGCACTAATAACGTACCCATACTTTGCCTCTTGCTTGTATTGTCAACGTACCGACTCATACTTGTCTTTCGCACCATACTCTTGGACGTAACGACTAGGTCGTGTCAAATACTTGCCCTACGGCCCTTCTCGACTTAACTCGAAACGTATAACCCAACTTGTGGAACCGATGTTGAGAACTCAAGTACGACAACGTATCTCGTGCCGAAGCACGTGTCTTTACGTATAACCGAATCGTAGGCTTTATAACACTTTGGTGCAACTGAACACACATTTCACAACACAACGCATACCGTGCTTACGCTTCCTTTGTTACGACCGACACCGTGCATGCGGATTCGCCGCTTAGCACGCCGATTATCTATATGAAACGCCACTGGCATGACAAGCCATCGCGGACATAGCTCGGGTAGGCGGCGGGTCCTTCGATGCAAGGTAGCTAGCCCCATGGAAAGCCCCCGACTACCCACGCAATAAAGGCATGCGCTGCTATAACGTCTACCTCCTAGGATGACTGGGCCCGGTGCCCCGGCGTATAACCAGTCTAGGCAGAAATCCTTGTCGACAAGGTGTCCAATGACCACGCACCTACGAGACATCTAAACTCACGTAAATGCATGGCCTACTTGTTGGTACGATCGGAACTATACTTAGCAACTCGTGCTCTGAATCACACTTGGCATAACGTGCCTCGGGACCGCGAGACTCCCAACCGAGGGATCGCCTCGAACTTCTTAACGTGGATAGGAACGCGAGACTCCCAACCGAGGGACCGCCTCGAATACTTAACGTGGATAGGAACGCGAGACTCCCAACCGAGGGACCGCCTCGAAACTCAACGTGGATAGGAACACGAGACTCCCAACCGAGGGATCGCCTCGAAACGCCTTAACGTGGATAGGAACGCGAGACTCCCAACCGAGGGATCGCCTCGAAACGCCTTAACGTGGATAGGAACGCGAGACTCCCAACCGAGGGACCGCCTCGAAACACCTTAACATGGATAGGAACGCGAGACTCCCAACCGAGGGACCGCCTCGAAACACCTTAACGTGGATAGGAACGCGAGACTCCCAACCGAGGGATCGCCTCGAAATGCCTTAACGTGGACATGAACGCGAGACTCCCAACCGAGGGACCGCCTCGAAACACCTTAACGTGGATAGGAACGCGAGACTCCCAACCGAGGGACCGCCTCGAAACACCTTAACGTGGATAGGAACGCGAGACTCCCAACCGAGGGATCGCCTCGAAACGCCTTAACGTGGACATGAACGCGAGACTCCCAACCGAGGGACCGCCTCAGACTTCTTTGTACTCGAGGGAACGACTACTACGTAGCCTTCCAACTTAACTCGAATAAACGTGTTCCTTAAGTGCCATGGACCGTGGCTAACTTTACATCGTGCCAATCGTGGCTCGTGCCTGTAACTGACTTCTGTCTTACGCGACGTTATCACCCAAGTCATACGTTATATGACGGGCCTTGAGATCGTGGGACTATTTAACTTGACAATCGCAGAATGAGCGGGACGGCACTTAGAATGACTTAGTTCGATCGGCATAACTTTGCCTAACTTACTCAAGCCTATAACTTAACCCGAGGGACGAGCCAAGGCTATGCCAAGCCTTGCGCAGTGGAAACGAACATGCTTTATCGAGCATTTACGCGGGCGACGCCTATGACTTAGGCTAACTCATCGTTTGTGTCGAATACCAACTTTCCTTCTCCCAAGCCACGGGACGAAGGATCGAGTGTCATTTTAAAGCACGCTGAGCCGACTTCTATTGAGACCGTGAGACCATTTTCCATGTTCTAAGATATTCCGACGGGTCGGGATTACTCCCTTAGCTATGTGCGTTCGTAGCTTTTATATTAGCCTACTTGTGCAAGTTGAAACCACACGAATTATTAAGTGAAGGCAGAGATGAGGCAAGTTCACCGAAACTCCCCCACCTGAGCGATGTCTTCGAGTCGCCGTTGTAAGGCCAAGTCCGAACGCCGTCGGCGTTACGATTCCTCCGATTGACTTTGCGGGACGGGGCACTACATTAAGGCACACCACAGTTCATGGAAAGCAAAGGACATTCAGAAGCAGATGTGGGCCAAGTTTACAGTGAAGGTCTCATATTGGAATGCATACAAGGCATTATTCAGAGTGAAGGAGATGTTGTTTGGGGGTTATGATGAGAGTTATAGAAAAACCCCTGAAGTTGCAAAGCAAGTTTTGAGAACCAACCCTGGGAGTGTAGCCTATTGTGGAAATGTAGCTGGGACAACAAAGTTTGGTTATTTATGCATAGGGTATGATGCAAGCTTCACTGGATTCATAAATGGATGTAGACCTTTAGTTGGTTTAGATGGGTGTCATCTGAAAGGGAAGTATGGGGGGTGGGGGGGGTATGCTTGTCTACAACAGCTCTAGATGGCAACAATGGGTTGTTCCCACTTGCTATTTACCTCTGCACATCTGAAAGTGAAGCTACATGGGTCCACTTTCTTAGTATGATCAAACACAAGCTGCTGCAACATCCATGAGAGATTTCTTTCATATCTGATAGGCAGAAAGGCCTAGGCAATGCTATTGACAAAGAATTCTATGGGCATCCCCACAGGTTTTGCTTTAGACATTTCTACAAAAACTTCAAGTCCCACATCAATGGTAGCCTACAGATGAAGCATCTTACATGGGGTGCAGCTAGAGCCTATAGACAAGTAGATAATGCTAAGTGGATTGCAGCAATAGCTCAACAATGTCCAGATGGTTTTCAGTATATGATGAAAGAGCACATGAGCAGATGGTGTAGAGCATACTTTGACAAAACAACAAAGTGTGAGCACATAACAAATAATTTTTCTGAGAGCTTCAACAATTAGATAGAAGAAATTAGGGAAAAACCAATCACTATGATTGTGGAGATGTTTCACTTGATGGTCATGTAATTGACTTATGAAAGGAAGATTACTTCTAGAGCATGGGGTGACCATGACTTGACTCCAAGGACTGCAAAGATCATTGAGCAGAGGTCAAGGCAAGTCAACAAGTTTGTAATCTTATATTTTGTGAAGTTTCTTATGTGAAGTGAACTTACATATGTGAAGTATTCTGGATAACATTTTGGTGTGAAGTGAACTTTATGTGAAGTAATCTGCAGTATGCACTAATGTGAAATTTCTTATGGGAAGTGAAATTATATTTTGTAATCTTACATTTTGTGAAGTTTCTTATGTGAAGTGAACTTACATATGTGAAGTGAACTTTCTTATGTGAAGTGAACTTACATTTTGTAATCTTACATTTTGTGAAGTTTCTTATGTGAAGTGAACTTACATATGTGAAGTATTCTGGATAGCATTTTGTGAAGTTCATTTTGTGAAGTTTTGTAATCTGACATTTTGTTCAATTCACAAGAAGTATTCTGGATAGCATTTTGGTTCAATTGTTCAATGAGGACCTGTACACTGCATAGCATTTTTGTTCAATTGTTCAATTCACCTGTACACTGCATAGCATTTTTGTTCAATTCACAAGATGGGCTGTTCTGCAGCATTTTTGTCAATTTTAACTTTTCATAGCAAAATACAAGATTCCATATAGTCAATCAATCAATAAATATGTTTTGAATCAATTTGAACTGGAATTTCAGAGCAGAATACAAGATTTGAGCTGGAATAAATATGTTTTGAATCAATTTGAACTGCAAAATACGAGATTTCATAGCAAAATACAACATTTCAGATTACAACTTCACATAGCAAATTTTCTTCCAAAATTTCTACATAACTCTTCTAAAGTAGTGTTCACTACAATTTGAACTGGAATTTCAGAGTTAGTGTCAATAGTCGTAGCCTCATTCAACCATTGGAATGCATTGTTGCACTTCAGGCATTGCAAGAATCTTCTACCCTTGCTGTGACTCTTCTTTGACATTAAGATGACTCTCCTTCCTCCACAGTTTGGATTAGGGCAAGTGGTTTCTTGCCAGGGACAATTTCTCTTCCAATGACCTAGGTCACCACATTTGAAACAACCTCCCCTTTGAGTTGTTGAACTTGAAGCTCCGGAGCTTGAACCCAAAATTGCCACATCCAACCATTGAAAATTCGAGCATAGGGGGCACTTCAAAAATTTGCGGCCGGGATTTGCTTCTGTATTGGACTTCGAAACATACCTAATTCCCCTGTAACTTCCAATCTTACACGGTGAGCTCAAAAAAGAACACTCGTCTGCTACGTGGGTGTTCATCGAGCATATTTGACATTTGTCCTAATCAAAAGAGAAATCCCACGATTTGAGACAAACAAAACACAAAAATAAAAGCTTTCATATATTAAAGGAAAAAAACAAAATCAATTTAACTTTACCTGGGTTGCAGCGTCGGCCATGAGAGTTGGAGTTGGGGAAGCTTCGAATTTTCAATGGGACGAGAGATTTGGGGGTTAGGTCATAGAAAGAGAAGAGAACGTGATCTGCTAATGTAGAAAACAAGAAAGGGTACGTTAGGTATTTCAAAGCTTATTTTAAACATCTCAGAACTTCTCTGAACAAAGGAGGGTAGTTTGGTCAGAAATTATACCACAAAGCGGTCAACCGTTAATCTTGAACGGAAGTGGGGGGTGTTGTACATTATTGTAATCTTGTGGGGTGTACCTTGAAAATGATAAAATAAAGTGGGGTGCCACTCAAAATTTCTCAAAAATTTTTTAGAAAGTGGGGGTATATCTTAAATTTTTACTTTTCTATACCAAAAATGGGGGTATTTGCTAGATAAAAAAAATAGTGGGGGTATATGTTAGTTTTAACATTTAGAATGGGAATATTTGCTAAATTATTCCTTATTTTAGATTTTTTATAAGGGCATATCAAAACTTGATCAGGGCTAGCCAGGATTGGGGCTAGCCCATGTTCACTCTCTCTCTCTTCCAAAACACTAACTTTCTTCCTCCTCTTCTTCTTCATCTTCTTCTTTTTCTTCTTCACCATTTCCCACTCCCCAAACTATATATCTTCTTCTTCAACTTCTTCTCCACAATTTTTTCATTCTAAACCCTAGTTTTCTTCTCCATCAAAACCCTAGTTTTCCTCTCCATAATTTTCATTCTCATCATTGTTTCACTTAATAAAAATGCCGAACAAAAGTTGGCTTTTGAAAATAAAACGAGAAAAAGTACAAGAAGTACAAATTTGATTCTGGAAAAGTATTGCTATGGAAGTCTGATCTGTAAATGATCACTTTGTTCCTTAGACTATATGATGATGATGAAGATCACTGCTTGAAGTAGAACAACTTGGAAGAACTAAGTCACCAGAAAGGTATCGACGCACTTAGGCACTGATGGCGAGGCCGAATGCTTTTCTGCTTTGCTTCACTCTGTTCTGAAAGAAAGGTTGAAGAAGAATGCTCTGGAGAATCAAAATCTCGAAGTTCTGATCTCTGTATTCTCTCCTGTCTCTGTGTGTGTCATGAGAAAAATAAGTCTATTTATAGACTTGGGCTCTGGTGCGTAAAAACCCAACAAATATTCCGCCTTTACGCTAACAACCGCCACCCATGATCAAAGTCATCCTCTGCATACGTTGACACGTGTCCCATCATTTCAGTAAGAATAGGATGCACGTACACACGTTCTTCGGAATGGGTGGCATGAAAGCCATGTAGGCAAACCACGTTCCAAATTGACCAGAAAGAACAGGGCGTAAAAATAGCCCCAATGTGCTCTGAGCGTAAAGCAGTAGATTGGGCGTAGAGTAGCCCCAACATAGACTTCCCGCGTAAAGTGGTTGTTAAGTAACCTTGAGCGTAAAAGATAGCTCAAATAGACTTTACGCACACGTCAACTGTTGAGCGTAAAAGCTCGTATAGTCTTCGTGCGTAAAAGAAGCCATAGTATGAGCGTAAAGTAGCTCAATCCACATACGAGACGACAACATTGGTCTCTGTATAAAACAAATCCCTTTGAATTCTGTGATATATGCCATCATTAATATCTTCATGTCAGAGTTTGCATTAAATGCAAGACTTGACAGCTTTGTCCAGCGTAAAAGTGGCTAGCTTGTCCTGGGCGTAAAATGATGGGTGTTGACCCGAGCGTAAAGTGATCAACCTGCTTTTGGCATAATAATCGTTTAGCCTTGTCTTAGGCGTAAATATACTAGCCTCTCTGTGGTGTAAAGTAGATCAACTTTGAGTAGAATGATCTGTCACTTTGGCTCTTTTTGTGAAGCACTTTTTACGCTCCTACAATTATTTTGATTCCTCACAAATAATGCATAAAAATAAATCCTAACATGTTTACTTCATTCTTTCTCACAAAAAATGCATGAAAATAAACCCTAAAATGTATATTTCACTATATTATCAAGATGGAAATAAATCCTAACATATGTTTTTCATTCGATCATTTCGATTTTAGAACTGCCAGGAATTGTGGCAGTCCTAAAATGTACTTACTGTACAGCAAGTCCCTTTTAGGACTGTCACAATTTCTGACAGTCCTCAATACTTCTAGGACTGCAAGAAATTATGACAGTCATGTTGTATAGGAAGGTCAGCAAGGTCCTTTCAGGACTGTCATAATTTTTGGCAGTCCTCAATATTTCTAGGACTGCCAGAAATTGTGGTAGTCTTGTTGTACAGCATGTTCCTTTCAGGACTGCCACAATTCCTGGCAGTCCTCAATACTTCTAGGACTGCCAGAAGTTGTGGCAGTCCTGCTATAAACTTGCTCAACAAATCGATTTCTTCTAGAAATAGGATTTCATCCATAATTTCTTCTATTAATAAAAAATTAATAGATTAATATATTAGTAGATTTGATAGATATGGTAACCCAATTTCTTTTATAACTAGGGTTTCATCCAGAAACTAGGGTTTAGAGAAAAAAATATGAGAAATTAGAAGAGAGCAAAAAAAATAAACTGGGTTTAGAGAAAGAGATGTTATTTTTGTTTTCTTTCTTCTTGTTCTTGTTCTTTCTTCTTTCTTCTTTCTTCTTGTTCTTCTTCTTTGTTCTTCTTGTGAAGAAGGAGAAGAGAGAAAAAAATAAAAGGAGTTGTCTTTTATACCTAAGAGTTGGATATCCCTGAGCAAATTTTTCAGTGACACGTAAATAAATGAAAGTTAAGAATGGAACAGTCATGATCAACTTTTGATGTACCCTTATAAAAAATCTTATTTTATTGCTTCTCTCATGGTAGTTATTATTCACACAAACCTAGGACTCGTTTGGTTAGGTTCGCATAATTAAGACATTGGAAAAGGAGAGTTATTTATGTTATGTTTAGATGCAAGAAAAAATGACCATGAAAAAAGATAATTTTCAAGAAAAAAGAAAAATAATAATTTTTATGGGAGAAAATGGTTACCTCATTCACCTCTTTACACTCTAATTATTTACTTTTCCTCCTCGAAATATTTTCAAACATCAAAAATAAATTAATAAAAATTATAATTTTTGAAAGAAAAGAAATAAAAAATTGATTTTATTTCTTTCCATTTCCACATAATGTTGACGCGACTACGAAAGTGCATCGGATGATAAGAATCCATTTGTATATGTTTTCTAAAATTTTGTTGTGAAAACAGTTTTCTGAAGGTAAGTTATAAAGTTGTTTTTTAAGTATATAAAATTTGACTTCACGTTTGGTTATTTTTATCTGAAAAATGATTTTAAAACACAAAAGTTGAAAATTGTGTTTGGTTAAATTTTTTTAGAAAATGTTGTAAATATGGATAATTCACAATATTATTTGGTGTACATAACCTATGTCTTTTGGTTATCCATAACCTATGACATTTGGTTATCCATAACTTATGTCAGCATTTCTCCTTTAATTATCATGATGATGTTAAACCTCCATTGTATGCCTATATAAAGGACTCTTCTCAAGATGATTGAGACAAGTGAATGAAGAAACAATTTTCTCCATTTTTCTATCTCCATTCCTTTGCTTTACAATACGTTATCAGCACGATGCTCTAGGAAATAGAAAAATGGTGGAATAGTTCTCTTAAAAAAAAGGTATTGAAGAGGTAAATCTAATCTTATATACTTAGATACATGCATGTTTTAATAAAATTAAATACACGTTTGATTTATGTGTTTATAGATCGATTAGAGCGTAAGTTTTTTAGATCTACTTTTTCTTTTAGTTTTAAATCTAAATATGTATTGATCATGTTCAAAATTTCATTCAAAATAGATAGTTTATGCTAATCTATTTAAGAATATGTATAAATCGCATTTCTATATTTCTTTCTTATGAATTTTACCCAAGTATAAAATTAATCTAAAATATCTTGAATTTTTTTCACTTATTTGGTATTAGTTAATTTTATTAAATTAAATTAAGTTATGTAAATTTGTTATTTCTATTATTTAATTTATTTGAATAATACAAGGTACTACTTCACATTGTTGTATATGTGAATCGAATTATATAATAAAAAAATACCCAAAATATATTATTATATAATGATAACATTGTTGTATATGTGACAAACATAAGACATAATATTTTTGTAGCATTTTATCACATTGTTGTATATGTGATACACATAAGACATAATATTCTTTGATAGCGTTTTATCACATTGTTGTATATGTGATACATATGAGATAATATTCTTTGATAGCATTTACCACATTGTTGTATATGTGATATACATAAGTATATTCTTTGATAAAGTTTCATCACATTGTGGCATATGTGAAGTTTTGTAATCTTGAAAGCGCTTATCAATTTTATTATTAATTTACATCTAATATAATTATTTCTGTCATGTAGATGTCGAATCTTGCAAAGCTTGAATTCAAAGCTCTTGATGTGAGCAGAGATAATTATTTATCATGGCAATGGATGCAAAGTTGCAATTGCAGTCCAACAAGCTTGATGATATTATTAAGAAGAAAAACAAAGTTCTTAAGCCAAGATCAAGGCTTTGATTCGATTTTTCTACAACATCATATCCATGATAATTTAAAGACAGAATATCAATGTGAGGTTGATCCATTGAATTTGTGAAAATCTCTAAATGATAGATTTGACCACCAAAGGATGGTAATCCTTCTGACTGCTCAAAGTGAATGGTTGAATCTAAGATACCATAACTGTAAAAATATTAAATAATATAATTGTGCTCTGTTTAATATTGTTTCTCGCCTTAGATTGTGCGGAGAAAAAGTAACATAGACTCAAATGATTGAGAAAATTCTCTCCATTTTTCATGCAAGTAATGTGTTTTGCAGTAATAATATCGTGAAAGTGATTTCATAAAATACTTTGAACCGGTGACTGTCTCCTTATAACAGAGGCAAATAGCAACTTCTCATGAAAAACCACAACTCTAGACCAATTGGATCAATGAAAATTCTTGGAACAAATGCCAATAATTTTGGAATTAGCAGAGGTTGTGGTGGAGGACGTGGAAGAGGGAATGAAAAAAATTATGAGAGATATGGTCATAATTATCAGCCTTACAAAGGTAAAAATAATGGTTCACAAAAGAATAAATGGAACAAGTGGACAACACCCTCTAACAAAGGGAATCGAGTTACAAATGAACAGTTTGAGAAGATGTTAATGCAATTTTTATATCTATTTTTATTAAATGAGCACTCGGTCAATATATGTTTATTTCAAGTACTTATAAACTATTTATATTTGAAGTCATGCTTTTGGTTTCCATCATGGAATGTCTAGGCCATGAGAGTTTAGTTTTATTGAAAAAATATATATTATAAATTTGGAGTTACATTTCTATAATATGATATTATCATTTGAAATGCTTATTTTTTCTTATTATACTTATGCTAGCTAGAATATATAAGTTCATAATATTTTTATTTTGCTTCATGGAGTAGTAATGCATGCTTGTCGTAAATATGACAAATATAGACATTGATTTAGCAATGTCGAGCTACTCAAAAAGAGATTGAGAGATTGAAAGAATCTAAAAAAAATGACTTAGATATGTGTTTGGTAGATAGTGCTACAACACATATCCAAGAAAGATGACTTAGATATGTGTTTGGTAAATAGTCCTACAACACACATAAATTTGAAGAATCAAAGTTTTTGCCAAAGTTAGTATTTGACATGCATAAAGTGCCAACAATAGCTGGGCCAGCCATATAATTGAGGGCTTTGGAAGAGAACACATCATGTTACCTAATGGTACTCAAACCTATTTGCAGAATGTGTTATATTCAAGTGGTTCCGTAAAAGAATTTGTTAAGTTTCAAGGATATACACAAAATGGGTACCATATTGAAACTCGAAATGATAACAACAAAGAGTTATTATGTAGCACATCTAATGTTGGGAGCAAAAGGGTCACATTAGAAGAATTATCTTACTTTTCGGTGGGTGTGTATTTCACCACCATTGGCATAATTGAATCTAATATGAATGTGGCAAAAAAAGAGCAAATGATCATGTCTTATATAACATTTGGCATGACATTTGGGTCATCCGGGACAAACTGTGTTCAATCGGATCATTGATAATCTTTGTGGATATTTATTAGAAAATTACAATATTGGCTTATCGAAGAATCATCTATATGTTCCTTGTTTACAAGGGAAGATTATAACTAGACCATCTTTTGTAAAAGTTAAGAATGAGTCCCATATTTTTTTGTAAAGAACATAAGGAGACATTTATGGTCATATTCACCCTGCTAGTGGTTCTTTTTAAAATATTTTATGGTACTCATAGATGCATCTATTAAGTGGTCATATGTTTGTCTATTGTCTACTAAAAATCTTGTATTTTCTCGTCTTTTAGCCCAAATTATTAAACTTAGATCTCAGTTTCCTAATCACACGACTATATTAATTAGTCTTGATAATGCCGCATAATTCATCTCACAAGCTTTTGATAATTTTTGTACATCATTAGTGACTGAGATAGAGCATCATGTTTTCCAGTGCACACACAAAATGGGTTAGCTGAACATTTATTAAACATCTTCAACTTATAGCTAAACCTCTACTAGTGTAATCTAGTTTAAAAATTATGGCTTGAGACATGATATTTTACATGTTGCATCTTTAGTTAAATTTAGACCCATTGCCTACCATATTATTTTATATATACAACTTGTTAGTGGTAAACAACCAAACATTTCATATTTGAGAAAGTTTGGATATATAGTATATGTCCCAGTTCCATCTTCCAAAAGAACTAAGATGGGTCCCCAATGATGTTTGAAAAATATACATTAGTTTTGAGTTTTCTTCCATAATAAGGTATTTAAAATCAATGATTGGTGATGTCTTTACTACAAGATTTGATAATTGCCAATTTGATGATAGAGTCTTTCCACCGTTAGGGGGAGGTATAAGCAACAAATTATTCATATAGAACAAACTATTGCTAATTAACGGCATAAATTGACATGGTATCCGCCTACTCTATCGATCTCATTAAGTTCCAAGAACTCCACAATGTGATTATGAGATAAGAAAAATGATACATTTGCAAGAAATTGCAAATCAATTACCTGATGCATTTAATGATGCCGTAAAGGTAACTATATCATATGTGCCAGCCATAAACATTGTTTCAATTAGACAAAATTCAAACAAGACGACAAATGAATCCACTACTACACTCAAAAGCGTGGTAGGCCTATAGGTTCCAAGGATAGTGCTCCTAGAAAGAGGAGAGCTAATGAAACATCTTGTCCTGATAAAAGCCCAATAGTGGCTGGAGCTCCGAAAACAAAGAATGAATATGTGCATGTTTCCAAATTCACTGAAATGCCTTTGGATGCCTCTAGAGAGGCACATGTACCTGAAAATAAAGAGATCTCGATATTCCATGCATGTTTAGGTGAATTATGGAATAGAAAAATCACTTGTCATCGATGACATATTTAGCTATGCAGTAGCTACTGAAATATCAAAGGACAATGATGATTGTGAAAATGAACCACGTAGTATAAATGAATGTCGACAAATAAAAGATTGGCCAATCTGGAAAGATGCTATTCAAGCAGAACTAAATCTTTAGAAAAACGTGGTGTATTTGGACCTATAGTGGAAACACCAATGGGCATAAACCATGTTGGTTTTAAATAGGTGTTTCATGAGAAAACGAAGTGAGAGGAACAAAGTTGAAAGATATAAATCTCGACTTGTAGCACAAGATTTCTCTCAAAGACCTAAAATTGACTTTGTTGAGACATACTCTCCAGTTATGAATGTCATTACCTTTAGATATCTAATTAGTCTCGCAGTTTCTAAAAATCTTGATATAAGATTTATGGATATTGTAACTGCATATTTATATGAAGACTTAGATATTGACATCTATATGAAAATTCTAGAAGAATTTACAATGCCAGAGACTAAGTCAAAAGGAATGTGTTTAATTAATCTTAGACGAGCATTATATGGGTTGAAATAATCCACAAGAATGTGGTATAATCGTCTTATCATATATTTGACTAAAGAATGATACAAAATAGTCAAATTTACCCATGTGTCTTCATTAAGAAATTCGAAAATGAATTCTCAATAGTAGCAGTATATGTGGATGATATAAAACCTGATCAAGTCTCCTACAGAATTGGAGAAAACTGCAAACTATTTGAAGAATGAGTTCGAAATGAAGACTTGGAAAAAGATAAAGCTTGGTCTCGGTTTACAAATAGAACGAAGTTCCAGTGGGATATTAGTACATCATTTCTGATATATTGAAAGAATTTTGAACTGATTCATAATAGATAAAGTACATCCACTAAGTAGACCGATGGTTGTATGCAGGTTGGATTTGGATAAATGTCCATTACAACCAAAGAGAGAAGATAAAAAAAGTTCTTGGTCCAGAAATGTCGTATTTAAGTGCTATTGGAGCACTACTATATCTAGCCAATGCACAAGACCAGATATTGCATTTTCTGTTAATTTATTATCTAGATATAGTTCTACACCTCCACTTACATATTGAATATAGTTAAACACATATGGAGATATTTTTGTGGAACAACTGCATGAGATTATTTTATTTATATGATTCCACTAACAATTCTTGTCTAGTTGGTTGTGCAGACTCAAACATATTTCTGACCTTCATAAGGGTTGCTCCAAACGGTTATGTATTTATTAATAACCATGCAGCTATATCTTGACTATCAACAAAGCAAGTTTCAGTAGCAACTTCCTCTAACCATGCAGAATTAATTGCATTACAAGCACTACCAAAATACATGCAATTAGCGACGGCTATTTAGCGACGAATTTTTTTCGTTAAAATTAGCGACGGACTTTCGACAAAGCACCGATGGATTACCGACGAGAAGCTGATAAATTTTTATTTTTATTTTAAGGGTGAGAAAAGGTCGCCAGTCCATCGTTACGGCATCGAAGAAATAGCGACGGATTTATATTCGTCGGTATGTAGTCGAATATTTGGCGGAAAACGTTGGAAAAAGTGGCGGGACAAATTTACGACTACGTAGCGACGGATATTCCGTCGGCAGTTATGTTAGTATAGCGTCGGCTTAGCGACGGATATTATCCGTCCCTAGTCCGTCGCTAAATGTACGACCCTAACTTAAATTGAAACGACGGAGGGAACTTTTCATTCTTCCCAAATTTTCACTCTCTCCTCCGGCGGCTCTCTCTCTCTCCCAAAGGTGATCCTCTCTCTCTCTCCGGCGGCTCTCTCTCTCCAGGTAATCCTCTCTCTCTGTCACTTCCCGTTCCCAGAATACGTATTTATTTAATATTTATCATGTATTGTTCTGTATTTAAATTCTTTTAATTTCACGTTAATTATTTTTCTGTATTTTACTTTCTGCATTTTACTTTCTGCTTTGGTTATTGGGTACGGCCTAGATTGGTTTGTTTTCGGTTTTTCTTGGTTCATCATGAACCCAACTCCCCACCTACCACCACTCTTTCATTTAAAGCCTATCCCCTTTCTCTCTCTTTATTTACTTCACTATTACTCTTCTTACACTTCTTCTTCCTCCATTACTCTCCCACCCACCCATTTGGAGAGGCAAGTACATCTTGCACACCATGAGGGATTTCATGCATCTCTATTAATTTTTAGTCCATGTTGTTCATCTTCTCTTCCACTACAAGTTTAGGTCTTGAAGTTCTTGATTTCCATGGATGGTTGGGTGTAGATCTAAGTTTCAAGTTTTGGTTTTCATATAGATTTTATGATTTTGATCTATCAAACTTTGTTGTTTTCAAAAATAAGTGGTTCCATGTTGTAGAGAATTTAATTCTGCTAAAGTTTGGCTTTTGAAAAGTTAGATTCCGATTTATTTTGAGGAAGTTATGGCCAAAATAATTTTGGTCAAACTTCTATGTTCATCTGCAGCATGAACCGCATGTCGCATTAGGCCGCATATGGTGTCGCAAATGAGCCGCATAAGGCACATGTCGTAGTTGAGCTGCATAGATATCGCGGTTGGGCCGCATGAGTCGCATGTCACAGTTGAGCCGCATAGATGTCGCGGTTGGGCCGCATGAGCCGCATGTCGCAGTTGAGCCGCATAGATGTCGCGGTTGGGCCGCATGAGCCGCATATCGCAGTTGAGCCGCATATGGTATCGCGGTTGGACCGCATAGGCCGCATGTCGCAGTTGAGCCGCATATGGTGTCGCGGTTGGGCCGCATGAGCCGCATGTCACAGTTGAGCCGCATAAGGTGTCGCGGTTGGGCTGCATAGGCCGCATGTCGCAGTAGGCCGCATATGGTGTCGCGGGTGGGCCGCATAGGCCGTATGTCGCAGTTGAGCCGCATATGGTGTCGCAGTTGGGCCGCATATGCCGCATGAGCCGCATGTCGCAGTTGGTCTGCATGCATGTCACAGAATAGGCCGCATAATGCCTATTTTGGTTGTTTCTGACTGTTATATGTCCTATTTTGAGTGAATTATGGCTAGAATTTCTTCTAACTCCCAACACGAAAGTTGTAGATCTTTTCCTTGGCTTCAAGAATGTGTTACCAACTATTTTATGCTAGTTATAGACTCGACCATGCTTAATACTAATTTGACTTTTATGCCTTGTCACGAATTGACCCCGACTGTTACTTTGACTAATAATTGATCATGCGTTCCTAGTTGGAACTAAGAGACTGGCTAGTCGTCTTATTGAATTGAATGAATGAGACACGTTCATATTAACTATGAACTATTATAATCGATTAGCCGATCCCGAATATTGACATACAGGCATGTGCAGGCTTCAATTTATTTATTTTTCTACAAAGCAGCATGTGTACTTTATGGTCAAGGCATGATTATTTCGTGGTTAGTTTTGATTGTTGCATTACGCTATGTAAGACCTACAACATAACCGCACGAGTATCGTTGTAGAGTTGGGCATATCGTACTCTTTACGGAAGTACTCATTCTTAATGACCATGATCCACGACATGGGATTTCAATCAACATAGGGGCTATTAAGTTAAATAAAATAATAATTGCATGGAGAGAATGGATTCCCGAGTTCTTACATGGCAGCCCTCTTTGGGACTATTAAGTGCCCGACAAGCCGGCTGGTTCCCACAGATACTGCAAATCTGCCACACGGGCAGGGAGCGGTATCTGTTTATAATATTTATTGTATATTGTATATTGATGACGGGCGTTCCGTTGGGACTCGTCTAATTCATGATTGGCACAATTGATTGATTGGGTAGACTAGCCTTGCTCGTACATAGTAAGAATTGAGGAATCCTTATTGCATAAATTCTAAGATAACTTGGAACTCACAGTAGCAAGCCGTAGTAGTTGCATGGCCGTTTAAGTTGACTTGTTTGTGTACTGGACCTACTCTGTTAACTAACTGAGATGATCAGAATGTCAGGATATGACGAGCCAAAATCTGTCCTTGTTTGGTTGGGAGGTTGGTTCGAAGTGTCGTGATGTTATGTGAATCCTAGTAGCAAGCAGAGGTATATATCATATTCTCTTATTACTGGTTTTAATCCCTCATATCGTACTTCCTTGCGGTACTTGCTATTAGAGGTCTAACCTCTCTGGTTTTGCATGGCCAGATTTAGAGCCAGTCCCCGAGGACTCAGCTTACTTCCACCTCCAAGATGGTCAATACTAGAGGGATGATCGCAGGAGGACTCGAGTGGGTTCCTTACTTCCCCACTCGTTTTGTTATTTACTTAATACCTTGTCGTTTGGTACCGACATGTTAGTCGGATTGTCTTGTACTTACTTTTACATAATTGTAATTAAGTCAGACTGCAGCTGATAACAATTGTGTATACTTTGCTACATCATCTGGCTATGTTTTGTAAAGCCAGATATCAAGAACATTTTGACTGAGCGTTTGGGACGTCTTACTGCTTTATCTTACATGTTCTCTATTTCTGTTTCCTGTTTGAATGATTGAGACAATAGATGTGAAGTGACCATAGAAGACTTCCATGTAGTATACACCCCCTCGTCTTGTTAGACAGTATTGATCATATTATACGGTATTCATCTACCCGTAATACGTAGCTGGCTGAGTCATTCCCCCGCTCTCCAGTATTCTGGTTTTGGGACGTGACAAGATTTTAGTGGTGGCCCATGCAGGTCTGATTTCAGACTTGTGGGGTATTTTAATTTATAGGATGTCTCAATCACACATGTTCCTCCTTGATCTCATGATTCGTTACTCTCGACTCTAGCTTGACATTCCAGTATCCTTTGACTTCATTGATCTTTTCTGTCCGATCGCTTGATTGTTGTCTTGTCCCTTTTCTTAGGGGCACCTCGTCCGCATCTGTCAGGACTGGACAACAACAACAAGGGCAGCATGGACAACCTGACCATGTTGATCAGCAACAAGGACCAGTACTACCTCAAGAGACTATCCAAGAAGAAGTAATAGTGGAAGCAGCAGCTGGATCGCAGTATCCGGAGGTTCTACCACCACCAACAGTTCCACCTACCCCTGTGGAAGTGGACACACCAGCCCTTCTGGAGATCATAAGAGGGATGATGGCTACTCAGTAACTTCAGATGTTATCCCAGCAGCGCTTGCACGCTCGGTTACAAGAGCAGAATGTATTGCTCAATCAAGGATTGCAGACGGCTTTGGAAAGAGGGGCGAGGACAGATTCAGGAGCATTAGCCAGGTTTTACAAGTACAAATCCCGTCGTTTCGAGGGCACGGAAGATGCCATCTCAACAGATGCATGGCTTAAGGATATTGAGGCTATTCTGACAGCAGCTAAGGTGCCGGCAGAAGAACGTGTAGATCAAGTGAAGTTGTTACTTCAGGATCTCGCACATGATTGGTAGGAATCAGAGGAAGTAGGCATCAGATGTCCTGTGGCTTGGGACGATTTTACCGCAAGGTTCAAGACAAAGTACTTTGGAGTTGTGGCACAGTTTGAGCTACAACAGAAGTTTATCAACCTCAAGCAGGCCGGCAAGACTGTAGATGCTTATACAGGGGAGTTCTGCAGATTGAGTAGGTTCGCCCCAGAGATGGTAGCAACAGAGAGCCATAGGGCTATGAGGTTCCAGCAAGGGTTTCAGCTTGAGCTCTTGCAATTGATAGAAGGGCACAACTACCAGACTTTTGATAAAGTATTGACGGCAACCCGAAGGCATGAGATCACCGTTCAGAGGATCACAGCAAGGACTGGAGGTCAGAAGAGATCCCACAGTCAGATTGAAGGAGGAGGGGGAACAGCGCCCCGAACAACAGCACCATCCCTTGGCATTCGCATTCACGATGTGGCAATGCGAGGGCCAACACCACCACCCAGGCAGCAGCAATAGCAACAGAGGAAGAACCAGCAACCCCCGGCAGGCTGCACTTATTGTGGAAAGGTAGGACATACTAGAGATGTGTGTCGGACCTTGAACGAACAGTATTTGATATGTGGAAATCCAGATCATCGGGTTACCAACTGTCCCATGAATTCAAGGTCAGGACGACCAGTGCAACAATTTCCTGCTCTGCCAGCACCAGGGGCAGGACAGTATCGAGGACCAGCGGTAGCAGTGAGACCGTTGGCACAGCGCCCATTCATGACACAGGCTTAGATGTTCCGGCAGCAGGGACCGCCGATGCAACAGCACCAGCATAGACCATCCCAGCATCATCAAGGAAGGGGCCAGCAGCAACACTAGGCTAGGCCGCAACATGGGAACCAACAAGGAGGTCGAGGGCAGGCATTCACTCTGTCCTTGGAAGAGGCATTAGCATCGGAAGATGTTGTGGCAGGTAACATTCTCGTCGCCTCATATCCCGCAGTAGCATTGTTTGATTCAGGAGCATCACACTCATTTATATCTGCACAATTTGCAAAACGGCTAGGATTGGAATTCGAGGCATTGTCAGGGAGGTTAAATATACTCACTGGTAATGGGCTCGTAGGAGTTAGTAGAGTTATTCTTGTCACACCCCAGAACCAGAATACTGGAGAGCGGGGGCAGACATAGCCAGCTACGTATAATGAAATGGAATCCACGTCACTATACGGTCACGGCTGTCTAGATATATGAGGGTTTAACTACAATCCATCAGTCTCCTATGGTCAAGATCAAACCTATTGTCTCAATCACAAGCAAGTAATAGTAGTTACAAGATGTCAGAGCACCAAATATATAATAGCAAGGCATCCCATACATTATATATTGGATGATCATGAAGCTAGTCGTACAAAATGTCAGGACTAGCAAGAGTCTTAGTCAATACATGATCAACCCTAGGATTTGTCAATCATGTTACAGCCCGTAGGCAGACAGTAAATAAAGGTGCAATACGAGCTAACACGTGCTCGCCGGCTAAACGCCTCAAAAGAATAATTTTACAAATAGAGTGGAAGGACAAAAGAAACCCACTCGTTGCCCTGGTTACGCCTGGTGGTCACCATCGGGCTGGAAGACAGGTGGATCCTCTGGTGCTGCTCCGATATCTGGCCACACAAAACCAGCTGGGTCAGACCCCAGAAAGAGCAAGTGCCACAAAGGAGGCTTCACTTAGGAACTAAAACCAGCATATCACAATTAAGTAGTAAAGGTAATTAAAAGATAGTAATAATAGCTAAGATAACAATAATATATTGAACACGGAGAAACCATTCAAGTGTAGAACCCTAGAGGGGGGGTGAATAGGGAAATAAAAAAAATAAACTATAACAAATGATGCAATAAAGAGTAAATAGTAGAAAGATCAAACGCAAACGCAAGGATGTATCCTGGTATCCTCTTTTGAGGCAATCCAGTCCCGGAACTCTCTCCGGCTTTAATCCACTATTATGCAAATAGTACACACGAGTTTGGATCCGAAGAACTCGCCAACTTCAACACGAGTTTGGATCCGAAGACTCGCCAACTTCTACACACGAGTTTTCTTACGAAGGCTCGCCAACTTCAAACAAAAGAGAATGAGAACTTGCTGATCTTCTAACACGTGAAGATCGAAATGTACAACTCTTTAATACTCTAGCACTTTGGGAGAGGATGACAATGAAAAGCTTTGAGAGAGTATTAATGGTGGAGCTCTTGGTTGTTGGAAAATTTATGGAAGAGTTGGTGAGAAAGCTCAAGAGAGAGAGAGCTTCCTTTTATAAGAAAACCAAGAGTGGGTGGCATTTAATGCTTCTGAGTGTACGCAGACCGGCATGCCGTCGGTATGCCGCGGCATACCGCCGGTATGCCGGCCAAATAGTAACGGTCATATTTATGACCGTTCAAGAGCATTAAATGCGGCCATTAATGCATGTCAGACCAAATCGAAAAGCAGATTATTCGAAATTCGGTATACCGCCGGTATGCCGGAGCATACCGTCGGTATGCCGACTAAAGTCACAGAAAGTTTTAGAGCTATAAGAAACGGCATGCCGCCGGTATGCCGTAGCGTACCGTCGGTATGCCGACAATAAATCACAGCATCTATTGTGTTGCTAGGAAACGGCATGCCGCCGGTATGTCGCAGCATGCCGTCGGTATGCCGACAATTCGAGACAGCAATTTTCTGGACACAGAAAGCGGTATGCCGCCGGTATGCCGAAGCATGCCGTCGGTATGCCGCTTATTGTCACAGAAACATTTCTGGACACAAAAATGGTATACCGCCGGTATGCCGTAGCATGCCGTCGGTATGCCGCTTTTTGTCACAGAAACTTTTCTGGACACAAGAACGGTATACCGCCGGTATGCCGGAGCATACCGCCGGTATGCCGCTCTGAATAACTTGATTTTCGATTTGTGCTTTAAGTTATCATCCATCCTTTAGTGTTTTACAGAAATACCTAGACCAGTACAGACTCGAAAACACTAAGCATGAAGACGCCGACTTTATGCAGGGAATGCCGGTGAACGCCACAGTCTTCAAGAAATCAGAAAGTCCTTGATCTTCTGAGAGAATTAGAATCTGAAGAGCAAAAGACTAAACTACGAAGATGCTGTTAATTACTCAAAATAAAATGTGCCAACAAACTCCCCCATTTTGATAATTGACAAAATAGAGAGATAGCATCTTCAGGGAGTATCTCCCCCGTAGGTAGACGGCTCCCCCTCAATACGATTTCTCCCCCTTTGTCACTTATTCAAAGATGGGGATAACTAAAGTAAACAGTGCACATATAAATGTAAAAAATACGAGAAGAGTGATAAAAGCATGCAGGAATATATTGAAGGAAAAGTTAAGATACATGCTTGACCCATACAAAGCAGAGATAAAGAAAATAAAGACTCTCCATTACGAGAGCCGGACACTTGAGACAAACATGGATAAAGTCCCCGAAGGACTGCAAAGAGCAAGAAACAACCACACCGGTCCCCGAAGGACCACAAAAGACAAACAAGCAACACATAAAAACAAGAACCACTAAACCACTGAGACCATCACCAAAGGAGAACCATCCCTAATCCTCTGCCGGATCATCATCACCATCATCATCCTGAGCCTGCTGGAGGGCGCCAAAAGGATCAATGTCGTCCGGGTACATAAACCCGTAGGCATTGGGGTCAGAGAAACGCGGGGCCGTGTACATGGGATCCTGAAGATTAAGATCCAGAAAGGCATCCCGGTCTTGGAGAGTGCGCTGGATGAAGTAGTCCTGATCGTGGAAGCGAGACTGGATGAGGGCGCCAAGTCCACGAGTGTGGGTCCGCATCTGCTCCTCCGCCTGGGCCATCCTCAGATCAAAGTGGTGCTGAGTAAGTGGCATATAGCGGCCCGTAGATGGAGGGGTAGATGCAGGGGCAGCAGGAGTGGAACCCGGTTGCTCCTGGGAGGAGGAAGCACGGGAAGAAGAGCCGCCAGCAAGGGTACGGGAGACGGCCAGAAAAGAGGGGACCCCATCCGAGGAGCAGAGAGACAAGTCAACCTGTTTGGCCTCCATGAGTAAGGTGATGAAGGAACCATAGAGGAGGTTCTGCTTCCCCGAAGGCATGGTACGCCGGAATTGCAGAAGAAGAGTCTTGGGGAAGGAGAAACGCTTCCGGGCATAGAGATGGTACATGAGAACAAGAGCGTCACCAGTGATGGCGTCATAGTTCCCGCCCTTTGGAAACAGAGTGTGGCACACGATACGGTGGAGCTCGTAGTAAAACGGCTCCAGCTGGACGGAGAGTGCCGGGATGGCGGGAGGGTTGGGACCCTTGCAGATGATGCGACAGAATTCGTCGAAGGGTGATGCCGCCGAGGAGGTGAGAGCTCCCAAAAGAGGTAACGCATCACCTCTGTCCGGGACGCCCAAGATAGCCCCCACTTCCTTAGAGGTGAGACGGAAGTGGCGGTCATTCACCATAGATTGGATGGCGGTAGGGTCGTCGTCATCCGGTCTCATGTTGCAGTAGAATAGACGGACGGCAGCCGGGTAGACAGGGATTTGGCGCCGAAGAAGAGAGGAGAGACCGGCATCGTCAAACAAAGGGACGTGACCGGGGAAGAGGTTCCAGTTGATGGCCCGTCCTTTGAAGACGTTGTGGTTGGCGAAGTGTTGGAACCAAAGCTCGGCCGCCAAGGCGTTGGAGAAGACGCGTTGGTCATAGCCGGAGGGAAGCGCCACCGGAACGAACGGGTTGAACATGGTGGAGGAGGATCGGGGGCGCTTTGGGTTTGCCATGAGAGAGGAGCAGAGCTATGTAGTGGAGAAGGAAGGAGTAGAGAGGAGGAGGAAGAAAGGATGGTATATAAAGGAGAGAGGGAAGATGAAGAGATGAAATTTTGAAAAAAAGAAAGGGGGGGGGGGGAGGGGGGAACGGTTGTAGAGGAGTGGTAAATGGGGAAGGTGAAGGGAGGATGGGAAGTTAATGAGGGGAGTAAAAAGAGGAGAGAAAAGAGGGAAGTGATAAGAGAGGTAATTAATAGGAGGGGAGGTGAGGAGATGGGTAGTTAATGATGGATATGATGGGAGAGAGGGAATAAAGATAGTATGGAAAGATATGATGGAAGGAATAAAGGAGGATAGAGAAAAAGGTGGGGCCCAGCTCAGAGTTGGTGTCCTGTCCGCAGTCGTCCGGCATGCCGTCGGTATACCGGAGTATACCGCCGGTATGCCGAAGAACGAAACAGAACGTTATTCTGGTTCGAAAAATGGCATGCCGGCGGTATGCCGTAGTGTACCGACGGTATGCCGAAGATCGAAACAGAACCTAATTCTGCTTCGAAAAACGGCATGCCGCCGGTATACCGCAGTATACCGTCGGTGTGCCGAACGAGAAACGGTTAGGGATCAAAGGATAAAATGCCTAGTTCACGGCAAAGGAAAGAGAAGCGATCTTCCGGGAGGGGCTTAGTGAAGATGTCGGCTAATTGATAGGTAGTATCAATAAATTCAAGATGGATATCTCCTTTTTGTTGATGGTCACGAAGAAAATGGTGTCTAATTTCAATGTGCTTCGTGCGTGAGTGACAAATCGGGTTTTTCGTGAGATTGATAGAGCTAGTGTTATCACATTTAATAGGGGTGCAAGAATGAGAAATACCATAATCTAAAAGTGTTTGTGACATCCAAAGAATTTGTGCACAACAACAACCAGCCGCAATATACTCTGCCTCAGTGGTTGAGAGAGCGACAGAGTTTTGCTTCTTACTAAACCACGATACCAAGGACTTCCCGAGGAATTGACATGTGCCACTAGTGCTTTTTCGGTCAATCTTGCATCCGGCAAAATCCGCATCCGAAAAGCCGTGAAGCTCAAAGGATGAGGATTTCGGATACCAAAGACCCATGTTAATGGTGCCTTTGAGATAACGAAAAATGCGCTTGATGGCACTCAAATGTGATTCCTTTGGATTGGCTTGATATCGTGCACACAAACAGACACTAAACATGATATCCGGACGGCTAGCCGTTAAATAAAGTAAGCTACCGATCATACCTCTATACTTACGAATGTCGACCGATGTGCCATCTTCATCATTGTCAAGCTTGGTCGTTGTAGCCATATGGGTCCTCATTGATTTGGATGAGTCAAGGTCGAAACGCTTGAGGAGGTCCCTTGTATATTTTGCTTGATTGATGAAGGTTCCTTTAGGTCCTTGCTTGATTTGTAACCCCAAGAAGAAGGAGAGTTCTCCCATCATACTCATTTCAAACTCTTCCTGCATAACTTTGGCAAATTCTACACAAAGTGTGTTGTTAGTAGAACCAAAAATAATATCATCCACATAAATTTGAACCAATAAGAGAGTCTCATCATGGGATTTAATAAAAAGTGTGGTGTCAACTTTTTCCTTTGAAAAATTGTGAGAAACAAGAAAAGAGCTAAGACGCTCATACCAAGCACGTGGAGCTTGTTTGAGGCCATAAAGGGCTTTATGAAGTTTGAAAACGTGGTCAGGAAATTGAAAATCTTCAAAACCGGGAGGTTGTTTAACATAAACTTCCTCCTTAATAATACCATTAAGAAAAGCACTCTTAACATCCATTTGAAATAGCTTAAAGTCATTAAAACAAGCAAAGGCACAAAGCATACGAATGGATTCAAGACGTGCAACCGGAGCATAGGTTTCGTCGTAGTCAATGCCTTCCTCTTGGTTATAGCCTTGGGCAACCAATCGGGCTTTGTTACGAGTCACTAACCCATCTTCATTTAGCTTGTTGCGAAACACCCATTTAGTTCCAATAATGGGATGATTGCTAGGTTTTGGGACAAGTTCCCAAACCTTGCTTCGCTCAAATTGATTAAGCTCCTCTTGCATAGCTATCATCCAAAATTCATCGAGAAAAGCATCATTAACATTTTTAGGCTCTATTTGAGAGATAAAAGCCACATTGGCACAAAGATCACGAGTGACGGATCTTGTGCTAACACTTGAGGAAGGATCCCCAATGATGAGCTCCTTAGGATGATTGGTGACAAATCTCCATTCTCTTGGGAGATCCTTTGGAGGAGGCTCGAGAGGAGGAGACTCTTTTGATGGGGTCACAACTTCATTGTTAGATGAAGAAGGACGATCCTCAATAGAGGAGTTCTCCAATCCAAACGAGATGTCATCAATATCCTCGGAGGAGGAGAATGTAGAAGAGTTGAGTTCATTAAAAGAGACATTGATTGACTCTTCGACAACAAGACTTATTTTATTAAAAACACGAAAACCTTTGCTATGAGTAGAGTATCCAAGGAATATTCCTTCATAGGCTTTTTCTTCAAACTTGCCTAGGTTATCCTTGGTATTCAAAATAAAACAATTGCAACCAAAAACCTTGAAATATTCAATAGAAGGAATTTTGTTAAACCAAAGCTCATAAGGAGTCTTCTTAGTAATAGGTCTAATTAAGACCCTATTAATTACATGACATGCCGTATTGACGGCTTCCGCCCAAAAATATTGAGGGAGCTTATATTGGTTTAACATGACCCGGGCCATATCGCCAAGGGTTCTATTCTTTCTCTCCACAACACCATTTTGTTGAGGAGTACGGGGACAAGCAAAATCATGTCCAAAACCATTCTTTTCACAAAATCTTTTGAAATCAACATTATCAAATTCACCTCCATGATCACTCCTAATTTTGTTAATAGAAAAGCCTTTCTCATTTTGAACACGTTTACAAAAAGCAACAAATTCACGAAAAGTATCACTTTTGCAAGCAAGAAAAATAACCCAAGTAAATCTTGAAAAATCATCAACTAAAACAAAGGCATAGAGTTTGCCACCAAGGCTAGCTACTCTACTAGGCCCGAAAAGATCCATATGAATAAGTTGAAGGGGTCTTGTGGTACTCACAGAGTTGATGGATTTGAAAGATGACTTGGTCAACTTACTTTTCTCGCATTCTTCACAAACCATATCCTTCTTGAAGGGGATGCTAGGAAGTCCTCGTACAAGCTTCTTGGAGGCGAGGCGAGAGATGGTATCCATGTTAGCGTGTCCAAGCCTCATGTGCCAAAGCCAACTCTCATCGTTCTTTGCAACTAGGCACCTGTCATTGTTAGTACCTTCAACAAGATAAAGAACATAAATATTGTTTTCTCTAATGCCTTCATACACAATAGTTCCATTGGAGCTATCGGTAATGTAGCATTTGAGTTTAACAAACTTGATATCATAGCCATTATCGGTGAGATGGCTAATACTAAGGAGGTTATGCTTAAGATTAGTAACAAGACATACATTATTGATACAAGGATAAGGAGGAGAACCGATATTACCATTTCCAATAATATAACCTTTTAGATTGTTACCGAAGGAGACATGTCCTTCCTTCTTCATCGATAGCGTTGTAAAAAGTGAAGCATCACCGGTCATGTGTCGTGAACAACCGCTATCGAGAATCCACTTGCTTCTAGCATGAGAAGGATTCGTCACCTACAACATAAGTTGAAGATGAACATTTTGGTACCCATGATCTTATGGGTCCTTGAGTGTTAGTCTTAGGAACCCATTTAAGAACTCTCATGTCAACTTGTTTTCTTGTATAACAAAAATTAGAAGTATGACCAAGCAACCCACAATAATTGCACATTAAAGAAGATCTAAAAGAAGAAGTGTGAGTGTTGTGCATATGTGAGTCTCTAGTGTGAGATGTTCTACCATGAGTGTTATGATGATAGAAAAATGCATGATGAGAAGTTTTCTTTTTAACAAAAGGTCCTTTTCTAGTGTTAGAAGAGGAGTTGTGTGTAGTGTTAATGTAATGGTTATGCCTAGCATTGTGATGAGTGTGGGGAGGTCTAGGAGCATGCATGTGAGTGGAATTCTTATTACTAGAATTCTTACTCCGTGTAAGAAGATCATTATACTTAATAGAAGTGGAATATTCTCTTCTATTAGCATCTTGACATTTGCGCATGGCAAACTCATAAGAGCTTCTCATGGATTGAATCTCATCATCCTTTTTCTTGATGGTGTCAAGAGATTCTTGAAGTTTTAGTCTCAAAGACTCCACTTTATCCGTGTCGAAAATAGGAGATTTTCCCTTCACATCACTAATGATGCTTGAGAGCCTCTCTACTTCAAGTTGAAGAGCCTCGACCTCCTTAAGAGATTTCTTGTATTTATTCCGAACACCTTTGTGTTCTTCATGTAACTCAAGAATGGCTTTCTCCAAATCATCATAGGTAAGAGTGTTTAAGGAAAAATCATCAAGTACCTCATCGGTTGCCATGAGACAAACGTTGGCATTGTGTTTGCACTCCTTGTCATTGTCGGAGTCGCTTGCGTCGCTTTCACACCAAATGCTAGTGTTGGCGAACTTTCTGGAGGACGAGCTTCCCTTGCTTGGCTTCTCGTACTTGCTTGAATCTTTTCGTACCATCGGACAATCCCTCTTGATGTGTCCGGGTCTTCTGCATTGATAGCATGCCGGGTCATCTTCATTGTCCCGTCTAGAGCGGTTGGCCTTGTTGAACTTTAAGAACTTCCTGAAGTGCTTAGCTGTGAGAGCTATTTCTTCATCGTTGTCCGACTCATTGTCGTCGGAGCTATCCTTGGAGTAGGACCTTGAAGCTTTGAGAGCAAGAGTCTTCTCCTTTTCTTTGGTCTTCTCCTTCTCCTTCTCTTGAATGGAGGATTCCTCTTGATCCTTCATGTCAAGCTCGTGAGTCATCAGCTTACCCATGAGGGTCTCTAGGTTCATGACGGTAAGATCGTTCCCCTCAATGATTGCGGTAGCTTTAGGACTCCAAGCTTTCGTCAAACCTCTAAGAATCTTCCTTATCTTTTTATGAGCGGGATATTCCTTTCCAAAAGAAGAGAGAGGGTTAATAATATCACCAAAGCGAGTAAACATGCTAGCAATAGATTCATCATGCTTCATTTTAAAAGACTCATATTCTTGCGTGATTCTACTGATCTTAGATTCCTTCACTTGTGAAGTCCCCTCGTGTGTAACTTCAAGCAACTTCCAAATTTCATTGGAAGTCTTGCAAGTAGAGATTCGATTGAATTCACTACTGTCGAGAGCACAGTAAAGAGCGTTCATTGCCTTGGCATCTCGACAAGCAAGCTTCTTGATGTTTTCAGTGAGTGTTTCCCGAAGGGTGTCAGAAGCAATATCCTCTATAGCTCTGGAAGGAGTAGGGATGCCATTTATCACGCAATCCCATAAATCGAAATCTATGGACTTGAGATAAATGCCCATCCTAATCTTCCAATAGTTATAGTTGGTACCATCAAATAGGGGTGGCCTATTTGTGGAGTGTCCCTCATTGTGAAACGTGTTGATGCTAGGGTTAGAGGCCATGGATCACTCAAGGGTATAAATCCAAATCAAGAGAACAAAGCTCTGATACCAATTGTAGAACCCTAGAGGGGGGGTGAATAGGGAAATAAAAAAAATAAACTATAACAAATGATGCAATAAAGAGTAAATAGTAGAAAGATCAAACACAAACGCAAGGATGTATCCTGGTATCCTCTTTTGAGGCAATCCAGTCCCGGAACTCTCTCCGGCTTTAATCCACTATTATGCAAATAGTACACACGAGTTTGGATCCGAAGAACTCGCCAACTTCAACACGAGTTTGGATCCGAAGACTCGCCAACTTCTACACACGAGTTTTCTTACGAAGGCTCGCCAACTTCAAACAAAAGAGAATGAGAACTTGCTGATCTTCTAACACGTGAAGATCGAAATGTACAACTCTTTAATACTCTAGCACTTTGGGAGAGGATGACAATGAAAAGCTTTGAGAGAGTATTAATGGTGGAGCTCTTGGTTGTTGGAAAATTTATGGAAGAGTTGGTGAGAAAGCTCAAGAGAGAGAGAGCTTCCTTTTATAAGAAAACCAAGAGTGGGTGGCATTTAATGCTTCTGAGTGTACGCAGACCGGCATGCCGTCGGTATGCCGCGGCATACCGCCGGTATGCCGGCCAAATAGTAACGGTCATATTTATGACCGTTCAAGAGCATTAAATACGGCCATTAATGCATGTCAGACCAAATCGAAAAGCAGATTATTCGAAATTCGGTATACCGCCGGTATGCCGGAGCATACCGTCGGTATGCCGACTAAAGTCACAGAAAGTTTTAGAGCTATAAGAAACGGCATGCCGCCGGTATGCCGTAGCGTACCGTCGGTATGCCGACAATAAATCACAGCATCTATTGTGTTGCTAGGAAACGGCATGCCGCTGGTATGCCGCAGCATGCCGTCGGTATGCCGACAATTCGAGACAGCAACTTTCTGGACACAGAAAGCGGTATGCCGCCGGTATGCCGAAGCATGCCGTCGGTATGCCGCTTATTGTCACAGAAACATTTCTGGACACGAAAACGGTATACCGCCGGTATGCCGTAGCATGCCGTCGGTATGCCGCTTTTTGTCACAGAAACTTTTCTGGACACAAGAACGGTATACCGCCGGTATGCCGGAGCATACCGCCGGTATGCCGCTCTGAATAACTTGATTTTCGATTTGTGCTTTAAGTTATCATCCATCCTTTAGTGTTTTACAGAAATACCTAGACCAGTACAGACTCGAAAACACTAAGCATGAAGACGCCGACTTTATGCAGGGAATGCCGGTGAACGCCACAGTCTTCAAGAAATCAGAAAGTCCTTGATCTTCTGAGAGAATTAGAATCTGAAGAGCAAAAGACTAAACTACGAAGATGCTGTTAATTACTCAAAATAAAATGTGCCAACATCAAGTAGCCAGACTGCAACCCTTAAACCAAACAAGGACCGGGGTTGCAATCCTTCGCCTGAATAGAAACCCGCCTCAATTACTATTGATAAGGTAACAAGACAATAAACGAAGAGAGGACACAGAACTGCTCCGGAAGCCAGATTACAACCCTTAAACCAAACAAGGACTGGGGTTGTAACCCTTCGCCTGAACAGAACTGGACCCCTGATCTTTATTGTTAAGGCCAGTATAAATAATCATGGTATTGAAGTAAAGGTAAAACATGACGAGCATGACAGGGGGTTGCAATAAGACAATAAACGAAGAGAGGACACAGAACTGCTCCGGCAGCTAGGTTACAACCCTTAAACCAAACAAGGACCGGGGTTGTAACCCTTCGCCTGAACAGAACTGGACCCCTGATCTTTATTGTTAAGGCGGGCACAATAAGCAGGACGATATATGATAAGATAGCCATGGAACTATTCAGATAGCCAAGTTACAACCCTTAACCCAAACAAGGACCGGGGTTGTAACCCTTCATCTGAACAGAACTTGGTATCCCATCATTTATCGATACAAGAATCATGTCCTAATACAATCTTGTACAGGATCAGGATAAGACTAAGCTGGAATAAACTTCATCCAATCAATCACGGCCAATCAAGAGTACGGCTTGATACTTTTAACTAACTAAGGTTATCACAGGCCTAGTTACTAGCAAGATGCAATGAGATTATCCCAACAGCCACAAGCCCTGCAGACCATCCGGTTATCCGGGTCGAATGTCCGTTATGAAGAATGCAACACGTGACTGTGTGCTGGAAATGTGCCCTACTCGTCGGTAGGCTACAAGTCCACTTAATGCGCCCAGATAACGGGATTGCCTGTAGCTGGGAATCTCTTCATGACTACTGAATTATTCTAGTTAATTAGCCTTAGTCAATTTTAGTAGGTACCCCTGACCGTGGTACTCAGGGATCCCCATCCTAGACATGATACAATTCAGTACTGGTTTATTTGTACAAACGCAATCGCCCACGGTGTCCAGACCCTTCATACTTGTCATATCAGTTTACTTGTCAAGAGTGCGCCACCGCGGGCCACTATCGTGTTCTATTCTTACATTATCATGAATGAGAAAGATTGTATAAAATAACTAATAACATATTCTTGAAGCCAAGGAAAAGATCTACAACTTTCATGTTTTGAGTTTTTCAAGATTCTAGCTACAAAACAACTTAAACAGGCAAAAACAGTAAATTCCTGCACGAATCGGCGCATGAGATTCCTGCACGAATCGGCGCATGGGATTCCTGCACCAATCGGCGCATGGGATTCCTGCACGAATCGGCGCATGAGATTCCTGCACGAATCGGCGCATGAGATTCCTGCACGAATCGGCGCATGAGATTCCTGCACGAATCGGCGCATGGGATTCCTGCACGAATCGGCGTATGGGATTCCTGTACCAATCGGTGCATGAGATTCTTGCACGAATCGGTGCATGAGATTCCTGCACGAATCGGCGCATGAGATTCCTGCACGAATCGGCGCATGAGATTCCTGCACAAATCGGCGCATGGGATTCCTGCACCAATCGGCGCATGGGATTCCTGCACGAATCGGCGCATGGGATTCCTGCACCAATCGGCGCATGGGATTCCTGCACCAATCGGCGCATGGGATTCCTGTGCGAATCGACGCATGGGATTCCTGCGCCAATCGGCGCATGGAATTCCTGCGCGAATCGGCGCATGAGAAACTCACGTTGCGTCTTCAATACATGCGCGTAAGAAACCTACGCGCATGACACGCTCGGAGTTAAGGAATGCGTTGCCGGAACTTCACGGCGCATGGCCTCCCGACGCATGGCCTCCCGGGCGCATGAGGTTCATCGTCCCCAAACAGCAAGTTCAGCCATGAAAGTTCCGAAAACTTGTAATGGCCATAACTTACTCATCCGGAGTCGAAATCAAGCGAAACAAAAGCCAAAACTGAATGAAATTGAATTCTCTACAACATAGAACCATTAGTTTTCAAAAATAACCAAGTTTTAGAGATCAAAACCAAGAAAACTAAACAAGAAGGAACTTAAAACTTAGATCTACAAAAATATAACCATCAAAACCGAAAACTTTCAGTTCTAAAGAGGCTTAGAATCTAGTAAAGAAGAGAATGGAACGATAAAATATGAGATCCATCATGAAGCAAGTTTGCACTTGCCTAAGCTCTCTCTCTCTCTCTCTCTCTCTCTCTCTCTCTCCTGGTAGGTGTAGAAGTAAATGTGGAGAAGAAGAAGAATAATGAAGAGAGAGAAAGAGGAGGGGTTAATAAATGGGGATGGTGGTGGTAGGTAGGGGTTCTACCCTTGGTTCATGACGAACCAAGGCATCCCAAGCCTAGCCGAACCAACCCAAAACAAACTGAGCCAAGCCAAGAGATATGCAATACAAAATAAAATACGTACACGTATTCCAAGATACGTAATACGAACTACAGGCATTACAACTCTACCCTCCTTAAAAGAATTCCGTCCTCGAAATTTAATCAAGAGGCTAGAATTGCAAGGACAAGCTATAATAATCGTAAGCTATAACAAGCAGTCTATCATGCAGTCATTTATTCAAGCAAGGAATTGAAAGCATAAGGCATAAGGAAGACATTATACCTTACGAGTCAAACAGGTCGGGATACCGCGATCGGATATCATCCTCACGCTCCCACGTTGACTCACCTAAAGAGTGATGACCCCAAGCAACACGGACTAAACTAATAGTCTTGTTCTTAAGTATCTTCTCTCTCCGGTCCAATATAGACACGGGCCTCTCCTCATACGAAAGGTTGGTACCAACAACCAATTCCGAATGATCCAGGATGTGGCTCGGGTCCGGGATATACCGTCGCAGTTGGGATACATGGAATACGTCATGCACCTCACGTAGCGACGGTGGAAGAGCGAGACGATAGGATACATCTCCTACTCGCTCCAGAATGTCGAACGGCCCTATATACCTAGGACTAAGCTTTCCTCGTACGCCGAAACGAATGACGCCGCGGTTAGGCAAAATCCTCAGGAATACATGGTCGCCGACAGAAAACTCAAGAGGGTGCCGATGAGAATCGGCCCAATGACGCTGGCGATCTTGGGCAACTCAAAGATGATCTCTGACTTTTATGACCACTTCAACGGTCTGCGCAATCATTTCTGGACCGAGCATCTGTCTCTCTCCGACATCATCCCATGCTAGCGGAGATCGGCACTTTCTGTCATACAATGCCTCGAACGGGGCCATCTGGATACTGGCTTGGAAACTATTATTGTACGAGAACTCTACCAGGTGCAGGTGATCTTCCCATGATCCACCGAAGTCGAGTGTACAAGATCTTAACATATCCTCGAGAGTCTGGATCGTACGTTCTGACTGGCCATCAGTCTGCGGATGATAAGCGGAGCTGAACTGGAGGCGAGTTCCCAAACTCTCTTGCAGGCTACGCCAAAAGTGCGACGTAAATCTGGAATCTCTGTCCGAGGTGATACTGACTGGTACTCCGTGAAGCCTGACGATCTGCCTGAGGTACATCTCTGCTAGCTGAGCCGTCGACTGACCAACTCTGAACGGGAGAAAGTGAGCCACCTTCGTGAGCCTGTCTATGACAACCCAAATAGCGTCTCTGCCAGCCGGGGATTTAGGCAATCCAGTCACAAAATCCATGGTTACATGCTCCCATTTCCACTCGGGAATCGGCAATGGTTGAAGTAGTCCAGCTGGTCTCTGATGTTCAGCCTTAACTTGTTGGTAGACTAAACAACGAGAGACAAACCGGGCTATCTCCCTCTTCATGCCATTCCACCAAAAGTGCTGACGAATATCACGGTACATCTTCGTGCCACCAGGATGAATGGAATACTGCGAACTGTGGGACTCTGCCAGGATCTCCTGTCTGATATCTCCACTGGGTACACAAAGACGCTTACCATGTCGAAGTGTACCGTCTTCATGGATACATAACTCTGGTCTTCGTCCTGCCTCACACTCTGCTCTGAGTCGCTGAAGCTTGGAATCTGCTGACTGCGCCATCCGGATCCTCTCGACTATAGTGGACTGGACTTGCATGCTGGCCATCAATGCCACACTGGAAGGGAGGACAATTTCTATACCCATCTTCTGAAGATCGGCCAATAGCTCTGGTTGCGCTGTCAGGAAATAAACTCCGGCTCTCCTGCTCAATGCATCTGCAACAACGTTGGCCTTTCCTGGGTGATACTGCAAGTTGACATCATAATCCACAAGCAGCTCTAGCCATCTCCTCTGACGCATGTTAAGATCCTTCTGGGTAAAAACATACTTCAGGCTCTTGTGGTCGGTGAAGATCTCCACCCTATCTCCGTACAAGCATTGCCTCCACAACTTAAGTGCAAACACTACTGCTGCCAGCTCCAAGTCATGGGTTGGGTAATTTCTCTCATGATCACGAAGTTGTCGCGATGCATAGGCTATTACCTTCCCATGCTGCATCAGAACACATCCTAAACCTCTGCCCGAAGCATCACAATATACTGAGAATCCTCCAGTTCCATCTGGAAGCGTGAGAATAGGAGCTGTCATCAAGCCTCGCTTCAACCTCTCAAAAGAATCCTGGCACTCTGCTGTCCAAGCAAACTGCACATCCTTGCGGGTCAACTGGGTCAATGGCGCTGAAATCCGAGCAAAGTCTGAAACAAATCGCCGGTAGTAGCCGGCCAATCCAAGAAAACTGCGAACTTCTGCAACTGTGCTGGGCACTGGCCACGACTCAATAGCCACGATCTTCTGGGGATCCACTTCTACTCCTCCTCGGGTGATGATATGGCCCAAGTACGAAATACGATCGAGCCAGAACTCGTATTTACTAAACTTGACATACAACTGGTGCTCTCTGAGAATCTGGAGGACAATTCTGAGATGATGCTCATGCTCTGCCTCACTCTTACTGTAGACCAGGATGTCGTCTAGGAACACAATCACGAACTTATCCAAATAAGGCATCAAGATACGATTCATGAGATCCATGAATACTGCCGGCGCATTGGTTGCTCCAAATGGCATCACAAGGAACTCCCAATGCCCATATCTCGATCTGAACGCTGTCTTCGGGATGTCCTGCTCTCTGACTCTGATCTGATGGTATCCTGACCGCAAGTCAATCTTCGAGAATACTGACGCCCCTTTGAGTTGATCAAACAAGTCATCTATCCTCGGGAGAGGGTATCTGTTCTTGATTGTCACTGAGTTCAAGGTACGATAATCAACACACAATCTGGACGTACCATCCTTCTTTTTCACAAGAAGCATCGGGGCTCCCCAAGGCGATCCACTAGCACGAATGAATCCCTTGGTTCTAAGTTCTTCAATCATCTTGTACAATATCTCTAGCTCTGATGGCGCCATCCTGTAGACTCTCTCTGACACTGGGGCTGTCCCGGGAATCAAATCGATGGTAAACTCGATCTCTCGCTCTGGCGGCATCCCTGGAAGCTCTTCGGGGAAAACATCTGGAAACTCTTCGACTATCCGAGGCAACTGCACTGCTGCTACTGCCATCCGCAACACTGGAGGAGAAGGTTCAACTTCGCCTCGGGAGAAGGAAAACTCTGGCTCGCCTGGAATGCTAAAAACAACCCTGCCAATGTGACAGTCTATCCTAGCATACTGGTCCCTCAACCAATCCATCCCTAAGACCACATCATAATCGGCCATCGGAAACTCTATCAATCTAGCAGAGAATTCTCTACCGCTAACTACGATCCGACACGAGGAAAATACTCTATCTACTCCCACAAGTCCGTTACCAGTAAGTATATTGAGCCTTACTGATAATGACTCGGGCTCCAGTCCTACCCGTGTCGCAAATCGTGCAGACATAAATGAATGCGAGGCACCAGAATCAAACAATACTGAAGCTGGAAAGGTGTTGACGAGAATAGTACCTGCCACCACCTCACCTGGTGCTATTCCTTCTTCTCCCATGGTCAAAGCCAGCACTTGACCATGTCCTCTGGGTGCGGGTCCCCTCTGCTGAAAATTCCTCTGCCTGCTCTGGATCAGGGCTTGGGCTTGGGCATACTGCTGCGGTCTCTGCTGCTGGAATGCCTGGGCCTGCGTCGGCAATGGCCTCGGAAACGGGTACTACAGCTGCTGCTGCTGGACTGGTGCTGGTCATCTAACTGAAGGACTAGAGAAAGCGGATGAACTCCCCCTGTTCGGGCAGTTCCCAACCCTGTGGTCCGGGGCACCACAAACCAAGCACAAACCTTGTGCTCTGCGACACTCTGATACCACATGCCCTGGCTTTCCGCAGTGTGAACATCCCACTGCGGAAGACTGCTTCTGCTTCTGCTGCTGAGGGTACGTCGGGGTGGAATGTTGAACCGACGTCACTGAGGCCGCCCGCCTCGGAGCTCCAATGGTCAAAGCCCTGGCGGCCGGGGTTGGTGCTGATGACTGATTCATCTGGCCGTGAGATCGCTTCCGACCTCCGATCCTATCCACGATCCTCTGGAAGGTATACTCATGCCTCCGGGCTGCCCTCAGTACTGCATCGAAGGTCTGATGCTCAAACTGCTCCACCGCCAATAGAATCTCCAGATGAAGCCCCTGCTGGAACCGCTGGGCTCTATCGAACTCGGTCGCCACCAAGGTGGGAGCAAACCGACTAAGCCTGGAGAACTCGGCCGCATATCCATCGACCGTCCTGCCCATCTGCTTCAGATTGGTAAACCTCGTCTGTAGATCATACCGAGCTACAGCATCAAAATACTTGGTCTGGAATCTCTCCCTGAATACTGCCCATAAAATAGGGGCCACTAATCCATCGGCCTGCGCTGCCCACCAGCTGCGGGCAAGATCTAGAAACTGCAGGCGCACTACGGCCACCTTCTCGTTCTCTGGAGTCTTGGCTGCTTCTAGAATCACCTCTGTGTCCTGAAGCCATGCATCTGCAGCGATCGCATCTTCACTGCCGTCGAAGAAGGGAGGGTTCAAGCGCTTGAAGCTGTTGGCCGCGCTATTACCCTGATGATCTCCTCTGGTCAAAGCGTCTGCCACCACATGGTGTAAGGTATCTCCTCGTCGATCCTGGGAAGCTAATAAGGATCTGATGAGACCCACCAAAGTGCCATCATCAGGCTCTGCAGGCGGGACGGGCTGAACTGGTGGTTCTCCTTCGGTAGGCATAACTCTGGAGGCTACTCCTGAATGCTGGGCTTGATCTCCAGGTTGCTGCTGGTCCGCGGGAGGTGCTCCACCTTGCTGATCGGCAGGTCCAGGAACAATGTCGCTGAAGAAGACGACATAGGGAACAATAAGGAAGGACCATGATAGATCAACGATACAAGCATGTGATCAGGTCATGATTACAGGGATTCAGAAGATACGAGCAGAGATCAAGGGCGAATACTGATTGAGACATCTATTCGGTAAACCCTCACATATCTTGATTTACAAGACCTGCATGGGCCACCACTAAAACCATGTCACGCCCCAGAACCAGAATACTGGAGAGCGGGGGCAGACATAGCCAGCTACGTATAATGAAATGGAATCCACGTCACTATACGGTCACGGCTGTCTAGATATATGAGGGTTTAACTACAATCCATCAGTCTCCTATGGTCAAGATCAAACCTATTGTCTCAATCACAAGCAAGTAATAGTAGTTACAAGATGTCAGAGCACCAAATATATAATAGCAAGGCGTCCCATACATTACATATTGGATGATCATGAAGCTAGTCGTACAAAATGTCAGGACTAGCAAGAGTCTTAGTCAATACATGATCAACCCTAGGATTTGTCAATCATGTTACAGCCCGTAGGCAGACAGTAAATAAAAGTGCAATACGAGCTAACACGTGCTTGCCGGCTAAACGCCTCAAAAGAATAATTTTACAAATAGAGTGGAAGGACAAAAGAAATCTACTCGTTGCCCTGGTTACGCCTGGTGGTCACCATCGGGCTGGAAGACAGGTGGATCCTCTGGTGCTGCTCCGATATCTGGCCATACAAAACCAGCTGGGTCAGACCCCAGAAAGAGTAAGTGCCACAAAGGAGGCTTCACTTAGGAACTAAAACCAGCATATCACAATTAAGTAGTAAAGGTAATTAAAAGATAGTAATAATAGCTAAGATAACAATAATATATTGAACACGGAGAAACCATTCAAGTAGCCAGACTGCAACCCTTAAACCAAACAAGGACCGGGGTTGCAATCCTTCGCCTGAATAGAAACCCGCCTCAATTACTATTGATAAGGTAACAAGACAATAAACGAAGAGAGGACACAGAACTGCTCCGGAAGCCAGATTACAACCCTTAAACCAAACAAGGACCGGGGTTGTAACCCTTCGCCTGAACAGAACTGGACCCCTGATCTTTATTGTTAAGGCCAGTATAAATAATCATGGTATTGAAGTAAAGGTAAAATATGACAAGCATGACAGGGGGTTGCAATAAGACAATAAACGAAGAGAGGACACAGAACTGCTCCGGGAGCCAGGTTACAACCCTTAAACCAAACAAGGACCGGGGTTGTAACCCTTCGCCTGAACAGAACTGGACCCCTGATCTTTATTGTTAAGGCATGCACAATAAGCAGGACGATATATGATAAGATAGCCATGGAACTATTCAGATAGCCAAGTTACAACCCTTAACCCAAACAAGGACCGGGGTTGTAACCCTTCATCTGAACAGAACTTGGTATCCCATCATTTATCGATACAAGAATCATGTCCTGATACAATCTTGTACAGGATCAGGATAAGACTAAGCTGGAATAAACTTCATCCAATCAATCACGGCCAATCAAGAGTACGGCTTGATACTTTTAACTAACTAGGGTTATCACAGGCCTAGTTACTAGCAAGATGCAATGAGATTATCCCAACAGCCACAAGCCCTGCAGACCATCCGGTTATCCGGGTCGAATGTCCGTTATGAAGAATGCAACACGTGACTGTGTGCTGGAAATGTGCCCTACTCGTCGGTAGGCTACAAGTCCACTTAATGCGCCCAAATAACGGGATTGCCTGTAGCTGGGAATCTCTTCATGACTACTGAATTATTCTAGTTAATTAGCCTTAGTCAATTTCAGTAGGTACCCCTGACCGTGGTACTCAGGGATCCCCATCCTAGACATGATGCAATTCAGTACTGGTTTATTTGTACAAACGCAATCGCCCACGGTGTCCAGACCCTTCATACTTGTCATATCAGTTTACTTGTCAAGAGTGCGCCACCGCGGGCCACTATCGTGTTCTATTCTTACATTATCATGAATGAGAAAGATTGTATAAAATAACTAATAACATATTCTTGAAGCCAAGGAAAAGATCTACAACTTTTATGTTTTGAGTTTTTCAAGATTCTAGCTACAAAACAACTTAAACAGGCAAAAATAGTAAATTCCTGCACGAATCGACGCATGAGATTCCTGCACGAATCGGCGCATGAGATTCCTGCACGAATCGGCGCATGGGATTCCTGCACCAATCGGCACATGGGATTCCTGCACAAATCGGCGCATGAGATTCCTGCACGAATCGGCGCATGAGATTCCTGCACGAATCGGCGCATGAGATTCCTGCACGAATCGGCGCATGGGATTCCTGCACGAATCGGCGCATGGGATTCCTGTACCAATCGGCGCATGAGATTCCTGCACGAATCGGCGTATGAGATTCCTGCACGAATCGGCGCATGAGATTCCTGCACCAATCGGCGTATGGGATTCCTGCACCAATCGGCGCATGGGATTCCTGTACGAATCGGCGCATGGGATTCCTGCACCAATCGGCGCATGGGATTCCTGCACCAATCGGTGCATGGGATTCCTGCGCGAATCGACGCATGGGATTCCTGCGCCAATCGGCGCATGGGATTCCTGCGCGAATCGGCGCATGAGAAACTCACGTTGCGTCTTCAATACATGCGCGTAAGAAACCTACGTGCATGACACGCTCGGAGTTAAGGAATGCGTTGCCGGAACTTCACGGCGCATGGCCTCCCGACGCATGGCCTCCCGGGTGCATGAGGTTCATCGTCCCCAAACAGCAAGTTCAGCCATAAAAGTTCCGAAAACTTGTAATGGCCATAACTTACTCATCCGGAGTCGAAATCAAGCGAAACAAAAGCCAAAACTGAATGAAATTGAATTCTCTACAACATAGAACCATTAGTTTTCAAAAATAACTAAGTTTTAGAGATCAAAACCAAGAAAACTAAACAAGAAGGAACTTAAAACTTAGATCTACAAAAATATAACCATCAAAACCGAAAACTTCCAGTTCTAAAGAGGCTTAGAATCTAGTAAGGAAGAGAATGGAACGATAAAATATGAGATCCATCATGAAGCAAGTTTGCACTTGCCTAAGCTCTCTCTCTCTCTCTCTCTCTCTCTCTCTCTCTCTCTCTCTCTCCTGGTTGGTGTAGAAGTAAATGTGGAGAAGAAGAAGAATAATGAAGAGAGAGAAAGAGGAGGGGTTAATAAATGGGGATGGTGGTGGTAGGTAGGGGTTCTACCCTTGGTTCATGACGAACCAATGCATCCCAAGCCTAGCCGAACCAACCCAAAACAAACCGAGCCAAGCCAAGAGATATGCAATACAAAATAAAATACGTACACGTATTCCAAGATACGTAATACGAACTACAGGCATTACAATTCTAGCATGTAGCGTTGTAGTTTGCGGGCATTCCTTACCCGCCCGGTTGATAGAATTTCCTGTTGGAAATTTTGACATTATCTTAGGCATGGACTGGCTGAAAGACAGTCATGCGACAATAGATTATCGTAGAGGGAGTGTATCTTTTGATATTTCAGGCATGAAGCGATTCACCTTAGTCAGATCAGTGGCAACTCAACAAGAGCAGGGAGTAGTGACGGCAATGGAAGAAGTTCAAGTTCCGAAGGTAGTTGAAGAGTTTCTAGACGTATTTTCTGAAGAACTTCCAGGTCTACCACCGGTTAGAGATATTGAGTTCAGTATAGAATTGGCACCTGGAACTAAACCGATATCAGATCGAGTTTACAGAATGGCGGATTCAGAGCAGGCCAAGGTATATCAGCACATAGAGGAACTGAAGGAGAAGAAGTTCATCCAAGCTAGCATATCACCATGGACAGCACCAGTGGTACTTGTGGAGAAGAAGGATGGATCATCCAGATTGTGCATTGATTACAGAAAGCTTAACGCGGTGACAGTAAAGAACAAGTACCCACTACCCAGGATCGACGACTTATTTGATCAATTGAGCAGAGCTAGAGTTTTCTCCAAGATAGATCTTCGTTCAGGGTATCATCAAGTGAGGGTTCGGAAGGAGGATATTCCCAAGTCAGCATTCAGGTCGAAGTATGGGCATTATGAATTCTTGGTAATGCCGTTCGGTTTGACCAATGCTCCAGCCATATTTATGGATTTGATGAACCGCATCTTTATGCCATACTTAGATCAGTTTGTCGTTGTATTTCTTGACGACATTCTCGTATATTCTGCCAGTAAAGAGGAGCATGAAGACCACCTCAGGAAAGTATTACAGGTTCTGAGAGAGAACCAGTTGTATGCCAAGCTCAGCAAGTACGAGTTTTGGTCGGATCACATTTCATTTTTGGGTCATATCATATCAGGAGTTGGAGTAGCAGTGGATCCCAAGAAGGTAGAAGCAGTAGAGAGTTGGCCAGTACCCAAGACCGTAGCTGATGTGCGGAGTTTCTTGGGATTGGCAGGATATTACAGAAGGTTTGTATCAGACTTTGCAAGGCTTTCAGCACCCATGACCCGCTTGACACGGAAGGATGTACCATTCGTCTGGTCGACAGAATGTCAGGCATCATTTGAGAATCTGAAGCAGAAGTTGATATCAGCGCCTATTCTTACATTACCAGTTGGACCCGGAGGTTTTACTGTATATTGTGATGCGTCAGGAAAAGGACTTGGGTGCGTCCTCATGTAACATGGGAAGGTGATAGCATATGCATCTAGGCAACTTCGAGACCACGAGAAGAATTACCCAACTCATGACTTGGAGTTGGCAGCAGTAGTGTTTGCTTTGAAGCTATGGAGGCATTACTTATATGGTGACCGAGTGGACATGTACACAGACCAGAAAAGTCTGAAGTACATCTTTACTCAGAAGGAGCTGAACATGAGACAGAGAAGATGGTTGGAGTTGATCAAGGATTACGACGTGGAGCTTCAGTATCATCCAGGCAAGGCTAATGTGGTAGCAGACTCTCTTAGCAGGAGAGGCGGCACATTTATGTTGACAACACAGAAGCACATTTTAGAAGACCTTCAGGAGTTGGGCATCGAAGTTATACTTCCTAGTGATGTAGGAATTCTGGCGAACCTACGAGTTCAATCCGACTTGGTAGACAGGATCAAGGTAGCTCAGGCACAGGACCCAAGGATTCAGAAGCTTAGGGCAGAATATGGGTCAGGACTCAGGAAGGAGATACAAATTCATGAAGATGGTACCCTTAGGTTTGGATCACGCCTATGTGTGCCTAGTAGAGATATCAGACAAGAGGTTATGACAGAAGCTCACAGTTCTCAATATTCTATACACCCTGGAGGGACCAAGATGTACCAAGATATTAAGCAATACTTCTGATGGAACGGGATGAAGAGGGAGATAGCTAGATTCGTTTTCCGTTGCTTGGTATGTCAGCAAGTGAAGGCAGAACAGTAGAGGCCAGCTGGGTTATTGCAACCGCTTCCTATTCCGGAATGGAAATGGGAACATATTACGATGGACTTTGTGACCGGTTTACCGAGATCACCAAGTGGTAAAGATGCTATTTGGGTGATAGTGGACCGACTTACAAAGGTAGCACACTTTCTTCCTTTCAGAGTAGGGCAATCTACAGAAAAGTTGGCAGAGTTGTATATGCAACAGATAGTCAGGCAGCATGGAGTCCCTGTCAGTATTGTGTCAGATAGAGATACCCGTTTTATATCACATTTTTGGAAGAGCTTACATCATAGTCTGGGTACCAAGTTAAGATTTAGCACGGCTTACCATCCACAGACGGACAGGAAATCAGAAAGAACAATTCAGACTTTGGAAGATATGTTACAAGCATGCACTCTGGACTTTGGAGGATCTTGGGAGAGCCACCTGCACTTAGTTGAGTTCTCATACAACAACTGTTATCAAGCCAGTATCCAGATGGCGCCATTTGAAGCACTATATGGTAAGAAGTGTAGGTCGCCACTAGCATGGGATGATATCGGAGAGAGGAAGATGCTAGGCCCAGAAATGATTGTCCAGACCGTTGAAGTAATTAAGAGAATTAGAGAGCGACTTCGAGTTGCACAGGATCGGCATCGTCATTGGGCGGACCAGCATCGTAGGCCGCTAGAGTTTTCTGTTGGGGACCACGTGTTCTTGCGGATCTCACCTACCCGTGGGGTCATTAGGTTTGGCGTTCGCGAGAAATTGAGTCCGCGGTACGTGGGCCCATTTGTTATCCTTGATAGGATAGGCGATGTTGCTTATCGTTTATCCCTTCCACCTTCGTTATGAGAGGTGCATGACGTATTTCATGTATCTCAGTTGCGAAGGTATGTATTGGACCCAAGCCATATCCTTGATCATTCTGAGCTGGTTGTTGGTACCAACCTGTCTTACGAGGAACAGCCTGTGTCCATTTTGGACCGAAGAGAGAAGATACTCAAGAACCGAACAATTAGCCTTGTCCGGGTTGCTTGGGGTCATCACTCTTTAGGGGAGTCAACGTGGGAACGTGAGGATGATATTCGATCACGGTATCCGCACCTGTTTGACCTACAAGGTATATCTCTTTCTGTATACCTTAATTGTCTTAACTCCTCATGCTTGCCACCTTATGAGTAGAATTGCTTGATGTCGTAGATTGTTAAACATAGATATGTTACTTGCTGTTGATATTGTAAAATGATTTCTTGCTCCAATTGCTTGTACTTAGATTAGTTTAGCTTTGATGTTCTCATCCTGCTTGGATTTAAAATTTTGAAGACGGAATTTTTTCTAAGGAGGATAGAGATGTCACTTCCCGTTCCCAGAATATGTATTTATTTAATATTTATTATGTATTGTTCTGTATTTAAATTCTTTTAATTTCACGTTAATTATTTTTCTGTATTTTACTTTCTATATTTTACTTTCTGCTTTGGTTATTGTGTTCGGCCTAGATTGGTTTGTTTTCGGTTTTTCTTGGTTCATCATGAACCCAACTCCCCACCTACCACCACTCCTTCATTTAAAGCCCATCCCCTTTCTTTCTTCATTTACTTCACTATTACTCTTCTTACTCTTCTTCTTCCTCCATTACTCTCCCACCCACCCATCTGGAGAGGCAAGTACATCTTGCACACCATGAGGGATTTCATGCATTCCCATTAATTTTTAGTCCATGTTGTTCATCTTCTCTTCCTCTACAAGTTTAGGTCTTGAAGTTCTTGATTTTCATGGATGGTTGGGTGTAGATCTAAGTTTCAAGTTTTGGTTTTCATATGGATTTTATGGTTTTGATCAATCAAACTTTGTTGTTTTCAAAAATAAGTGGTTCCATGTTGTAGAGAATTTAATTCTGCTAAAGTTTGGCTTTTGAAAAGTTAGATTTCGATTTATTTTGAGGAAGTTATGGCCAAAACAATTTTGGTCAAACTTTTTTGTTCATCTGCAGCATGAACCGCATGTCGCAGTAGGCCGCATATGGTGTCGCGAATGAGCCACATAAGGCACATGTCGCAGTTGAGCCGCATAGATGTCGCGGTTGGGCCGCATGAGTCGCATGTCACAGTTGAGCCGCATAGATGTCGCAGTTGGGCCGCATGAGCCGCATGTCGCAGTTGAGCCGCATAGATGTCGCGGTTGGGCCGCATGAGCCGCATGTCGCAGTTGAGCCGCATATGGTGTCGCGGTTGGGCCGCATAGGCCGTATGTCGCAGTTGAGCCGCATATGGTGTCGCGGTTGGGCCGCATGAGCCGCATGTCACAGTTGAGCCGCATATGGTGTCGCGGTTGGGCCGCATAGGCCGCATGTCGCAGTAGGCCGCATATGGTGTCACGGTTGGGCCGCATAGGTCGCATGTCGCAGTTGAGCCGCATATGGTATCGCAGTTGGGCTGCATATGCCGCATGAGCCGCATGTCGCAGTTGGTCCGCATGCATGTCGCAGAATAGGCCGTATAATGCCTATTTTGGTTGTTTCTGACTGTTATATGTCCTATTTTGACTGAATTATGGCTAGAATTTCTTCTAACTCCCAACACGAAAGTTGTAGATCTTTTTTTTGGCTTCAAGAATGTGTTACCAACTATTTTATGCTAGTTATAGACTCGACCATGCTTAATACTAATTTGACTTTCATGCCTTATCACGAATTGAAGCCAAAAAAAAGATCTTTATCACGAATTGACCCCGACTGTTACTTTGACTAATAATTGATCATGTATTTCTAGTTGGAACTAAGAGACTGGTTAGTCGTCTTATTGAATTGAATGAATGAGACACGTTCATATTAACTATGAACTATTATAATCGATTAGCTGATCCCGAATATTGACATACAGGCATATGCAGGCTTCAATTTATTTATTTTTCTACAAAGCAGCATGTGTACTTTATGGTCAAGGCATAATTATTTCGTGGTTAGTTTTGATTGTTGCATTACGCTATGTAAGACCTACAACATAACCGCACAGGTATCGTTGTAGAGTTGGGCATATCGTACTCTGTACGGAAGTACTCATTCTGAATGACCATGATCCACGACATGGGATTTCAATCAACATAGGGGCTATTAAGTTAAATAAAATAATGATTGCATGGAGAGAATGGATTTCCGAGTTCTTACATGGCAGCCCTCTTTGGGACTATTAAGTGCCCGACAGGCCGGCTGCTTCCCACAGATACTGCAAATCTGCCACACGGGCAGGGAGTGGTATCTGCTTATAATATTTATTGTATATTGTATATTGATGACGGGCGTTCCGCTGGGACTCGTCTAATTCATGATTGGTGCAATTAATTGATTGGGTAGACTAGCCTTGCTCGTACATAGTAAGAATTGAGGAATCCTTATTGCATAAATTCTAAGATAACTTGGAACTCACAGTAGCAAGCCATAGTAGTTGCATGGCCGTTTAAGTTGACTTGTTTGTGTACTGGACCTAATCTGTTAACTAACTGAGATGATCAGAATGTCAGGATATGACGAGCCAACTTCTGTCCTTGTTTGGTTGGGAGGTTGGTTCGAAATATCGTGATGTTATGTGAATCCTAGTAGCAAGCAGAGGTATATATATATCATATTCTCTTATTACTGGTTTTAATCCCTCATATTGTGCTTCCTTGCGGTACTTGCTATTAGAGGTCTAACCTCTCTGGTTTTGTATGGCCAGATTTAGAGCCAGTTCTCGAGGTCTCAGCTTACTTCCACCTCCAAGATGGTCAATACCAGAGGGATGATCGCAGGAGGACTCGAGTGGGTTTCTTACTTCCCCACTCGTTTTGTTATTTACTTAATATCTTGTCGTTTGGCACCGACATGTTAGTCGGATTGTCTTGTACTTACTTTTACATAATTGTAATTAAGTCAGACTGCAGCTGATAACAATTGTGTATACTTTGCTACATCATCTGGCTATATTTTGTAAAGCCAGATATCAAGAACATTTTGACTGAGCGTTTGGGATGCCTTACTGCTTTATCTTACATGTTCTCTATTTCTGTTTCCTGTTTGAATGATTGAGACAATAGATGTGAAGTGACCATAGAAGACTTTCATGTAGTATACACCCCCTCGTCTTGTTAGACAACATTGATCGTATTATACGGTATTCATCTACCTATAATACGTAGCTGGCTGTGTCATTCCCCCGCTCTCCAGTATTCTGGTTTTAGGGCGTGACACTCTCTCTATATATATCTCTCGCGGTGGTCGGGGCGGCGGGGGGCGGCGGGGGTTGTGGGTGGCGGGGGGGAGGGCAACGGGTTGCGGGGGACGGCAGGTCATGGCAGTGGAGGGGTGGGGGTTGGGGTGGCGGGGGTGGGGATAGCGGTCGGCGGTGTGGGCGGTGGGGGTTTGTAAGTTGAGAGTAGTTATAATTGTTTGCAGTACAAAATTCTAATTAGTAACTGTTTGCAGTACAAAATTATTTTTTCAAAAGAGGTTTGTAAGTTAAGAGTAGTTATAGTTGAAACAAGTACTCTGATATATCCATTCATTGACCACTTAAGTTCTCAAAATTTGGAGTATAGGCCTGGTTTGGATTGCTGGTTCTTTTCAAGAATCAACCATTTTTTTGTAAACAGTTTTACCAAAGAACTTTGGGGATTTTTTATTTATTGTAAATAGAATTTATATTTCATACATCATTGTAGAATCCAAAAACTCCATTGACTATTCCAATGACTTCCATGTGTTCTACTGTTGACATAAGATCGATTACAAGAGTACACCCGGTCCCTGTGGAGCTGATCATTACTAATGCCTCCCTCCATATATATCTATTGTATATAGTGCGGTCGAGAAGAAGATAACTACTTCTCTGGAGGATGTTCGAACAACCGAGATGCTATGTCTGAAACCGGATGTCTAGTAAGTAAGACCGAGCGCTTGGACATCATATGAGATTTTGGAGCACCTCCACTCCAAGCTTTTGTGAGATAGAATTATAATGAACAATAAGCATTACGCTATCGGACACCGTCGCTCTTAATATGCGAAATATTATGTTATCCGTTCGGTTTCGACTACATATCTTTATCGACAAAGACAATAAACTGTTTTTGAAGAATTCTGACAAAGACAATATTATGTTATCGGTATCGAACTATTGGTATCGGACTATCGCTATCGGCATCGAACTATCGGTAGCGGATCCACCTCCTCGACCGTATGTACTTAGTATCGATCGTAGCGGATTAGTATCAGTATATCGGTTTGGTATAGGTCGTATCGGATGGTATTGACCTTAGCGAATTGGTATCGTCCTATCCGATATGTATCGGTCGTATAGCTAGGATTCGTATTGGCCTTATCGATTCGGTATCGGCCATATCGGATAGGACAGATACATATCTGTATTGGCCTTCCACTATGCTAATTCGATACAGCAGATACATATCCGATACGACCGATACCTATCGGATATGGCCGATACCAAATCGATAAGGACAATACGAATCCTAGCTATACGGCCGATACACACTACCAAAATTTATCGATTTAGCGACGGTCGAATCCGTCGCTAAGACGACGGTAATTACTATTAGCGACCGATTGCCGACGGATATTGGCCAAAAAAATTCGTCGGCAATCAGCTCATCGCTAATAACCTTTCGTCGCTAAGTTGTCGTCACATGACGGAATAGCGACGGATAGTCGACGTCACAATACGAAGCATTAGCGACACATTTCCGACGGACTGTCGTCCACTTCAGCTTTTAAGTACTGAACTGTGTAGACAATACCAACGTAAATTTTCGTCGCTAACCCGTCGCAAAAGCGTATCAGATCGTATCATTCCGTCGCTAATCCGTCGATAACGTCGATATCAAGTGACGGATTAGCGACGATTTTCTGACGGAAAAGTCGTCGACCAGCTTCTGGAAATTCATGTCATTTCTAGCAACTTGGCGACGGATAAGTCGTCGCTATGCCGTCGAAATATACCGACCGCATAGCGACGGATTAACCGTCGACCTTGTTCTGAAAATTCTTGTTATTTCCAGAATACGGGCGACGAATAGGTCGTCGCTATTCCGTCGAACAATATATCATGCCGACAGATAGTCCGTCGACCATCCGTCGCTACCTGGGAAATTTTTTCAAATATCCAGTTAGCGACGGCATAACCGTCGAAAAGTAGTCGGAAACTGGTGATATCCGTCGCAAAACGGTCACAAGTCCGTCGCTAACTGAGAATATTTTGAAAAAAAATTACAGCTTTTTAGCTGTTCGCAAAAATTTGTATAAACCAAACCAATATATAATGCACACCAATTATCCAACAATCACATAGACCAAATATATTATGCACACCAATTATCCAAGAATCACATAGACCAAAATATGCACATACGAATTTAATGCACACCAATTATCCAAGAATCATATAGACCAAACCAAATTAATATAAAATAGACATCGATTATCCGGAAGAGTAACCTAATATCCATCGTTATAATCCGATCATTGCACAAATATTCCAAAATTTTCACAAATATTCCAAAACACATAGGAAAGAGTTGGCCAGTTACAGTAACCTAATATCCAATCCTGACGACCGATCATAGCACAAATATTCCAAAATTTTCACAAATATTCTAAAACACATAGAAAAATCGACTTTGGCCTCAAGAAAGACCACAAGTCAGACGATGAATCCTCACAGCCAGGGATGATAGTTGCGTTGAGGCATGTATCATTCTATCAGCCACTTTGCATACGAAGGCTCAATCTGGTTGAGGTCTTCTGTAGGGATAGGAGGGTCGGTCCCGATGCTACTACTCTCTGACGGTGGCTCCTCCTTAGCTTCAAGCTTGGGAGCAATCTCTTCCCTGATGGTCATCGGTTCTTCCTTGACCTCGACCTTTGGTAACACCTTCTCCTTAACAGTCACCGGCTCTTGTTTGACGACGGAGACTTCCTCCGTGTCGACCTCCAAGGGTTTCTTGCCTCGACCCCTTCCTCGACTAGCAGCACCACCTTGACGAGTCCTAGGAGCCATCTTTCTGACAACAGAAATTTTCATATAGGGTAAAGAAATTTACTCAAGTTATAAAAGTTGTGACGTTGGTTTTTTGCGTTCATCATCATTAGAGGGAGCAGCACTGGAAAAGTTGTGACGTTGGTAGCATGAGAGAGTAAAAATCTGTATCACAAGACTAACAGAATTACTATGTAATCATGTACTCACCAATAACCGGATGTAACTGGAGTCGTTGGGCCTATCGTGCAGTAATTTGTGGATCCGCTGGTATAGGCCAGATGTACTTAGTATCTAGTGTATCAGATTAGTATCGGTCTATCGGTTTGGTATAGGACGTATCATATTGGTATTGGCCTTAACAAATTGGTATCGTCCTATATCCAATATGTACATGTATCGGCCGAATAGCTAGGATTCATATTGGTCTTATCGATTTGGTATCGGTCATATCTGATAGGTATCGGCCGTGTTGGATTAGTATAGACTATTTCGAATTAGTATCGTGGAAGGTTTAGTAACAACTGTACTTGGATTTCTCTCTTTTCGAGCTAGAATACCATTGCAAGAGAATCACCAGATCGTGATTGGCCAGTTACAGTAACATACATACTTCCTTTTCCATCAAGAAAAGCGAGATTGAAAAGGAAGTATGTATGTTCTGTAACTGGCCATCTACGCTCTCGTGACTCTCTTGCAATGGTAATCTAGCTCTAGAAGAGAGAAATCCAAGTACAGTTGTTACTAAACCTTCAACGATACTAATCCGAAATGGTATATAATAATCCAACACGGCCGATACCTATCGGATATGACCGATACCAAATCGATAAGGCCAATATGACTTAATGGCTATATGGCCGATACATATCGGATAGGACGATACCAATTCGCTAAGACCAATACCAACCGATACGGTCTATACCAAAACGATAGATCGATACTAATCCGACACGGTCAATACTTATAAGTACCTACGGTCCAGGAGGTTGATCCGCTAGTACATCCATGTACGAACAACGAAGTAACGATCCATTTCAATTTGGATGTGAAAATCTGTATCGTAAGACAAACTAAACATAATCAGTTCTATTTCACATGCTTAATTGTCAAGTATGGGAACGAATAGCTCAGAACATAACCCAAAATTCATTCTAGATGAACTCACATAATGTTTACAATCTTGGTCTCAACTGTCTTCGATTCTATGATTCCATGTCTTAGGTTAAATAAATCACTAACCTCATCACGGTGAGTCTTGGTGTAGCACACAAATGTGGGGCACCCGTAAATTCGCCGAGGTTTTAAATCATCGACATTGAGTTTTAAACCCTCACGTAGCCTTTCTGCTTCACTTCTAGGGTCGAGCAGCATCTTCTTGCAAGCTTCGGTCTCCAGATACTTAGTGTCAAGATTCTGGACGCTTTCGTAGAGCATGTCAACGCATCCTAGCGTCAATTTACTCGACAGGAAATTGACGCTAGGATGCGTTGACATGCTCTACGAAAGCATCCATAATCTTGACACTAAGTATCTGGAGACCGAAGCTTGCAAGAAGATGCTGCTCGACCCTAGAAGTAAAGCAGAAAGGCTACGTGAGGGTTTAAAACTCAATGTCGATGATTTAAAACCTCGACGAATTTACGGATGCCCCACATTTGAGTGCTACACCAAGACTCACCGTCTGTATAGTTCGGTTATTGGCGCTCGATGTCCCTGTGGTAAGGCAATGGATGAGGATATTACGTGGGAGGGGGTTGCAGATGGAGGCAACAAGGATGGCGTATTTGTGAAAGGAGGGAAAAGATAAATAATCACAGACGATTTACATGTAAGGCCATTCTATTCCATGGAGTCTGCGTTGTCTATTTTTCGAAAGCATGGGATCATAGAATCGAAGACAGTTGAGACCAAGACTGTAAACATTGGCCGCGATGAGGTTAGTGATTTATGTAACCAAATGTAGTAATCTTGTAATTTAAAGTTAGAAGAACATGCAAGTAGCCTTATATATAGTTGCTGCCTCACCAGTCGAATGACTTAATTGCCAAGTATCGGAACGAATGGCTCAGAACACAACCCAAGATTCATTCTAGCATACATTAGTGAGTTCATCTTGATTCTGTTACGTCCTTCAGATACTATATACGATAAGAACATAGATGATTCACACTAATGTATGCTAGAATGAATCTTGGCTTGTGTTCTGAGCCATCCGTTCTGATCAAGCATCTTCCTTCTCCTCTCCTCCACCATGGCTCTGAACCAATCTGCTCCTCCCTACTTCCCCCTCATCTTTCTGTCCACTTATTCTCCCCCGACTCTACACTTGAGCTGGATGTCATATGTGGCTGAGAGAGTCAAATAAAAAGAAGGGAAGTAGGGAGGAGCAGATTGGTTAAGATCCATGGTGGAGGAGAGGAGAAGGAAGATGCTTGATCAGAACGGATGGCTCAGAACACAAGCCAAGATTCATTCTAGAATACATTAGTGTGAATCATCTATGTTCTTATTGTATATAGTATCTGAAGGACGTAACAGAATCAAGATGAACTTACTAATGTAATACTAAGACATCATCTACTACTATATAAAATATAGTGATAGGTTGTCGTATCATCATTGTCGAGGAATGAGGGTCGGAGGACAGGCAACTTTATCTACGGCTACATAGTTTCTGCCTCGCCAGTCGAATGGCTGCAGGGACTATGTCCTGATCACCATGTCGTACCGTAGACTAATGCAAATGGAGCTGAAAAAATATGCATAAACCAAACCAATATATAATGCACACTAATTATCCAAGAATCACATAGACCAAATATGCACATACGAATTTAATGCACGCCAATTATCCAAGAATCATATAGACCAAACCAAATTAATATAAAATAGACATCAATTATCCTGAAGAGTAACCTAATATCTGTCGTTATAATTCGATTTATCTACAAGTGTGAGAACGGATGGCTCAAAAGACAACCCAAGATTCATTCTAGCATACATTAGTGTGAATCATCTATGTTCTGTACATATGGTGTAGTATATGTTCTTATCGTATCTAGTATCTGAAGAATGTAACAGAATCAAGATGAACTCACATAATGTAATACTAAGACATCATCTACTACTATATAAGATATAGTGATAGGTTGTCGTATCATTATTGCCGAGGGATGAGGGTCGGAAGACAGTCAACTTTATCTACGGCTACATAGCTTATGCCTCGCCAGTCGAATGGCTGCAAGGACTATGTCCTGATCACCATGTCGTGCCGTAGATCAAATGCAAATGGAGCTGGAGCCAAAATACAGAAACCAAAATACAGAATCAAATCCCTGGGACGGATGGCTCAGAACACAACCAACCGGAGAGGATACTCTGAGAGATCCATCTGAGTAGGACGTATACTCTGAGAGATCACCTTTACAAGAATGATATCAGTAGTGGGATTGAGTGCTGGAGGGGATATTATCAGAGTATACGTCCTACTCAGATGGGTCTCTCACCGTTACTATTTTTTTTGACAACATGGTGGATGTGCTCCGTCAACAGAATCTGGCTCCGAGCCAAAACTTTGACCCGGAGCTCAAGTGGATATCCTTCATGTAGAGCTCGAGTGAGAGGTTCCTGACAGCATGGTGGTCTCCTTTGTCAAAGTATCCGTGCTCATCCCACAACCAATGTGGGATGAGCACGAATACTTTGACAAATAAGACCACCATGCTGTCAGGAACCTCTCTCTCGAGCTCTACACGAAGGATGTCTACTTGAGCTCCGGGGCAAAGTTTTGGCTCGGAGCAAGATTCTGTTGACGGAGCACATCCACCATGCTGTCAGAAAAAATTAGTAACGGTGGAAGACCAATCTGAGCAGGACGTATACTCTGATAATATCTCCTCCAGCACTCAATCTCACTACTGATATCATTCTTGTAATTGTGATCTCTCAGAGTATACGTCATACTGAGATGGATCTAGTATTCTCACTTGTTGGTTGTCGTATCATCATTACCGAGGGATGAGGGTCGGAGGACAGTACAAATAGTCTAATACAAAAACAACTCAATATGTAGTCCAATACAAATAGTCTAATATAAAAACAACCCAATACAAATAGTCCAATACAAGTAAGTACTAATAGCTAATGAGAACCACGCTGCTCACGCAAACGCTCAGTGATACGTTCACGCAACCACCTCGAAAAAGCGAGATTTTTGGCGCGAGGAGAGCTGTCGTCCATTGCAAGGATTGTATGAAGAGTCCTCTCGGTCTCACTAGCTACCGGTGCTGGATGAATAGAACTCCCGGTCTCACTAGCAACCGGTGCCACTTCCTCCTTAACTGTAGGAGGAGCCACCTTAGTATTCACTGTTTTTCTCAAATGACGTGCCGCTCCTCGGGTCATGGGTGCCATCTGGTAAGATCGATAGTCACAAATAATATAATTGTAACATAAGCAAGCTAACTAAAGGAACCATCATGTAATTTGAGTACATTTTCGAAAGCCGATAAAGTATAAAAAATTTATTTTTTGCCAAGTGTGAGAATGGATGGCTCAGAAGACAACCCAAGATTCATTCAAGCATATATTAGTGTGAATCATCTATGTTCTGTACATATGGTGTAGTATATGTTCTTATCGTATCTAGTATCTGAAGAACGTAACAGAATCAAGATGAACTCATATAATGTAATACTACGACATCATCTACTACTATATAAGATATAGTGATAGGTTGTCGTATCATCATTGCCGAGGGATGAGGGTCGGAAGACAGTCAACTTTATCTACGGCTACATAGTTTCTGCCTCACCAGTCGAATGGCTGCAGGTACTATGTCCTGATCACCATGTAGTACCGTAGATCAAATGGAGCTGGAACTGGAGCCAAAATACAGTACTACTTCACCATGTCGTACCACTTTACTCTCTCTCTTCCCTCCTCCCTCCGGCGCTCTCACTCTCTCCGGCGCTCTCACACTACTAATTCCTATGTGTTTTAAGTGTGAGAACGGATGGCTCAGAACGCAACCCAAGATTCATTCTAGCATACATTAGTGTGAATCATCTATATTCTGTATATATATCGTGTAGTATATGTTAACCTTATCGTATCTAGTATCTGAAGGACGTACGTAACAGAATCAAGATGAACTCACTAATGTAATACTAAGACATCATCTACTACTATATAAGATATAGTGATAGGTTGTCGTATCATCATTGCCGAGGGATGAAGGTCGGAGGACAGGTAACTTTATCTACGGCAACATAGTTTCTGCCTCGCCAGTCGAATGGCTGCAAGGAATATCCGTCACCATGTCGTACCGTAGATTAATGCAATTAATGGAGCTGGAAATATCCGTCGCTAACCGGTAACTAGTCCGTCGCTAACTGAGATTGTCACATACACATATGTATATCACAGCTAGATGTATAGATATATACATCTATACAGAAGCACACAACTGATAGAACTCGCACTGTCCTTGAGACAGTGAACATATACACCATGAATCCAAACCCCATATATATTCACATTTACTAATCCAAACACCACCAAACTAATGGAACACCCAATATGGATAACACATTATTTAGCCAATATATAAACTCAGATGAATTTGAGAAGCAAAGCCATCCGCCGCCCCCGACCAAAGCCCGCCGCCCCAAGCCCGCCGCCCAGTAGTTCGGTTGCATATATATATGAAGAGTGCTTATGGGTGTGCGTCGGTTGCAAATAGCCTCGATGCACCCGTCCCAAGCCAACCGCCCAGCCCCCGACGCTGCCACCCCAAGCCCACCGCCCAGCCCCCGACCCAAGCCAGCCGCCCAGCCTCCGACGCTCCCGCCCCAAGCCAGCCGCCCAGCCCCCGACGCCACCGCCCCAAGCCCACCGCCCAGCCCCCGACCCAAGCCAGCCGCCCAGCCCCCGACGCCGCCGCCCCAAGACCACCGCCCAGCCCCCGACCCAAGCCAGCCGCCCAGCCCCCGACCCAAGCCAACCGCCCAGCCCCCGACGCCCCAACCCCGCCTCCCAAACCCCGACGCCCCCGCCCCAAGCCCACCGCCGAGACCCCGACCCAAGCAAGCCGCCCAGCCCCCGACGCCCCAACGCCAAGCCCGCCTCCCAGACCCCGACGCCCCCGTCCCAAGCCCACCGCCCAGACCCCGACCCAAGCCAGCAGCCCAGCCCCCGACGCCCCAACCCCAAGCCCGCCTCCCAGACCCCGACGCCCCCGCCCAGCCCCCGACGCCCCAACCCCAAGCCCGCCTCCCAGACCCCGACGCCCCCGCCCCAAGCACACCGCCCAGACCCCGACCCAAGCCAGCCGCCCAGCCCCCGACGCCCCAGCCCCAAGCCCGCCGCCCAGCCCCCGACGCCCCCGCCCGCCCAGCCCCCGACCCAAGCCAGCCGCCAAGCCCCGGACGGCCCAGCCCCAAGCGCGCCGCCCAGCCCCTATATGACACCGCGAGAGAGAGAGAGAGAGAGAGAGAGAGAGAGAGAGAGGGGTTACCTTCGGTTGAGAGAGAGGAGAGGACGCCGACGCCGATCACCGAAGCCGACACCGGCGAGAGAGAGAGAGATAGAGAGGAGAGAGAGTAAATTTGGGGGGAATGCGAAAAGTTCCCCCCGCCGTTTCATTTAAAGTCTGGAACGTATATATAGCGACGGACGAGCGACTGGTAAAAATTCGTTGCCCGGTAGTCGCCCTTTTTTGATAAGTGTCGACTGAATATCCGTCGCTAAGTCGTCGAAAATATGTCCCGCCAATTTCCTACACAATTCCCGCCAAATATACGACTGTGTAGCGACGACGGTAAATCCGTCGCTACATTACCGTCAGTCTAGCGACGGATGCACGACCTTTCCTCCTCCTAAAATTAAAATAAAAATGGCAAAGGCTTGTTGTCGAAAATCAGTCGCTGAGCGGCCACGAAACCGTCGCTAATACCGACAAAAAAATTCCGTCGCGAAAAAGCCGTCGCTAAATGAGTGTATTTTGGTAGTGACATATCGAATATGTATCTACCAATTCGCTAAGGCCAATACCAATTTGATACGGCCTATACCAAACCTATAGACCGATACTAATCTGATGCGGTTGATACTAAGTACATCTGGCCTATATACCAGCGGATCCACCAGTTATATGATTATATACTAATTCTGTTTAGTTTGTCTTACGATACAGATTTTCACATCCAATCTGTGATGAATTATTATTTCGTTGATCGTACATGGATGTACAAACGACAACACGAGAGCAGAATAGGTGTAAGTGACAATTTTCAGGCAGGCGTAGAAGTGTTTCTTAAGTATGCCATGAGCAAAGCTCAGTACACAGACAGTAACAAAATCAAGTGTCCATGTCATAATTGTCATAATAAACGTTACGAAGAAGTGGTGACTGTGGGAGATCATTTGACCCGTAAGGGTTTCGTACGTGATTGCGGCCTGTGGTCATCGCAAGGTGAACTATATACGGAAAGACAGGTTGCGAATGCTGCTACTTATGCTTTTGATGATAATGTTGCAACGGATTTTGTCATCGAAGACGACGAATGCTCTGTTGATTATGGAGACCTGCAGAACCTTGCACGAGATATGGTGTACGACGCGGCAGGGCCTAATTTAGATCCGGATGATCCTAATCCCAAGGCAAAGGAGTTCTATGATATGTTTCAGGATGCAGAAACTCCTCTATATCCTGGTTGTGAGACTCATTCCGTACTGTCAGTGACGATGCGGTTGTTGAACATAAAGTCCGATTTTAACTTGCCACAAGCTTGCTATGATCGGATTATACAACTAATCAAGAAGGTGTTACCGAAGGAATCAAAAGAGCTTCCAAAAAACTTCTACAAGTCAAAAATGATGGTCCGACAACTGGGACTGGGGTACGAGAAGATAGATTGTTGTCGCAACGGATGCATGTTGTACTACAAGGAGAACGAGGACATAGAAAGTTGCAGCTTCTGTAATGCGGATCGTTACAAGCCAGTCAGGGAAAAAGGAAGGTCAACTAGAAAACGACGTCCTTACAAGTATATGTATTACTTGTCGATCACGAAGCGCTTGTAGAGGATGTATATGTCTCAGAATACAGCAGAACACATGACGTAGCATAACGAAGAACGCACAAAGGACGATGAAGAATTGTCATATACTTCGGATGGAGAGGCATAGAAATATTTTGATTTACGTCATCCAGATTTTGCTGCAGAGCCTAAAAATGTACGTCTGGCGCTATGTTCTGATGGCTTCGCCCTTTCGGGCAGTCGGGATCTCAATACTCCTGCTGGCCGGTCATTCTTACCCCTTACAATCTGCCACCATGGATGTGTATGAAGACTCCTTATATGTTCTTGACAGCTATCATGCCGGGTCCCAAAAATACAATAAGAACATCGATATATAGTTACAGCCGTTGGTGGATAAGCTGAAACAGCTGTGGAAGATCGACGTCGCGACCTATGATATTTCCAGGAAACATAACTTTCATATGAGAGCTTCACTGATGTGGACAATCAATGATTTTTCCGCAAACGGTATGCTGTCGGGATGGAGTACTCACGGCACCATGTCTTGTCCGATATGCATAGAAAATAGTAAGACGTCCCGCCTTAAGCATGGAGGAAAAACTTCTTTCTTTGACTGTCACCGTAAATTTCTGCCCGCGAGTCATCCTTGGAGAAAGAACAAGAACGCGTTCAGAGCTGGAAAACAAGAATTTTCTCATCCGCCTGCCAGATTGTCGGGATACGATATTTGGGAAGATGTAAAGGACTTGCCCACTATAATGGAAGATCCATCGAACAATCGTGTCGATGGGTTCGGACAAAGCCATAACTGGACCAAACGGAGTATCTTCTGGGACTTGCCTTATTGGAAAGATAATCTTATAAGGCATAATCTTGATATTATGCGTATCGAAAAGAATGAGTTCGATAATGTCTTCAATACCATCATGGATATTAAAGGAAAGACGAAGGACAATCCAAAAGCAAGACAAGACATTGCCGAGATATGCAAACGTCCTTATCTGAACTTGATACAAAGGGGAGCTGGTGGACAATTAACTAAGCCGATAGCACAATACACATTGAGCAAGGAATATAGATTAATAATCTGCAAGTGGGTATCTACTTTAAGATTTTTTGACGGCTATGTGTCGAATTTGTCTAGATGCGTTAATCTCAATGAACACAAGCTAACGAAAATGAAGAGTCACGACTGCCACGTGTTTATGGAAAGATTACTGCCCATTGCTTTGAGAGAGTTGTTGCCTTCTGCTGTATAGGTTCCCTTGGCCGAACTATCTACATTCTTCAGGGATATTTGTTCAACTAAGTTGACGGTGCAACACATGGTTGAACTTGAGGAGAAGATTGTCTTAACAATTTGCAAGTTAGAAAAAATATTTTCTTCGGGCTTCTTCGACAGCATGGAGCATCTACCGATTCATCTAGCATACGAAGTCCGTGTCGGTGCATCTGTTCATTATCGATGGATGTACCCATTTGAAAGGTACATAAAAATTGATACAATTTAAGTTGAATTTTAGTGGGTTTTAAAATTTATTACTAATTCTTAAGATAATGTGTCTCTCTAGATACCTACACCATGTAAAGAAAAAGTTGACAACAAGGCTCATATAGAGGCTTCGATATGCGAAGCATATCTTATCGAGGAGGTGTCAAAGTTCTGCTCCATTTATTTCAATACTCATGTTAAGACAAATCGAAATAGATCTCAAAGGAATGACGAGGACGTTGAGAATGGAGGTATAATCAATGTAAGGGGCAAGCCTGTTGGGGCTAGTAAGAAACGGTGGTTGACTGACGATGAGTATGATGCCGCTCACCGATATGTCTTGTTAAACTGTGGCATACTAGAAGTGAGAGATTTGGAGAAGTAAGTGAGTACACTTGCACTCGTTATAATCTCTAATTTGGTGAAGTAAGTGACTACACTTATTCTTATTCTCTCTAACAGTGTATTTAGAAATGAAGTCAAAATGAGGACACCCGATATTACCGATGAGGGACTTCAAAGAGGTTGATTGTACATTTCCGTCCTGGTTTCGCAAATACGTAAGTAACTGAGATAATATGTTATGCGGCTACCATTAAAATATAGGCATCTAAAATATTTAAATTATTAATATTTGTTTATAGGTTTTATTGCCTGAAATAACACTCACAAATGAGAGTGTTCGTTATCTGGCATTGGGACCAAAGAAGCAAGCAAAGACTTGGCCAGGCTATGTCGTTAATGGCTTCAAGTTTAAGGCAACTCAGAATGCTATAAATTTTGAATTTATCAATGACGGCTTCAGTACCAAGGATTCCGGTGTTTGCATAAGAGACACCATCTATGACGACGAGCCGGACTTTGACTATTATTGAGTGCTTCGGGATATTGTAGATTTACAATATACTGCCCTATATGATATGCATATTGTGATGTTCAAATGTGAGTGGTTCGATACGACACCAAATATCGGTTGGAGAATCGATAAACAATTTGGATTTGTCGATATAAATCATCGCAGGAGGTATAGAGGGTCCGACACATTTGCGATAGCAAGTCAGGCTGTTCAAGTCTACTATACAAGCTACCCAAGGCGTCGTAGAGATCGATTTGACTAGTGGGCAGTATGCAAGATTAAATCTAGAAATACATTCAACGTTGGAGACTCAGCATACTAAGAGGACCAGATCGAAAAATCCCAATACTTGGGACAACAGTCGGATACAATGGATGTTGAAGATATTATTGAGGAAAATAGAGGGGAGAAAGAGGTTGATACACAAGACTTAGTTGTCAACCAGGGGAGAAAGAGGCGTCTTGTCCCAAATATTGAGGCCGAAGAAGAAGAAGAAGAAGAAGAAGAAGAAGAAGAAGAAGAAGAAGAAGAAGAAGAAGAATTTGATGGGGATGAGGATACAGATGAAATCGACGATGAGGATGAGGATGAGGATGAGGATGATAATGAAGACGAGCCGAGGACGAGAACGAAGACGATGATTAGGTTAAATATTGTTGTATATTAAAAACACTTCCAATTACGTGAATTCAGTTTGACCTCATAAAAGCAATTACGTGAATTCATGCTTTTTTCGTTCGATCATCTACTTATTGTATGATTTTCTTTTTGCATATGACATTCTTAGTCCTTTTCGTCGCGACGGCACTCGTCGCCCTACTGGTGGTATATATATTTTAGTTTAAAATTTTATATTCATTTACACTTCTATATTGTTAATTATGTTTATGTGTTCTATTTACAGGTCATGATGGCTGGTCGTGGTCGTGCTGGTGGTGGTGGTCGTGCTGGTGGTGGTGGTGGTCGTGGTCGTGGTGGTGCTGGTGGTCGTGGTCGCATTCAATCTTCCCGGGATGTGACCCTATCCAACGAACCCGCCCCGGAGAGTACCCCGGGCATAGACTCATCCCGCCGTCGATTGACAACTTCATCGAGGCATGAGTCTCCATCCGCTAGCGGATCCGTTCTGCCAGCGGACCCACCAGCGGATCCACCAGTTACTACACAGTGGGCCCCGGAGTACCCCCATACTCGGTTCCATCCGGTTACTAGAGAGTACATGCGCGGACCCGCGGATCCTCCGACGGCACCAGAGAGGTCGATAGACGAGTTCCGACGAGAGCTATGGCCCGCGGGGTCCTCGTAAGTAAATTTAAGATAATTTATTAAATTTTTTTCATTTATTCAAGTTAATAATCCAGTCGTTGCTTCTTTGTAGATTTTTTTCTGTTTAATGTTGCCAGGTCTCTAGAGGAAATTATCCGGGCTAACTTCCATGGCCCCTACCTCAACTTTTCGTCGGTGCCCCCAAACGTGAAGTACGTCTGGCTCGACGAGTTGATGGTATATATATATATATATATATATATATCTTGTGGTTAATTATTAGTTACTCTTTAATCAACCATTTTTTAATTACGTGATAATTGAATTTGTATGTTAGACGGCGTTCTGGTGGCCCCCCATCGCGAGGACGCGATCCGCAGGACCTACAAAAGTGCTGCCTCGAAGAAGATACGAGATATGATTCATGACCTTAAAATGGGGCAGACGAAGCCGAATTGGATTCAGCAGGACTATTATGAGGAGATCTTGGATAAGATGGATACTCCTGCGTACAAGAAGAAATCGGAGAAAGCGAAAGGCGAATCGACGGGCCGCGGGGCTTCATACGGGGGGATCAAGGCCCTATGCAGCGGTCACTTGCAGATCTGGTGAGATACCGTAAATTATTTCACTATCGAATTCGATATTATTAATATATAGAGTTAATTAAATTCTACGAATATTTCGTATGCAGACCCAACGGCAGTGAAGGAGGGAAAAGCGCCAGAATCGGTCACCATGCTTCCAGCATACGCACAAGAGGCAGAAGGACGGGAGCTTTGTCGACGAGAGGCCAAGGAGACTGATGTAAGTACTTACGTTTATGAGATTTACGTTAGAATTAAAAATATTCTGACTATAACTTAGGTAAACTTAGGATTCACACTATAACTTAGGAAAACATAGGATTTAGATTACAACTTAAGTAAACTTATAGTATAAACACATTCATTTGATAGGCTGCGTATCGTGAGGCCCTTAGTCGGGCTCAGTCATCTGCTGCCGAGGATGTCGGTGAAACGACGTCCGCCCGGACGCTCTCTTCTATGGCCGCTCGCAATGACTTGTTCGTAGATACCGTCGGCGGCTTTAAGAAATGGCGCCTATACGGAGTCAGCTCCCTGGCGCCATTGCACATGGCGACTCAGAGATTTCCACCGACACCGCCTCCTCTCGCGGCCCCGACAGACGATGATGTGAGGTCACAGCTTGCGCAGCTGCACGAGACGGTGTCATCCTTGCGGGAGTAAATTGTCACGTACTTTTCATCTCCTTCTACTGCTGCCGGTCCATCTGTGGCTGGTGCCGGTCCGTCTACTGTTGGTGCCGGTCCGTCTGCTGCTGGTGCCGGTCCTTCTTCCGTCGGTCATCTTTCTTTCAACCCTGCTGCCCCTCTGGTACCGCCTCCGACTGTGACGACACTCCTTGACCTGATGTCGCCAGTGCAGCTACGCCGACTTTCGGGCAATGTCTTCGACGGATTACCGCCATACATAGTAGAGCAGTATTATCGTCGGTCGCAGGAGGGAGTACCACCACCGGACGATCGAACTCCTCCACCTCCTTGATGTATTGTATTTGAATAGTTTTTAAATTTGAATATTTGTGGGAATTTTGGATATTATAACGACGGATATTATTTTTTTGATTTTTGGATAATTGGTGTGTATTTTATATTTGTTTGGGTGATGCATATTTGTGATGCATTATATTCGTGTGTGATTTATATTGGATTATATATTGGTCTATGTGATTGTATATTATGATTTTCCGATGTTTCGGATGTTGTGTGAACAGGGAAAGCTCTGCAATTTTTTTTAAAAGAATCTCAGTTAGCGACGGACTAGTGACGGATTGGCGACGGATAACCTCAGTTACCGACTACTATTTCGACGAAAAATCCGTCGCTAACTGGAGGATTCCTAATATTTTCCAGTTAGCGACGGATAGCCGACGAAATATCTTATCTAACGACGACTTGTCGACGGATTATCCGTCGACAAGGTTCTGATGGTATGAAAGGTGCATAGAACCTTAGCGACGGAAAAGTCGTCGGTAAGCCGTCGGTCTCTCGTCAGCTTTTACTTTGCGACGGATAATCCGTCGCCAAATGTAGCGGCTAATTTGCGACGGTTTGGCGACTAAGTCCGACGGATTAGCGACAGAATATCCGTCGCTATGGTTCTGGAAAGGTCAAACATATCCAGAACCGGGTCGACGGGTTATCCGTCGCGATTCCGTCGCTAAGTCGTCACGAGGTAGCGACGACAAGCGACGGAATTGCGACGGAACGATACTCTCTGATACACAGTAACGATCGCTTTTTGACGGACTAGTCCGTCGGTAAGAGTCTCTATAATTTACTATCTGATACTTGAATTCGACAAAAAAACGTCGGTAAGCCGTCGCTAATGTAACGATTACTGTCGACGGAAAACCGTCGCTATTCCGTCGAGTGGCGACTACCTAGCGACGGATGTTTTTTAACGACAAGCTGATTGCCGACGGATTGTTTTGATCAAAATCCGTCTATGATCCGTCGCTAATCTGTATTAGCGACGGATGGGCGACGGATGTAGCCGTCGCTAAAACAACAAATTTTGGTAGTGAAGAAGCAACAAGAGAAAGTATGTGTTTGCGATCAATCATTCATCATATAAGAGTAAATTGTCAACTACTCACAGTTACAGATGAGCCTACAATAATATAAAAAGACAATACGATTTGCATTACACAATTCCAAGAGGGATTCATCAAAGGAGATCGAATAAGCAACTTCCACCAAAATTATTTTATGCACATGAGCTCTAAAGGACGAAAGTGGTCAAACGAAATCAAGCAAATCTATTATATCGAGGGGGAGTATGACTCATGAAGAATATTTTTGAGTTTTGCGCGTTGTACTCTTTTTCCTTGACTAAGATTTTTCTTAGTAAGGTTTTAACGAGGCAACAAATGCGCATACACCACCAACTAATTAATAGTAAATATCCAGGGGGAGTGTTGTAAATATGGATAATTCACATTATTATTTGGTGTACATAACCTATGTCTTTTGGTTATCCATAACCTATGACATTTGGTTATCCATAATTTATGTCTTTTAGCATTTCTCCTTTAATTATCATGATGATGTTAAACCTCCATTGTAAGCCTATATAAAGGACTATTCTCAAGATGATTGAGACAAGTGAATGAAGAAACAATTTTTTCCATTTTTTATCTCCATTTCTTTGCTTTACAATAGAAAATATTTTTTTAACTGTACATTGTGTCCAGTTGTGTCTGTCTCAAACACTCAAATGTGTCCATCTATGTGTCATGAGTCCACTGTGCCCATCTCTGTGTCCTGAGTCGCATTTTCGTGTACTCGGCGAAGGGTCGCGCCTTGCCGTCGAACTCAAAAACGGAGGTGGAGCACGTCCTCCGCGCCACATCTTCGTCGACCTCGAGCCCATCGTCGACCTCAAGCCCACCGTCATTGATGAGGGCAAGCTCCATGGTGATCTCCTCCTACTGACCTTCATGCATGCGAGCTGCTACCGCTGACATCCATGGCGAGCTCCTCCCATCGACCTCCATGGCGAGCTCCTCCAGCCGAATCCATGGCAACCTCCCATCAACCTCCATGGAAGGTGGAGGAGACCGCGAGATCCGTTCGTTGGAGGAGGGTGAGGGGGAGGAGTTCTCTAAGAAGAAGAAGAAGAGGGAAGAGACCTCTCTGAGAAGAAGAAGAAGAAGAAGAAGAAGAAGAAGAGGAAGAGGGAGGACCTCTCTAGAAATTTTCGTTGGAAAAGAGGGAGGAGAGAGAAGAAGAAGGGGGTTGTCACAAAAAATTTGGAGGAGAGAGTGGAGTGTGAATAGTGCTCCCACAGAAATGAAGTTGAGAAAAGTACTTTTTTCTACTCCTTAAAACTACGTTTAAACATGGGTTCTGGAAAAAAAAATTCAGATATGAAATTTGAAGGGGAGCCAACCAAACACAATTTGTTTCACTTTTGATGTTTAAACACAAAATGTCGGGAAAAAAAAGGCTAACAAAACAGGCCGCATGTGGCTTCTAATCGATTTAATTGAACCATATTTTTCCAAATGTACTTAACTACAAAACCACATAGCATTGAAAAAACTTATTAAATTATGACACAAATATATTTATAGGGAAAGAAAGTATGAGAATTAAGTTGATTGGAGACTTGAGATTGTTATGGATATAGGAGATTTAAGATTAGGATTGAGTTTGGATTAAGCTTATATAAATATGTATCATATGATGTGGGATAGTTGTCATATTTTATGTGATTTTTTTTGACTCAAATCAAAAATCAAATTGTCTTTCCAAAACCGCAAATCAAAACAAAAAAAACTATAATTTTACAAGTCAAAATATGCTAACAGCACTATCTTCCCAAAATCGAACCGGCTAGTCTTATTGGTTATGTTTGGTTTGTAATTTTTAACTACATACTACTAATTCTTAGGTAAATTATAAGGACACAACACATTTTACTCAGGGCTGTCCAAGTGTTAGTTTTTCATTATTTACAAGTTTGCCACTGAAAAAATTACTCAGGACTATCCAAGTGGAAGGTATAAAAGATAAGTGTTATAATTTTTGTTTCTTTCCTCACTCTTCATTCCTCACAAGAAGAAGAAGAAGAACAAGAAGAAAAAAAAAAAACAAGAACAAGAACATCAATTTTTGTAAACCTAGTTTATTTTGATTTTTTGCTCTTTTCTAATTTCTCAGATCTCTTTCTCCAAACCCTACTTTATTTTTCTTCTTCTTGTTTGGGAATTATGGATGAAACCCTAGTTGTAGAAGAAATTGGGTTATCAAATCTCTAAAATCTATTAATCTATTAGTCTATTAACCAAGTTTTCTTTATTAATAGAAGAATTATGCATGAAATCCTAGTTGTAGAAGAAAACTATGGAAGAAATCCTAGTTGTAGAATAATTGGGTTCATATCAGGACTGCCACAATTTCTGACAGTCCTAGAAGTATTGAGGACTGCCAGAAATTGTGGCAGTCTTGAAATAGTCTCGATGTACAACAGGACTGCCACAATTGCTGGCAGTCCTAGCAGTAATGAGCACTGCCAGGAATTGTGGCAGTCTTGAAATAGACTCGATGTACAACAGGACTGCCACAATTTCTGGCAGTCCTAGAAGTAATGAGGACTGGCAGGAATTGTGGCAGTCCTGAAAGGGACATGCTCTACAGCAGGACTGCCACAATTTCTGGCAGTCCTAGACATATTGAGGACTGCCAGAAATTGAGGCAGTCCTGAAAGATACTTGCTGTACAGCAAGTTCCTTTCAGGGGTTTATTTCAATCTTGATAATAGAGTGAAATATGCATTTTAGGATTTATTTCCATGCATTCTTTATGAGGAAAGAAGTATTTAACCTTTATTTTCATGCATTTTAGGGTTTCTTTAATTTTTTTGGTGCCATCGAAATTGGGAAAGAGAAGGAAACTAGGGTTTTGATGGAGATGGTGATGATGGAAATGGTGGAGAAGAAGAAGATGATGATGATGAGAAAAAAACTAGGGTTTTGATGGAGATGTGAGAATGGAAATGGTGGAGAAGAAGAAGATGGATAGAAGAAGAAGAAGAAGAAGAAGAAGAAGAAGAAGAAGAAAGCTAGGGTTTGTGAAGAGAGAGAGTGAAAATTTGAAATGAGAGTGATTTTTCGGGTTTGGGGGGGCTGTGGGGTTTGGACAGCCCCCTGAATGAAAAATTTGGACAGCCCGAGTAAAAGTTCCTCAAAGCCTGGCTAACCCTAATCCTGGCTAGCCCCGAGTAAAAAAACATGTGCCCTTATAATTAGCCAATTCTTACTGGATACAAAGTGCAAAAAATGACTTGAATATAATTTTATTTTTGAATGAAGTTACACGACATAGCCATTTTGTATAAAATCAAACCACATGTTCCACCACTTGTGCGGACTCCCGTCAGTTACAAGCAGTGATTGGTCCATGTGCAGCCACACATGCATTTGTGGACTTGTCAATAACACTATGCCGAAAACTTTGATACAGGAGGTATCAAAATTTTGGTACCTCCTTTGTATGACAAGTGGGTCCCCCTCTGACTTCGTAAAATGTGTGGATATAAAGTTTGAGGATGGGCCCACTTGTCATAGTTTTACTCACATACTCTTCTGCATCAAAGTTTTACTCACATACTATCGCCACTCTAAGCAAACTGCATGCAAGATGAGAGAGTGAAATATTATTCTGGTCTTACTTCATGGAGAAAAAAAATAGCCACTTTTCTAGTCCAGGTAGAAATGAGTGAAAATTCATAAATTTTAGGTATAGCTTTGAACATAAAATTAGGCAAATTATAAGGGCACAACATTTTTTACTCGGGACTATCCAGGATTAGGACTAGCCAGTCTTTGAGGAACTTTTACTCAGGCTATCCAAATTTTCTATTCAAGGGCTGTCCATTTTTTTCTTCTCCACTCTCTCTCTTCACAAACCCTAGCTTTCTTCTTCTTCTTCTTCTTCTTCTTCTTCTTCTTCTATCCATCTTCTTCTTCTCCACCATTTTCATTCTCACATCTTCATCAAAACCCTAGTTTTTTTTTCTCATCATCATCATCTTCTTCTTCTCCACCGTTTCCATCATCACCATCTCCATCAAAATCCTAGTTTTCTTCTCTTTCCCAATTTCGATGGTACCCAAAAAATTAAATAAACCCTAAAATGTATGAAAATAAAGGTTAAATACTTCTTTCCTCACAAAGAATGCATGAAAATAAATTCTAAAATGCATATTTCACTCTATTATCAAGATTGAAATAAACCCTAATATTTTTTTTTTCATTCGGGAATGTCGGCTTTAGGACTGCCAGAAATTGTGGCAGTCCTGAAAGGAACTTGCTGTACAGCAAGTATCTTTCAGGACCGCCTCAATTTCTGGCAGTCCTCAATATGTCTAGGACTGCCAGAAATTGCGGCAGTCCTGTTGTAGAGCATGTCCCTTTCAGGACTGCCACAATTCCTGGCAGTCCTCATTACTTCTAGGACTGCCAGGAATTGTGGCAGTCCTCATTACTTTCAGGACTGCCACAATTTCTGGCAGTCCTCATTATCTTTTATACCTACCACTTGGATAGCCCTGAGTAATTTTTTCAGTGGCAAACTTATAAATAATGGAAAACAGTTACTTGGACAGCTCCGAGTAAAAAGAGCTGTGCCCTTATAATTTGCCTAAAATTATTTGGTGCATCTAAATTTGAAATTTTTGACAAAGTTTTCGAAAAGAGCACAACTTTCTGTTGCAGCTTTTGGTAAATGTCCAGACTCCAGCAGCGCATGTGCGCAGATGCCGTACACGTGTGACATGTTGCCAACGAATGTCCATATAGTAAAATTTCGGGCTAATTAGTGTTTAGATCCTAAATTTTATATATATTTAAGTTCTAACATGTTCAATCGCAGAATTTAGATCTTAAATTTTTATTCTTTATTTTTTTTTTCCTATTATACTATTCCTTCATGTTTGATAATAAAATTTTCATATATAGGTTAGGAATGGTATAATAAAAAAAAGAAAACAAAAAATAAAATTATATGATATAAACTCTCCAATTGAACATGTGAAGGCTTAAATTCTAAACTGATATAAAATTCAGGAACTAAACTCTAATTAGCCCTAAGAAGGGTATAAGTAAATTCATGCGGTTCCTGAAAGTAATGCAGATAATCTTTATACTACATATATGCACCAAACCAAGCAATGCTTGGACAGCCTGATCTGGATTTTGGACCCGGCATCCTCAATATGGTACATTTTTGGTGCTCTGTTACAGCTGCAAATCCGACAGGTGGGTGGGTGTGGGATCCAAATCTAACCAAACCCACCAGCACAGTACGTCCAAATCTAATTCTCAACCACAAGTGGAAACAAAGTTGTGGAAACAAAGTTTTAGTAAAGGCAAAGGATAAGAACACTACAATAAATAATAGGGAACAACATAAATTTATTAAAATTTTAATATTCAAAATATTCTTTGAGAATTGCTGGAAGACTTTAAGTATATATAAGAAAATTGACTTCTTTCTCTCCTTTCAAAATCCTAAATTTTAATTCACATTTTTTGAATAGTTCCTTAAGTAGATAGTCTCATTTAAAACTATTTCTGGAGTTTCGAACTCCATTAACGGAGTTTCGAAGCTTCAGAATCAAAGCACTGTCAAAATTTTGACAGTCCTAACAATAGATAGGACTGTTAAAATTTTGACATCCTGCAATTGTTAGGACTGCTAAAATTTTGACCCTTTTTTCTACAATATTCTCTGTATTATTATTGCCAAAATTTTGCCAATCCATCATCGTCCACAACAGGACTGTGTCAATTCCTGTCATTTCAAAACTCTTATAATGGATTTAAAACTTCATCTTAGAGGTCCTAACAAATGTTAACCCCTAACAAAAATGACTAGACTTAATAAGTCGAAATATAATCATGTATTGTGCTGATGCCTAGCCAATCAGGCACAAAACCTAACAAAGGTTTCACCCCTACTACCCAATTGTTCCCTTGCAGTGTGCATATATACTCTCTCCCTACCACAGAAAGAAAATTTACAATTTATTCCCTTTAACATCTTATTAAAAGAACAGCATCACATTCAAATCTCACACAGATTATACAAACTGTATCGTCACATCGTATCTTTAGAAAATGTTAGGGCAAGAAAGGAGGCTACTGTTCAGTACAGAAGATAGAGAAAAACGCTTCTTGAACTTCTACCACTTGGAACTAACTTACATGGTGAACAGATTCCTTGTTCCATGAGTACTAGTATATCACTTCTTTCCGCATAGATAGATGCCCGAAGCTATCGCGATCCCAGCCACTGCGACGCCAAGAGAGACGAAAATCCTCCTCCTGCGCACTCCCATGCTTTGACTAGGCATTTCTAGCAAGTGCTTCACCTGCAAAAGCGCACCAGTGAGGTTCACTTTGGATAGTTCCTTTTCAGAAAGAATTTAGAAGGGGTTGGTGCAAGCAAAAGTATAATTCTGGTTTACACAAAGTTACAATGCACACTTTCTATTATACGTGTTTGGTCATGAACTTTTACCAGTATCTGAGTTGGGCCAAAAATGTGTTCAGCTATCAACAAGGGGGCAAGAATCCAAGGTTAAAATCGGATCGTATTGAAAGAGAGGTAGACTTAATTTTGATATTCTAAGAACAATCTGGAAAGGACCCATAATGTAGTAGTTCCTAAATGTTTTACAGAACACAGCAACCATGACAGTCTCAAAGGGTCACTCATTTTTAGACAATTTTGAGGCATATTTTCTTTTAATAAAATTACAGACGTATATCCAAAAACAGTGGTTATCCCCCAACAAGGATAATGATTTAACCACACTGACCTCAATAGGCTGCTTCCAGTGCTTTTTTATTCCTGCTAAATGTCCTTTGCCAACCACTGCAACAACCGAAGAATGTTCTCTAGCAACCTTTAACAGTGTTGACGACATGTATCTGGATACAAAGTAAGAACCTCTTGACTGAATCAAAAATAGATACAAAAAGGCATATGTACTTAAATTTAAAAAGCATTATTTAGTCGACTCGGGGAGAATGAAGCTACCAAAAGAGTGGTTCCATATCAGTACCTCGAATGCAAAAGCCAGCATGCATGTAAATGTTATTAACCGTGAATACAGATAACCATACAAAGTGGAGGACCAATTAATAAATTTATTATCTTACATAATGTACATGTTAACTAAAAAAAAGCTTTATGGCGATGCCAATGCCAATGCCAATGCCAATGCCAGAGATTTTATTTTTTCTTTGTACATTTCAACTGAAATGAGCTTAATGGCGCCTGGAATTTGTACAGTCAGTATGTATGTTTAGTTTAAATCACATTTGACTCGTCTAATGTTCCCTTGGCAGTTCTGTTTTATAGTCAAATATCAATATAGCATGTACCACTCAGCAGATAAGGATTCCTAATTTATTTGAGATGTCTCATAATAAAGCCAAATGTAGGTTCATGAAATCCAACCCAAAATTAGAGCAGAAGGCATTCATGTCATTTTATGTTCTGCACAACATTTTTGGAGAAAACTAATTTTATGCACATGAAGGATCACAAACATAAACAAAAAAAAGTCTCAATCCCAAACTTTGGGCAATCTTATAAATTTCGATAGGCGGGTTCAGTGCACCAAAGGGGCGCCTAGCACCTTACATCCATATATATTATGTATAAGTTAATGAAAAATTGAAAACACAAAACATCTTTGACAATTTGGCTAGCAGTGAGAGTTCTCTGCTCTCTCTTGGGGGTCAATGGTTCGAGTACTATAGCAACACAATTTTTTTCTACCGGTGTCAAAAAAAAAAATTATTTACCCAAACCGTAACCCTAAATCAAATGGGAGGAGAAAGAGACAACAACCTCCGGTTCCTCTCCTCTCCTCTTCGTAGAGGCACAAAGTAAGTTTTGAAATTATTTTGTTTTATTTTTTGACGTTTCAAAACCGAACATGGCCAAACAGACCGCCTAGGGCCGACCACCGCCTAAGAGGTTTCCGGTGCGGCCGATGGCCGATGAGTGCCTAGGCCGAAATTTAGAACACTACTTTGGGGTAGGCTATTTGAATTCTTTTCTTGACCCATTTCTCAGCAATATATATATATATATATATATATATATATATATATATATATATATATATATAAAGGGTACTTTGTATATATAAATTCTGAGGAGTCTACAAAGCAGATCTTAGTGGAGACTTAAAGTTCTCCATCACTTTTACATCAAATTCTATATTGTGTATCACCCCAATAGTGGGTGTAGTCACCGACTCAAAAATTTTATTGTTTCTTTCCATCCATATATGCCAGACCGCAGCCGCCAACCGAATTCTTGCTGTATTGTACCACTGGAAACCCTGATTCCTTTCGGCTATGATATCGGCCACCTCCTCCCTCCAGCTTCGAGAGTCATGAGTCTGTAAGCTGAACTGAGAACACTGATGTTGCCAAACGGATGATGAGAAGGAACATCTAAAGAATATGTGCTTCATAGATTCATGGTCTTGCTTGCATAGCTCACACAATGGTGATGGAATCTGCACACCAAACCTCACCAGGCGGTCCCGAGTAAGCAACTTCCCAAGGCAAAGTTTGTACAAGCAAAATTGCATTTTGGAGGCCACCCTTTTGGTCCACACCACCTGTGCCAGCTCCATTGGAGGGTGAACCTCCCTAATAAACGCGTAGACGATCGATTGGGAAAAGATATGTTGTTCAATGTCTATCCACACCCATCGATCCCCATCCGTATTCTCAGTATCCACATGGACCGCTTCCATCTCCTGCCGAAACTGTCTAGTCATAGGGTGAAGGTCCACTCGCTACACACCCTCCCGTAGATTAGCGCTCAATCGGGCCCTCCTTCCCGCCGTTGGCAATGCTTGCCTACCAACTCGATCCGCCAAGCTCAGGTGGTTGATCCAAGGATCCCACCACAGGTCAGTAGTCTCTCCATCTGTCATCGATCTGGAAACAAGTCCCTTCAGAGTAGTCCGATGGGAGAGTAGGTTCTTCCAAGTAACGAAGTCGTTGCTATTGGCTCGTATCTCCCAAAAGAACTGGTCCTTCGTATACCTCCCATTCATCCATACCGCCTACAAGAAATTCTGGGTGAGAAATCGCCAAGCTTGTCTCACTCCCGCAGTCTCGCGCAGGATCGGCAAAGACTGTAGGCCGACACCTCCCTCCTCCCGAGGTCTGCAAAGAGTCGTCCAACCTATAGAATGTAGGCCTCCCCTCCAGATGAAGTTGGCACAGAGTCTTTCAATTTACTAATGGTCACAGACGGCAACATGAGAGTCTGCAACCAGAATCGAGCAATGGCATAGATGACAGATCGAACTAGCTCAATGCGCCCTCCAAAGGATAAGCTCTGGGCATGCCACCCCTCCAAACGTCGTTGTGCGTAGTCCACCAGACTTCGGCATTCGATCTCCTTGACGTAGTTGATAGATAACGGGATTCCCAAATATTTGACTGGTAACTCCCCCTTCTCAATACCAAAAAGTAGAGCATTCTCTTCCTTGTGCTGACAATGCTTGTTGAAATAGGCCATACTCTTATCCTTGTTCATCTGCAAGCCAATCAGTGAGCCAAACCGTTCCATGATCCTGTTCAAAGCCACAATCCTATGCCGTGAAGTAACCAGAAAGACCAGCAAGTTATCCGCATAGATACGATGGGATACCTGAGGATGCACCCGCTTGTACAGCGGGGTGATCTGGCCTCTATAGACCGCCACGTCCATGAGCGATGTGAAAAACTCCATGACCAAGATAAAGAGGTATGGCGATAGCGGATCCCCTCGCCGAAGTTCTCTAGAACTGCTGAAGAAGCCATACGGCTGACCCCTGACAAGGACAGAGAACGAGGGAGTGAAAATGCAGACCCGAACCCTATCCACCCAAGTATGATCAAATCCCACATAGCAAGCATAATAGGGCACACGAACTCCCTATTGACAGAGTCATATGCCTTCTGCAGATCCAGCTTGACACGTACTTTATCTCCTCCCGGTTTGTTGAAATCCCGGATCAGCTCATGGGCAAGAAGACTGTTATCAGCAATAGACCGTCCCTCACAAAAGTCGCTTGGTTACTAGACACCATGCCCTGCATAATCTGCTCCATACGTCTGCACATCAAGTGAGTGATAACTTTATATATAAAGTTGCAGCAGGAGATAGGCCGAAAATCACTAAGAGATGTCGCTCCTTCTTCGGTATAAGCATCAGAAAAGTATGATTGGGCTCCTTAAGCAGCTTGTCGTTGTCGAAGAAGTCTCGGACAATCTCCAGCACTTCCTCCTTCAGATTATCCCAATGGACTTTATAGAACTGACTCCCAAAACTATTTGGGCCAGAAGATTTATTCGGGTTCGCATGACGTACAATAGCTTCAATCTCCTCCATAGTCACTGGTGTCAGAAGTACATTGTTACCCAGAGGGATAACCAGCCTCTTGCAAACAATCTCCGGAAAGTCAAATAGATAAAAAGTTTGATTGTAAAGTGCAGTATAGTACCTGACTGCTTCCTTCTGTAATGCAGTAGCGTTAACCACCTCTTTGCTATCAATCCCATATAACTTAGAGATATGGTTGCAATGTTGGCGAGCCCGGACGATATCATAGAAGAACTTGGAGCACTTGTCGTCGTCCCGCAGCCAGCTGCATTTGGCTCGTTGAGCCAGCTCGATCCCTTCCAGTGTGCGTAGTACCCCGACTTCCTTACACAGGTCCTGCTCCGCCGCTGCAAGGTCGCTATTGAGAATGTCCTCCTGTAAAGCAATCTGCGCCTCCCGAAGCTGGTCCTCCTTATCTGTGAGAGGGGTATGTCGTGAACCTTTCGCGCAGAATTTCAAACCCGCGTTCACCCGCTTCAGCCTCTGAACCATGCGAAATTGAGGATTTCCCTCAACAGGAGAGCCCCAACCCGCCTGGAAAACCTCCGCATAGCCAGACATGCAGTTCCATTTATTGTTGTACCTGAATGGCTGTGCCTTTTGGAAGACAACCGTCGATAGATGGATGCAAAATGGCGAATGATCACTCATGCCGACTGGGAGGCACTCAGCAACCACATCCGAAAACATTGTAAATCACTCCCGATTCTCCAAAGCACGATCAAGTTGGCAAGCAACTCGTTTGTATGTGGCTTTATTATGCCAAGACCAGATGTAACCCTTTCTCTCCACCACCTATAGACCAGAGCGCAGAAGGCAACTTTGGAAGTCTTGCAGGACTCCGTCTGGGACACGCCGACCTTCCACTTTTTCATGACTGAAAAGTAGGACATTAAAGGCCCCCATCAACAGCAACGACACATGGAACTGACTCTCAGCTACAGCACTAACTTGGAAAATTTCCTCCCATAAAGCTTCCCGCAGCCGCCTGTCGTTGTTGCTATACATCGCTCCCAAGATGAAAGCCATCCCCCTTATTAGTGAAGGACACGGCAATCAGCTGATCTGACAAATGAATAACCTGCCAGCCCAGCTTTTGATGTCCCAACTCACCCAAATACGCGTCACCCCTCCTACCTCCAAGTTATGCACCTGACACCACTGAAGTTTGGTCCTACGTTGTAGCAATCTAGGAAACTTAATTTTAGTCTCTAGTAGCGCTACAATGGAGCAAGCTTTCCGTCTCAGCACCTCTCTGATCTCCTTCCATCTCCCTATCGCACACGCACCTCGGACATTCCAAGCTAAGATAGACATTTAATATCTGTGGGATGACCCCTCAACGTCTCCCGAGTTGCCATTAGGGAAAATAGCGTGCTCCATCATCTGACCTCCAGCCGCTGCGCCTTCCGGAGACGTCTCAAGAGGTGAGCTAAACCCGCTGAGATCACCTCCACTGTCACAATGGACCTTCTATCTGGGGTTAGCTACACAAAGATCTGAGGTGCCCGTAGTCAGAATTACTATCGCCTCCTGCCCTCCATCCTCTCTAGGTATTACCGTCCGACGCTTCCTGCTTGTGCTCTCCTTCGGCTGGTTGGTATGGTCTTCTATTACCTTTTTCCCGTCGTGCCCACCCGGTCGGCCCGAAGACTTGTTTCGTCTGGACTGGAAACAATAGCAGGAAGAGACATGCTGGCTCTCTGCACGGCGGGCACCCCCGGGAGGAGGGCCGTACGCCTGGCCACAGCGAGGCGCTCTGTGTGGACAACCCCGCTTGGGCCCTGATCATCTCCCAAACAGCAAACCAGCATACTACTACTCCTAGGTTGGAGGAGGACATGGCTGCAACGGACGTGGTACCACCCCCGGGTACTGGTCCAGAAGGACTTCAGGGGACCCACCCTCTTAATAATTAATGACGGTTATCGCCTGGAACGTCAGGGGTGCATACTCCTTAGGGAGATGGAAAGAGATTTATGGGATCTTACGCAGAAAAAAGTGTGACATCTCTGTATTGTTGGAAACTAAGATTAAAGGAGAGAAGACTATCCCGACGGACTCCCCCCCCATTGGGCCCAGCTACACAATCTGGCTATGCGACATGGCTAGGATATGGGTCAGATGGAATAACAACAGCTGGGATGGGGATCTGGTCTTGATGTCGAAACAGCTGATTGCCATCTCCTTCTCTAATAAGGGTAGATTTCGATTCTTGCTGGGAGCGGTTTATGGCCACAACGACAAGCGACGTCGAGAGGGCCTTTGGAGGGATATAGCCAGAGTGGCTGCTACTGCTGACTCCTTGCACCTTCTGCTGCTCTTGATGGATGATTTCAACGCCCTCCTTCACAGAAGGGAGAAGGTGGGAGGCAGACTTGTCCCAGATCAGATCTTGTATAATTTTCAGAGGTGTCTTCTCCAGTCGGGCCTACAGGGCTTGAAGCGTACTGGACACATCTAGACTTGGCATAATAAAGCTGTCAACAACAGAGTTGCTTGTCAGCTGGACAGAGCTCTGGGTAATGGAGAGTGGTTCCGCCGCTTCCCTAACTCTGTGGCAGAGGGCCTGGCTGCTGGGACGAGCGATCATTCCCCCTATCAGGGTCGGCTTCACTAACCGGCCTACTTGGAAGTCACGTCCTTTCCGTTACAACAACAGTTGGTTTCTTTCTGGAGGTTACTTGGAGGCTGTTGGAGAGGGTCTTCTTAGCCAGCAAGAGGGCACGGCATAGTACCGCATGGTCAACATCCTCAAGCACACGAAGAAGGCTATTCGGAGTTGGGTGAAGAGTCTGCCCAAGCCGTACCTGGAAGATAAGGAGGTGGAGCTCAGGATCATCCAAAATTCTATGCAATCAGATATGCTTAACGGGCCCTTGGCGGCTAGGGAGAAAGAACTAATTGGGAAAGTCAACATCCTCCGGTTGCAGAAGGAGATTAGTGCGGCACAACGCGCTAAATGCTCCTGGCTCAAGGAAGGCGACCGTTGCTCCAAGTTCTTTTATGACGTGATCCGGACCAGACAGCACAGGAACAGTCTCTCCCACTTGCTTGATGGTGAGGGCAAATTGGTTGGAGAGTCGTCAGAGATCCAAGGAGAGTATGTCAGGTACTACTCTGAGTAATATTTTCAGTCCATCTCTCTGTGTTTCCGGATATCACTACAAAGAAGCTGGTGACTCCCTATGGAAATAGCCAATTACTCGCGCCGATCTCTATGGAGGAGGTGGAGGCTATCATCATGAAGGTGGATCCCAATAAGGCCCCAGGGCCGGATGGATTTAGCAGTGGGTTCTACAAACGCTACTGGGATGCCCTAAAGATTCTGGTGCTTGAGGCGGTCCATGAGTTCTTTTCGAAGGGAAAGTTGCTGAAAGAGCTAAATCATACTTTCCTGACCCTTTTACCTAAGAAAGGAGCGACCTCGATGGCGAACTTTCGGCCTATAGCGTACTGTAATTATCTCTACAAAATAATTACGTACCTTATGTGCCGGCGCATGGAGGAGATTATGCAGGACCTGGTCTCTCCGAACCATGCGGCTTTCATCAAGGGGAGATCGATTGCAGAGCACAGTCTTCTGGCGCATGAGATGGTGAGAGGGTTCAATAAACCAGGAGGAGAGAAGGCGTGTGTGAAACTGGATCTGAGAAAGACCTATGACATGGTCAATAGTGACTTCTTGTGCCATCTGATGTTAGTTATAGGATTCGACGAGCGGTGGGTAGCAAGGATCACAGAGTGCATCTCGACTCCTACCTTCTCTGTCCTCATCCAGGGTACTCCGTATGGGTTCTTCCACAGCAACAGAGAATTCCGGCAAGGCGACCCTTTGTCTTCTTGTTCACACTCGTCATAGAATATTTCAACTGCTTGATGGATATGGCAGTTCATAGGGGGAGGCTGGTCCCGTTGTTCAACATGATCAAGCCCTCGGTTACTCACCTCATCTATGCTGATGATCTCCTGGTCTTCTTCCAGCCCTCTTTCGAAGGAATGACCACGATCTCTGGGATTATGGGAGAATTGAAAAAACTCTCCGGGCTACAACTGAATCGTGAGAAGAGCCGTGTCTACTTCAGCTCCATCTGCTCTCTGAAGGAGGAACGTGCGGAAGCTCTAGACGTTGATAGAGGCAATCTCCTAGTGAAATATCTAGGGGTGCCTCAGACAGTCAATTATGCGCGAAAACTTGACTGTCACAGTCTGGTAGAGTATGCTCAGAGGAGGGTCGAAGGGTGGCAAGCTGCTGGCCTGTCGTTTGGTGGGCGCATTGAGCTAGTTAGATAGGTCATCTCGACACTGGGACTGTTCTGGCTCCAGTCTATTCTAGTCCCGGTTGCCACCATCCGGAAAGTGGAGAACATTTGCGCCAACTTCATCCGGAGAGAAGAAATACACGCGATCTCTTGGGAGCAGCTCTGCCGCCCCCGGGAGGAGGGAGGGGTGGGACTTAGACCCATGCTGTCTGTCAGGAAGGCCTCTTGGTTGAAGCTGTCATGGAGGTTCATCAAAGGTGGATCGCTATGGGCTGATTGGATGCACAGTCGGTATGTGAAAAGGGACAAATTCTGGATCTGCTCCCTCAACAACAACCACTCTGTCACCTTCAAACATATTTTGCGCTACAGAGCTGTACTTAAATCATCCATCCGGAGAAGTATGAGAGATGGTGCTGGGACTGACCTCTGGCAGAATCCATGGCTAGAGCGTAAATCTCTGATTGATATACTGGGCGACCGGACACACAGGGAGGCTGGTAGGGGTTGACTTGCCAGCATATTATCAGAAGTGGAGTGTGGAGACCAGTGGTATACCGCCATACTATGGAGCTTGGAGAGGCTATCCGCTCGGTTGATATTGATCCGAATCAGCCGGCAGATAGTTGGACCTGGGATCCGCCGGAAGCTACAGAAGGCACGGGGGAGTTCCGGTTCAATAGCTGCTACAACCTTGTGCGTCGTTCATCTCCTATTAGCGCGGACTATGACTTCATATGGTGCAAGGAAATGGCCCGCAAGATGCAGTTATATGTCTACCGATTGCTACTTGGTCGGCTGCTGACGAGGGACATGCTCATCTCCTTTGAGATCCAAGTCCCCAACCCGAAGTGTATACTGTGTGAAGTGGACAATGAATCTATGAGACACTTGTTCTTTGAGTGCGAGGTGTCCTGATATATCTGTACTGAGCAGTGTCGCAGAGCGTTGGGAGGATGTGACACTGGCAGAGAGATTGGAGCCATCATTACCGGAATACGAGATCGCAGAGGGAGGGGGCATGTATGGTTCAAGACTGCCAGATTACGGCTTGCGGCCTCCGTCTGGCATGTCTGAAGGGAACGGAATCGTCGCATTTTCAAGGGGCTAACCATCGCTCCTATAGGCATTCTACGTAATATAGAATTTGATGTAACTGCTATGGCACCCTAAATGGGTGGGAGACAATCCAAGATTGTAAGATTGTATGAGTTGATTTTGGAATAAAATTTACCCTTTTCCAATATATATATATATATATATATATATATATATATATATATATATATATATATATATATACGAAGACGTTGATTACGGAGTATGGCAATAGTCTTCTTATGGCTCCTATCCGGATGGCGGAGGTGGAGGCGATTGTGATGCAGGCTGATGCTTCCAAGTCTCCTGGGCCGGATGGTTTCTCCAGTGGCTTCTACAAGCGTCATTGGGGTATCCTCAAGGTCCAGGTCCTTGCGGCTGTTCAGGAGTTCTTTGATACGGGCAAGCTCCTGAAGGAGCTAACCACACCTTCCTGACGCTAGTGTCCAAGAAGGAGGGGGCGACTTCTCTTGCTGACTTTCGGCCGATTGCTTGCTGTAATTATTTGTATAAAATAATTACTCATCTTATGTACAGGAGGATGGAGGATGCTATGCAGGGCCTGGTTTCTCGGAATCAGGCGGCATTCATCAAGGGGCAGTCTATTGCGGAGCATAGCCTGCTGGCTCATGAGCTGATTCGGGAGTTCCACAAGCCTGGAGGGATGAAGGCCTGTGTGAAGCTCGACCTGAGGAAAGCCTACGACACCGTCAACAGGGACTTCCTCTGTCATTTGATGGGTGCGATGGGATTCTCCGAGACATGGGTGGACAGAGTCAGAGAGTGCATCACCTCTCCTACTTTCTCGGTCCTCATTCAGGGTATTCCATACGGGTTCTTCGGCAGCAGCAGGGGGCTTCGGCAGGGGGACCCGCTTTCCCCCTACCTATTCACCCTCGTGATGGAGTATTTCACCTGTTTGATGGACATTGCGGTGCATCGGGAGAGGATTGTACCGATATACAGCAGGGTCTCTCCGGTGGTCTCACATCTCATATATGCGGATGACCTATTGGTTTTGTTGAGGCCTTCCATGCGAGGGATGAGGGAGCTTGCGGCAGTGATGGAAGAGTTCGGACAGCTATCGGGCCTTCGGTTAAATAGGGACAAGAGCAAAGTTTACTTCAGCAACTCTTGCACTTTGAAGGAGGAGCGGGCCCTGGAGCTTGGGGTGGAAAAAGGGGACCTCCCGGTGAAATATCTGGGGGTGCCCCTTTCCGTCAACTACGCGAAGGACCGAGAATGTCAGAGTCTGGTGGACTTTGCACAGAGGAGGGTAGAGGGCTGGCAGGCGGCTGGCCTATCTTTTGGAGGGCGTATTGAGCTGGTTCGATCGGTTATTTCTGCTATTGCTTTGTTCTGGCTCCAATCTATTATGGTTCCTTTGGCTACTATCAGAAAGATTGAGGGCATATGTGCCAAGTTCATTTGGCATGGGGGGATTCATGTCATCTCTTGGGAGCAGCTCTGTCGGCCCAGGAAGGAGGGAGGTGTGGGTCTGCGATCCCTTGTATCTGTCAGGGAGGCGGCGGGGATCAAGCTGGCATGGAGGTTCCTTCAGGACGATTCTCTCTGGTCGGCCTGGATGACTAGTCGGTATCTCCGGGGCAGGAACTTCTGGGTATGTGAAATTGACAACAACTTCTATGTGTCTTTCAAGCATATCCTGAGGAACCGTCCGGTACTTCGGACGGCTATTCGGAGGAAGATGAGGGAGGGAGGGGAGACGGACCTTTGGCTCGATCCGTGGATTTCAGGTCAGTCTCTTCTGGAGATTCTGGGTCCCCAGAGGGACGGTGTGGCGTACAGAGGTCTGACTTGTAGGCACATCATCAGTGGTGGGGTCTGGAGGCCAGAGGAGTATCGTTTCACTGCTCAGTTAGGTGAGGAGATCAGACAGGTGCAGATCACTCCTACGGCACTGTCTGATGTCTGGGTTTGGGCCCCTCCCGGCCGCTCGGAGGGTGCGGGGGAGTTCAGATTTAGCAGCTGCTACGACCTTGTTCGCCTCCACTTCGATGATATTGAGGAGTACGACTTTGTCTGGGGGAAGGGGCTTGCCAGGAAGATGCAACTGTCTGCTTATAAACTGGTGCTGGGCCGGTTACTCACTAGGGACCGACTACTTCGGTTCGGGGTCCCTGTCCCTGACCCTAAGTGTGTTTTGTGTGAGACAGAGAATGAATCCATTGGACATCTGTTCTTTTAGTGCCACGTGGCATGGAGCATCTGGGCAGAGCAGAGCCGGAGACACTTGGGAGGGGTTGGAAGGGAGCGGGACTTCAGAGAAATCCTTAAGTGGATTGGTGATTGCAGGGGCCAGGAGCAGAGCTGGGCCAGATGTGCCAGATTGAGACTTGCTGCATCTGTTTGGCATGTCTGGAAGGAGAGGAACCGGCGCATTTATGAGGGGCTGTCCACTACACCAGTGGGCATCCTTCAAAACATTGAGTCGGATGTACTAGTTATGTCCCCCTGAGTTGGGACTGTATCTCTATGTTGTAACCTATTGCGATGATAGTGGAATAAAATTTACCCTTTTTCCAAAAAAAAATATATATATATATATCCTTTGCTATAGCCGTTCAGCAAAAACTTTTTTTGACCTTTTAAAAATAAAATTATAAACCCCCAACATATAGTGACAAGATAAATTACGTATTTTCTTAACTCCACGTGTCCTAATTCCCAAAACCATGTCCCCTCCAACCATAAGCATGCCCATATCCATCCATTCTTAATCTGCCACCCCAATCAAGGTCAAGATTTCAGCATTTGCTGTTACTTGGGAGTTAGGACCTAAAACAAAGATCCAAGGTTTATACTTTGGAGTCTTCTCCCAAGTGTCATCACATATGTTATTGATTTTGCACATATGAAGATCTAGAACTTCTGCCCAACATTCTGCAACTATTACATAGAAACCATTTTCTTAAGAATCTAGGGCACTAACCTTTGAGGAGGTAAGTTGTTTGTAAGGGGAAAAAACTATGATAACTTTGAAGCATTATTTCGTCTTTCTTCTAGTATTATTATGTTTCCCCTACTGTATTTCAATGATGCACCTCACATAAAGTAGATAGTGTATGAAATCTAGGATCTGATATGTATCCTTGAAGTATCAGAGTTGCCAAGTATCTGAATCATATCCAACACTATTATGACACCTCCACTGAATTACTTATGCAACATGCACATGGATGCTGAGTAAAAGCATGTTTCACCCAGGGACGGAGCCAGGACACAAATCCAGGTGGGACACTATGGTATATGACCAAGTGACATGTATCGTGCGCTTTTCTTATTCCTGAGGTATCACATCAATGAGCAAAAATAGAATAGAACTTCCAAAGAAGGAGAGAAAGCAAAAGAGAAATAATATAATAGGAAATCTATTATTGTGAGCTTACAACAAATATAGTAATCCAAATGATAAAAAAAAAACTCATAAAATTACAATTGTCCCCGAGTCTTCATAATCTGAAATCGTTGAGTGACTACTTCATTATCAAAAACAATGATATGTGGAGAGCCAGATTAAAAATTTAGAAGTGAATAAGTAACAAATTAAAAATATAGAAGAAGTAAAATGTTAGAATATGTGGAGAGCCGGACTAAAAAGACTTACATTAAAATAAAATCTATTTTGTTGGTGGGTGCCATTATGGTCTCCTGTAGTTTTTTGGGGTAATCTCTTGTAGATTTAGTACTTTCAAACTACTGCATAATGAACATTTTCTAAGGGAGTTCAAAAAAAAATTCCCTTTATGGTGCATTTAATACCAGATTTAAGAAAATCATGTCCTAAAATTTTGGGATCAATAAATGGGTCTGGAATCTGTTGAGCGCACAATGGTTCTTTCTTTCTAAAATTAATTAACAGTTGGGTGAAAACCAAAGCTTTTTTTTAGTGAATTTACAAGTGGGTGGATATTGAGTTTTTCTTTTTCCTGGTGGGTAACAACCAATATTTAATGATGATTTTTCAAATTCCAGGTGGGGCATCCAACTGCCCCTACTCCCTCTGCCTTTGGCTCCACCTAACATTACTCGCATCTTGTAGTGTATGACACCATTTGCCCTATATAAGTCGATTTCATTTGCCCTATATAAGTCCATTTCATTTGAGCTAGAATAATATGTGGACAACAACATTACATACCAGTGGTCACTGCGACATCCTACAATAAACTGATTAGTGACATTAGTATTTGACAATTATATGAAAACGAAAATTAATCAAGCAGTGTACAACGCAGAGAATTCAAGTTCATGATGAACAACACAGTTATTACACACACACACACACACACACACACACACACACACATATATATATATATATATATATATATATATATATATATCACACACACACACACACACACACACACACATATATATATATATATATATATATATATATATATATATATATATGAGAAACGTGACTACTATGTCATAGCAGTGAATTTCTTGCTAGTACAAATATATGTTATCTTTTCCTATTAATCAATGTGTCCAATATGCTCCCATGTGGTTCTGAGTGCTAGATCAACTAGCTAGAGACGTGTCCACCACAATAAATTCCTGCTATGACACACACACACAAACACACATGCCCACAAAACATATAAAATGTTGTTTGGAGATGTTTGATTTGAGCATACAATTAAGCAAGGTTGTAAAAGGCGCTAGGCGTTAGGCGGGCGGCCACCCACCGCCTAGCGCCTAGGCGGCCTTCTAATATTAGGCAGTCGCCGCATATATATATATATATATATATATATATATATATATATATATATATATATAGGAATTAAAAATATATCCAGACTTTCATTTTCACTGACACATTGTTATATATATTTTTTTTCACTGACTCACTTTTGTTCTTTACTGTGCAATGGATGTAGCCCATAAAAATGGCACTGTGCATGCATATATTATTCTCGTGAACGCCAAAAAGTTAAAAGGAGACAGACGAGTGAAGAATGAAGAAGAGTGAGAAGAAGAAGAGAAGGGAAGAGAACTCACCTGGGTTGGCTGCTCGTCTTCTTCTTCTTCTGGCTGCTGCGTCTTCTTCTTCTTTTCTTCTCCTAAAAATGGCACTACGGCTGCTAATGCTTCATTCTTCTTGATTTAGGTATATTTAGGGTTATTGGGTTTCGGGTTTCGGGTTTCGGGTCGGATCCTTAACTTTAAAAAAAAACCAGGCGGCTGCCCCACCGCCTCGAGCCGCCTAGGCGGCCGCCTAAGGCCGCTTTTTTGGCCGGACCGCCTGGGAGCCGATTCCAGTAGAATCTTGGGCGGCACCTAGCCGTCCAACGCCTAGGCGGCGCCTAATTCCGCCTTTTAGAACACTACAATTAAGCCAGTTTCTATTCACGTAAATAACTAAATACACGAGCCCAATCCAGTAAATAGTTCATAGAAATTGCTACGACTAAAGTCACTAAACTATGGTAAACATTGTCATCATGGCATGATTATGAACATCGGAAAGATTTGGATGTGATAAAACATGATCAATCAAAATCTAAAGTGGAATAGGCGAGGTACATATTCCATAAAATTATATAAGTTTCACAAGCTAGTAGTGATTTACAGATAGCAACAGCTTAAACATATAAACCTTGAATTTCATTAATAAGAAGATCACAGGTAGAAATTCAAAGAAATATGAGGGCAAAAGCATATACTGACAGATCCTCTCGTATACAAGTGTCTCCATAAGAGTAGGGAATGCCCTGCTCATCTCTTTTATCACAAGAGTTAGCATGTCATCATCATTCATTTCCTTCAACTGAAGAAAACAAGCACAGCCATGTTATAAACAACAGCAGGAAAAACTGAAGCAAATCAACAATATATGGAGAAACATTGTATGGTATTATATTATTCCTTTAGTACATAGCTCCAATAACAAACACAATGTGCAGCACAAAATGTTCTAACCATAGAATACACTGTAGTTAAGTCATGGTGCCAAATGCAATATAGACATCCATGGTCCCCCTTTCAGTTCACCATGATCTTCATGACGAAGAAAATTCAACTATTCTGGTTGCATTATGGATCCTAATGAACCTTTTGTTAACAGTTGAAACTTTATTTACATAAATAACAAAGCCTTTAACCCAAACTTCTTTTGGGTCAGCTACAATGAGCCCATATCTTCCATTAATCTTAGATACGGGCCCATTCCTCTCTCACTTGAGAAAAATACATCCTATTTTGACAGCCTCAAACCAAGCCTCTTATATCTACAACTAGCTCTAAAATAAACTTTGACAAAAAAGGAGACCTGCTGCCAGCTTAAACAATTTCTCCAATTTCTATTCACCAGCAGCAGCACTAGTCTCCTTCATCAATGTTTAATATTATAAATAATATAACCCTCGTTCCTCACCAACACTTCAGATTTTTGCTGCATTAGCATAGCCGGGACTTTAACATGGTTTTAGAGAAACCCAAATCTCTAGGCATGCATTTTAAGCATATTACATCATCATAATCATAATCCATTCTCCCATCGGAATGGGGTCGGCTATGGAGCATAAAAAAACTTCATACAAGATTTGACAAAAATTATGACTGGTTGGCGACCTGACATCAACCCTCTATGTTGGTGTCAAATTCCTAATCAAGGCAGCTATGAACATAAAAGGATCATACCATAAAACCTAGGTGGTCAGTTGGCACGTAGGTAGACATACACTTATGCAACCAAGGAGCACCCTCCAAGTTCCTCTAGACTTTAAGGGGATTACAAATGCAAATACAAATTATACTGCTACATGAATCACTCTCAACACATAAAAATGGGTTTCGGCCAACAAGGACGTATTGAATAGTAGATATATATAACCCTCACCAACACTATAGAGTGTGGGATGAGGGTTTTATATTTATACTTCTAAAAACCAATAGCATTGCTGCATTAGTTCAAAGGGAAAAAATACAAAGGAAGATCATTTCCATTAAATCCGACAGAAATCTCTTTAAAGAGTCAGATCAGTTCCTCTAATGTCATCATACCTATTGCTTACAGTTATTTTGCTATCCAACGTAAAACAATAATTAGCTGCAAATAAAGGCAAAAAGAGGCAAAAGATTGGGTGAAGTGCTTCAACTGTGACAAGAATCATCAATATGCTCTACATTGTCCGGAGGTGTAGAAGTATGCACGAATCCTTCTCTCGTTGTGGTTTGTAAGCTAGATTTCGTAGCTACTGATTTTACTCTGGGTTGTACATTCAGGTGCCAGTGGCCATATAGCGAGAGACTCAGATGGATTTGTAAAGTATCGCCGGGTACCTACCGGGAGCAAGAATATCTACATAGGGAACCACTCGTATGTTGAGATGTTGGCATAAGGATGTACTAGTTGAGACGATCTTGGATCCTAAATAAAGTACTTTATGCTCCACAGATTCGACGGAATCTACTTTGAATCTACTTTCTGTTACTGCACTTCTAAGTTAGGATTTGATGTTAGATTTAGCGGTAGTTTTGTTAGTTTCTTTTGGATAATACTTTATACGATTAGGAGGTTTCACGACTATGATCGAGAAACCCAGTTCAAACAGCACAAGGATGTACTAGTTGAGACGATCTTGGATCCTAAATAAAGTACTTTATGCTCCACAGATTCGACGGAATCTACTTTGAACCTACTTTCTGTTACTGCACTTCTAAGTTAGGATTTGATGTTAGATTTAGCGGTAGTTTTGTTAGTTTCTTTTGGATAATACTTTATACGATTAGGAGGTTTCACGACTATGATCGAGAAGGCGTAGAAGGAACCCAGTTCAAACGCACCGAAGGTATATTTTCTATTACTTTTGCTTAAACTCCTTTCGATGCCGTGACCCATTTATCAGTTACAATAGTCAATACACACATTCATACCTCTACAGGAAACCCTAGAATGCATCAAATAATCCTCCTTGAATCAAGCAGACAACTAAAGTTCCTAAAATAGCCTGATCCTATCAACTGCCCTCATATGACCGGTCGACCAGTCTGGAGTAGTCTGATGTGTCGATTTGAGAGGCATCTAATGTAGAGCCCCGTCCCAACATCGTGTCCCATTCCTCGTTTGCGATGCGGAGAGCACGGATAAGAAACATTGTCGCTATCGATTGGTCGGGACCGGTTAAATCAAAATCATTTCCTCGTTATGGGTCGGCTTCTTCGAAATCAAATCTCATATTCAGCGAGCAGCATTTCGAGGAAAGACTCGGCGGCTGAGTCGGAAGAGACCTCCCGTTGCTCTAGTTTTTATGTCGCACTTGCTTCTTTGGCGTTGATTTTATTGAATATGTTTTCGTGAATGTTTTTGATGGATTTCATTGCTTGCATTCTTCGAATTTCGCACTTCATATCGAATCTTAGAGTAAAGGAAAGAGTATTGATCGTTTGCTTATGCGATTTCAGGGGATCGCATAGGCGACGCTCAGCGCTGAAGACCTCGTTCCCTCTTTCCATTCAATCAACGGTGAGTGGCTTGACCCTTCTCACCTTGACCCTCTTGTTCTCTAATCAGTCGACGATAGCGATGAATGAATGATAGATGTAGATGCACATACACGAGTTGAAATGCTTAATTTCATAGTAGTAGATCATAGAACTGTTACATGCCTTCTTATGTACATCTGTTATAGAACTGTCATGCCATGAACTGCTCCATGCTTACTATTATGCATGTCATAGAACTGTGTTAAGCGAAGACTGAATCGTTGAATAATTGTTGCCACGATAAGGCGGAACACGATGAAAGTGGTTAGGTTCTTACAAATTGATAGACCATGCTTGAGTAGCTAGTTTAGTCTAGCACGGTCATAGACAACTTGTGCACAAGGAAGTTAGTTCCTCGAATGGTTGCCTAGGCCAAGGAACCGATTCAAAATAGGGGAAACATGTATAGCAGTGGCTTAAGGAGCTTTCAAATAGGGTCGCTACCCGTCTTGAAATAATTGTCGTCTGACCCAGCTATAGCCCAATATGGCTTGATATTGCCAGTGACCTTCACATAAATATACATTGTCTTAGTGATTAATATTTATTGAACATGATAAGTTTTATACTACAACGTCACGTTCTACCGTGGATAAGTTCTATCGTAGCTTACATTGTTTACACCTTATCAACTGCTTACGTAAAATTTACTAGGATGGCTAGAAAGACCACTAAAAATATTGCATGCTTCAGCTTAACTTCTTGAACCAAATGAGAGCGTAAAATTTAATTAGTCACGCACCAGCACACGACAATGTACTGATCATTGCTCTCCACGGGTACTACAAACCAGGAGGAGCTTACCAACCAACAAGGCGACGCTCGGGTGTTTTGAAACCTTGCTCGTGTGCTCGAGGGCTTGAATCTATACTCTTAAAGGCTCTACATCAGTCCAAGGAATATGGCTTGACTCTCCACGATAGCAGGTGGTTTGAATGTTTTGGTTGTAAAAAGGAGATATAATGTATGGAACGACTATCTCATCAGCGTTCATTTTGTATTTGACGTAAGTTGTAAGCCCGTGCGGCAACCACTGTTATAGAGTCTTGTAAATGATGTTCATTATCAATGAAGTAACGTTTCTTCTATATCAAATGTATTGTTCAATTTTTCTGCGTACTCTTTTTGTTGTTGTGTTTTGGATAACCTTATGAAATTGTCTTGTGCGAGTGTAACTTAGGCTCACACGGCATCACGTCCGGGGGACAACTATCGATTCTTCGAAATCGGGACGTGACATCTAAAGTAGAAACTTCAGCCAATTTACATCTTGACCCGTCTAGAGTGGCTACCTAGGAAGCACGGACACTCCAAAAATGAGGACAGTGTCGTGTCAGACACCTGTTGGACACTCCAAAATACACTAGGACATAACAAAATAGGTGATGTGTCCGCATCGCGCATCCTTACCGTGTCATGTCGTATCTGTGTCCATGCAACACAGGTTGGCTACCCTCTGCTTGCAGCTTAAGATGTGGACTTGTTATCAGGAGAACAGACAGTCTGAAGATCCTCCCTGAAACAAGGTGTCACCTGCGTTCTAGGATATGCAATAAGCCCTCTTTCATTCAAAGGATGACTTGGTGAAATATGCAACACAACATAAACGTCAAGGTCAATAAGCCATATCAGGAAATTAATGGATATTAGCATCTCCTATAGAATGGAGTACTTCATGAAAGGTAAGGCATGTTGGTTTCTATGAGGTGGATAGCTGACATTTTTGCAAGTGCAACAGTATAAGCTGGCATTTAAAAAGAAAAGGAAAGGCTTACTAGTATGCTTTCTAGTTTCTATCCAACAGTACGGAAAAGTGCATGTCTCGCATAATCTCTGTCATCTCTAGTGTATAAGATCATAATCAACAGAACATATTGCTCCTTGTATTTCAAAATGACTCCATCAAAGACTAATTAAACAAGGGGATGTATACAAATTTAAGATTCCATGCTAACGTCATCCCTGATACTAATATAAGTGACAAAAGTATAAACGATACCAGTACAAGCAACTAGAATGTATAAGCCATAAATCAAAACCATTAAAATAACATCAAGGTGAAAAATCTAACCAATCTGTTTATATCTTCAGAACTTGGTAAAAACAATCCTTGGAATAGCAAGTAGTACACTAGCTTTGTTCGGTGCCACAGTGACATACTCCCCCATGTTCTTCTCAAAGTAACCTATTGCAAATGCAACAAAAAAAAGACTTTATTTGAAACTTTTGGTCGTCTATATGAATTCCTCTAGTTAAACATTAAAAAAAATGTGCAACTAACTTTTTAAGAGGTCTCAACGAGTGAGATATTTGGCATCACTTAGTTCTAATATATGTGATACAGTTAAATTTATGGGATTATGCTTCAGTTATAGCTAAAAAAAGGATGCAAACTAATTCGACCATTGGACTGGGATTCTACTAATGATATGAAAAATTATACACAGAACATGCCCTGCCCTATTCCTAACTCGTAATTCAGATCAAATGTTAAAATCAAGAATATGACAGAAATGCAAAGTGAATCGAAAATTCAGAAAACATATAACAGCTATATATCCAATCCAGGCCAATTTATTCAAAAGATTACTAGAGTAGCAATTTACAACACAAATATCAAATTCAAGACAAAACGTGCAGGATAGAGATCACTTCTGCTGGTTGTTAGACGAGAGAGCTTTTGGTGCAACAACTTCAGAGGAAATTTCCATATTTAGTTCAGCAACACGACATGCTTGTAAGCTACTAAATGTAGGTAAAATAGCTATATTTTGAGCCATTCAAAAGGGATACTCCAGGAAGTTCCAAGTTCCCTATAAAGGTTTTCCTTAAGACAATGATACATTTCATGTCACTAGTAAGACAACATAGCCAAAGTGTGAATTTCAGGAGTATTTCCAAAATCCAAATGTATTTTGATCTAAAAGTACAAAACCACAAACATAACAAGCAACATGTGAAAACCCCTCTATACACACACATGTGCACATATATATAGTAGAATTAAGTAATTCACTCGGCCGCATAATATCAAAACACAAATGGAAACACATAACTATCTAAACTAAAGTAAAGTGCCAAGCTTCATAATCATACTTCAATAGGACGATCACCAAGCATAACCTTGCCCCCGTAGCTCTGTGCTTCTTCAAATGCTACACGAAACTCGGCACCAGGTATAACCTCCAGTTCTTCAGACATCTAGAGAAAACCATATGAATAATTTACTAGCATAATAGTAGCTAAATCATAATAAGGTGAAATGGAAAAATAAGCATAGAAATGCCTTTGCAAGAAACCAGCTATAGAGAATTCCAAACAGGTTGTTATTTTTCTTCCAATTGTCTATCATTTCCTTCACAGTAGGAACCTGATTAACAATAATAGGCAGAGACTAGTTAGCAATTAACAATAAAACATTTAATGTTCACAATACAGGTTTACATGTAAGGATCACAAGTGACCAGGAAATATATAAGATAATAATGCAATTTACAGTACCATCTACTTATGTAAAATTGAATAGATTTATAATATATTTTTATAATATATCCATACCAAAATAAATTATACATACGTGCAAATCTCGGGGGGTCAAAATACCAACTCGTCTTGGGCACAACTCTAAGAAGACAACCTACACGATATGATGAGACATTAAGAAATGCAACATTAGTTATATGGGGAAAAAAACTAAATGTACCTGTAACAAAGATTATATACTAACGCAGGCAGCTAACCTGCTAAAATGATCCATCCATCAATCAATTGTTTGGTGAGTTTCAAGAGGAAGCACCTGCGGTTTCAAGTAACTGATGACCGCCTGAACCTCCATGCACGATTCCTGCATGTGACACCAAAAAGAACTAATTACTTTTCCTGTATAACAAACGGAACCATAATGACAAAAACTACAGAGCCTTTATACCAAATTTCTGGGGTCGGTTATTTTAGAATCTTTCATTTCATTCAGCTCTGTTAAGGATGTCCTTTATAACATTAACAAAAAAAAAAAAAAATCCTCCTTTGCGGCCTCAATCAAAATTTGTTTAGGCCTACCCTAGTTCTAGCAACTCGTCTGAATAATATCTCATCACTCCATAACCGCTACATCTATTGGTCTATGTTATACATGTCAAAACCACCTGAGACAAGTTTTCCTTGTCTTATCCTCAATTGGTTCCACCTCCAACTGCTCATGAATATGATCTTATTACATCTTTCAAAGTATTTTCGCTCATCCATCTTAGCTACTCGAATGGAAACATAAACTTGTGAGAAGTAAAGTCAGAAAATAGGCAAGGATACTGAACAAATAAAATTTTGTAATTAATTGAGTGGTGAAGTCTCTCCCCACCCCCACCCCCACCCCCTCCCTCCTTTTGAGTTTTTGGTCCCATGCTATGTAGTCTTCACAATTAACAGATGTCTAGTTGATAAATAGATGAAGTTTTAACTTGGAGGTCTTGAGTTCAAATCTCTTCGGCCACAATTATGCCTAATTTATAGTTATTTTATAACATGTTCATTATAAATTATATATAATGTACGCCGAAGTGGGATGGTCATTCCTCCATTCTTTGGCATAATGTGTCATAGATATGAATACAATTTCGAACCCTGCTATTTGGCCCGCAAGCGGGCCAGCCCACCGCCATGTGGCACTCCCTCCATTGGCAGGTCAACAGCGTGGGCCCCACGCTAACAGGAGGAGCCAATGGGGAAGTGCCATGCAGGAGGGCGGGCTGGCCCGCCTGAGGGCAAAATAGCTTTTTCCTACAATTTCTGTGTCATATAAATGAATACAATTTCCTATAGATGGTATGACCCTCTCATGCTCAAAGCTATCTTGGCTAGGAATTCGGCACCAATTCAGAGGGTTAAAAACCTTGTCAAATCTTGTATGGAGCGTTCTTATGCTCCATAGTGATTCCGTTCTTATGGGAGAAGGCTTGGATGGTGATGAGGATAATGTACGTCTAAATTATATATAATGTCCACTTAAAAAGTTTTTAGGTCCACCATGCTTCCAGTTGCATCTGTAATCCTAATTTAGTACCAGGAATAAACAAAATCACACTAAACTCGACAAACTAGGGCTTAAAATCAACAAGTTAAGAGTTCAAGCACGTAACTTTCCTCCCAAACTCATAAATTCAACACCGATAACACCATAATTCACTTGATCTGGTCCCTTATATACAACAAGAAGCTACGATCTTCATCAATTACTGCATAATCGATCAAAATAGAAAGCCCTAATCCACTATAACCGCATCGAAACCCTAATTTTTTCAGGATCGATCGATTCTCACCTTCGAAATGTGAGCCGTTCCGACCAGGTAGACATCGCAGGTCCCTCCCTCCGCCGACGACTCGCATTCCAGCGCCACCACCGACTTCGACAGCTCCGCCGGGAGAGCCCTCCTCTCCTCCCCTCCTCCGTCGTCCTCGCTCGAATTAGGGTTAGGGTTCGGATCGAGATCGGGATCCATCGCCGGAGGGGAAATTTGTGGAGGGGTACTGTGGGATCGAGTGATGATTTTGATGACGGGGACCGGAGCTTTTATACCTCTTAAAAAGGATACTTATTTTGCATGTTTGGACAACAAAAGTAGCAAATTTGTTCGTATACTTTGCTTGCCACCCCCTCTGAATATATGATGGGTTTTTGTTAACACGTGCCAACACATTGATAAATGTGTTCCGTTAACGTATAGTACACAGGGGTGAGCATTATTAATCGAACCGAATAACAGATTTGGTTCGGTTTTAAAAAAAATCGATTCGATTTCGGTTTTAAAAATACTAATTTTTTTTATTCGGTTTTGGGTTTCGGTTTCGATCCAAAACTGAAAACCGAATAAAAAACATAATATATATATATATATATATATATATATATATATATATATATATATATATATATATATATATAGAGAGAGAGAGAGAGAGAGAGAGAGAGAGAGAGGTATTAATTATAGGTATATACTAAATATATATAGGTATATATATAGAGGTATATACCTATATACTATAGGTATATAATAAATATATCTAGGTATATTTAGTTATTATATATATTAACAAAAAAACATAAATAAACCAAAAAACCGAATAAAACGAAAATCGAACCGATTTAATTCGGTTCGGTTCGATTATTGACCAATTCGGTTCGATTTCGGTTTTGCTTATTCGGTTTCGGTCCAATTCGGTTTTCGGTTATTCGGTTCGGTTGGAACCGAATAAACCGAATACTCACCCCTAATAGTACATGGCTTCTCAAAAAAAATATATAGCAAATGTTAATGTATTTTGTTAACGGGAGTCCTAAGGACACATGTTAAATATAAGAATTTTTTTGAGTTATACTCCATTTTTTTAAATCCAAATATAAGGTGTACCTCATCCAATTATCATAATGTAAAACATCCTCCACTTTTGACGAAAATTGTCTTCCACTGATGGTCAACTCGTTTGACCAATTTTTTTTACAAAAATACCCTCGCTTTCTTCTCCTAGTCCCTCCCTTCGCTGCCCCCTTCCCACTGCCCCCCTTCTCCCTCCTCCCCTCCCCTCTTTTTTCGGCAGCAACCCCCCCTCCTTTCTTTCTCTAGCGTTGGAGGGGAGAGCGGCAGGAGTAGCAGCAGCAATAGTGGCAGTGGAGGGGAGCTATCGGCTTGGGCGCGGGGCTGTCGGCTGGGAGCTGGCGTCTGGGGGCACGCGGACGCGGCAAAGAGGGAGGTTGTCGTCTGGGGGCACACATGCGTGACAGAGAGGGGGGTGTCGTCTGGGGGCGCGAGGGGGAGGGTGCTGCCGGCTGGTGGCAGACATAGAGGGGGCCTGCCGTCTGGGGTCAGGCGACGGAGAGGGGCTACCGTCTGGGGGGCGCTGGCACAGAGGGGGTGTTGCCGGATGGGGGCTGCTGACAATGGTGTGTAGCAGAGAGGGGGCTGTCGGCTGGGGGCATACGACGGGAGGGGGGCTGTCGGTGGGGATGGGGGCTGTCTACGGGGGCACGCTGCGTGGGGGTTAGGGGAGAAAAATAAAGAGGTATTTTTGTCAAAAAAAATTGCGCAAACGAATTGAGCGTCGGTGGAAGACGATTTCCGTCAAAAGTAGGGGGGTGTCTTACATTATGGTAATTGGCGGGGTGCACCTTGAATTTGGGTAAAAAAGTGAGGTACAATTCAAAATTTCTCAAAAGTTATGCATTAATTATGCTCAACATGTGCCCTTAGGGCACATGTTGACAAAACACTTCACTTAAAATGTGAATTAATAAATATAAAATATGCATTAATAAATGTGTCGACGGAAGTATCCATATAAAATACATATTTATCAATGTATTCACATATATCCATAACAAATTATAATTAAAATATCTATAACAATTCCTAATTAAAATATAAACATATATACAACAAATATTAGTTCAAATATATTTTAATATTTAAACTATTTTTCAAAAATATCAGAAAAAATTATTTTACGTGCAACACACGTGAATTTACTAGTGCTTAAATAAGTATTCCATTATTTGCCGAGTAGTCCAGTTTTACTGACAACCTCTGTTTTTATCTCCTATGTTTCAGAAAATTTGCTGTACAAATAATAAATTAATAAAAATTTGCTATAAGATAAGATGTTTTGGAAACTACCTAAAACGATACGTTCCGAAAGACTGTTTGACGAAAAATGAGCATGCTCAAATTCTGCTAGACGGTTTGTCGAAAAATGAGCAGCTTCTCAAATTCCGACATACCATATGGCTGAAAATGAGCGGGTCGGTTGGGTGGGTTGGATTATTGGTTTTTTTTGTTTGAGTTGGTTTGGTTTTTTTGGTTTTATGTTTTAGTTGAGTGTGATGTTGGTTTTTTTGGTTGATTTTTTTTCGGTTTGATTTATGTTTGTTTGTTGGATTGAGGTGGGCTATCTTTTAACCAATTGTAAGATTCTTCAACGTTACAATTCTCAATGTTACAAATCCAATGTTCCAATTCCAACGGCTATATTAAACTACAATGCTATGTATAAGTATCAAAGCAAGCAACCTCTTCTCTAATTTTTTTTATTCTTTTCAAAATATCTCTCATTCAGTAAGAAGCTCATCTTAGATTTTCTCATTCACTTCACAATATCTCTCATTCAGTAAGAAGCTCATCCAGTCTAGTTCGTTGAAAGATGAAGCTCCTCTCGTCCTACCTCCATTTGAAAGCTCATCTTGTTCTTAGCATTATCAAAATCTAACAATACTATGCTCGCTTGAGGTGTACTAAATGGGTTAGCTTATGAAGGAGGTTTAACTCAAGTTCTTTTAGTTGATCGAAATATTTCTACGACAAGAAAAAGACCATATTATGACGTTTGAAAAGAGTTTATTACAACGGTTAATTTATAAACGTTACAGAATTTTTGCAACAGCACATAATATGACGGGTATGAAGAGTTTTTGGCCTATCATAACGTTTTTTGGCGCTAAACGTTATGTAAAATTAGAACATATGTAACGATGTTTGAAGGAGCCGTTATAAAAGTGAATAAAAGTGCATATTTTGGCCGTTCGAACCCTCGCTCAACTTTTTAATTCCCGCGTCCCGCTCTAAAACCCTCCTCTCACTACTTCTGTCTTCTCTCTCCTCCTCTTTTCTTTCAGAGAGAAGTTTCCCAAGTCTTCACTCTTTCGATCTCTCCTCTAACTTTCTCGAGTCTCCATTCCCGCGTCTTCCTCCGCCACTTCCTTACTCTCACCCTCTCCTTCTCCGCATCTCCCTCCGCCTACCAAACCCTCGAGCCGTTGAGTATCTTCTGACGACGACAAGATATGTAGTTTAGGGTTACGTAAGGTTTAGGGTTCTAAGTTTTTTTCTAATTTCTGTAAGTTTAGGGTTATGTTACGGTTAGGGTTCTAATTTTTGTCCCATAGAGAAACCATATGATTTTTGTCCTAATTTCTTTGGGTTAGGGTTAGGGTTTGGATTTCTGTCCTAATTTCTGTCATTGTTTTTCCCTAATTTCTGTCCCATAGAGAAACCATATGATTTTTGTCCTAATTTCTGTTTGGGTTATGGTTAGGGTTAGAATTTCTGTCCTATTTTCTGTTTTCTCCTAATTTGTTTTATTCGACAAGTTTACGGTTAGGGTTCTAAGAGTTTTTTTATTAGTGTTGTGTAGAAACTGGGAACAATCAGCAGAAAATGAGCACATCTCCTTCAGTTGAAGGCATTGAAGGTATTGAAAAAAAGTTCATCTAATTTGTATGTTTTATTTGATGAATTTATGTATAACTTGCTCGATGAAGTTCTCTTCATATAATAAATTTTGGAATCTTCACTTTGTATGTTGTTATGTGTTGGATAATAAATTAACAAATTTGCATGCATACTTTCAATGACATACATTTGATATTTATACAAATGCTTAATTTTGGGGGCTCGAATTGAGGGTACCAATCCCTCAATTCGACGATCGACACTATTCATTTGATAATAAATAGGTGCATTGAGTAGTGGCTTCCGTTGAGCACGCTCCAATCGACGATTGACACTGTTATGGAATTGGTCAGTGCATTCTTGGTTGTCTACTTCCGCATTGAATTGGTCAGTGCATTCGCGGTCTGTGCATTCTTGGTTGTCTACTTTCGTTGAGCAGTGGAATTGGTCACACTAAGGGTCTGCTTGGTTACGGTGTTTACATCGGTTTTGTGGTGTTTTTGAACCAACCGTTTATGAAAATCCCTACTTGTTAATTTTTATGAGGCACTGGTTTCTGGTTGGTTCAAACCCCCCCAAACCGATGTAGTATAATTTTTTGTGGCATTATCAACACGCTAAATAGGTGGCTCGAATTGAGGGTACCAATCCCTTTCTGATACGTAGGACCTGAAGAGTTGGTACCAATCTCTTTCAGTTTGGTTTAGAGCAGGGCTGTAGAGTATTACAGAGAAGAAGGAGATATAGGTATGCAATGCACTTGAGAGTATCTTGTGAGTGTAGATAGAGGAAGGAATTTGTGTCAGTAATTTAGGGGAGTTGAATAGCATTGACATCTGCTGTAGGCAGCAGGTGATGAACCCCCTGGCTTGGTATGTCATTTGGGACACACAAGGATACTTGGTATTTGTATATGTTTATGTAGTAACTTACAGACATGTAGCCCTTTTTAATATCTATGTTATGTATATACATAGTTAAATGTATGTAATGTGTGAGGGTTTTGGGATATAAAGTTAGGATATAGATTCAATATTGAGTTAGCCATTAATGTGTGGGGGAGCTCGAGCCTTGGAGGCCCTGGGTTCAGACCTTTAGACTGAACTGGGCTTCAGTCTTGAGCAGGAGCATGAGGAATATCCTACTTGGGAGATGTTTTAACCTTTAGAAATGGTTTACATGAATGTGTATATGTTGTATGTACACCTATATAGATATATACATTGTATAGATATAATTATATATATGTGTGATACTCTAAGTGCAGGTGATGATGTTATTTCTGGTGTGTGATGTAAGAACAAATGGATATGGAAATTCTCTTCTAAATCCATTTGCAACTACCAGGCTTTGTTATTGCCCCTGTTATTGGAAACATAGGCAAGACACGACCAAGTCATCTGAAACATAGGCTATTCAAACAGAATAGTGTCATATTTATAGTGAAACATATGATAAAAATCTGATTCTATATAGATCAAATATTGAAATATCATGTTTGTTAGTCAAATACTGAAATATAGGGCTAACTATATGTAAAATAATCTAAATCTATATAATAAGTGGTTTATAAGCAAGATATCTTAGTTAAATACTGAAATATTATTCTTGCTAGTCATGATAAATCTTAATTTGTTATACAGATGGATAAATCTTGGATGAGAGAACACCTATTATCGAAAAAATATAGAGTAGGGGTTGAAGAATTTATAGAGTATGTTAAAGCTAATGCGGATGATCTTGACTTCATTCGGTGCCCATGTAATGACTGCGAGAATCTCTATAGACTGAGATTAGCTGATGTAAAATTTTATTTGACGACAATTGGTATCAATCCAAGGTATACTATATGGATATGGCACGGGGAAGTTGATCCTAATGAAATGCCATCATGTGAGGATATGCATGCGCCTATTTATGAAGACATGGACACTCTAAATGATGTAGCAGATACAATAGAGATGTTCGATGCATTAAAAGAGAAGGATGCTGCAGGAGATGATGAAGTGAACTTTCATGCATTGCTTGATGATGCTAAGAAACCTTTGTATACTGGTTGTAAAAAATATACGAAGCTTTCAGCGATAGTGAAGCTCTTTAGTATCAAGGCCAAGAGTGGCTGGAGTGATAAAAGCTTTTCAGATATGTTGACTTTGTTTGGCGATATGCTTCCGGGAGGGAATGAATTGCCCGCAACTACTAGGGAGGCTAAGCAATGTTTCTCAGCATTTGGAATGGGATGCAAGAGAATACATGCATGCCCTAATGATTGCATACTCTACATAAAAGAGTATGAAAATGCAACCCCATGTCCTACGTGTGGAACATCGAGATATAAGGTAAAGAAGAATATGTCTGAACAAAGAACGGAAGAGCAAAACAAAGGCATCCCAAGTAAAGTACTATGGTACTTTCCACCCATTCCGTGCTTTAAAAGGTGGTTTCGATCGGTACAAATATCAAAGAATTTGACATGGCATGCAGATGGAAGGGAAGACGATGGACAATTGCGTCATCCTGCAGATTCACCAGCATGGAAGACAATTGATGATAAATGGCCAGAGTTTGCAGCAGAAGCAAGAAACCTTCGACTCTCTCTTTCAGCAGATGGGATTAATCCATTTAGTTCACTCAGCAGTAGATATAGTTGTTGGCCTATAATGCTAAATTCTTATAATTTGCCACCTTGGTTGTGCATGAAAAGAAAGTTCACAATGTTGATATCAGGCCCCCAATAACCTGGAAATGACATAGATGTTTATTTAGCACCATTGATTGAGGATCTGCAGTTGTTATGGAAGGATGGAGTTGAGACTTATGATGCATATCGACAAGAATATTTTACATTGAGAAGTGTATTGTTATGGACAGTTAACGATTTTCCTGCATATGGCAATTTGTCTGGTTGTTGTGTGGAAGGATATCTGGCTTGTCCAATATGCAACGAGAATACTTATTCGGATAGATTGAAATATTGTAATAAGAATATTTATACTGGTCACAGAAGGTATTTGCCACGTAATCATTCTTTTCGCTACCAAAGAAAGGCATTTAATGGTAACCAAGAGTTCGGATCTCCTCCTAAACCATTGAGTGGGGAACAAATATTAATGAAGGTTGCTGGGATTGATGTTTCTTGGGAAAAGAAAAAGAAGATGTTCCAGAAAAAGACATCAGAGAATACATCAAAGAAGATGAAGAAAGCAGAAGTACAAAAGAAGTCGACACCAAAGAAGAGAAAAAAGAAGTACAAAAAGACAAAGTTACAAGTTGTTGGAAGAAGAAATCTATTTTTTTGAGCTCGATTATTGGAGATTTCTTCCTATTAGACATAACTTGGATGTCATGCACATTGAGAAGAATGTTTGTGATAGTATCATTGGCACCCTATTAAATATTCCTGTAAAGACAAAAGATGGAATCAATTGTCGCAAAGATTTTGTATGAATGGGCTTAAGAAAAGAATTGGCACCTCATAGTAAAAAAATGGAATTTATCTTCCAGCAGCATGTTATACATTATCGAGGCAAGAAAAAAGAATGGTGTGCGAAACTTTGCGTGACCTTAAGGTCCCAGATGGTTACTCTTCGAATATTAGAACTAATGTCTCCATGGAAGATCTAAAGTTATATGGTCTCAAGTCCCATGATTGTCATGTCCTAATGCAACAACTACTCCCCGTTTCAATACGTGGTGTGTTGCCAAAGCATGTGAGATATGCTATTATACGAGTATGTTTCTTCTTAAATGCCCTTTGTGTTAAAGTCGTGAATTTAAATAAATTGCAAGATATACAGGATAATCTTGTGGTCACATTGTGCTTATTGGAAAAATATTTTTCACCATCATTCTTTGACATAATGGTACATCTAATGGTGTACCTTGTCAGAGAGGTTGAACTTGGTGGTCCGGTTTTCTTCCGATGGATGTACCCACCAGAGAGGTTGGTATATTCTAAACTTTGAATTTCTTTATGTAGTAACATGATTGATATTTGCATAGTTCTTTTTATCTTTATATGTTGTATATTACAGGTATATGGGTGTCATAAAGGGTTATGTGAGAAATAAGAATCGTCCTGAAGGGTGTGTTGCACAATGTTATATCGTAGAGGAAGCCATTGACTTTTGTTCAGAATTCCTAGCAGATCAGGATGCCATTGGAGTTCCTGCTACGAAGAATGAGGAAAAACCTATAGGCAAAGGGACTATCTGTGAAGTTGACCTCTTGTCTTTGGACCAAGCACATCTTTATGTGTTGTACAACACAAATAATGTTCAACCATGTATCGAGTAAAGATGTCTATATTCTTTGATACTTTTTATATATAATTATTTTGCTTTTTACTTAACGATATTCTATTCGTTACTTGATAGGGAGCATGAGTCTTACTTGAAAAAGCTGCACCATCGTAGAGTGAAAAATGCAAAGTGGCTAGAAGATGAGCACAACCGCACTTTTATTAAGTGGTTGCGATCAAGGGTACTTACTATTCTAATATATTTTATGTTCTAATTATCATAATAAAATGATATACTAAACATAAAAAAATGCCAGGGTGAGGCCGAGCAAGAAAACCCAAATAACAATGTCTCTGATGTCTTAAAATGGATAGCTTAAGGGCCTCAACATAATGTGATAAAGTTCTCGGGTTATGCAATTAATGGGATTTGTTATCATACGAAATATCGTGATGACGTACGAGTCAATAAAAACAGCGGAGTGACTATAGTGGCAAAGACTTTGCAAGTTGCTAGCGCAAAGGACAACAATCCCATTCTCTCAAATATGACTTTTTACGGTGTTATTAAAGAGATTTGGTTGCTTGACTATTACTCTTTTCGGATTCCCGTCTTCAAGTGTGATTGGGTTGATAGCAAAAATAATGTTAAGGTCGATGAACTTGGTTTCATATTAGTCGAGCTTGGTAGAGTTGGCCATAGGTCTGACTATTTTATTTTGGCCTCTCAAGCAAAACAAGTGTTTTATGTGCCTGATCAACTGGATGATAAGTGGTCAATCATTTTATCAACTCTTCAAAGGAATTATTATGATGAAGACAATGACGACGAGGTCATTGATTGTCTTGATACAACTGAAATTTGCAACAAAGTACCAGATATTGAATCCTTTGACGTTGTTGATGAAGCGCCCTCAACTTTTTACGTGAAGATTGTGAAGGAACTTGGATTGAAAAGTCCAAATCTTATGTTTGACAAAATTACTTATTGCAACCTTTTTGTTTGAATGGTTGAACATTATGAACTGTTAATTTATTCCATGTGGTGGCTGAACCTTTTTGTTTCAATGGATGAACATTATGAACTGTTAAAATCATTCGTTTTCATTCGACTTAAATGTTTTTTTCCTGCTCGAGCTGGTATGTTACAAGAAGTAGGCTTTATGGTATTCTTGCATATTTTGAAGCTGACCCCGATTTATTATATACTGGAGCTGTATTTGATTCCACATTGTGATAGGAGTTGAGATAAATGATTGGAAGTCATTTTTGATTTTCAGTTAAGCTATGTTACTGCATGTCTGTACCTGGATATATAGTTTTAATTTTAGATAATGGGCTTGACCTGTAAATTATATTAAAAAAAGTGCTGCAGTTACTACTATAGTTATTACTTGTATATTGGTAAAAAAAAGTTCTGCAATTACTGCTACAGTTAAGCTAAGAATAGTGAATGGCTTTGTACATATTTATTAATCATATTTATGCAAAGTATTCAAACTTTGATGTTGTAGATTAATATGTAATTAAGGAATTATTGCTAAATAGTTTAGTCAAGATCAGCATTACTCACAAGCCAATTCAAGCTACATATTTGAGAAAAGGGTTAGTCTGCATGGCTTTGTTTGCTTCTTTATTGCTTGCTTCTTTATTTATTGACTCATTTAGAATAAATTATGCATATTTTCCACTGGCTAATGTTCTTCTTCTTTGTTGTCTCTCTTTAGCTAGTGCAAAGGCATGGACTCTTCAAATGTGTCTGGTTCACAAAAAAATATGTGGCCCTAAAAATGGCAAAGGGCCAGCAAAGTCCAAAAAAGTGAGCAAAATCAAAGACAATGAAGACAAGATAAAGATCTTTTATAATGATGTAGGGCAACCAATTGGCGAGGGGAAAAATGATTTGGCAACTTATTGCGGCATCACGGTGAAGTCCTTAGTAAAAATTACTTATCCGTCTTGGCATAAAGTGCCGGATTCAATTAAGAAGAACTTCTGGAGTGCTATTCAGGTAAAACATATCTTTGCAAGCAGTTAGCTTTTGTAGAGATTTATGTATATGCATATAATGATTCAATGTATATGTGTGTGGGTATCATATTAGTGCCAAGGATTTATGTTCAGTTAGTGAATGTATCAGTATTTTGAGTGTCTTGTGTTAGGATTTAGTGTTGTTCATATAATATGGTTGTGTGGTGTCCTATAGGAAGCAACACTTTGGCAGCAACACTTTGTCTATTAGGGTTAGGACCAATTGGCCATTCCATTTTGGCAATAGGCTTGTGGTTAGCCGAGTCCACTAGGCAATGATCTGCCTTGGCAGCATAGCCCTTGCTCTTGCCTATGCAATACAGTAGCAGCAAGGCAATATTTGGTTGCATTTGCAAGTATTTAGCTGCAGTAGCAAGTCTGTATTCATACTACTTGATGGTAAAATAAGTTAAACGATTCCTTGCCAACGATTATTACCATATGGCGTGTTGTTCCAACACATGAGATGGTGATAAGTTGGATAATCTTCTGCCAACAAGAAATTTCCATATGGCGTATTGTCTTTGACATACGAGATGGAAGTTGAGTTGGAACCTAGAACTAGGAGTCATTAGACTATTGTTTGTGTTTGTAGTTGCATCATAGGATAGGAGAGAACAACTGGATCACATCTATCAAAATCCCTATAATATAATAACACCGGTAAAAGCTGATCAGTAGTCTCGCATCTGTAAGGCCTTACGATGTCGGGGGTGAGTTCTAGCTCACAAACAGAGAACGATCCAGTAAATTCTGAAAATAAAATTGGAATTTAAAAGTTAATGCATACTAGTTTCCCACAAGATGTGGGGGGTCGGATCTACGGTACCGTACCCAATACAGACACCACCTGGTCCCGGATAAATGGGATTATTGTCGGAAAAATAGAGAGTGATCGTAATTCACATGTGTTCTCTAAATTTGCATAACCATGAAGAATAGTGTTGTGATTATATTGTAGTTAGGTCTTGTGCGATAACTTGTTGGATTAGGATTATATAGCATTTCTAAATGTCTTACAATAAAGGTATTAAGTTACATTTCTATATTCATTCAGTCCTACTGAATTTCATTTCATAATTCTTACCGCCTTTGACCGAGGACTTGCTTGTCGTTTCTAAACGACCTAGTATTTGTTTACTAGGGGAAGACGAAAACCCGAAGAGACGATGCCTCTGTATAATGAAGATGGAGAAGAATGAACATCGGGATGTAGAGGCTAAAAATTAAGTTATGCTACTCACCCTATCAATAGGTTGCGCCATATCAGGTTGCGCCTATATCAGGTTGCGCTTAATCAAGTTACGCTACATCAGGTTGCGCCCATCTCAGGTTGCGCCAACCTCAGGTTGCGTGAGAAAAATATGGTGCACTTTCTCGAGCAGCTGTAACGACATCATCATTGCCTGACAACTGACAGCACGTATATCAAGGAAAATCCGTTCGAATTCCGCACAACACGGTGCTCGAGAAGATTTGGTCAGCCAGCAGTTTGCGCAATGTGTCAGGTTGTGCGAGGTTGAACCCAGGCTCAAGTTACTAGGTTGCATCCCCGTGCAACCTGATGAAGCTCGCACAAAGCGATCGTCCATAGCAGGGTGAAGTGGTGCGCAAGCCACTAACTTCGTAGAATATGTCCACTATATTGCTCACGACCATGTACATCTCACTTAAATGATGTCACGTGTCCACAACAGTTGGTACAACCGCTCGCGCAAGTTGTTACATTATGCTCTGTGCAGCCTGATGAAGTTCGCGCAAGGTGATCGAATAGTATCTAGAGCAGGGTGATGTGGCGCACAAACCACTAACTTCGCAGAACATGTCCACTATACTGCCCACAACCACGCGCATCTCAATCAAATGATGCCACGTATCCACAGCAGTTGGTGTAACTGCTCGCGCAAGTGAACATGAGACGCGCAACCTGAAGTGCACGCAACCCAGAATAATTGCTAAACAGTTATTTCAAGAACTCTATAAATAGAGTTTCAAATCAGTCTCAAAGCATCACTAAGGATCATAATCTCCTGCTAAAGTGCTGTTGTATTCTCCAAAGGCTCGTGTCTTCGATATCACATCGTCCAAGGGATAAGGTGATCGTCTTCTGATCAGATTCCTATAGTTGTACTTTCCCAAAAATCAATTATACTCTTTTTGTACTCTCTCTCAGTTTGTAGAAATCAAAACCTCATCTTTTATTTTTTTGCAAACAAAATGACGACTCTGCTGGGGACGACTTTCTCCTCCGACGAGAAAGTGACAACTTAATGTGATACCGCGTCGATTGGCAAGACGCAGAAGACCCTGATCGTTCAAGTCGACCAGACGGCCTACGAGGACATGATCAATGCTGGGGGTGCCAAGTGCATTACTGTCGCTGTTAAGAGTAAGATGCGCTCTGTCTGGACTCCTAAGTCCTCGACGGCACAACCTGCTACATCGGTACAACTTACGCACATTACTGCCCTGGCACAACCTAAAGGAAACAGCCTTTTGGCTAACTCCTCTACTTCTCCAATTCTGAAACCGAAGGAGACTTTGTCTTGACACACCGCTGTCCAAAACAAAGAAAAGTGCCATTTGGGCTTTTCCTCCCTGGCGCAACCTGTGCCTGTTCCTGCTGTGGCACAACTTACGCACATTACTGTCCTGGTGCAACCTAAAGGAAACAGCATTTTGGCTAACTCCTCTACTTCTTCGATTCTGAAATCGAAGAAGATTTCGTCTCGACACACCGCTGTCCAAAACAAAGAAAAGTGCCCTTTGGCCTTTTCCTCCCTGGCGCAACCTGTGCCTGTTTCTGCTGTGGCACAACTTGCGCACATTACTGTCCTGGCGCAACCTAAGGGAAACATCCTTTTGGCTAACCCCTTTACTTTTCCAATTCTGAAATCAAAGGAGACTTCGTCTCGACACACTGCTGGACAAAATAAAGGAAAGTGCCCTTTAGCCTTTTCTTCCCTGGCGCAACCTGTGCCTGCTCCTGCTCTGGTACAACTTGCGCATATTTCTGCACTGGCATAACCTGTGCCTGTTCCTGCTCTAGCGCAACCTGCGCATATTTTTGCATTGGTGCAACGTAAAGGGAAACACTGTTTAGTGGTCCCCTCTTCGTTATCAAGCCAGAAACTTACTAAGAAATCATTAAATCAAGAAAAACACTCTTTGGCTTTTCCTCATTCTGCTCGGGTCGTTGACTGGGTGGAAAGTACTACTGATTGTGCTTTTGCACCTCTCGGCACAAAAGTGGATAGAAATCCTACTCTCCTTAACAGAGACAACCAAATCTCTGTCAGGAAGATGGGTTCTATTCAGAATGAACTTTCCACGCAGAAGGGTATTATGTCTACTCCAAAGAGGTCAGGGCAAGATCTACTGACCCTACGTATCTCAAGATCCCGACAAGGCAAATTGCTAGTATCTAAAGTAGATGCACAAGTAGCACCCCTGTCAGACTTGCACACCTATATCAATAGGTGCCAATTAGGGTCAACCTCGAGAAAACATAAGATGTATCAAGCGCAACCTGTACCAGTTGCTAACTTGCACCAGAAGAAGAATTATGAGGTGAAAAATCCTATGACTTGTGCTAACTAGCTTAGCACGTCCTTGTACACTCAAGGTACGGGACACCTCAAGAACATAAACCATGTTCCGAATATCATCAAGGACTACATTCCTGCAACTTCTTCTTGTCCTGTTAGTGATCTCCGTGAACTCTTAATACAGAAGCAGAAGGTTGCAAAGTCATCCTGTCCAACGGTGGTCCAACAACAAGAACATCATTACAATCACCATAATGAAGTTGTCATCAAATGCTGCTGTCAGATAGCCAAGCGGTCTGTCTTTGACCGTTTGAACTATGTTCAGACTCCTGAACCTATCCTAGTGGATGAAGATAAACTACTCTATGCTTCTGTCAACATGGCATCTCGAAGCACTGGGGGTGGAAAATATCCAAGACATAATGCATCCCGCAATCCCAGTCAACAGTACTTAGATCGGATTCATGAATCCGGCGAAGGAGTATACCAATATACTAGATCAAGAAGCCGAGACACAATCGGTCAAAGGGATCTTCCTTCCAACCAAGATTCTCTCAGTCAACAGGACACCCATATCACTTATTCTGGGGGTGATTCCTTATATGACTTTGATACTAATAGTAAAAGTTTCGGAAGGACCATCTTTTCTACTAAATCGTCTTCAATAGCTAGAGAAGTGACTGCTTATGTCGCCACAGAAGATCAAGATGCTTCCAGTTCTAACAATCAATAGTAAAGAATTGCTGCTTTGGAGGCTAGTTTGAAGAATATGGCTGAGATGATGACATGCATGGATGCTGTGATTATGGCACAACATACAGTTCCACCGGTTGTGAATCTGGTTCCGACTCAAGAACCTGTAATAACATCACCTCCCATCAATATTGATCTGGAGGTACAGTCTTCTCACATCGCTTCCATTTATGCGCATGCTATTCCAAGTTAATCTGGTGCCGGGGGTGGTACTTATCATGCAGTACCCCCTTCTAACATATCAAATCAATCCATTGCTCCACAATCAGAGGAAGATACCAATGAGGCCGTAAAACTTTTACGTACTCAATTTGAAGCTTTCAAATAGAAAGACGGCTTGCAGAAGCTTGGGATTAAGCAACCTCATCCCATAGAATGGAAGGAAGTCCAAATTTCCTCCAAGTATAAACCCCATACTATTATGCTGTTTGATGGCAGCATATCGCCAAGTCAATACCTCAATCACTTTGAGGTAATGACTGAGCAACTCCAGCCAAATGACGCTCTACTCACTAGAGTGTTTGTCGGATGTTTAACAGGTACAGCTTACGACTGGTACCGTAGTTTGCCAGATGGTTATATAACCTCTTTTTCTGGATTCAAACAAATATTTCTGGAATAATTTTATAAGAGAACAAATAACATGACTATATCTGCTCTCATTAAAATTAAACAACGACACAAGAAAACAACTGAAAGGTTCATTGAACGATTCCGTCGTGAGGCACTCAAAATGCCTCTTGGGACTCCAGATGCTTTGACTATAGACATTTGCAAATCAAACCTGTTGCCTATAATTAGCATGTGGACCGGATCGACATAGTTCCAGGATTGACCTTCATTCATAGTGAATGTTAGAGCGGCAGAATAAAATACTGACAAGTTCAAACAATTAGGTATTCAGATGCCTAACCTTGACAAATATGAACATGTTACACCTAATAATAGCGGCCGTCAGAACAAACGCAAGAGTAAAGAGACTTTGGCTATCAATATTAAAGGCAAAAAAACTCTAGCCGTGAACATAGGTCATTCAACACCTACTCCAACGACACCACCACAGAAGGCACCACGTCTGAAAGAAGAATATTCTTTTGATGAAGATGATGTCATGAGTATCTTTGATTGTCTGATCAAACACAATAAACTTTAACTACCAGAGGCAAAACGGCCAGATAAAGTGGGTAAAACTAACCACCCTAAATATTGTGTTTGCCACAGATTTATTGGACATCCGACTCGAGCATGATATATGCTCAAAGGCAAGATCCAGGAGATGGTTAATTCTGGCATAATTACTCTCCAACAAGACGAAAAGACTGTAACTGCTAATGTTGTCTCTCTATAATTTGGCAATTTTTTTGCTCAACTTGTGCAGGACGACATCATTTCTATCCCGAGAACCACTTTGAGATTGTGAATCTCCCACCTGTCCGAACTGATGGTCTTGTTCCTCTGTCTACTGATAAAGGGGAGATTATGTGGATCCATTCTGATTTGGTGGCTGACTTTGAAGCTCCTTCTTCATCCACAAAGTCTAAGAAAGCAACCAAATACAAGTCATGTCACATAATTTCGTCGGGTGAACATTGTCCTCCACCTTTAACTACCACTTTCACTTCTGCTGCAGACCCTTCTTCTTTCTCCACTTCTGAGACAACACTGTCAAAGTCAGAAGCCAAATATCAACCAACTTTCCATCTGTATAGTTGTCACGACCCGCACCCGGATATACGGATACGAATACGTGGGCCACGCCCAGCCTATGCCGCAGTATCGGCGGTAGAGCGCTGTCAAGTACTCTATACTAACTACAACATCTAGAGATCCATAACTAGAAATGTACTCATGTCACATCACAAAAACTAAGGAAGATAAGACAAGAAATAATAACAATATCACTAGAACAACTAGAATCTACAAGGATCATAAGACAGAAAGATAATGAAGGAACAACAAGACTAACTAAGGAATAACTACCAGGCAACTCACATAGAGGAACAGTGAGAACCACCTCAGCTAGAATCATCCTGCAGTCCAACAAATGTGGCACAACTACTCCTAAAATTTTGTCAACATATCCAGTCAGGATGGAACGAGCACAAATCTCAAATAACAGTTCTAGTTAGACGATATTGAAAATGTAGCAGTAAATAGAGAGAATATACGAGGTAAATAATGTGTACATGAACCATGGTAAGGCATGTCAAGACTGTAACTGAATATAAGAACAAGAAAACAGTATATATCATGTACAAAAATCTGGAACTATATCTATGTGAGTTTAGTATTAGTTTCAACATGTGATCGACTTAGAACCTGATACAATGTTTGGCCTGGCTAATCATACGTGAGTGTATGATTAACACTATACAATGATGATACAATAATACTATGGGATAGTGATCACATATCTACGCTAACACCCCCATCCCTGACTAATATAGTGGATCCAGTCATGACACGTCATGACACGCATTCTCTGGGAAGTAGCTCTCCTTCACAGGAATCGTATCTATACAATGAACAAGGAACAAGGAAGACTTGCACAAAGCATACCATATATAAGAGGAATAACATCTTATGACGGGATCCAGACAATACCAATCCGTGTGAACAATGTGTCAAGAGAACAAGGATATCTACACTAAATGCTAGAAACAAAGACGATATCATAAAACAGAAATATTATCAGAGAATGTACTCGCCTGGGGTCCTGCTGTCAATATGAATCATGTTTCAGAGTAAAACCACAGGCCTAAAGATAAAATAATACAAGAGCTGATCAGGGTCAAAAGACATACTAAACATCTAGGTCAACTAAGTCAAACTAAGACAAACTGGGTCAAGGTTGACGTACAGTTGACTTTGGTCAACTGGTCAACTCCGGTCAACTCTAAGTCTAATCTAGGTTAAATAGGTCAATGGTTGATCTACAGTTGACTTGGTCAAAAAGTCAACGTTGGTTAAATCTGGTCAAACCTAGGTCAAATGTTGACTCTACTTCGACATCTAGTCAAAGTAGTCAACCATGGTCAATAAAGGTCAAGCTAGCCTCTATAAACATCTACAAGGTCAACTTATGAATTTCAATGATTTAGAATCACTGAAATCGATGGGTCTCTAGAACAACCAAAAGAAGAAAATATTATAATAATAGGGTGACACAAAAAGGGAAGAAATCTACAGATGTTGTCGGATGATGAAACTAACATCACCAAAGTGTCCAGAATGGTCAAAATAGCTAGAATAGTCTGTCCAAAAGTCCAATTTGGACACAGGGGCAAAACAGTAATTTTGGGTCAAAATAATGTCCGCCGTTGGACACACTTTGTACCGAAAAGCGTGCCGAAATAAAAGTACACAAAACCTAACAAATTATATGTTCACGAATCCAGAATGACGATACGAACCCAACGGTATATCCAGAATTGGATTCCGTTGACCCGATCTCAAATTGGTCCGTTGACCTGGATATTAAAATTCCGATTTGCACGGAAAAGCGTGTCAGAGCCAATGTCCTCAAAACTCAGCAAATTATATGTCAACGAGTCCAGAATGACGATACGAACTCAACGGTATATCCGAAATTGGATTCCGATGAGCCGAACTCAAAATGACCCGTTGACCTGGATGTTGGTATCCGACTTGCACCGAAATGCGTGCCGAAACCAATGTCCACTAAAACCTAGCAAATTATATGTCAACGAGTCCAGAATGACGATACGAACTCAACGGTATATCCAGAATTGGATTCCGATGAGCTGAACTCAAAATGACCCGTTGATCCGGATGTTGGTATCCGACTTGCACCGAAATGCGTGCCGGAACCAATGTCCACTAAAACCTAGCAAATTATATGTCAACGAGTCCAGAATGACGATACGAACTCAACGGTATATCCAGAATTGGATTCCGATGAGCCGATCTCAAAGTGACCCGTTGACTCAGAAAGTGGGACCCGCCTTGCACCGAAACACGTGCCAGGGCCCACGTTCTCCAAATCAAGCAAACTTTATATGAAAATAGGCCAGAACGATGCCACGAGTCTACTAGTGGTGTCAGAAATTAAATCCGGAGTCCCGGGTTCAAAAATAGAATTTTACAAGTGCAATTTAAAGAATTCGAACGACCAACTTTGGCGTCGAATTCGACCGACCTAACAAGCTCAAACTGAAATAGAATCTAAAGGGGGCAGGAAGAGGGTTATACCAGCTGTGCACCGGAACTGGTGGCGCGTAAAACGGAGCTGCGACGACGAAGATACGAATCCGCAAAGTTGGCATCACAAAACTGTCCAAAAATAGTACAAATTAAAATGTCAACTTGGTGGCCGGTTTTGATGTATCAAATGACAAAATTAACGGATGAAATTTGAGAGGAATGAAGGGGTATATACCGAGATTGAGACGGAGCGAAGAAATTGCCGATCCAACGGTCGGATTGTCCAGAAAATCGGCACGAAGTTGCTGTCCCGGAGCGAACTTTTTGAAGTTCGTCCGCGCGCGCGTCGACGGAACTCCGAGAAAAATGCTGAAACCGCCTAGACGGTGCGTCCCGGAGGACGTTGGCCGCCACAGGGTGGTGTGCCTGGGTGCGCCCGGCCATGGTGCCAACCCGACGGTGGCGCGGCCGGAGACCTCGCCGGCGGCAGCGGCTGCGTGTGCGGCGGCGTGCGGCTGCTGCCGTGGCAGCTGCTCTGCTGCGTGCGCTGTGCTCGCAGCGACCAGGGCGGCGGTGGCGCGGCGCAACGGTGGTGGCGGAGGTGAAGTTGATGATGGTGGTGTTGGAGTGGAGGTGGTTGTGCATGAGATGTTGGTGGTGGTAGTAGAGTTTCAAGAAGAAGAAGAAGGAGAGAAGATGATGGTGAGGATGGTGAAGTCGGGAGGAGGAGGAAGGAGCTCGGGGAGGCTCTCGGCCAGAGGGTGGCTGGGCTGTGGGGGTGGGGTGGTGTGTGTTGAGTGAGAGAGAGAGAGTTGTGTGTGTGTGGGTGTTCGTATGGAGAGGAAGAGAGAGTGTGATATATGTATATTTTGTATGTGTGTGTGTTAGTAGAAAGAGAGAGAGTGAGAATAGATATTAATGAGATGGAGAGAGAGAGAGAAAGAGATGGGGAGGGTGTCGACCACATGGGGGGTGCTCCTGTGAGGTGGAGGGGGTGAGGTGTGTAGAGAGAATGATATATATATATATATATATATATATATATATATATATATATATATATATATATATATATATATATATATATATATATATATATATATATGAGTGTGTACATATTATATTGAGAGAGAGAGGAAGTTAAGGGAGAGAATAGAGGGAGGGGGTGCTGCTCGGGTATAGGGGGATGCTGATGGGAGAGGGGAGAGAGAGAGTGAGGTGAGAGAGTGTTAGATATTAAATGAGAGAGGGAGATATTTGTGTATATATTATATTTTTTTTTGTGTATATATTATATATATATATATATATATATATATATATATATATATATATATATATATATATATATACAAGAGAGGGAAATAGATATTTTGAGTAGGAAAAAGGACAAAGTCAATAGTGGTGTGTATGGGCAGTCATGATTGGGTCCATGCCAAACTGGGTCGGACATTGGGCCAAGTTTGGACAAAGTCGAAGCCAAGATTTAATTAATTTATAAATTAAGCAAATTAAATCATGGATGAAATAGGAGCACAAGGGAACAAGTTTGAGTGGGACACCATATATCAACATGAAGGTAATCTCGTCTACTACAAACTTCAAGAAGGAAGTTTCCAGAGACTGGCATCCCTGATGCTCTAGAATTCTAAGTCACGGTAAAGAGCATTAATGACCAAAAATTAATTATATAGAAATGAATTATTGAAAATAATTCATTAGAAAATTCAAAAAAAATAATTCGGAAAATTCATGGGGCTTACATCATACCCACCTTATAGAAATTTCGTCCTCAAAATTAAGGTTGTAGTAGCGGTAATACAAGATAGAAAGTTTTGGGCAAAAACTTAGGCACGATCATAGAATGACAAGTTTGCATGATTAAGATATTCAATTCACAATTATTCAGGCGCGATAAAAAATTTCCGCACGATAGAATCAAAATATGAACAGAATCATATAGGCACTATTATAGATAAGTTAAGTCATTGGGACACGATTCAAAAAATGAGACTCCGGCATAATCAAGGATAGTATGAAGCCTAATCGTGATTGGAATAGAATTTAGTCATTTGCCAGAATTGAATCGAAAGTTTAAAGCCCGAGTGATGATAGCATTGTCCATTCACGATGAAAATAAATAATTTAGTCTCAGCACGATTTAAATTGTTCAAGTTTGAGTAAATCAGAATTTGGACAAGATGGAGAACAAAATCAACGAAGTCTAGACACGAGCATCTAAGAAGGAAATCATATCACAATGGAATTCGAAACCATTTAAGTTTAATCAAGAATCAAGACTCTTTGGCACGATAAACTAGACAACCAGAATCGATTGGTCAATCAGAGAGGATCAATCTCACGATATCAAAACATAATAAACAAATCAAGGATGTAGAATTGAATTGCTTCTGTTATCATAGAAACCAGAATATGGGATCGTAGGAGGAGGCCGGGGTAAGATGAGGAAATCATCATGCGATGAGGAAGAGAAGAATGGGAAAACAAAAGTAATAGTAGGAACTGCTCTTGCCCAATAGGTTAAAACAAGTGAATCAATTTAAGATACGATCTGATAACCATACACGTCTATCCCAAATTATGTTGCCTAAATTCTCGCCACGCCAGTAAGCATAGCAGTAATAAACAATGAAGTCCATAACTATGGTATACACCCTATAATCATGTCATCTAGATTCCTTACCACGCCAACCGGTATGGCTGCAAGATAATCTAAATGACATAACTAGGATAGTATACCCAAATCAGGCTCCATGTCCTTGTCTCGCTAGCTAATATGACTGCGATGAATTCTAAACTCCATAAATAAAGTAGACACTTACCGTTCTCATCGTCCTCATCAAAAATATGTTTATCAGGATAGCTTAACTCAATTCTTAAAAGAATTATCCAAAATAAAATCAAAGGTCAACAACGAATATTAAGATTTAAATTTCAACAACAAGTCAAGGGTAAGTTAATAGAAACAACGGAAACAACTTCCGAGATAAGGTTTAGAGGAAAATCTCAGGGAAAGTCCCGAGGGTACTACCTAGGTCAAGATAGAAAATGGTGGAATATAATCTAAAACAAACCTCGACCATGATGCGAGGTTGGTAAATCATATTCTCTCCCCAACCTAGATGATATACAAGTCCAACTTATACCTTCCCTCTGGGATCCACGACTCATCCCAAGAAAGAATAAAGTTTGATACGGACAATATTTCAAAAATCAGGACGGACATGAACAAATGGAAAAAGTTTCGAAAGTTCGAAAGAAGATTCCCAAGGGCCATCCCTGGAATCTACCAAGAGTTCCTAATATGTGACTGAGTACCAAATCCTAAAATATTCCATTACTCAACCTTAATCCTAGGGCAGGCTCGCAGTAGTACAGATAAACTCAAGTACTACCACGACTTCGCATTAATTGCAAAGACTGACCTGCATGGGCCACCACTAAAAACATGTCACGACCCGCACCCGGATATACGGATACGAATACGTGGGCCAAATCAAGCAAACTTTATATGAAAATAGGCCATAACGACGCCACAAGTCTACTAGTGGTGTCAGAAATTTAATCCGGAGTCCCGGGTTCAAAAATAGAATTTTACAAGTGCAACTTAAAAAATTCGAACGACCAACTTTGGCGTCGAATTCGACCGACCTAACAAGCTCAAAATGAAATGGAATCTAAAGGGGGGCAGGAAGAGGATTATACCAGCTGTGCACCGGAACAGGTGGCACGCAAAACGGAGCTGCGACGACGAAGATACGAACCCGCGAAGTTGGCGTCGCAAAACTGTACAAAAATAGTACAAATTAAAATGTCAACTTGGTGGCCGGTTTTGATGTATCAAATGACGAAATTAACGGATGAAATTTGAGAGGAATGAAGGGGTATATACCGAGATTGAGACGGAGCAAAGAAAATGCCGATCCAACGGTCGGATTGTCCAAAAAATTGGCACGAAGTTGCTATCCCGGAGCGAACTTTCTGAAGTTCGTCCGCGCGCGCGTCGACGGAACTCCGAGAAAAATGCTGAAATCACCTAGATGGCGCGTCCCGGAGGACGTTGGCCGCCATAAGGTGGTGTGCCTGGGTGCGCCCGGCCATGGTGCCAACCCGGCGGTGGCGCGGCCGGAGACCTCGCCGGCCGCGGCGACTGCGCGCGCGGCGGCGTGCGGCTGCTGCCGTGGCAGCTGCTCCGCTGCGTGTGCTGTGCTCGCAGCGACCAGGGCGACGGTGGCACGGCGCAGCGGCGGTGGCGGAGGTGAAGTTGATGATGGTGGTGTTGGAGTGGAGGTGGTGGTGCATGAGATGTTGGTGGTGGTAGTAGAGTTTCAAGAAGAAGAAGAAGGAGAGAAGATGATGGTGAGGATGGTAAAGTCGGGAGGAGGAGGAAGGAGCCCGGGAAGGCTCTCGGCCAGAGGGTGGTTGGGCTGTGGGGGTGGGGTGGTGTGTGTTGAGTGAGAGAGAGAGTTGTGTGTGTGTGGGTGTTCATATGGAGAGGAAGAGAGAGTGTGATGTATGTATATTTTGTATGTGTGTGTGTTAGTAGAAAGAGAGAGAGAGTGAGAATAGATATTAATGAGATGGAGAGAGAGAGCGAGAAAGAGATGGGGAGGGTATCGGCCACATGGGGGGTGCTCCTGTGAGGTGGAGGGGGTCAGGTGTGTAGAGAGAATGATATATATATATATATATATATATATATATATATATATATATAATATATATGAGTGTGTACATATTATATATAGAGAGAGAGGAAGTTAAGGGAGAGAATAGAGGAAGGGGGTGCTGCTCGGGTATAGGGGGATGCTGATGGGAGAGGGGAGAGAGAGAGTGAGGTGAGAGAGTGTTAGATATTAAATGAGAGAGGGAGATATTTGTGTATATATTATATATTATATATATATATATATATATATATATATATATATATACACACACAAGAGAGGAAAATAGATATTTTGAGTAGAGAAAAGGACAAAGTCAATAGTGGTCTGTATGGGCAGTCATGATAGGGTCCATGCTAAACTGGGTCGAACATTGGGCCAAGTTTGGACAAAGTCGAAGCCAAGATTTAATTAATTTATAAATTAAGCAAATTAAATCATGGATGAAATAGGAGCACAAGGGAACAAGCTTGAGTGGGGCACCATATATCAACATGAAGGTAATCTCGTCTACTACAAACTTCAAGAAGGAAGTTTCCAGAGACTGGCATCCCTGATGCTCTAGAATTCCAAGTCACGGTAAAGAGCATTAATGACCAAAAATTAATTATATAGAAATAAATTATTGAAAATAATTCATTAGAAAATTCAAAAAAAATAATTTGGGAAATTCAGGGGGCTTACAATAGTTCACAGTCATGACAAAGATGGGATATGATCTACAAAAGGCTTCCGGCTTGAACATGGAAAAGGATCTCTTGTACCTCTTTCTCTATGCCTCTCACATAAACAATCTCGGGTTGGTTTGGGTTACAGGATGAACTCTTTTCAAAAGAAATCTTCCAGAAACAAGGCAAAGAGTTGCAATATGGTACCCTTCGAACCTGTATTTGAAGAAAAGGCCTTAATTGGTACCAGGTCTGGAAGAATTTACCTAAGAGATTATTCAGAAGGCCAGGAGAACCCTGCTTTAGCTCCAGAGACTCCTCCAACATTATCTTCTCCTGCTGTCAATATTTTATCAGCTTCATCTCCTCCAGTGGAACCAACTCCTCCCAAATCAATGACAGCTGACAAAGGAAAATAACGTGTCCGCTTTGACAAAGTATTGAAGAAGTCTCCAGTTCTAGGGCCCGAGAAGCCATATCACTTCAATATACTGGCTCAACTGGCTAATTGTAACACCCATATTCGGAATACGTATTTTAATTAGGCTTATATGTATTTCGAACCTGTATTTTATTTTCTCAGATTCTGGCCTGAAATTGAGTTTTGGCTTAACTTGCGGATTTTGGTTTTCTTATAAAAATGGGTTTTGGACATGGCATGGTTTATTTTGTGGAGAAGGATTTGGTTTGGTTTGGTTTATATTGGACCACCCTAGTTAATCTCCACCCTCAACACAACACACCATCCCTCATTAAAACTCTACCTAACTTTCTCTCTCCTCATAACTTCCATTAATTTCTTCATCTTCTTCTTCTTTCCTCCATACAACACCCAATACCATAGGCAAGTGCACATTGCCACCCCATAAGAACCCTATTTTATTTGTCCATTAGCTAGATTAGGCCATGGTGAACAACATTAGAACTTGGCATTTTGTGATTTGGAGCTTCCATTTTTCTAGATCTAAGTTTTAACCAGTTTTGGATTTTCTTGGTTTTGATCTATTAAACTTAGATTTTTCCTTGTTTTGAGGTTTCCATGTGGAAGAGAATTCAATTTTACACAAGTTAGAACTTTGAAAATCCAAATTTGGTTTTGTTTTGGCTAACTTATGAAGATTGGAAATTTGGAGTTCTTGGGGTATTCCCTCGGCCTGATGGAGAAGATGACCCTCGGCCAGCGTTCTTTAGCGCAAGGCCATGCGCAGTTCATCTCCTGCACAGTTCAACTCATGTGCAGTTCAACTCATGCGCAGTTCAATTCATGCGTAGTTCATCTCCTACGCAGTTCATCTCCTGCGCAGTTCAACTCATGCGCAGTTCATCTCCTGCTCAGTTCAACTCATGTGCAGTTCATCTCCTGCACAGTTTAACTCCTGTGCAGCTCATCTCCTGCGCAGCTCATCTCCTGCGCAGCTCGACCCTAGCGCAATCTAACCCTAGCACAACCTATTTTCCCATGATGGTTTGGATTTTATTCCTTGGACTTGGCTTCTCTTTTGTGGGTTAGAGTTTTTGAGATCTTGTTCCACATAACACGACTGTCTCGATCCAATACGACCTGGCACGATTTTTGAGTGTTTTGCTTATGACTAGTACGATTTTTTTGTGGTTTCTGTGAAGTATGATTCTAGTACTTTCTGATCTTCTTGATAGTGACCCGATGGGGTACGCCCTTAACTTTTAACCTGTAATTCATGATTAATCTTGATACTGGATAACTTGATAGTGGCCCGTGGCGGCACACTCCTGACTTGTAACTTGTAAACCTGTAACTTGTAACTTGACTTGACTTGATGCTGTTGCGATAGCTACTTGACTCGTATAATCAACTCTGACTCCGTGGTTGTTCATTCTTGCTGCTTTGTGCAATCCACTTGTCTTGTCTTGTCTTGCATCATGTCTAGGACGTGACTCTCTGGTTGCCACGGTCAGGGATTCACACTGAATATGGATTAGGCTAATGACTAGATCAAACTATAGTTCATGGAGAATTTCCAGTCACAGGCGATCTCGTTATCTGGGCGCTTTAAATGGACTTGTAGCCTGCCGACGAGTAGGGCACATTTCCAGCACACTGTTATGTGTTGTACCCTCTAAGTCACCTAAGGGTATATCGTCTCCTGGGCGATGTACCCAACCATACTCTCAACCCGCGGAAGGATAACTGGATATTCTGCAGGGCTTGGGACTGGAAATTTCTTATTTACATCTTGTTAGTAATTAGGCTTATGATAACCCTAGTTAGTTAAGTAGTAAGCCGTAGTATTTGCTTGGCCGCTTGTGAATGGATGGTGTCCAGCCTTGTCTAAGTCTCGTCTAGTCCCTGTACCTGGTACTCTTTTACATGATTGTTTTACTTATCTTTATCAATAAATGGGTAGAGACAAAGTGCTATTCAGGCGAAGGGTTACAACCCCGGTCCTTGTTTGGTTTAAGGGTTGTAACCTGGCTCCCGGAATGGTTTCACGTCCCTAGTCGTTTATTGTCCTGTTGTACTGTTTATTACTTGTACTTTTCTTCCATTTTCTTATGTTCTGATATGCTGGCTTTTGTTCTTATTTCGTGGCCTCTCTTGTGGCACTTGCTCTTTCTGGGGTTTGACCCAGCTGGTTTTGTGTGGCCAGATTTCGGAGCAGCACCCGAGGATCTACCGAACCTCCAGCCCAATGGTGGCGACTAGAAGGAACCCGGGCTACGAGTGGGTTTTCCATTTTGTTTAACTCACTACATTGTAAAATTATTCTTTTGAGGCGTTTAGCTGACGAGCACCTGTTAGCTCGATGCATATTTACTTACTGTCTGCCTACGGGCTGCAAACATGCTTAACAAATCCTAGGGTTGATCATGTATGACTTAACTCTTGCTAGTCCTCGCATTTTGTATGACTAGCTTCATGATCAGCTGAATATGTAATATTTGGGACGCCTTTTATTGTATATTTGATGGTCTAACATCTTGTCACTATATTACTTGCTTGAGATTGAGACAGTAGGCTTGACCTTAAGAGACCGTTGGCTTGTAGTAAACCCTCATATCTAGACAGCCGTGACCGTATAGCGAGGTGGATCCCATTTCAATATACGTAGCTGGCTATGTACGCCCCCGCTCTCCAGTATTCTGGTTCTGGGGTGTGACATGGTTTAAGTGGTGGCCCATGCAGGTCTTGGCATTCAAGAATGTGAGGGTTTACCTAATAGATGTCTCAATCAGTATTCGCCCTTGATCTTTGCTCGTATCTTCAAATCCCTGAGAATCTTGACCTGATCACATGCTTGTATTATTGATCTGTCCTGGTCCTTCGTTATTATTTTCTATGTCGTCTTCTTCAGCGGCATTGTTCCTGGATCTACCGATCAGCAAGGCGGAGCAACTCCCGTGGACCAGCCGCAACCTAGAGATCAAGCCCAGCATTCTAGAGTAGCCTCCGGAGTTGTACCTACTGGAGGAGAACTACCAGTTCGGCCCGTCCAGCCTGCAGAGCCTGATGATGGCACTTTGGTGGGTCTCATCAGGACCTTGATAGCTTCCCAGGATCGTCGCGGAGATGCCTTGCACCAGGCAGTAGCAGATACTTTGACCAGAGGCGGTCATCCAGGGAACAATACGGCTAACAGCTTCAAGCGCTTGAACCCTCCATTCTTCGACGGCAGCGAAGATACGATTGCCGCGGACGCTTGGCTTCAGGATATCGAGGTGATTCTGGAAGCAGCTAGGACACCTGAGAATGAAAAAGTGGCGATGGTACGCCTGCAGTTGCTAGACTTAGCTCGCAGTTGGTGGGTGGCACAGGCCGTGGGATTAGCGGCGCCAGTTGCTTGGGCGGTGTTTAGAGAGAGATTCCAGACGAAGTATTTCGATGCTGTAGCTCGGTACGACCAGCAGACGAGGTTTACCAACTTGAAGCAAGGAGGCAGAACGATCGACGGTTATGCATCTGAGTTTTCTAGACTCAGTAGGTTTGCCCCTACCTTGGTGGCGACCGAGTTTGATAGGGCCCAGCGGTTCCAGCAGGGACTGCATTTGGAGATCTTGTTGGCAGTTGAGCAGTTTGAGCACCAGGCGTTCGATGCAGTATTGAAGGCAGCTAGGAGGCACGAGTATACCTCCCAGAGGATCGTGGATAGGACCGGAGGTAGGAAGCGGTCCCACAATCAGATGCACCAATCATCAGCTCCAGCCCCGACAGCAAGGGGTTTGACCATTGGAACTCCGAGGCAGGCAGCCTCAGTAACGTCGGTTCAGCATTCAACCCCGACGTACCCGCAGCAGCAGAAGCAGAAACAGACTTCCGCGATGGGATGTTCTCATTGCGGGAAGCCAGGGCACGTGGTGGCAGATTGTCGCAGGGCGTAGGGATTGTGCCTGGCTTGTGGAGCGGCAGATCACAAGATAGGAGCCTGCCCGAATAGGGGTAGTTTGTCCTCTTCCAACCTAACCAGTCCGTCGGTTAGGGGACCAGCACCTATGCAGCAGCAGCAGTACCCGAGGCCATTGTTGCCTCAGGCCCATGCGTTTCAACAGCAGAACCAGCAGCAATATACCCAAGCCCAAGTGCAGAGCAGGCAGAGAGGTTTCCAGCAGAGGGGACCCGCAGCCAGAGGACAAGGCCAGGCGATGATGATGACTATGAAAGAAGAAGTTACACCAGGTGAGGTAGTGGCAGGTACTATTCTCGTCAACTCCTCCCTAGCATTGATATTATTTGATTCTGGTGCATCACATTCATTCATGTCTGCACGATTCGCGACACGGATAGGATTGGAGCCCAAGTCATTATCAGTGAGGCTCAATATACTTACTGGTAATGGTCTTATGGGAGTAGATCGAGTGTTTTCCTCGTGTCGGATCGTAGTTAGCGGTAGAGAGTTCCCCGCTAGATTTATAGAGTTTCCTATGGCAGACTATGATGTAGTCTTAGGCATGGATTGGTTGAGGAACCAGTATGCTAGGATAGACTGCCATATTGGCAGGGTTGTCTTTAGTATTCCAGGCGAGCCAGAGTTTTCATTTTCCAAAGGCACAGTGGAGCCTTCTCCTCCAGTATTGCGGATGGCAGTAGCAGCAGTACAGTTGTCCCGGATAGTTGAAGAGTTTCCAGATGTCTTCCCAGAGGAACTTCCAGGGATGCCGCCAGAGAGGAAGATCGAGTTCACTATAGACTTGATCTCCGGAACAGCACTAGTATCAGAGCGAGTCTACAGGATGGCGCCTTCAGAGTTGGAGATTTTGTACAAGATGATTGAAGAACTCAGGACCAAGGGATTCATCCGTACAAGTGGATCACCTTGGGGAGCCCCGATGCTTCTTATGAAGAAGAAGGATGGTACATCCAGGTTATGTGTAGATTATCGTACCTTGAACTCAGTGACAATCAAGAACAGATACCCTCTCCCAAGGATAGATGACTTGTTTGATCAACTCAAAGGGGCTTCAGTGTTCTCGAAAATAGACTTGCGGTCAGGATACCACTAGATCAGAGTCAGAGAGCAGGACATCCCGAAGACAGCTTTCCGATCTAGGTATGGGCATTGGGAGTTTTTTGTTATGCCATTTGGAGCGACCAATGTGCCAGCTGTATTCTTGGACCTCATGAATCGCATATTTATGCCTTACCTGGATCAGTTCGTGATCGTGTTCCTAGATGACATCCTGGTCTACAGCAAGAGCGAAGCAGAGCATGAGCAGCATCTCAGAATCGTCCTTCAGAAGCTTAGGGAGCACCAGTTGTACGCCAAGTTCAGTAAATACGAGTTCTGGCTCGATCGCATTTTGTACTTGGGTCACATCATTACCCGAGGAGGAGTGGAAGTAGATCCCCAGAAGATTGTGGCTATCGAGTCATGGCCAGTCCTAGCTCGGTGGCAGAGGTTCGCAGCTTCCTTGGATTAGCCGGCTACTACCGGCGATTCGTTTCAGATTTTGCAAGGATTTCGGCACCGATGACCCAGTTGACCCGCAAGGATGTACAGTTTGCTTGGACAGCAAAGTGTCAGGAATCATTTGAGAAGTTGAAGCAAGGTTTGATAACGGCTCCCATTCTCACACTTCTAGATGGGACCGGAGGATTCTCAGTTTATTGCGATGCTTCAGACAGAGGATTGGGGTGTGTCTTGATGCAGCATGGGAAGGTAATAGCTTATGCATCATGTCAACTTCGTGATCATGAGAGAAATTACCCGACCCATGACTTGGAACTGGCAGCAGTAGTATTTGCGCTTAAGTTGTGGAGGCACTACTTGTACGGAGACAGAGTGGAGATATTCACTGATCACAAGAGCCTGAAGTATGTTTTCACCCAGAAGGACCTTAACATGTGGCAGAGAAGATAGCTCGAGCTACTGGTGGACTACGATGTGGACTTGCAGTATCACCCCAGGAAGGCCAACGTTGTAGCAGATGCGTTGAGTCGGAGAGCCGGAGTTTATTTCCTAACAGCGTAACCAGAGTTATTGGCAGATCTTCAGAAGATGGGAATTGAAGTGGTTCTTCCTACCAACGTGGCGTTGATGGCCAGTCTACAGGTTCAGTCCAACATAGTTGAGAGGATCCGGATGGTGTAGTCTACAGATTCCAAGATTCAGCGGCTCAGAGCAGAGTGTGAGGCCGAAAGAAGGCCAGAGTTGTGCATTCATGAAGATGGTACCCTTTGACACGACACTCGTCTTTGTGTACCCAGTGGAGATATCGGACAGGAGGTCATGGCAGAAGCTCACAGTTCACAGTATTCTATTCATTCCGGTGGTACAAAAATGTACCGTGATATCCGTCAGCACTTCTGGTGGAATGGCATGAAGAGGGAGATAGCCAGGTTTGTCTCTCGGTGTTTGGTTTGCCAGCAGGTTAAGGCTGAACATCAGAGGCCAGCTGGACTTCTTCAGCCCTTACCGATTCCAGAATGGAAGTGGGAGCATGTGACCATGGATTTTGTGATTGGATTGCCTAGATCCCCGGCTGGTCGAGATGCTATTTGGGTTATAGTTGACAGGATCACGAAGGTGGCTCACTTTCTTCCGTTCAGAGTTGGTCAGTCGATGGCTCAGTTGGCAGAAATGTACCTCAGGCAGATTGTCAGGCTTCATGGGGTGCCGGTCAGTATAACCTCGGACAGGGATTCAAGATTCATATCACACTTTTGGCGTAGCCTGTAAGAGAGTTTGGGAACTCACCTTCAGTTTAGCTCAGCTTATCACCCACAGACAGATGGTCAGTCAGAGCGTACAATCCAGAATCTTCAAGATATATTGAGATCTTGTACCCTTGACTTCGGTGGTTCATGGGAAGATCACCTGCACCTGGTAGAATTCTCGTACAACAATAGTTTCTAGGCCAGTATTCAGATGGCTCCGTTCGAGGTACTGTATGGTAGGAAGTACAGATCCCCACTAGCATGGGATGATGTCGGAGAGAGGCAGATGCTTGGTCCAGAAATGATTGCCCAGACAGTTGAAGTGGTCAGAAGAATCAGAGATCGCCTTCGAGTGGCCCAAGATCGCCAGCGCCATTGGGCCGACGCTCATCGACGTCCCTTATAGTTTGCTGTCGGCGACCATGTATTCCTTAGGATCTCGTCTAACCGCGGCATCATTCGTTTTGACGTACGGGGAAAGCTTAGTCCTAGGTATATAGGGCCGTTCGATATCCTGGAGCGAGTAGGAGATGTATCCTATCGTCTCGCTCTTTCGTCGTCGCTAAGTGAGGTGCATGATGTATTCAATGTGTCCCAATTACGACGGTACCTCCCGGACCCGAGCCATATCCTGGACCATTCGGAATTGGTTGCTGGTACCAACCTTTCGTATGAGGAAAGGCCCGTGTCTATATTCGACCGGAGAGAAAAGATACTCAAGAACAAGACTATTAGCTTAGTCCGTGTTGCTTGGGGTCATCACTCTCTAGGTGAGTCAACGTGGGAGCGTGAGGACGACATCCGATCGCGATATCCCGACTTGTTTGACTCATAAGGTATAATGTCTTCCTTATGCCTTATGCTTTCCATCCCTTGCTTGCATGCGTAATTGTTTGATTGTTTGCTCAGTGTAGCTTAATTGTGAATAGTATAGCTGGCTCTTACATCTCTAAGCATCTTGATTTAAATTCCGAGGACGAAATTTCTTTAAGGTGGGTAGAGTTGTAACACCCATATTCGGAATACGTATTTTAATTAGGCTTATATGTATTTCGAACCTGTATTTTATTTTCTCAGATTCTGGCCTGAAATTGAGTTTTGGCTTAACTTGTGGATTTTGGTTTTCTCATAAAAATGGGTTTTGGACATGCATGGTTTATTTTGTGGAGAAGGATTTGGTTTGGTTTGGTTTACATTGGACCACCCTAGTTAATCTCCACCCTCAACACAACACACCATCCCTCATTAAAACCCTACCTAACTTTCTCTCTCCTCATAACTTCCATTAATTTCTTCATCTTCTTCACACAACACCCAACACCATAGGCAAGTGCACCTTTCCACCACATAAGAACCCTATTTTATTTGTCCATTAGCTAGATTAGGCCATGGTGAACAACATTAGAACTTGGCATTTTGTGATTTAGAGCTTCCATTTTTCTAGATCTAAGTTTTAACCATTTTTGGATTTTCTTTGTTTTGATCTATTAAACTTAGATTTTTCCTTGTTTTGAGGTTTTCATGTGGAAGAGAATTCAATTTTACACAAGTTAGAACTTTGAAAATCCAAATTTGGTTTTGTTTTGGCTAAGTTATGAAGATTAGAAATTTGGAGTTCTTGGGATTTTTCCTCGGCCTGATGGAGAAGATGACCCTCGGCCAGCGTTCTTTAGCGCAAGGCCATGCGCAGTTCATCTCCTGCGCAGTTCAACTCATGCGCAGTTCAACTCATGCGCAGTTCATCTCCTGCGCAGTTCAACTCATGCGCAGTTCAACTCATGCGCAGTTCATCTCCTGCGTTGTTTAACTCATGCGCAGTTCATCTCCTGCGCAGCTCATCTCCTGCACAGCTCATCTCCTGCACAGTTCATCTCCTGCGCAGCTCGACCCTAGCACAATCTAACCCTAGCGTAACCTATTTGACCATGATGGTTTGGATTTTATTCCTTGGACTTGGCTTCTCTTTTGTGGGTTGAAGTATTTGAGATCTTGTTCCACACAACACGACTGTCTCGACCCAACACGACCTGGCACGTTTTTTGGGTGTTTTGCTTATGACTAGTTCGGTTTTTTTATGATTTTTGTGAAGTATGATTCTAGTACTTTCTGATCTTCTTGATAGTGACCCGATGGGGGTGCGCCCTTAACTTTTAACCTGTAATTCATGATTAATCTTGATACTGGTTAACTTGATAGTGGCCCGTGGTGGCGCACTCCTGACTTGTAACTTGTAAACCTGTAACTTGTAACTTGACTTGACTTGATGCTGTTGCGATAGCTACTTGACTCGTATAATCAACTCTGACTTCGTGGTTGTTCATTCTTGCTGCTTTGTGCAATCCACTTGTCTTGTCTTTTCTTGTCTTGCATCATGTCTATGACGTGACTCCCTGGTTGCCACGGTCAGGGATTCACACTGAATATGGATTAGGCTAATGACTAGATCAAACTATAGTTCATGGAGAATTTCTAGTCACAGGCGATCTCGTTATCTGGGTACTTTAAATGGACTTGTAGCCTGCCGACGAGTAGGGCACATTTCTAGCACACTGTCATGTGTTGCACCCTCTAAGTCACCTAAGGGTATATCGTCTCCTGGGCGATGTACCCAACCATACTCTCAACCCGCAGAAGGATAACTGGATAGTCTGCAGGGCTTGGGACTGAAAATTTCTCATTTGCATCTTATTTGTAATTAGGCTTGTGATAACCCTAGTTAGTTTAGTAGTAAGCCGTAGTATTTGCTTGGCCGCTTGTGAATGGATGGTGTCCAACCTTGTCTAAGTCTCGTCTAGTCCCTGTACCTGTTACTCTTGTACATGATTGTTTTACTTATCTTTATCAATAAATGGGTAGAGACAAAGTGCTATTCAGGCGAAGGGTTACAACCCCGGTCCTTGTTCGGTTTAAGGGTTGTAACCTGGCTCCCGGAATGGTTCCACGTCCCTAGTCGTTTATTGTCCTGTTGTACTCTTTATTACTTGTACTTTTCTTCCATTTTCTTATGTTCTGATATGCTGGCTTTTGTTCTTATTTCGTGGCCTCTCTTGTGGCACTTGCTCTTTCTGGGATTTGACCCATCTGGTTTTGTGTGGCCAGATTTCGGAGCCGCACCCGAGGATCTACCGAACCTCCAGCCCAATGGTGGCGACTAGAAGGAATCCGGGCTACGAGTGGGTTTTCCATTTTGTTTTACTCACTACATTGTAAAATTATTCTTTTGAGGCGTTTAGCCGACGAGCACCTGTTAGCTCGATGCATATTTACTTACTGTCTGTCTACGGACTGCAAACATGATTAACAAATCCTAGGGTTGATCATGTATGACTTAACTCTTGCTAGTCCTCGCATTTTGTATGACTAGCTTCATGATCAGCTGAATATGTAATATTTGGGACGCCTTTTATTGTATATTTGATGGTCTAACATCTTGTCACTATATTACTTGCTTGAGATTGAGACAGTAGGCTTGACCTTAAGAGATCGTTGGCTTGTAGTAAACCCTCATATCTAGACAGCCGTGACCGTATAGCGAGGTGGATCCCATTTCAATATACGTAGCTGGCTATGTACGCTCCCGCTCTCCAGTATTCTGGTTCTGGGGCATGACACTAATACCTCGGCAAGGTTATCAATTTTTGAACTACTGCATCTTTCAAAAGAAGCTTGAGAGACATTGAGTGAATCTTTGATGCAAGCTGATACTTGTCTAACACTCCTCAAGAAGCCAGAGGAGGAGCCTGTAACTTGCCTTCATTGTCACAGTGTGATGGAGCTGATGCCAAACATCACCTTTACTCAAGATGATATGTTGCTGGAAGAAAATCGACATGACCGACCCCTCTATTTTATGGGATATGTCGATACTATGAAGGTTGATCGCATCTTGATTGACCCTGGGTCTGCGCTCAGCATCATACCAAAGACTTTACTAGATGCTTTAAAGATTCATGTACATAATATTTCAACAACCATCACGACAAATCCTGGGATTTAATTCTAGAAGAAGTGAACCTTTGGGAAAGATCCGCTTGAAAGTTCAAATAGGCAATCTTTGTATAAAGGTTACTTTCTATGTGATTGACAATCATGGCTCTTATAATGCTTTGCTGGGGAGACCCTTTCTATATGAGCATAACATTGTACCATCCACTCTACACCAATGCCTCAAATATGTGGACGTTAATGGAGAGGTCCAAAAGAAAGTAGCTGACCTAAATCCTTTCAAGGGCATTGAAGCATATCGTACTGATTCTCGGATGTACAAGGAAGAATTCATGAAGATTGTATTAGCGATGGATAGTGAGGAAGATCAGAAAGATACTTCAAAAGATGTTCTCACAATCCCTATCAAAAGATGTACTACTCGTCCCTCTTCTTCTCAGGCTTTGACTATCCATCTTTCCTCTCATAACAAATAGCTTCCTACTGTAGAAAGGGAACAAAGAGAGCTCACCTCTTCTGAGCCTCTTGTTATCGACCTTCGTCGTAACAAACCTTCTCCTTCTCTCCCTCTGGTTATCAATCTCCCTAAGCCTTCTGTTAAGGCCAAAAATCCTTCCTCTTCTCCTCTGGTTATCAACATTACTAAACCTTCTGTTAAGGCTAAGAATCTTATTGTAAATAATAATGTACAAATCAATAAAGTAGCATCTCCTTTACAGTATACTGTGTTAGTCCACTGATTATATCATGTTTTTGATTATGGCTAATCAATTAAGTTTACCATAATGACATCACTAATATTCATGTAATCACTATCATGGTGCTACTTAAACTTAACATTGTTCTAAATGTTCTATATCGTATTTTTATGCTTGTATCATATTGTTTTGTTCGTCTAATATGTTCGTAGACATACAGTAAGCATGATCAAGCTTTGTCAAACCAGGACATATGCAATGGAGAATTATTGATGGGCCAAAGACAATGTTATACAAGAAGATTTTTCTGAATCGTCTAACGACCTATCTGGGGCCTCGTACGGACAGGGGTCGAGGGGGAAGCACCCCCCGTGGGGGTTTGGGGGTGAAGCCTCCGAAAGGTATTCAGATTTCCAGATCTGTTTATCTTTGGACGACTGTCGTCAAAGAAAAAGGCGTATTCATATTTGCTCAAATATCTGAAGTAAGGCGTCATCAAAGAGCTATTGGTTTTTCTATTTGATCAATGTATTTTTTATATTTATTGAGTCTAGGAATACGATATAAACTGCATCATACTGGCAAATAGGCTATCCAAGAAACATTTTCAAAATACCCTTTCATTTTGAAAATAAGCCCACTTACAAAAGCCCAAACTACTTTCTAACTGTTTGACTTTTCAATAAACCCAAAAACCAATTTGCAAAAACCCTGAAAGAACTCCATGCGAATTCGGCCCGAATTCGGCCAGAGTTCGGTTAGTGAATGTTGCTTTTTGAACTTGGTCTTCCCGCAGTTACAGATCCCAACGAGATTTTCTCATAGAGTTCTGTCCGAATTCTGCCCGAATTCTGTCAGAATGCTGTCTTTAGAAAAACTATAAATAGAGAAGGATTTCGATCATTTCAACACACAAATTCACTTTCATATCTCTTCTCTATAAGCCTACCACTTCTTCCAAAGTATTCCGAGCTATTCATTTTCAAATCCCAAGCCAGTTACAATCCTTTAGTCGATTTGCAAGTATGGTACGGTCTAGAAGTTTCAAAGTGATTGTAATCAGAGGCTTGATTGAAGATAGACACTTCACAATTGAAGTTGGTCGAGTACTTCGGATCAAAGCTCGCGTTGTAGAAGTTACAAGAACTTCGGATGAAAACTTGTGGTATTTTCTAATAGTGGATTTAACTAGAAGCTAAAGTTCTTCCGACTGGACTAGTCATCACAAGAGAGAAACCAGTATACATCCTTGTGTTTGCATTTGCTTTCTGATCTCTACTTTTCATTTACTTACTTGTGACAATTGGCATCAGAGCGGATTATACAGGTAAAGCGAGGTAACATTGCTATTATATTCTTATTTATTATAACTGTTACATAGATCACAGTATCACATATGGTAAGTATGTACTTCACAACTGAAGAGCAATCCTCAAATAGACTCCCACTATTTGATGGAACAAACTATAGTTATTGGAAGACTCGAATGAGCTTCTACCTGAAGTCTCTAGATTTTGGCATATGGTCATCATTGAAAATGGCTACAAAAAGTCTACTATCACTTCTATTCTCATATCCTCTATAATCAACAAGCCTTATTATAGTTACACGGAGGAAGAGAAGAAGTTAGCTAGCCTTAATGCAAAAGCTATGCATATCTTTTATTGTGCTGTAGACATAAATGTATTCAATCTTATTACTACTTGCACAACATCTCATAAAATTTAGAAAATTCTTGAAGCTACTTATGAGTACAGGCATGAAAGCAAATCTAGCAACTCCAGAGAGAAGGATAGTCTTCATAATGATGCAAATATATGCATGATGGAATTGAGATTTAAGGTACAATACAATCCCTTATACGAAGAAGAGCTTGTATGTGACAACTGCAAGAAAATAGACCACATCCAAGAATATTATACTACTGATAGAAAGGAAAGTCACTACGAATGATCAAATGAAGTAAGATCATCGTCTTACAAGTATGCTAGCACGAGCATATGGTGTGAAAGTGAAGTAAGCGATTCTGAAGAAGAAGAGAGACCTCGTCAAGCTACAAATATATGCTCAATGGCATTATCCAACGAGGTACAAAACAACTCTGTTCTGGAAGAGAATGAATTCTCTTATGATGAGTTATTTGATGCTTTCAGTGATCTATTAGAAGAACACAAGAAATTATTAGATAAGTATAAGCAAGCTAGAAAGGATATTCTATCATATAAGCGGGAGAATGAAAAGCTTACTTGCTTATTGAATGATGCTAGAAATAGTTCTCCTTCTGATAATTCTACTGAGATTTCTACACTGAAGTTTAGATTGCATGAGGCACTTGATTGCATTGAGAAAAGCACTCAAAAATGCTAAACTTAAGGAGGAACTAGAATCAAAAAAGAAGAAGTATTCTATTGCTTCATGTAGAATTGATGCTCTTAATGCTAAATATGATGAGATGTGTGCTAACTCTAAAAAGTTAGAAATTAGACTGAAAAAGCAGGTAGTACAACATATGACTCAGTCTAACACAAGACACTTAGCACATCACAAAGTCACACACGATAGATCATCTAGAAAGAAAGAAAGCAAAGCTAAAGCTTCACATAACCATGCTTTCTATTATAAGTATCTACGCACATCATATCACACTACTGCACGTTCTCATACTACTGCACATAGTACGGATGTTAATTCTTTCTGTCATTATTGTGGTATGAATGGACATATTGCTAATCATTGTCAGATTAGAAAACTTGTTGATATGAACTTGTGCAAATGGATTCCTAAAGTTAACAAATGTGGATCCATGTATTGGATACCAAAGTCTTCACCTAATATTGCAGGTGAAGCTTCTCGTATCAAATAGAACCATGGAACATGTTGGTGATTGCAAAGCTACAAAGGTCATCTTCCATGCAATTGCACCAACAGAAGTGTGGTCACTAGAACCACTTTGGTAACATGCTTTCTAAATAATTTTTAATATCTAGCACGTTCTTACTAATGTCTTGCTATTAGCTTTCATTGATATCTTTTAATTTGTTTATTGTTTGAATCAATATGAGACATAATCCTAGCATGACTAGCTGTTTAGCTTAAATAATTAGTTTACACTATATAGTATGTTATTTTCTACTAGTGTGACATATTTATCTATGTATGCTCTTTATTTTAGTTTTATTCTTGAAGCATGCATACCACTCTAGTCCATAGGAGATTTTGTTTTGGTTAATATGTTTTTGATTCTTCGTCTTAAATTTTTTTTATGGTCACTTCTTACTGATTTATCTTTAACATGTCATATTTACTTTAATCAGTATTTTGTGAGTATGTATGTTTAGCACAAGTCTCCTATTTACTTGAAATACTTTTATGTTAACCTTGTGCTTGCATAATATATTCACTATTGATTCTCAAATTAACTTCTTATGAATCAATTACATCTTTGTCTGATAAAGCATATTTATGCATGTTTTTGATCTTGTGATATTTTTTTCATGCTTATTAAGGATACATGAATAATTCATTATCATTTATATATTGCTCATATGTTTCTTATATTAATATATATTTTTGTATAAATATCTTTATGGGGATATATGTGTTAAGTTTAAGTTCTATATTATTTTAAAAAGTAGTTTTTAAACTTGTGCTTATCTCATACTTAAGTTACTAATTTTTTTGAACAAATTTATGTTCTTATGTTTATTAGCTTCTTCCTCAAAGCCTCTTTTAATGATGTTTTTCTTGACTTTTTGGTTGACATTTTGGATACATGACTCTTTTTTAATTTTTTTTTCAATATCTTGATCTTGATAAACCATTCTTGGGGTATTTATTTCTTTTTTATTTAGAGATTCTGGATTTCAATGTTGTTTGATGATACTGCATATATTCCTTTGAAGCTAAGTTCTTACGAGTAGAGATCATTTTGGGAACAAGCCAAAAGGGTCCTTCTGTCATACAGGTGTAAATAGCGTAAAGCGACACAGTGTACTAGTCTTCGGACTACCGCTAGCTGGAAACCGGCCCCTACAGCTAACCCGAAGTGATCAATACTTTATAGACTTAAGATTATTAAGGTGTACTTGCAACTATCGTCTAGTTCTGGATCCAAGGTACTAAACCCAGTCCCCTAGGTTCCAAAATACATCAACGTATCTAGGACCCACATTTTGATTTATAAATGTTTTAGATTTTATTGTTATCCAATAATTTTGCAAACATACGGATAAATGTAATTGATACATCTTATGCTGTATGCTACATTGTTCTAAGATTTTTTAAGTCAATAGAATATAATTTTTTTTCATATTGCACTAATTCTTCTTAAATCCTCGGATTTTAAAGAAGAGATTTGTTTTGGGTACAAGCCTACAAAGGGTCTGTCTGTCACCACGACTACGGTCGAAGCGAAGCGGTACTTAAGTGTTCCCCGGTGGACCTCCGTTAGCTGGGACAATACCTCTACAGCTAACCCAAGATTGATCAACGCTTTATAAACTAAAGATTTATTGAGATCTAGTTGCAATTGTTATCTGATAGATTTTAGATTTTAGATTTGATGGATAATATTATTTAATAATATTTTTTTTACAAAAGGTAACATACATTGATCTTCTATAGGTTAATGTTTGTTATCTTTTGATATATTCTTTTCTGTCGCACTTTTCGATATTCAGACTTAATAATTTTGTGGCTACTCAGTGAATATATGATCTTGTGATTTCATCTTTAGCTTGTATAATATTCATAATTTTAAGCTTTATTATTCTCTTCTTATTCTAGTTATTTACTATCTATAGCAGTAGCTCTTTGCGAAGGAGAAGTCAAGCATATTAAATTTTTCTCTCTCAAAGCATTTTTTTTCTTTAAGCCTCCGGTTATCAGATTGACACCGTGCAACGACTTTAAAAAGGGAAGAAATGAACTTTGATAAGAAGACCTAATATTTTTTAATTAGTTTCCTATTTCTGGAAATATATCTCTGAAATTCTTAAATTTTATCTATACTATTATTTCTTTGATATAACCATGTAAATGTGGAGTAGTTAATTGTTTCAAATTAATTATCCCCTTGACATGCCATATATCTAGAATACATTTTTCTTTAGACATTTATCTAGTTATGTTTTTAAAATGGGTTTATTTATGATTTATGGATTCGAATCGCCAGCTTTCAGTCTAAGGACTAAATAGACGCATTCGAACATTTTTTCTTATGCAACTTCTCATAATAAATTATACATTTCAAAAGTCTTTCTGATTTCTCTCTAATTTATTGAATATGTCCATTATTCGCATTAAAGACAGCTTTCAAAAATCTTTTACTTACATGAAATAATTTGTGTTATATTTTTTATTAAAGACATATTCTCTTCATCTTTAAGCGTTTATTTATTGGATATTTCTTTTTCTTGCCTAAAGATGATATTTGTTTTGAGTTTGAAATTTTATATGTATTTGATCAAAGGAAAGAAAAGATGCATAACTTGGATATCCCTTAGATCTTGTGATTATTTATTTTATCTATTTTATGCATATAAATTATTTTTGAACTATATACGCATATTTTAAGGGGGAGCAAATTAATTGTTTCAATTATTTTATGCCCTTAATATGTGGTATACCTAGTTCACCATGGACATATATTATCTTAGTTAAATATCTTGCTGAGTTATTCATGATATTTGGATTTGTATTAGTTTTATGAGAGAATATATGATTATTATTATTTTTAATTATCTCATTTTATTTGAGTTTCTAAAAGTTATCTTGCCAAATATGTTTAATCATCCTTATTTGATTATTCCTTGAGTTTATATTAATTTTGGCATTTCTTATTGAGATTTTGTCTCAAAGTTCATGATTATCTATATTTAGACTGATCATACTTTGCGGAGGAGCATTCAAGTCGACTGAATTTCTCCTTCTCTAGTATTTTGTCTTCATTGTCTTCATGTTTATATAATGGATATTCATATATCATGCTAAGGTAATTGAATTCAAATGCATGAACTTTGGTATAGATTTTGCATAGATTCTAGTATACTTATTTTGATCTCTTTTCGATGATTATACTCTTTATGGAATTGATTCACTAATTTGTATGGGCAAATTATGAATCATATTTTTTTGTGATCATTGTTAAAAGTCTCATTATTTTTTTATTTTTTTATTTGGTATATACTAGATCTACGATTTTTTTCATGGATTATTTATGACCAATAATTGTTTATGACCAATGATTGATTTATACTATATTGATATCTACTTTTTAATTAAAATCCTTTATTGGTCTATTTCAAAACTACAGTTATATTTATTCATCATATTGAGTTCTGAATGTCATTTTTTGGATTTCTAGTTGGTAAACTATGTATTGCTTGATTTCAGTTTTCTTTGTTAAAGTTCAACCAACTATGTTCTAAACTTGTCGTTACACTGTTCTCCTAATCCTTGATCATGATTGTTTTTGCCTTCCTCTTTTACTTATTCTTGAGTTCATTTTAGCTCTAATTACGGGGGAGCTTATTTTTGATCATGTCAAAGGGGGAGAAATAAGTTTAAGTTAGCACACAATATTATAGTATTATGTGTTTATTAGTGATACATGCATCTATTGTATATATATTAAACTTAACTGATTTACCATAATCAAAAAGTGAGAGATTGTTGGCCCACTGATTATATCATGTTTTTGAATATGGCTAATCAATTAAGTTTACCATAATGACATCACTAATATTCATGTAATCACTATCATGCTGCTACTTAAACTTAGCATTGTCCCAAATGTTCTATATCATATTGCTATGCTTGTATCATATTGTTTTGTTCATCTAACATGTTCTTAGACATGCAGTAAGCATGATCAAGCTTTGTCAAACTAGGACATATGCAATGGAGAATAATTGATGGGCCAAAGACGACGTTATACAAGAAGATTTCCCTGAACTGCCTAACGACCTATCTGGGCCTAGCATCGGGGGTTCCGCTGCCCGGTCAGCAGACATGGGTCAAGGGGGTAGCGCCCCCCATGGGGGTTCGGGGGCGAAGCCTCCGAAAGGTATTCAGATTTCCAGATCTGTTTATCTTTGGACGACTGCCGTCAAGGAAAAAGGTGTCTTCATGTTTGCTTAAATATCTGAAGAAAGGCGTCATCAAAGGGCTATTGGTTTTCCTATTTGATCAATGTATTTTTTATATTTATTGGGTCTAGGAATACGATTTAAACTGTATCGTATCGACAAATAGGCTATCCAAGAAACATTTTTAAAATACCTTTTTATTTTGAAAACAAGCCCACTTACAAATGCTCAAACTACTTCCTAACTGTTTGACTTTTCAAAAAGCCCAAAAACCAATTTGCAGAAACCCTGACAGAACTCCAGGCGAATTCGGCCCGAATTCGGCCAGAGTTCGGTTAGTGAACGTTATTTTTTGAACTTGGTTTTCCCGCAGTTACGGACCCCAACGAGATTTTCTCATAGAGTTCTGTCCGAATTCTGCCCGAATTCTGTCAGAATTTTGCCTTTGAAAAAACTATAAATAGAGAAGGATTTCGATAATTTCAACACACCAATTCACTTTCATATCTCTTCTCTATAAGCCTACTACTTCTTCCAAAGTATACCGAGCTATTTATTTTCAAATCCCAAGCCAGTTACAATCCTCTAGTCGATTTGCCAGTACAGTACGGTCTAGAAGTTTCAGAGTGATTGTAATCAGAGGCTTGATTGAAGATATACACTTCATAATTGAAGTTGGTCGATTACTTCGGATCAAAGCTCGTGTTGTAGAAGTTGCGAGAACTTCGGATGAAAACTTGTGGTATTTTCTAATAGTGGATTCAACTGGAAGCTAGAGTTCTTCCGACTGGACTAGTTCTCACAAGAGAAAAACCAGTATACATCCTTGTGTTTGTGTTTGCTTTCTGATCTCTACTTTTTATTTACTTACTTGTGATATATTCTGTGATCTTGTTGCTAATATTTTTTAAATAGTTAATTTCCACTGCCTACTATATTCACCCCCTCTAACGTATTGCGCTTTACAACTAGTTCCTACAATCGGTCCTACATACTGATGTTCTTTATTATACTCAATGTTATTTAGAAATGCTAGATAACTTTGAACCACTTACCATAGGAGCAGTTTAACCTCTCCAAGACGAAGTATTGTTCGAGCCATTGCAGGAATCCTTCTTCTTAGTTCCTTCCAGAAAGAAAGATGAACTTCCTATACTTTTTAGTAAAGGAACATAACAGAAGATCACGCCCAATGGTGAAGAAGAAAATCAAGATAACGGAAGACTTTAACTACGTCGTTATAGTCAACAATCAAAAGATGGGCTATAATTTTAAAGCTGGTCTCAATGGTGGTAAGGGAAGACGAACTCCTACTCCAAAAGAAAAATCACAACAATATTACAGCAAAACGAAGCGGGGATTGGATTATACTTCGCCAATTCCAACTCCAGAAGCCTCCGAATTCGATGAAGAAGAACGATCTAATTCTTCTGGTCACGCCCCCAGAACCAGAATACCGGAGAGCGGAGGAATGACTCAGCCAGCTACGTAATACAGGTAGATAAATACCGTATAATACGATCAATGCTGTCTAAGAGACGAGGGGGTGCATGCTACATGAGAGTCTTACTAGGGTTACTCAAGATCTATTGTCTCAATCATTCGAACAAGAAACAGTAAATAGAGAACATATAAGATAAAGCAATAAGGCGTCCCAAATGCTCGGTCAAAATATTTTTTGAGATCTGGCTTTACAAAACATAGCCAGACGATATAACAAGGTATACACAATCGTTATCAGCTGCAGTCGGATTTAGTTACAATTATGCAAAAGTAAGTATAAGACAATCCGACTAACATGTCGGTGCCAAACGGCAAAAGTGAAGTAAATAGTAAAACGAGCAGGAAAGCAAGAGACCCACTCGTATCCTCCGGCGATCATTCCTCTAGTATTGACCATCTTGGAGGTGGAAGTAAGCTGAGTCCTCGGGAACTGGCTCTAAATCTGGCCATACAAAACCAGAGAGGTTAGACCTCTAATAGCAGGTACCGCAAGGAAGCACGATATGAGGAATTAGAACCAGTGATAAGAGTAAGAATATGATAAAAAGGTCTCTGCTTGCTACTGGAGTTCGCACAACATCACGACACTTCAAGCCAACTTCCCAACCAAACAAGAACAAAAGTTGACTCGTCATGTCCCGACGTTCTGCTCTCCTCAGTAGTTAACAGAGTAGATACAATGCACAGACAAATCAATTTAAGCGGCCATGCAACTACTACGGCTTGCTACTATGAGTTCCAAGTTACCCTGGAATTTATGCAGTACGGGATTTCTCAGTTCTTACTATGTGCAAGCAAGACTAGTTTATCCAATAATTAATTCTGCTAATCATGAATTAGACGAGTCCCAACGGGACGCCCGTCATCAATATATATATATATATATATATATATATATATATATATATATATATATATATATATATATATATATATATATATATATATATATATAGGCAGATACCACTCCCTGCCCGTGTGGCAGATTTGTGGTATCTGTGGGAACCAGCCGACATGTCGGGGCACTAATCGTCCCAAAGATGGCTGCTATATAAGAACTCGGGAATCCATTCTCTCCATGCAATCGTTATTTTATTTAACTTAATAGGCCCTATGTTGATTGAAATTCCATGGCATGGATCATGGTCATTCAGAATGAGTACTTCCGTACAGAGTACGATATGCACAACTCTACAACGATTCCCGTACGGCTAGGTTGTAGGTCTTACATAGCGTAATGTAATAATCAATCATAGACACAGAATAATCATGCCTTGACTGTAAGATACACATGCTGCTTTTACAGAAAAATGGAAGTCAACATGTGTCTATATGCCAATGTCCGGATTGGCTAGTCGATCACAATGGTTCATGGTTTATACATGAACGTGTCTCATTCAATTCAATAAGACAACTATCCAGTCTCTTAGTTCCAACGAGGAACGCATGATCAATTATTAGTCAAGGTAACAATCAATGTCAATCAATAAATCCGGGGCAAGTAAACAACAAAAAGGCACTATGGGCAGCAATAGATAGGTTCCCATCTATGCAGCCAGAATCGGGTCAGAATCCCATATGGCCCAGGGGAAAACAGTTCTTGCGGCTGAAAAAGAAGACAGTTCATGCGGCTGAAAAGAAGACAGTCTTATGCGGCCAAGAGCCAATCAACCCATGCGGCCAGGAAAGATGGGGACCATGCGGCTAGGGGATCTTGGCCCTATGCGGCTCGGGTTCAAGCTCATGCAGTTGGGGTTTCATGCGGCAAGATGGGTGATCCTTATGCGGCCAGGAGAACATGCATATGCGGCTAGGAGGGAACGAGTCTCATGCGGCTCGAGCTGCCGAGGCTATGCAGCCAGAAGCCCATATGGCAATGGGAACTGGGTCTTATGCGGCTCAGAGCTGCCAAGGCCATGCGACCAGAAGCCCATACGACAATGGGAACTGGGCTTTATGCGGCTCGAGAAATCAGGTCTATGCGGCCGAAGGAACTAATCCTTATGTGGCTCGGGAAATCAGGTCTATACGGCCGAAGGAACTGATCCTTATGCGACTGGAGGAAGACAACTCATGCGGCTCAGGAAATCAGGTCTATGCGGCCGAAGGAAATGATCCTTATGCGGCTAGAGGAACTTTGCCGCATGAAAGCCTGTCACGCCCCAGAACCAGAATACTGGAGAGCGGGGGCGAACATAGCCAGCTACGTATATAAAAATAAAGTCCATCTCGCTATACGGTCACGGCTGTCTAGATATGAGGGTTTACTACAAGCCAACAGTCTCTTAAGGCCAAGCCTACTGTCTCAATCTCAAGCAAATAATATAATTACAAGATGTTTGACCACCAAATATACAATAAAGGTGTCCCAAATATTACATATCAGCTGATCATGAAGCTAGTCGTACAAAATGCTAGGACTAGCAAGAGTTAAGTCATACATGATCAACCCTAGGATTTGTTAATCATGTTTACAGCCCGTAGGCAGACAATAAGTAAATGTGCATCGAGCTAACAGGTGCTCGTCGGCTAAACGCCTCAAAAGAATAATTTACAATGAGTGAGCGAAACAAAATAGAAAACCCACTCGTAGCCCGGATTTCTTCTAGTTGCCACCATCGGGCTGGAGGTTCGGTAGATCCTCGGGGGCTGCTCCGAAATCTGGCCAAACAAAACCAGCTGGGTCAAACCCCAGAAAGAGCAAGTGCCACAAAGGAGGCCACGAAATAACAAAAGTCAGCATATCAGAACATAAGAAAGAATTGGAAGAAGGTACAAGTAATAAAGAGTGCAACAATACAATAAACGGCTAGTGACGTGGGACCATTCCGGGAGCCAGGTTACAACTCGTAAACCAAACAAGGACCGGGGTTGTAACCCTTCGCCTGAATAGCACTCTTGTCTCTACCCATTTATCGTTAGAGAATAAGTTAAACAAGCATGCTCAAGAGTAACCAGGTACTGGGACTAGACAATACTTAGACAAGGCTTGACTCCATTATTTACAAGCGGCCAAGCAAGTACTACGGCTTACTACTTTAACTAGCTAGGGTTATCACAAGCCTAATTACTAACCAGATGCAATAAGAATTTCCCAGTCCCAAGCCCTGCAGACCATCCAGTTATCCTTCCGCGGGTTGAGAGTATGGTTGGATACATCGCCCCGGAGACGATATACCCTTAGGTGACTTAGAGGGTGCAACACATGACAGTACGGTGGAAATGTGCTCTACTCGTCGGCAAGCTACAAGTCCAATTAAGAGCGCCCAGATAACGAGATTGCCTGTGACTGGAAATTCTCCATGAACTATAGTTTGATCTAGTCATTAACCTAATCCGTATTCATTATGAATCCCTGACCGTGGGAACCAGGGGGTCACGTCCTAGACATGATACAAGACAAGACAAGTGAATTGCACAAGCAAGCAAGCAGGAACACCTACGGTGTTAAGTTGATTATACGAGTCAAGTTAGCCGTCGCAACAGTATCAAGATAAATCATGTCAGGGTACTTGTCAGGAGTTCGCCACGACGGGCCACTATCATGTCAGGTTGGTCATGTCAGGAGTGCACCACTACGGGTCACTGTCGTGTTATGCTAGTTCCTTGTCATACCATGCCATGTAATAGTCATTCCAAACATATTGAGTAAAATCAAGTTCATGAAAAAAGGCGTAAGGATATAAAATGGGCATAAAATATCTAATAAGATATCAATATACAGGGCTATAGGAGAGCCAAGCTTAAGGAAAAATAAAACCTAATCTCCATGATTGGACAGATTGCGCAAGGGTTCCTGGGGTCGGGTTGCGCAGGAGTCAAGTGCGCCAGGGGTCAGCGCGCATGCAGCGTATGAACTTCATACGTCCTCATCAAGGCAGCGTATGTACTCCATACGACTCCTCATCAAGGCAGCGTATGTACTCCATACGACTCCTCATCAAGGCAGCGTATGAGGTCCATACGACTCCTCATCAAGGCAGCGTATAAGGTCCATACGACTCCTCATCAAGGCAGCGTATGAACTTCATACGACTCCTCATCAAGGCAGCGTATGTACTCCATACGAATCCTCATCAAGGCAGCGTATGAACTTCATACGAATCCTCATCAAGGCAGCGTATGAGGTCCATCAAGGCAGCGTATGAACTTTATACGACTCCTCATCAAGGCAGCGTATGTACTCCATACGACTCCTCATCAAGGCAGCGTATGAACTCCATTGCGCTGCGCTAAAGAGCGTACGCAACTCAGTGGCGCAAGCTAAAAAGCTCGCGCACACTGCTCACTGTCTTCTCCAAATCAGCAAGAACTCCATAGTTTGAACCCAAAGCGTCAAAAGTCCATAACTTGGTCAAAACAAGTCCAAATCCAACTTTTTAAAGGTCAAAATTGGGTAGAATAAAATTCTCTACAACATGGAACCATCAAAACTTGAAAACAAAGAAGTTTGATAGATCAAAACCACCAAAATCCAAAAATAACTAATTTTAGATCTACAAAAATTAAAGCCTCAAAATGGAAAATGACAAGTTCTAATGTTGTTCTCCATGATCTAATCTAGCTAATGGACCAATAAAAAGTGGTACTTATTTGATGGAAAGGTGCACTTGCCTATGGGTGTTGGTGTTGTGTAGAGGAAGAAGAAGAAGATGGAGAAATAAATGAGAGAATAATGAGGAGAGAGAAGGTTGGTGGAGATATTATGAGGGTGGGTTGTGTTGTGTTGAGGGTGGAGTATAGGTTAAAGTGTTCCATGCATATTAAATCAAACTAAACCAACCCAAACCAATCCTTCTCCACAAAATAAAACCAAGCCATGCCAGACACCCATTCACGAGAAACCAAAAAATCCGCAAGTCGAGAAAAAAATAAAATACATGCCAAAATCCAACTTCGAGTATAATTACGAAATACGGGAAATGGGGTGACAAAGCCATGCGGCTAAAGTAACGTTCTTCTCTAATTCTTCGAGGACAGAACCAGGAAAGCCATTGCTTCCAAGCTCCCTAAATCCTTCATTCCGAGCCCAAATCTGAACTTCCATACGTCAAAATAGGGTAGAATGAAATTCTCTACAACATGGAACAATCCAAACTTAAAATAACAAGACTTAATAGATCAAAACCCAAGAATTCCGAAATACAACAAACTTAGATCTACATGAAATGAACCATGGAAAACAAAAATGCTAAGTACTAAAGTGTCTTAGAATCTCATGAGGAAGACAATGGAACAGCAAAGCTTGAGATTCATCATGAAGCAAGTTGTACTTGCCTAGCTCTCTAGGTTGGTGGGAGAGTAATGGAGGTTGAAGAAGAAGTAGATGAGAGTAATAAAGAGAGAGAAAAGTAAAGTAGTATTAATATCAAGCCCAAGTAAATCTCCACCCTGCATTCCCTCCTACAAGATCTAGGCCATCCACTCCTTATCATGATGAACCAAGCTAAACCAAATTGGTTTAATGAACAGACTAAACCAAGAGCTAAAGCAAAAGCAGAAAATATACAGAAAAATTAATATGTACAAAATTGAAGAATTTAAATACAGAACAATTGCATGATAAATATTAAATAAATACATTCAAGACACGTATAAAAATATGTATTCTGGGAACGGGAAGTGACACTTCTGATTCTGTCTCATGGAATTCAGACAACAATGTTGGACACGTCTATCAAGTAACTCTATCTTCTAATATGGTAACTGCGAGTTCTCAAAAGACCGAAGACTTTGCCGAAGCCTCTGAATCTGATCCTTGGGGACAAAGGATGGATACTCAATGGGAGCTGAGCTTCGAGCAACGTGAGCCACCTACCGAAGTTCAGTTGGTTCAAGTCAATATTGGAGATAAAACTTCCCCAAAACCAATATTCGTCAGCAAAAGCCTCCCTGAAGTGGATAAACAAAACTAATCCAACTCATTAGGGAATACATTGATGTATTCGCTTGGATCTATAAACATACTGAAATTAGATCCCCAGATTGCTACCCATAAACTCAATATTTTGCCAAATGCAAGGCCAGTTAAGCAACAACAGCGTCGATTTTGACCTGACATGATGGACGCCATAGAAGTCGAAATCAATAAGCTCATTGCCTGTGGCTCCATCAAAGAAGAATAATATTCGGATTGGGTGGCTAATGTTGTTACAGTTTTGAAGAAAACAGGAAAGGTTCTAGTCTGCATCGTCTTCAGAGTCCTTAATGAAGCTTGTCCCAAAGACGAATTTCCTCTTCAAATCACTGATGCCATGATCAACAATACTTGTGGATTGAACGTATATCTTTTATGGATGGATTTTTAGGATATAATCAAATCAAGATGCATCCAGAAGATGAGAAACATACATCTTTTTGCACTCCTCTTGGAGTCTATTGCTATACTGTCATGCCATTTGATCTTAAAAATGTTGATGCAACTTATCAGCGGGCCATGAGTACTATCTTCCGTGATCATTTGCGAAAGACGATTGAATTCTATGTAGATTTATTGCTGTCAATGTCGTCTAAAGAAAGACCACATTCAAGATTGAGAACTATATTCGATCTAATGCGCCAATATTAACTCAAGATGAATCCCACCAAGTCATTTCTAGGAGTCTATAGTGGTAAATTTCTTGGATTCCTTATTATCTCTAAAGGTATACACGTTGGCCCTGAGAAAATCAAAGCCATTCAAGAGATGCGTCATCCACGCAACCTGAAAGAGCTACGAGGATTCCAGGGACGGCTTGCGTGTATCAGGAAATTCATCTCGAATTCTCTGGACGCTGTAGACCGTTCACTCAACTCATGAAGAAAGGTATGTCTTATTTGGACTGAAGAATGTCAACAAGCATTTAAAGACATAAAGCGGTACTTGATGAACCCTCCAGTTCTAGTGCCTCCAATCTCAGGAATACCTTTACTGATGTATGTTCGAGCAATAGGCCATTCATTAGGTGCATTAGCTCAGAAGAATAAAGAAGGTCATGAACATGCTATCTATATCTTAGCCATATAATGATTGGAGCTGAACATCGATACACCCCAGTGGAAAAAGAATGTCTAGTTTTGATGTTTGCTGTTCAAAAGACGAGACATTATATCACTGGCCAAACCATTCATGTTATTTCTAGAGTTAACCCTCTCCGGGTCCTGATGAAGAAGCCCAGTACATCCAATTCCAGGCTTGCAACATGGGCCATATTGGTAGCACAATATGATATGGTTTATGTTCCTCAAAAGTCTGTTAAATGACAAGCCCTTAATGACTTTCTGGTAGCTCATCCAATTCCCAAAACGTCTAAACTCTACGACGAGATTCTAGACAAAACTTGGAGTCCAACATGATTTCAGAAAAATTTCTTACATGACGTATCTTTGATGGTGCATCCAGAATCGGACCAAAAGGTTCTATTATGCTGGAGTTGGAATTGTCCTCGTCTCATCAGAAGGGTTAGCTATTCAAAGAGCTTATTCTTTAGATGAGTCGTGTTCCAATAATGTGGCCGAATACAACGCTCTGCTCATCAGTCTCCAGCTAGCTAAACAATTAGATATTGAGTAACTTGAAGTTTACGGAGACTCCAAACTGATTGTCAACCAAGTTAGAGGCACGTACGAAGTTCGACATCAAGATCTGGTTCCATATCATAATGCGGTGGTCAGGATGGCTACTTCATTCAAAGGCTTCTTCATCGAGCATGTACGCCGAGCGTGTAATATAGAGGCTGATGCACTCGCTAATCTTGCAGCAGTTTTAGCAATTCTAGTAAGAAGGCAACAAATAATCGTCATCACTAATAGAGAGTTATTTTACGTTGAGAATAACTTAAATATTGAAGTCAACAACTCAAATATGGAATGCAACAATTCGATTGAAGTTTGAACTATCAGTGAAGATTGGAGGACTCCTTTCATAGACTTGTGGTTCTTGATATCTTACCCGAAGATCCTAAGGAGGCTACAACAATTCGTCGGCGGTCACTCAGATTCTATTATAATCATGTTACAAAGATACTCTACCGACGAACATTTGATGGCTTACTCCTACGATGTCTCGCAAGAGATGAAGCAAAGCAAATACTTTGTGAAGCTCATGACGGTATTTATGGCACACATCAACCTGGTCCTAAACTATAGGATCGTATTCGCCGTATGGGCTACTATTAGCCCTGGATGGTATCTGATACAATCGAGTATGCAAGAAAGTGCTGAGCATGTCAAATCCATGCTGACTTCATCCATCAACCATCAGAATTTTTCACCCGACGGCAGCATATGGCCCTTTAAAGCTTGGGGCAGGGATGTCATTGGTGATGTTAACCCTCCATCGTCTCGAGGACATAGGTTCATTGGCCACAACTGATTATTTCTCAAAGTGGGCTGAAGCTATACCTTTAGCCAAGGTCAAGAAAGTGTTATCATTTTATTAAGCATCATGCGATCTACAGATTCGGTGTTCCTTGTCGAATCATTCATGATAATGGGCCACAATTCATCAGTCACAAGTTCACTCGATTCTGCAATGACAACAGGATCAATTATTGCTTCTAGCTTACAATCCTGCAGCTAACGGGTTGGCAGAAGTATTTAACAAGACCATCATCAAACTCCTCGAGAAGTTTGTTTCTACCAAAAAATGGATGGAGTAAAAAGCTTAGAGAATGTCTGTGGACTTACCGTATACTGTACGTACTCCTACAGGCTCACACCTTTCTCTTTGGTATATGGATGCGAGGCCGTCTTACCATTGGAAATCCAGATCCCTTCCCTAAGGATTGCATTGCAAATGACTCACAATCGAAAACAACGATCGTCTGAGACTTCAGGAGCTTGAAGCGCGCTTGACGAGAAACAACTCCTAGCTCAACAAATATTGAGTTACAAGCTCGTCTATCAAAAGCCTCAACCGTAAAGTCAAAGTCCAAACATTTCAGAAAGGAGAATTAGTTCTAACCGTCAGACGTCCTATGACTATGACACATATGAGCAAAGGCAAATTTGAAGCGAAGTGGGAAGGACCCTACGTTGTAAGCAAAGTTTTCTCCAACAGAGCTTATCAATTGACTGGTATGGATGGTCGAGTCGCCATGATACCCATTAATGGCAAATTCCTTAAGAAATATCATGTTTGAAGACAAAGAGATATCAACACAGAGAATCAGAATATAAACAAAATTCCTTTTATTGCATAACTCAGATAGAAGGAAATACATAAAATTAACGAGGACCAGAGCCCTCTTGATTGAAAACGTATTTCGCAAGAAGCTCGAAGACATTATTGTCCGATGACACCAGTAGTTCACAAGCAGCCTTCCTCAGAGCTTCTTTCTCGACAGTACTTCCAGGCTCCACTACTTTGGCAAGAATGTCCTGTTTTGATTTAGGAACAGCCGAGCTTTCTCCTACTTCTGGCTGAATGGGTGGCGAAGGCTCGTCGGAAAGAGTTTCGATGGCAGCTTCGATCTTTGGGATGGCCTCGGCCTCCTTGGGTGCATCTTCGTAAGACATTTGCGATGAAAGGATAGATGTGGATAACATTCTCAAAAGTTTCGCACTATTTATAGACAGAAAGGCCAAACATTCTGTCTCAGGAATCAAAACAACCTTTCCTCGAAAATGCATGTTTCTTCTTCATCCCTTTTTATCTCATAAATATATAGGTCTCTGTTTATTGTCTGTCACGGGAATCGAAACGACCTTTCTTTGAAAAAGCATGCTTATTTACTCATCAATCTTTTTAGGCCAACATTTATTATCATTTATTTACATTCTCGTAAATAAAGCTGTAGAAGCATGGAAAATGATCTATGCGGCTAAGGAAACCTATGCGGCTCAGAAAGCCCATGCGGCTCAGAGAGTCATGCGGCATAAGGGACTATGCGGCCCAAGATATCTCATGCGGCTCAGAACATGTGGCGTAACAGTGCTCCCCTCCGCCCTATGCTGTATTTATTACTTTGACGGCTGACAACTCTGAAAAAATGACAGCCCTGACACAAGAGAGTAATTATGACTCTGTCATAATGACAGACCCCTAGGGAAGAGAAAGAGATCTCTGACACAACCCCCGAGATCCATAAAAAGCCACGTAGCCTTGCCACGTGGGCGTTCGTATGCGGCTCGAGCGAAGACTTCCCATGCGGTTCAGAATGAAGCCGTCCTATGCGGCTCAGGCCGAAACAGTCTCATGCGGCTCAAGTGGAGGCCTTCCCATGCGGCTCAAGAGGACCATTTCCATGTGGCTCAGGCGGATGCATCCCTATGCGGCTCGCAATGATTATCTCTATGCGGTTCAAAGATTCGAGGGGGGTGCCACTACCCAAGCAGCCCTGACACGTGGCCCAAACCTTATGCGGCCCAAACCTTATGCGGCTCAATCTTCATGCGGTTCAGATCTCCCAGTGGCTCCTAGGACACGCGTCCTAAGTCGATCAATTTCCCGATTTATTGCAATCAGAGATTGGGTCAAATCCCAATAATCTGGGACACGTGGCAGGAGAATAAATCAAATTTATTCGCAGACATCAGCAGATCATCATGAGGAAGATTTATTCCAATCAGCATTAATTACTGATGAGATTTGGTGTAATCTATACTTAATGGCCCAGATTCATCACTCAAAACTAATGGCCTAGATTGACCAATCCACAGGCCGCCGCCATCTCCAGGAAGCAATCATTGTAACCCTAATGATCACATCCCATTCCTATAAATAGCAAGGTGCCATTCCCTTGCAAGATATACATTCCATGACAATATATACAACGGAGAGAGTGCGACCAGAGGGACCCCTTTTCGAGATCAGAGAGCATTAGAAGACTTGGAGAAAAGAGCAGAGAGAGAGCAAAGAGAGCATTTCTTCAACGCCGAGCAAATCTTCTGGTGCCAAGGCTGCATACCGATCGTCCAAGGAGTAAGGCAGGGCTGCCGTCGCCTTTCCGAGCCTCTATCGTCACCCCCAATCTAAAATAAACAATTGTGCTTAGTCTGCTGTACCTAGGCTTTCGTCCCTAGGCTTTCTTTGTACAAGCGAGTTTGTATTGTGAGTCTAAGTTCAGTCCTTCCATAAAACCGTTCTGTACTTTTACAATCAATGGCAAACACGATGGCGACTCTGTTGGGGACAAACTTCTTCGCGGCTGAGGAGTTGGTGACGCAACCGGATGCAGCCAAACTTGGCTCCACACAACAGAAGATGGTCATCCGCTTCGACCAACAGGCGTTCGAAGAGATGCTCTCCGAAGGAAGCGCTGGCCCGGTCCAGAAGCGCATCCGTACCACGAAGGCTCGTAAAGAGTGGAGGCCAAAATTGTTTGCTCCTCCCCAGGCCCTCGATGGAGTACTCTCTGCTACCCAAGACGGTGAAGGCGATTCTCATGCGGCCCCACTTCAAGCCGTAGAAGGTTCTGCTGTCCCCAAGTCCGACAAAGGAAAGCACTACGATACTGGACTTGCAGGGGCAAAGAGCGATTCTATGGGCTCCAGAAAGAAACAAACAAGGGCATTAGCCGCAAAGCGAGGACTCATGCGGCCAAGATTGCCAGCCGCATGAATAATGACCATGCGGCTGAAACTGCTAGCCAAAAGCATAGTACTCATGCGGCCAATTTCCAGCCGCATGGAGAACACTTATGCGGCTAGTGTTTCCAGCCGCATGGAGAAGACCCATGCGGCTACGACTGCCAGCCGCATGAGGATCGCTGATTCCAGCCGCATGACACCCACTCCACGTAGCTCCGTCTTCGATCGACTCACCTATGGTCCTGATCTCCTGTGCTCCAAGAAAATATGTCTGATTCTCTCCAGCACCACTTAGACTCTTCCTACTATGTGCCCATACGTACTAGAGCGAAGAAGTCTAAGGCAGCACGAGCTTGGCAAGTTCGGTCCGTTGATCCGACCTCTGACCATCCGAGCATCCCGTGTACTGTTATGCGGGCCTCTGATGGGAAGTTGTACAGAACCACTCGAGTCCAGCCCCCGGTAGCAAACGGACAGGAAGGTTCCAAAAGTCTCCCAAAATCCAGGGAGTAAACATGGTCGATCCGGACCCATCTGACTTGCGTGAGGCTATCCTCCACAAACGAAAGGAAAGAGAAGGTGCCCCATGGGGCAAAGAGTCCCCTTACGGACGTCATTGTACCCAAATCATTGTCAACTGCCGTTGCAACAACGCAATGGTGCAAAAAGACCGACGGTCCGTCTTCCAAAGACTGCAACCCAAGCTCAGAGGAGTTTTCCAAGGCACTACAACTAAGAGACTTTCTTCTAAACGGTTGTCCACCACCGGAGTTTTCCAAGGCACCCGTTTAAAGACGAAATCTGCCATAATGGGAGATTCATCATCTACATCACTGGTGTCGTGGGAACTGGGGGTAGCACTCCTCCGAACATCCACGACAATCGATGTTCCAAAGAGACCAGCCCGGGGAAACAACTCTCCCATCAGGTACACCAGATGCTGATGTCCCCGATGACATCCTGACTCTCAAGATGAAGCAAGCTCTGAAGCTGGGGGTACTATTCCCTCCGAGTTCGAACCCGAAGAGAACATTCCTACATACCCCGATGACTTCTCGGTGCACGGGTATGACTCGGAGGGCACATCCTCCACCGTTCCTTCCATCACTTCTCATGTAAGGACGATGTTCATGACGGACAGCAATTAAGGTGGTTCCAGTGATCGCCAACACATCGACACTCTGGAGGCTATACTACAGGCCTTGGTCAAGTCTGTAGATGAAATCAAAGAAGCTCTTCTAACTCTGCAAGGAGGGACGCCTGGCCAAACAAGCACGGGTCCCGCGGTCAATACAGACTCAAACTCAGCGGCACCGAACCCGAGCAATAATCCTCCTGAAATAACGACCCCCACCGCTGCAGATGAGGCCCGAGAAGTAAGAAGAGAGGTTCAGGAGCTCTGAGCCATGTTCCACGCCCGAGGAAACTCTCAAGACCTCAGAATGCGGCAACCGTACCCTGCTGAATGGAGGGATGTTCCATTCCCACCAAGATATAAGCCGTTCAATATCAACCCGTATGATGGCAAGACCTCAGCAAGTCGGTACATCACTTACTTCGAGGTCACCATCGACCATCTGCCCCATGATTATGCTATCCTCACACGATTATTCATTGGGGCATTGGAAGGAGTCGCATTCGACTGGTACCGCAACCTGCCAGACAACTGCATTCACTCCTTCGTCGTCTTCAAGCGCATGTTCTTGGAGAGATTCTACGAGGTAGGGCAGGACATCACGATGTCCACTCTCATGGACGTCATTCAAGGAGAGAAAGAGCTGACAAGGAACTATATTGAGCGGTTTTGCCAAACCGCGATGAAGCTACCTTCAGGAAACCCGGATTCCTCCTTGATTGAAATTTTCCAAAAGAGATTGCTTCCAACAATCAGTCTCTGGATGGACGAGAGTCAATTCAAGGACTGGAAGGCATTTATCATCAGTGCCACAAGCGCCGAAGAACGATTGAAGAAGGCTCGCTAACTGGGATTGCACATCTCAGAAGGGGAGGACAAGAGCAAGCGTCCCAATGCCAACACCAACAATGGAGGTAGCTCCTCCAATAATCGGGACAATAAGGGGAAGCAGGATATGGTGGCCGATACAGCCCAAAAACTTGAATCAAAACTGGCAGACAAACAATGGCCGCAAATCACTTACTCCTTCGAAGACGGCCACGTCAAGCCTATCTTGGACATGCTCATACAAGGAGACAGAATTCAGCTTCCTCCACCAAGACGGGAACCTCGGCCGGCAGATCTGGAGAACCCAAAGTTCTTCCATTACCACCGCTACGTCCACCATGCTACACATGAATGCTTTCAATTAAAACGGTACATCCAAAACCTCATCGATTCGAACGCTCTGGCCATCGATTTCGAGGAGGTAACCGTAGCGGCCAACATGGTGTCCATACAATTCGGCAGCTTCCCTCCAACAGAGACTCAAGACGGTGTTATATCCATCCCTCTGGCGACGATGGAAATTGCTAATCTTCCGCCTGCTCGGGATCAAGCTGCTGGTCTAGTGCCCCTCACCACATCACGAGGGGAAATCATGTGGGTCCATCCGGACCTGGTATACGAGGTACTCAGTCTACGTCGCCTCCCATTCACAAGAAGAGAAGGGGAAAAGTCAGATCCTGTCGCACCATCTCGGCAGATGTGGAAGAGGTCACGACTGTCGTTAGTCGATCTGGAGCACAATCCCAACCTGTGGCTGAGAACTCGACTGAAGATCATCCGCCGGCTACCACTGACGCTCCAGGGCCTTCTCAGCCTCCGACGACCGATAAGCCTAGGCCGAAGGAGACTCGCTTCGACAAATCCCTCCGAAAAGAGGCGCCGCAGGGGCTGGAGAAGCCATACAACTTCGACATCTTGGCACAATTGGCCAACACCCCAGCCAAGTTGTCATTATATGAGCTTCTGAGACTCTCAAAAGATGTTCGCGCAGCTTTGAGCGATGCACTTCAAAATGCCGACGCATACTTGGCTCAGGTCAACCTCACGGGAGAAAACCAGCCTGCAGATCTCCAAGACAGCGCGTGTACAGGAGCGATGCCCAATATCGTCTTCACTCCGTAGGATATGCTCATCAAAACCAATCTGCATGATCGCCAATTATACTACACTGGGTACATCGACAACGTGAAGGTGGATCGGATGCACATTGATCCTGGGTCTTCCATAAGCATTATTTCGAAGGGTCTGCTACATTATCTTCGCATTCCGATGCATCGCCTGACGCCTACAAGCACGCCATCAGCGGTTTCAATTCGGGCATGAGCTACCCAATTGGGAAGATTCATCTGAAGTGTCAGATTGGCGATCTCCAATCAGAAGTCACCTGCTACGTCATAGATGCCGACACTTCTTACAATATCCTCTTGGGGCGCCCTTGGATACACGATTACATGATCGTGCCTTCCACGCTGCACCAATGCTTCAAATATGTCGATAAGTACGGCTTCGTGAGGACAGAATTTGCTGATATCGATCCCTTCAAAGGGGTCGAATCCTACTACTCATACTCCTGCCTGTACAAAAAATTGAAGAAGCGCCTTGGTGAAGGAGATGCGCAAGCTCGTACCAAAACAGCCACAGGATCAGAAGAACCTCTGACGATCCACCTCCAGGCTCGCAAATCTGGCAAGTCCGCGCCCCTTACGGCCACTCTGCGTAAGGACGCGATCAGTCTCTCAGCACAAGAGGAGCAGATGATAATCCGGCTGCCGAGGTCTGGCCAAGTCGAGACCTACAACGGAGCCACTGACAATTAGACTGCCAAGAATCGGCCAGCCACAAACTGAGAAGCTCAATCCCTCTGACAAGCCAATGACAATACGCCTTCCCAAGAAGAGTCATCACCCCGATGCAAGGTCTGGGACTTCTAGCGAACCAACCACTCCCCGTCCAGCATCGAGTACCAAGCTGGGGGTTGCTAGTCTGCCAACACACCATGCTCTGCTCCACCAGTTGAACCTCTGACGAACAAGCTGCCCAGGTCGTCCTCTCAGTCTTCATTTATACAGGGGGTAGCCGAAGAGGAACCAGAGCTAGCCAAGTATGTGGTTGCCCACACTGATGTTCCCTCTGCAGATGATGTAATCCCCCTAGAAAAGATACCTTACTTCATTAATAAAGGGCTATCTTTGAACTACATCGAGCTTAATAAGCTTTGTACAATGTACACTATGGAACATAGTATAGGCACCCACCTACACACACAGGTGACAAACGTGCACACCGTAATCCAGCTTATTCCAGCGGAAGATGCTTACCGCATAATCGAGTGAGGGGATCATCCAATCATCTTCGGCCGGAAGGACGACCCGCATCCCTTCACCATAGAAGAGGTCGATCTTGGGTCAGATGCCAGGAGACTGCCTCTGTATCTTTATTGCCCCCAATCGAAATATCTCATGCAAAAACAGGGATATGATCTGGAGATTACGCCAGGCTTGAACTACGGCACCGGACGACGATTACCTTTGAAGCCACCAGTCCCGACTACTATAGCAAAACTCGATGTGGATTGGGGTATGTAACACCCACGACGACCCCTGAGAGTTCAAATGAAGAGTGTGACTGGCAGTCACATTCAACCGGGTCACCAACCTTCGACTCGGATACCAGCATCAGAGACACATTCAGACAAGTCCTGTCAGTCAATATGGCATTTGTCGACGCTTACGAAGAAGACGAAGACATTCCGTAAATCCTCGAGCTAGAGCCGTGGGCCCAACAGCTGGATGCACAATAGGAAAAGCGGTTCGAACAGAGAGAACCTTCCACCGAAGATGAGGTTATGCAGATCGACCTCGGCAGCGAATCCTCCCCAAAGCCAATCTTCGTAAGTAAAAGCTTAACAGATGAAGAGCGAGAATAGCTGCTGGAACTTGTTAGAGAATATATTGATGTGTTCGCATGGAGTTATGAAGACATGCCGGGGTTAGATCCCGATATTGCTCTTCACAAACTTAACATCCGCCCAGATGCAAAGCCAGTCAAGCAGCAACAGCGACGCTTCCCCAGGTGTCATGGATGCGATCGAAGCCGAAGTCACAAACTAATAGCCATCGGCTTTATTCGTGAGGAACAACATCCGGATTGGGTTGCCAACATAGTTCCGGTCCTCAAGAAGAACGGGAAGATCCGAGTCTGCATCGACTTCCGTAATCTGAACGAGGCATGTCCCAAAGATGAATTTCCCTCCCTATCACAGACATCATGATTGACAACACATGTGGCTTCGAACGTATGTCATTCATGGATGGATTCTCGGGGTACAACCAAATCAAGATGTCTCCAAACGACAAAAAGTATACATCATTCCGAACACCAATTGGCACATACTATTACACAGTCATGCCTTTCGGTTTAAAGAATGCTGGCGCCATATATCAACGAGCCATGAGTATCATCTTCAGAGAACACTTGCGCAAGACGGTGGAATGCTATGTTGATGACATCGCCGTCAAGAGTCGCTGTAAGGGAGACCATCTGCAGGACCTGAGGACGGTATTCAACCGGATGCGAGCCCACAATTTGAAAATGAACCCTACGAAATCTTTCTTGGGCGTATCCAGCAGAAAGTTCTTAGGTTTCATCATCACCGCCCAGGGTATTCATGTAGACCCTGAGAAGACTAAGGCAATTATGGAGATGGGTCCCCCGAAAAATCTCTGCGAACTCAGAGGCCTTCAAGGAAGGCTAGCTTACATCAGAAGATTCATCTCTAACCTCTCCGGAGGCGTCTCATTCGTATGGGACGAGGAATGTTAGCGTACCTTCGACAGCATCAAAGAATATTTGTCGAATCCTCAGTCCTGGTGGCCCCGGTTGCTGGAAAACCATTCCTGCTCTACGTACGAGCAATAGAACATTCCCTTGGTGCTCTGTTAGCACAAAACAACGATGCAGGCCATGAACAAGCCATATACTACCTCAGCCGAATGATGATTGGGCCAGAGCACCGATACACCGCCGTGGAGAAGGAATGCCTCGCCCTGGTGTTCGCCATTCAGGAGACGTGGCACTATGTCACTAGACAAACCATACATGTGATCTCACGAGTCAACCCTCTCAGAGTCCTCATGACTAAACCAGGGGCACTCAGTTCTCGCCTCGCTACATAGGCAATATTGCTGTCCCCCTATCATATGATCTTCGTCCCGCAGAAGGCTGTTAAAGGTCAAGCTCTGGCAGACTTTTTAGCAGCCCATCCAGGCTCGGAGTCGTCCAGGATATACGAAAAAATCCCAGATGAGGTCGCCGACTCGATTGCAACTTCTCACGATAGCATATGGCAGATGTTCTTCGACGGTGCTTCAAGAACTGGACCTAAGGGCAACATCGTTGTCAGAGTCGGGGTGGTGCTGGTTTCTCCTTCTGGATTGGTGATCAATCGTGCCTACTCTCTCACAGAACCCTGCTCTAACAATGTGGCCGAGTACAATGCTCTGGTCATTGGCCTCCAACTTGAAAAAGAGCTGGGGGTAGAATATCTCGAAGCATACGGCGATTCGCAGTTAATTGTCAACCAGATCCGGGGCTCGTACGAGGTTCGTCATGAGGACATGATCCCCTATCACCAAATAGTGATCGACATCATCTCGTCGTTCGAGGGGTTCTTCATTGAGCATGTCCCCAAACTCCGAAATATCGAAGCCGATGCCCTAGCTGGCCTTGCCGCTTCCCTAGCGGTTCCGAATTACGCTCACCAGTCCGTGGAGGTAATAGGCCATGAACTGGTCTGTCCCAAGAAAAATGTTCAATTCGTGGCGAGCTATTCCGCTCAGGCGGTCGACGAAGCACCAGACTGGAGACAGCCGTTCATCGACTTCGTCGTCTACGACATTCTCCCAGAGAATCCAAAGGAAGCCACCTCCATCAGACGGCGTTCTCTCAGATTCTTCTACGATACAGAGACGAAAATGCTGTATCGCCGATCCTATGATGGATTATTGCTTTGGTGCCTATCAAACGCGAAAGCCAAAGAAGCCATACGAGAAGCTCATGACGGTGTGTGTGTGGTCCCATCAGCCTGGCCCTAAATTGCAAGACCGCCTTCGCCGAATGGGCTACTACTGGCCCACGATGGTAGCGGATGCGATAGACTATACGAGAAAGTACAAAGCTTGCCAAGTCCATGCAGACTTCATCCACCAGCCATCCGAGTATCTACATCCGACAGTAGCATCCTGGCCATTTGAAGCATAGGGGATGGATATCATCGGTCCAATTGCTCCATCTTCTTCCCGAGGGCACCGCTTCATACTCGCCATTACAGATTATTTTTCCAAATGGGCGGAAGCTGTCCCGCTTGCAGAAGTATAGACGTCAAACGTGATCAGCTTCCTCAAGCATCACGTCATATATCGCTTTGGACTGCCCCGAAGGATCATCCACGATAATGGTCTGCAGTTCGCTAGCCATGCCTTCTACCGGTTCTGTGATTAGCACCGCATCCAAAATATTGCTTCAACGCCATACAATCCAGCAGCGAATGGGTTAGCAGAAGCATTCAACAAAACAATCATCAAGTTGCTCAAGAAATTCGTATCCTCCAACAAGCGTGATTGGAACGAGAAACTTGGGGAATGCTTATGGGCGTATCGTACTACCGTCCGAACAGCCACTGGGAACACGCCATTTTCCCTGGTGTACGGGAGCGAGGCGGTTCTCCCATTGGAGACTCAAATACCCTCACTCCGTGTCGCCTTCACTTATCAATTGGCGACAGATGATAACTACCGTCGTCGGCTACAAGAGTTGGAGGCCTTAGATGAAAAGCGCCTCTTGGCTCAACAACAAATTGAACTATACCAAGCACGCATCTCTGGAGCCTTCAATAAGAAGGTTAAAATCAGAAAATTCCAAGTGGGCGATCTCGTTCTGGCAGTCCGGAGGCCGATGGTCATGATTCACAAAACCGCCGGCAAATTCCAGCCAAAGTGGGAAGGCCCATTTATCATTGAGGCAGTATTCTCCAACGGTGCTTACCGCCTCGCAAAGCAAAATGGAGACTTGCTCATGTTGCCCGTCAACGGCAAGTTCCTAAAGAAATATTATGTCTAAAATGACGTATTCCAGATCATCGAGTCATGTACCCGCTGGTACCGCTGAACTCACATCCACAGTATTCCAGATCATCGAGTCATGTACCCGCTGGTACCGCTGAACTCACATCCACATCATCTCCAGATTATCGAGTCATGTACCCGCTGGTACTGCTGAACTCACATCCACAATATTCCAGATTTTCGAGTCACGTACCCTCTTGTACCGCTGAACTCATGCCCTTCTTCCACAAAGATATCCCAAACTATCAAGTCATGTACCCGCTGGTACCCCTGAACTTACATCCCGGTCACTCTTTTGAAAGAAAGTCATGTATAACCGTACCTCTGAACTTTCTTCCTGAAAGAGATCCTCCCTCATGATCCACTACCCGCACTCCCAGTGCACAAAAAGGATAACGGGTCCACAAACTTCCAAAAAACGACCATGTCGATGCTACCTCTGAGTCGTCTCAATTCCGCCAAAAAACAAATCACCCCCTTACATAGAACCTCCATGTCCTCATTACCTCTGAGTCGTTCTATGTACTCCCCCTCTTCATTGAGCCCACTCCTGCCATGTCTTCATTACCTCTGAGTGGGAAGGCTCCGTCGAAAAAACCTTCGTGCTTGCCATGTTCTCATTACCTATGAGTAAGTATGTCGATTCCCTTTCAACCTATTATCTGTACCCACAACCGGAGTACGACAAGGATAATAGGTCCACAAATGTCGTCTGTTGACCACAAATATCCTTCGTAGAATTCACTCTTGCCATGTCCTCATTACCTCTGAGCAGGAAGGCTCCGCCAAAGGAACCCTCATGCTCACCATGTCCTCAGTACCTCTGAGTAAGTATGTTGGTTTCTTTTTAACTTGTTGTCCGTATCCAAAACCAGGGTACGTTAGGGACAATAGGTCCACGCAAAATGTCTCGATAAGATGATGATTACAAAGCAAAAAAGTGAAGCAAATATATTTCCATTCATTCAGAAATCGATTACATCCACATGATTACAAGCAAGCCAAAGGGGTTCTTCATGAAGAAAGGCGAAACAAAACGAAGATTACAGACAGACATCCACGAGAAGCCCCTAAATCCTAGTTATAGGAGCGCATATACCAGTCCCTCAGCCACCTTACATATGAAGGATGCAAGTCCAGAATAGGAGAATCAAGATTCCCAGCACTGCCACCTTCAGTAGCTTCGATATTTGGAAGGCTGCCGTCCTCCTCAGGAGCAGGATCTTCTTTCTTCGGTTCCTCCTTAACAGAGGAAGACCTCCGGTGGATGACAGGAGGCTGCGGCTCCTCTGACGCTGCAATCTCAACATTCGGTGGAGGTACTGCGGGGACCAAAGGCGAAGAAAATAAAACAGTTAGAAAGGTTCATGCGGCTCGTTTAAGACAATTCTCATGCGGCTCGGACATGGGGTATACCCCCATGTGGCTCAGTCATGGGACGTGTGTGTGGACCATGTAGTTTAAGAAGTTCACGTCAAAGTCTTGTGCATGAAGCATGCAGCAAAACAGGCTCTGTTAGGGTTTCAAAGTACTCAATCGACGACATAGCCCTTACCTTCGATGGCAATGTGAACGTCAAGACGAACGGGGGGCACGACAGTCGATGATGCAGCAGATTTCTTACTCCTCGCCACAGCCTTCTTCACAGCCTTAGAAGTCCTAGGTGCCATTGTCGTCTGATGATCAGAGGAAGAAAGGACACGGCAGGAATCTGAGTCAAGAAGAGTCTAAGAGGGAAGACCGTCCAAATACCCTTCTATTTATAGACAGAAAACTATGGACCGACGCTTCGTACAATGTGAACGACTCTTCGGCTATCGAGCCAAACCAGCCAATTAAAGACAGCTCTTAGGATCCTGTCCCAAAAAGATCTACATGCATGGCATAAAGACGTGGCAAAGAGCCTGTGCGGTTCAAATGGCTATGCGGCTGAAAACGACTATGCGACTCAGATGGTCATGTGGCTGAACAGTCCCCTACGGCTGACCACCTATGCGGCTGAACAATCCATGCGGCCAAGACATCCATGCGGTCAGGACTTTATATGCGGCCAGAAGAATATATAGCCATGCTTCTTATTCAAAGTATTTCAATTTTGCAAATTGAAAACTTTGAAGGGGGTCTTGTAGAAGCATGGAAAATGATCTATACGGCTAAGGAAACCCATGCGGCTCAGAAAGCCCATGCGTCTCAGAGAGTCATACGACATAAGGGACTATGCGGCCCAAGACATCTCATGCGGCTCAGAAGACACGTGGCATAACAGTGCTCCCCTCCGCCCTATGCTGCATTAATTACTTTGACGGCTGACAACTCTGAAAAAGTTACAGCCCTGACACAAGAGAGGTAATTATGACTCCATCATAACACTACAAAAAAAGTTGGCTTTTGGGACAACACTTTTAAGAACTCTAGTTTTAAACGTCCTAAAAAATTATTATTTGGGACTGCTATATTTTTTGTAACAAAAAATGAATTTATTGGTAACAGATTGAAAAATGGATCTCTTATTTGGGACTATTAATAATTTTCGTTCCAAATAAATTTTGTTCCCCCCAAAATTTTTCAGAGTTCCCCCCAAAAGTTTTTCCGTGTGCTCGTGGAGTATAAGAAAACCAAAATCTGCAGCAGTGCTATAAAGGGGGCCCACTACACCAAATCATCTAATTTCTAATGGAACTTATTTTTTATTTCTAACGGCATAACCCGTTACATTGAACTAACTGGATCGGCCCGTAAGTGAGCCTATATTTCGTTACAAATATATATATTATTTCTTTAAATTACTACTTATTATTACAAAACCTGGCGGCCACCCGAAAAAATTGGCACCCATCCCCCAAATTCCCTCAAACCTAGCCCCCCCTCCCCCAATTCCATCCCATTTCTATATATACACCCATCGGTCTGTTCTCTCTCTCTCTCTCTCCTTATATATATTTTGCAAATCTAAAACCCTAGGTTTTTGGCGAGTGGCGAGTTGGCGGGGTCTTTGGCGAGTGGTGTCTCCGACGAGATTGTGGCAAGTTGCCGGGAAGTCTGTGGAGGTTCGACTCCGGCGTCCATCGGTGACTTTCGTCGAGTTGTAGTCGCGACTGTGGAAGTGAGAAAAACCAAGGTTTTAGGGTCTCAAAATCTATTTTTTTTCTAATGTAAATTATTCCTAAAATTGCTTCTTTATTTTTTTTATTTTTTCTGTGCATTATTCACATGAACTTTAGATTGTTATATTTCCAAAAAAAATCACATTCCTGAATCCATGGTGTTAGTATGGATAGAAGTACAAATCCAGTATCAAAACTAGAAATAAGATCCAAATATATAAAAACTTGTCCTCAATGCATCCTTTCACATTTGTTACAGCCCATACTAGAAATAAGATCCATATATATAAAAACTTGTCCTCAATGCATCCTTTCACATAAGAAAGAACTTAGGCCACAGAGGATTTGGATTCTCCAAATGGGTAAACGTGGTCTGCCAGAGAAGGAAATTACTGAGATGAGTCTCCCCTGAAGTCCTAATCAAAATATCAGGATCAGGGCAATCTAAAGTATACAAATGTTGCTCCAAATCAGCCAGTGATATTATTTCCTCGTCGTTATCATGACCATTGGCATACTGCTCATGTATCCTACCAATCTTCTTTGTACATGATTTATGAATGGCACGCATGATCTCATAGGTTGAGGTATAGGCCACACATACTGAGAGCATTGGCCCTCTGTTCTTGGCAGTGCTAACCATTGCCTTTTCAATAGCCAACCTAAGTGGCTTACTCAAGAGACTCGATCCCTCTCATTTTATGCATGCAAAAGTAATATATATGTATAGATTTCGTTGAAATGTCCTAGTTTGGTTTTTTATTGCAGGTTAGAAGACCTGATGCTCAATTACCCTTTGACATTATCTAATCTGGAGTCATACTCTTGTGAGAATCTCAGGGAAGTTCTTGATACACTTTCCATCCGTATTAAATTTAGAAATTATCCTTGAGTTATTGTAAGGCAATACCCCTTTGTGCTATTGTTTCAGCCACCTCGGGATTTTGAATAACATCTGGCGCATGTCACAATTCTTGGACTGCTTCATTATGCCAGTTTGCTGACAGGACTATATATTTTACAGATAATAGCAGAATGTAAGTTGATTTCATTTAGCAGTACTTGTAATTCTCTGCATAAATCTTAGCATAATGATTTGATAAAGTTGATCTCATGTAATCAGAACAGACTTGGACTGTGTTCTGCTTTTGAGCACCAGCAACATGTTGCAGCCTAGAGATATGTACTCTAGGTTCCTTCTGCCGAACCTGTCGGTGTACAGGATGTCCGGGTTCCGGCTCATTTCTTCATGGACCCATGGAGGTAAAGGCATGCTATGAAGTTAGCCCTGTAGCTTCATTTTTCTATTTAGATAAAAGTAGCTGGCCTTTGAAGACTTTGCTTCTGTTGAGACTTTGGTCTTTGATATTTCTCTGCTCTGACATCCATCACGTTGTTATGACTCCTGCTATCCTCCTCATGTGCGAGTATTTGATCCGCTATCCTATAGCGTCTAATGGATGACTTTTGTAAGTGTCATCTGTGGGAATTATACTCATTTGCTATCTACAAATTAAAGCTTCAAAATCTATTTTTTCTCATGGAAACAGCCCTCCATAAATGGGGGTAAGACACCACACCTCGCATCTTGATCCTTCCCAAGCCCTGCATTGTGGGAGCCTCGTAGGTCGTAGCACTTGGTTGTCGTTTGGACTCTTGTTTTCATGAGCCAATTGTCTGTACCATGAATGCATTTTATAGAAAGTTCTGATGTGCTATTGTATATATATTTTTTTGAATTCGTCATCACAATCTATTATGGGAAGAAGCCAATGCCTACTGTTCTCATCATTGCACTTGAATGTCTGGTTTCATTTTGAACTTATAGGTTGCTAAGCAATCTCACAAGTTCTGTCCTGAGTCTATCATCTTTCTGCAAACTCTTCTAATATCCAGCAGGAAGATGGAACCAAAACTGCAAAAAAATTATCAGGTACCTATTGTAATTTGTATATATTGCTGGAGGAGCTTTGAACTTTATGGTTATCAACTGTCATCTAATTTGGTTGTACATTTTATAGATGCCTAACAATATACTCTTATAACAGGGTTACGATTTAATAGAGTTGCAAACAACAAAACCATGGCTCCGTATGTGATCAAGTGAGTAGCAAACAACAAAACCATGGCTCCGTATGTGATTAAGTGAGTGAAGTAGAACCTATGAATTTCCTAACTATAAGGGCCATGGAAGCGGACTCTCCTTTCTTTGCATCTGATAATTTCAGTGAGGTAGAACCTATGAATTTCCTAACTATAATGGGCATGGAAGCGGACTCTCCTTTCTTTGCATCTGATAATTTCAAGTAAGTCCTTTCTATTTATTTCCTAATAATGAGAAGTCAGTAACATTTACTTTCTTATTTCTATTTTAGATCTCCACTGAAAAGGCTAGCATACTCGCTTCTGTGGTTAAAACAATTGAAGAATTTGTCAACGTATACAAAGACTTGAGCTCCTTTCCAGATAACACCTTGAACTGAAGCTCTCGAGGTTCTCCATATATAATTTGATGGATATATTTGTGACTGGCTATTGATTTCCTCGTTTTATGCATCCTATACATAACTCCCCAAATATAACATATAAGAATCAAAGAGTCTAACAGTGGTTTGGCTGCTCCTAGCCAATGGGATTTAGCATCTGACAAGCAAATGATGCAAGAGGAACAACCCCTCCAGGCAATCCTTCCATTTTTTGTTATGAATTGAATATTGTGGTTTTTACATCTCCTCGTATTTAAAGTGGAGGCTTGCATATTTTAAATTTATAAGCTTTCTACCCTTGTCTTTCATTGATTACATCTGAAAACTTCACAACGGATGCTTGGCAATATACAGTATCAATATACGTTATTCTTGTCCTGGAATATTATTCCTGTAACAACCATTGTTTTTGTTGATCGGCAACATGCTTTGCTTTGTTGTGTGTTGGCAAGCTTATTACTTGTCTGTGTCGTTCCCAATTGAGGAGGCCCCAACGGCGAGGATACCTGTAAAGTGCCAGGCTGAAAATGACGTAAAAGTATCACGATTGCTAAACTATCCTATGAGAGGTTTGGTATATGAGGGTGGGAACTCCGTGCAAGACCTCTCTGATATGCTAGCTGGTGCTTTCATATGGCTTCAAGAGAATAATGTTCCATTTAATGTGCTTATTTCCGACTCGGACAGGAAAATCTTCCTCTTACCCCGGGTATATAGTATATCACTTTTTGTTATGACCTGATGCTCCACCTTATTAATCTTCTAATTCCATTATCACTCTGACTATAGGGACCTGATGCTCCACCTTATTACCTCTATATTGATTCCACCTATAGTTGAATTGTAAAACAGTGCACCTTCTTCTGGAATTAATTGCTTAGTTTGGTGTACAGATCTTGTTCAAAATACTTGCTCCTATAAAAGAGGTTCTATGAGGTATCAACAATAATCTATGATTTGTTTCATTATAATCTTCATCTTGTTCATCTCTCGACTTTATGTTCTTGGCAATGTTTCATATATTTCATTATTTGCAGTATAGTTATTACTTTTACCGATGCCATTAATTTTTCTTTTCTTTTCAAACTTTGCTCAGAAAATTTGAAGGGGAGTAGAATTCTCCTTTCCCTCTTCCCATTTGTAAGCACATTGAACAACAAGGAGTGTTCAAATAAAAAAAGGAAATAAACTGTCAACTCTGTGTATAATGGATAAAGTCCATTTTTTCACAATAAGAAAAAACATAATATAAAGCCTCTTCTTTCTGTTTGGATCTCATGAGTGAATTTGAATTGTCAGATGTGCCACTTGTTTATTTTCTTCCCTTTGGTCTTTATGGATGGGTGAGGCATCTTTTCTCTGCTTTAGAAACAACATTTTAGTTCTGATTCATCATGAACATTTTACTATGTATATATTTGAAATAAAATAAAATCCTATTAGTGAAAGATGATCAATACTATTTACGGAATGATTGGGGGGCATTTTCTTGCTTTTTAGTCTTATAGATGTACTACATGTTCTGATGATACTTGGACCAAGGCATGTTGATATTATTAACATGTATTTCTAAGAAGCTTGTAGGGGAAAAGGTTTTGTTTATACTTACATTTTTTATATTCATAATTTTGTCTTATATGTTTTAAATGTCCTTATTTGGTTTTCCTTCCTGACTTTGTTTTCAGGGTACATGCTAGGCATACATGGATGGAGGATGGTGGGAAAACCTAGTGCAGGCTCTATTTCCAGTCTGGTAGTTACAATAGTCCTAGAGGTAACATAGGGACAATGCCATGGTTTTTTGCTAGTGAACTCTTCCCCACTTTACTTTTTACTGTATGTTATGTCTTTTCATGTTAAATTGTATCTCAGAAGCAATTATAGAAGCCATGGTTTGCTGGTTTTCTCCTTTCCTCCTTTTATTTACAATGGTTTAAGGTATCTCAGAAGCAATTATAAAAGCAGTATACTGCATCACTAGGTGCATCTTATTTTTGTTAACCATGATACTAAGAACTAGAGGAGAAATTTATAAGGTTAATGAAGAAACATCTAAAATCTGAGTGGCCATGGCAAAATTCCTGAAAATAAAATCTGAGTGGCACCATCTTTCCATGTAGCCAGTTGAAACCTTCAGCCCTCTCCGTAAACAATTTCTTCTGCCTTGTGTAAATTTACTTGTTTGGATGATTGCTTTTATATTTTGTATTAATTATTTGTGGTACACTCATACTTGAACATCACCTAGTCATTATTTTGAACTTCATTAGCAGCTTAATTTTGATTTCTTCGCCAATATGACCTGGGAAAGTGCTATGCATTTCATATAGCTCTTGTTCACACAATCCAGTTTACAAGGATTTTATAGTTGAATTGTGCCCATAAATTTTTTTGATGGTTGTGTTGGAATTGCTGGAGAAATTTGAGGTTAAAACCTTTAATAATGTATCATCTGAAGAACTTTTTCTTGGTAAAGAATGAAAAGGATAGGGAAGAAAATGGATCCATGAAGTATTGGATTTGACTTAGCTTTTATGATATGATTCATTTTTTGTAATATATTGTCAGGAGCTTTTTCGGGTGGCCAGTTTGCCAATGGTTGAAAGTTGTATGTCTGGATACAATAGTTGAATGTTTGCGTATGACCAGGTAAGTGTTATTATGTGCAGTTTATATATTTTCCAACATCTTAATTTTAGTGACAATGGTAGGAAATACTACTGCAAACATCATCCAATTAGTTTGTAATGAGCCATGATCCGGGTGCATAAAGAAAATTGCTTAATATAACATTTGTCGTTGGTATCATAGTATTTGTAGGGGAAGCTCATGAATAAGACTACAATACTCAAACTTTGAAATAAGAGATGTCAATACTCAAGCATTTGTAGGGGAAGCTCATTTTTTTGTTTCCTATTAATGCATGCTAGTATCGGTCGTGGAAGAAGTAGTATGTGTGTCAGTAAATCTCAGGGCATTGTGATATGTGCACTAGTCAAAGAAAGATGTGGCAATGGTGCTCTAATAGACCAAATACTTTTAGCATATTCTGCTTTAACTCCTCGAACATTAATAAATCACTTTAATGAACTCCTCGAACATTAGCAAATCTATATGATGAATGCACCTATGTGTAATTTATACCTATATTGATAAATTTCCATAAAAAGCTATAAAGCAGTAGCAACTATAAATTAGTAGTAATCATATGTATCTTAAAATGGTATGTTGTGCAATTTTGGTTATTGTTGCTTAACCTTCTAATTGATTAATTAAACCATATTTCTGGCTTATTCATGTACCAAGGGTCCCAATTACTTATAACTAACCATATTTCTGGCTTATTCATGTGTTTCCAGGTAGGCAATGCTGCTGGCAGCCATGGATGTGTGGATCGGTTTGTCAATGGATGTGGAAAATCAAATATATATGTTTTGGACTTGTGTAAAAAGTCGTAGATTTTATTTTATAAATTAAGTGAATGCTTACTGATGTAAAACTTGATGGGAACACTCTAAGTGATGTAAGACTTGGATTTTATTTTGTGAACAATGGAATATTATCTTTAAATATGTTTTATAGAAATCGTTTTGTTAATGTTGTGGCTACGCTTTGTTAATGTTGCGGCTACCATATGCATTTCCGATTAAATAAAATAGTTCTGTATGAATTTTTGTTGTATATAAAATTCAATTATATATTTTATATATAAACAAGAATTTAGTAATTCCATAATAATTTAAACAATTGTTAAGTTTTTTTACACGATTACAGTACTTTCTAAAATTTCGTCCCTTATTTATTAGGACGAAATATATCTGTTACAAAAACTTGTTTTTTGGGACAAATTAATAAACCGTCACACAAAAGCATAAATTTGAAAACTTTTGAGACGTTTTGCCTAACCGTCCTTTAACAGTAATTAGGACGGCAATATCCGTCCCTAAAGTTTTTGCCACGCCACCCTAATGGGACCGTCCATTCCCGTCCCAAAGGCCGTCCAAAATATTTGTTGGGACGGTAATTGCAGTTTTTAAGACGGTTTTTTGTTGTCCCAAAAGGCCACTTTTTTTGTAGTGTAATGACAGACCCCTAGGGAAGAGAAAGAGATCTCTGACACAATCCCCCGAGATCCATAAAAATGCCACGTGGCCTTGCCACGTGGGCGTTCGTATGCGGCTCGAGCGAAGACTTCCCATACGGTTCAGAATGAAGCCGTCCTATGCGGCTCAGGCCGAAACAGTCTCATGCGGCTCAAGCGGAGGCCTTCCCATGCGGCTCAAGAGGACCATTTCCATACGGCTCAGGCGGATGCATCCCTATGCGGCTCGCAATGATCATCTCCATGCGGTTCAAAGGTTCGAGGGGGGTGCCACTACCCAAGCAGCCCTGAGACGTGGCCTAAACCTTATGCGGCCCAAACCTTATGCGGCTCAATCTTCATGCGGTTCAGATCCCCCAGTGGCTCCTAGGACACGTGTCCTAAGCCGATCAATTTACCAGATTTATTGCAATCAGAGATTGGGTCAAATCCCAATAATCTGGGACACGTGGCAGGAGAATAAATCAAATTTATTCGCAGACATCAGCAGATCATCATGAGGAAGATTTATTCCAATCAGCATTAATTACTGATGAGATTTGGTGTAATCTACACTTAATGGCCCAGATTCATCACACTCAAAACTAATGGCCTAGATTGACCAATCCACAGGCCGCCGCCATCTCCAGGAAGCAATCATTGCAACCCTAATGATCACACCCCATTCCTATAAATAGCAAGGTGCCATTCCCTTGCAAGATATACATTCCCTGACAATATATACAACGGAGAGAGTGCGACCAGAGGGACCCTTTTTCGAGATCAGAGAGCATTAGAAGACTTGGAGAAAAGAGCAGAGAGAGAGCAAAGAGAGCATTTCTTCAACGTCGAGCAAATCTTCTGGAGCCAAGGCTGCATACCTATCGTCCAAGGAGTAAGGCAGGGCTGCCGTCGCCTTCCCGAGCCTCTATCGTCACCCCCCAGAATCTAAAATAAACAATTGTACTTAGTCTGCTGTACCTAGGCTTTCGTTCCTAGGCTTTCTTTGTACAAGCGAGTTTTTATTGTGAGTCTAAGTTCAGTCCTCCCATAAAACTGTTCTGTACTTTTACAATCAATGGCAAACAAAAGCCACAGATAATAAATACTCAAAATCTCCCGTGGAGTCCATCTAAATCATCAATTCTATCTTTTGAAACCTAGCTGTTTTAAAAGGTATCCTATCTTTATGATAAATCTGTATTATCACAGATATCGTCTTTTTAGACATGATATCCTGTCTTTGAGCCCCAGCTGACTTGAAGATCATCAATAGAAAAATGAGTTCACGTCCACATTACCTCTGAATTCTATTTTCTATATCATCACATCAAATCAAGTCATAAAAAAAATTCTTTATTCCTTCTTTAAAAACATAGATACATCTTAATGGAAATCTATTACATCTCAGATTTTCATTCTAAATATAACAAATGGAGGTCTATTACATCTTTGGGTCTTCTTGTTGGTGCCAGTTCCTTGTCGACTCAACCTGAAGCAGCGAGCAAGGCAACGAAATCAACTCTGGTCTTCTCTCTCAGAAAGACGAGAGGAGAACGACAGAGTACAGCAACTCAAAGACAAGTTGTTGTTAATACAACTGGTGGAGAAACGATGACCCTTCGTGAGAAGTAGGAATGAGATCACCCTTGTGATACGATTCCTAATTCTGTGTCTCTACCATCCAACTCTCATGTATAAAGGCCCTTCCTACCATCTCGAGGAAGCCTTTTTAAACATGAAGAGTTCTGAGCTCTCTGATGTGTGTGTCAAGGTGGTTCAGCTCCATAGCATCCAAGATCACTGACACCAGTTCTGCGGAGTCTTGTCAGCCGATCTCCTGCAAGCATTAGAAAGAAGATGAGAATACAGTAAATGTTCTTTTCTTCTCGCAACCATTTATATGCAATTGAAGCTAAGACATTATGCGCTTTCCTAGGTGTGTATTTCGGGAAGAATGAAACACGAAAACGCGTGAAGTGCCACATATCGTTCAGAAGTTGAGGTTAATCTCAAAAAGTGTCTGGTTCAATGAAACAGAATATATGACATCACAGGTTGCACAACACTTATGTTGTGCGACATTTTGTATTGCGCCACATCTATGTTGCGCGACATATCATGATTGCGCCACATCTATGTTGCGTGACATATCGGGTTGCACAACTCTTATGTTATGCGACATTTTGTATTATGCCATTTCTGTGTTGCACGAAATTTCTGTCGAAACAAACATCTGTGTGGCGCAACATCTCAAGTTGCGCCAAACTGATTATACAACATCAGAAAGCACAACTTTCAAAATGACGCGCAACACTGTCTGGACAGCAACTAAACCCTAAGAAGGTGGGCGCAAGTCAGAAAACGTGCCTAATTCTAAAAAGTGTAGGCGTGCATGTCGTCAAAATCAAACCAAACCATAAAAAAAGGTTGGTCGATGTTCGTTGTCAAACATTCACCTTCTATGGCCGGGTTGGCAGTCTCTCGTCACGACGAAGGGGGAGCATACTGAGGCGCGTGTGTGGATGGAACGCGAGAAGAAGGCTCGACAACACCCTTTCCCTTCTCGACAACAGATCTTTTGGGCACCATTAGGGTTTGTCGAAGAAGCTTCTGTGTCTAGAAGAAGAAGAGACAGAGTGGTCAAAGGAGATCGAAAAGAAGAGAAAGAGGTAGGATTTTGAGAAAGTCACGTTGGTGAAGAATGAAAGGACTCGAAGGTAACGACTATGTATAGCCCAAACAGTTACGCAATCTATGCTGAAGAATCGGGCTCGAGTTGACTGACACAACTTAGACACAGTCATTTTTAATTCAAAGTATTACGAAACTTTGAAGTCTTTTCAAATTTTGAAAACTTTGAAGGGGGTCTTGTAGAGGCTAAAAATTAAGTTATACTACTCACCCAATCAATAGATTGTGCCATATCAGGTTGCGCCGTATCAGGTTGCGCCTATATCAGGTTGCACCTACATCAAGTTGCACTACATCAGGTTGCGTCCATCTCAGGTTGCACCAACCTCAGGTTGTGTGAGAGCCACGTGGCATACTTCCTCGAGATGCTGTAACAACATCATTATTGCCTGACAACTAATTGCACGTATATCAAAGGCCGTAGGCATTACATAGTGGACCACGAGGAGCGGGGCACTACAGTACATGTGAGCATGTAAGATAACTGGGACATGTGAGCATGTTAGAGAAATGGTACATGTGAGCATGTTAGATAACTGGGACATGTGAGCATGTTAGATAACTGGGACTTGTGAGCATGTTAGAACTATTAGAACGACAAATGATAATATGACTTATAAACTATTCTGGAACCCAAGTTACAACCCGTAAACCAAACAAAGACCGAGGCTGTAACCCTTCTCCTGAACAGAACTTAGTCTCTAATCAATGTACAATATAGGAATCACGTATAGCATGTGAGTACTAAATAGGACGACAAATAACAAGATGACTAAGAAACTATTCCGGAAGCCAAGTTACAACCCGTAAACGAAATAAGGACCGGGGTTGTAACCCTTCTCCTGAACAAAACTTAGTTTCTAATCATTTATCGACAAAAGTAAAGTATAAACAATAATGTACTGAAATAAACAAATACGGACACTGTCTAGAAAAAACTAGACTAAACTCCATATAACAATCACAGCCAAGCAATGAGTACGACTTTATACATTAGCTAACTAGGGTTATCACAATCCTAATTACACTTTTGAGAAATCCAATCCAGTTACCTGCTATGCAGACTACCCCTACTTATCCAGGCCAAAAGGAAAAGAAAGTAATGGTGGATACATCGCCCGGGAGACAAATGTATCCTAAGATCTAATAGTGGGTACTTCTCCCAGGAGACAAATGTACCCTAAAACATATAAAAGGTGCAAGACTCAACGGTGCACTGGAAGTGTGCTCATCATGACAGATAGCTCCAAATCCATTCAGGTTGGGGCCGAAACAAAGGGCTTGCCGGCAACCAAAAAATTCTCCCCTCCCAATGCATAAAGATAATCAAGCTAGTTGTTTAGTCCTTAACATTTTCTTATTGGATTTTGGGTGTGACATTATGCAGATCCATCATAGACATGATATGCAAGACTGGATAATACAAAAAAGTGCACTATAACAAGCCACAACAAGAAAATATAATAAGCCGAAAGCTAGGAGTGCGCTACAACGAGCCACTATAGAGAAAATAGGGAGTCGCCATGACAGGCCACTATCATGTAAGCAAGAAAAGGCATGCACAAGAGTGCACCACGAGGGGTCACTATCTAGTAAGCAAGAAGACATGTAGCATGAGTGCGCCACGAAGGACCACAATCTAGTAAGCAAAGGAGACATGTAACTTGAGTACGCCACGACGGGCCATTATCTAGTAAGCAAAGAAGACATGTAACATGTGTGCACCACGACGGGCCACTACAAAGAAATTCTAGACATGGCATAGACTGCAAAGTATAATAAATTCGGGAAGACATGGCAATACATATCATAGCATATAAGAAAGAATCGAAAGGAATGACATATCATGGCATGTGAGAAGGAATAAATAAAAGTAAGTACATGACATAGAATAACAATTGAACATGTGCTAGTGTCAAGTGTATATAGGGTGTACAATCATCCTCCAACAATACGAGATTATCTAATCATGTTAAGAATTTTATTATAGTCGAAGAAAATATCAAAAACGGCCAAGTACAGAAAACGTACCTAATGATCAAAACCATGATTGAAATTATCAGTCGCATATGAACTCCTATTAAGGTGAAACAAGAAGATTCTTGAAGCCAAGACAAAGATCTACAACTTTCATGTTTTGAGTTTTTCAAGATTCTAACTACAAAACAGCTTAAATAAGCAAAAACAGTCGTTCAAGACATTCTGCGCACGGGCGCACTGCACGCGCGAGCAAAACTGCCCACTGCATGCAAAACACACAGCACGCAAGGGCAAAATTGCCCACAACTTAAGGTGCGTGCAAGCACGGCACACGAGCGCGTGGGCCTGCGAAAAAAAATTGTGCGGGCGTGCGCCACGTGCGATGCGCTGCGCGCGCGGGCAAAAATGCCCATGGCGTAAGGTGCACGCAAGCACGACACAAGGTGCACGCAAGCACGGCGCAAGGTGCACGAGATACGCTGTGCACGCGGGCAAAAATGCCTACGATGCAAGGTGCGGGAGCGCGACGCACGAGATGCGCTGCTCGTGCAGGGAAAAATGCCTATGGCGCAAGGTGTGCACAAGCACGGCGTACGACAGAAAATTGCGCTAGCGCTCGGCGCGCGAGATGCGCTGCACGAACGGGCAAAAATGCCCACGGTGCAAGCATGACGTGCGGTAAAAACATTACGCGCGACACTGTTCATCGTCCCGACAGTGCCGAAAGGTGTGGGGAACTCATGAACACGAAAAATGGCATAACTAACTCAAAATAAATAGAAATCAAGTGGTTCAAAAGCAAAAATTGGGTAGAACAAGATTTCCTACAACATGGAACCCTTAGATTTCCGAAAATAACAATGTTTAAGAGATCAAAACCAAGAAAAATAAGAAAAGTTACAAACCTAGATCTACCAAAATGTAAGCCTTAAAACCGAAAACTCTAAGTTCTAAAGAGGCTTAGAATCATACAATAAAGAGAATAAAATAGACAAAATGATAAAATAATAATGTTCAAGATTTGGCAAGATGTACTTGCCTAGGTTGGGGAAGGAGTAAATGAAGAAGAAGATATGGAAATAAATGAGAAGTAATGAAGAGAGAGAGAGAGAGAGAGAGAGAGAGAGAGAGAGAGAGAGAGAGAGAAAGAAAGAGAGGAATTGGTTTCTATACAAAACCCTCTCAACCCAACCCAACCAAACCAAGTCATGCCATATTGAACCAAACCAAAATTAAACCAAGTCAAGATTAAACCCAGGCAAGGCTAAGAAAGACAAGTCAAAACACGGGTCACCGAACAAATGTTAGAAATCCATATACGTGGTATACACTGGTATACTGGCGGTATGCCGATCAAGGAGAAAACCTATAAGTTAGAAATTTTTTAAAGCATTCCGAAAATCAAGAAAATACGAAATACAGTACAAAAATACGTATCCGTATATAACTAGCAATACTGTGAGACGAGTCTCACAACTCTCCCATCCTTAGAAAAACTTCGTCATCGAAATTTTCTAAAGTTAGTCTAACATGATAACCAAAACAAAAGTTCAAGAAAATACAACAATCTCGATAAAAAAAGCATAGTATATAAGTAAGTGAAGGCAACAATAATATAAATAAATGCGTAAGCAATAAATGAAGGCAATAGTAATAAAAATATAAATAATGCGTAAGCAATAAATGAAGGCAATAGTAACATAAATAAATGCATAAGCAATAACACAAACACAATCAAGAAGGGCTGGAGACATATGAATAAATATGTCTAGCGAGTCAGTTGAGTAGGGACCCACTCTCGCTGGCCTATGCTGACTCCCAAAATAGATAGAGGTCAAGTCTCAAAGTAAGTCGGTACCAATGACTTAGTCTAAGACACGACTCTACCCAGAAAGTATATTCGTAATCGAGACACGTGATAGATATCATGTATCTCAAGATACGAATACAGAAGAGTGGGATGAGAAACTCTTATTCACTCACCGAATTAGTCAAGCCGATCGTTGTACTCCTGATATCGGTGGAATACAAGGTCGCTGACAAGAACCCAAGATATACTGCCACTACCTGGCCTGCTACTGAAGGATAAATCAAAAGGGCATAACTGAAAGAAGACCATAAAGATGGTACCTGAGACTCCCAAGGTACTACCCTCATACAGATACTAGAGCTGCCCCTGAGACTGCGCATACAACTGTGCTCTGCATTGCTTGACCCTCTGAGCTCGTGATGGCAGAGGATACTGTGCCAATGGCTGAATATCTAGTATTGGCCCTAACTGCTCATCCCATGCTAGGGGAGATGACTAAGGTGACTGAAAGGACTGAGGTGGTACATCTGGTGTAGCCGGTCGTCTTCGAGATGTCGGATAGGGGCAAGTGCTAACTAAATGGTCCTACGCTCCACAGCAGAAGCATCGATTATTGGCCGACCGATAAACTGATCTGAGATGCCCTATCTTGCCACAATAGGTACATGCTTTTTGTTCTGCTTGATAATGCTGGTCTCTCTGCCTTTGAGCCTGGGCCTGCATATAATGCTAAGACCCCTCCTACTGGAATGTATTGGACTGCATCGATGAAGGCCTCTGAGCTCGCTTTCGCTGAACTAGTGTTGGTACCCTGAACTGGGTAACTGTAGGTTTGAAGGACGAAGATCCAGCTGAACTCCTCCGGGAACAAATCCTTATCATGTGGTCTGGTGATCCGCATGACAAACATAGAAAGTTGGCCCTTCGACAAGTAAGATGAGTGTGCCCTCTCCTTCCACAGAAGGAACATACGACTGGTAACTCCTGGTGTTGGTATGGATGTACTGGTGAGGGATGTCGGGGTACAAAGCCTGACATAGGTGCATGGTACCTCTTACGACCCTTAGTTCTGGATGCAGTCCTCCTGGCTATATGTTCGTGCTCTCGTACTGCCTCTACGGTAGGTTGGGCTCGATATGCTGACTAACTAGATGAATGGTACCGCCTGGCTCCAATCTGTACTCTTTTTGGCTGCAGGTCCTCGGGTTAAAATACCTCTGGTATTCCTTGCCCAGTATGGTCTATCAACATCTAAATACTCTGCTGGAGAACGAGATCTTGTTGCTGTGACTCCACAATATCCTTTATGATCCTAAGGAATGCATGCACATCGGGATGATCTGATACTACCTCTGCTCGAACTGTTGACTGGACTGGTGATACAAGATGCCCTGACTCTGGCGATGCCTTGTCTGGATGATGATCTATCACTGGTACTGACTGATGAGGATCTGGCTGAACTGGAAATACTGATTGCACGGGCACAACTGGCTGATCGGGATGGACGGACATTACTACCCTCATGTCGACTCTCGACTCTGCTCTTGAATGCTGAGACTGGTCCTCCAAAACTGGCCTAAAAGAAGATTGTTGACCTACCATTGGTAGAACCCAAACGAGATAATCGAAAGGATTAAGAACAGTGCGCCTGAAAGGTAAAGGACACAAGGATCAAATCGAGGGAAAAGAAAAGATCAACGATCAAGGCAGATATCAGGTCAAAGGATCAGAGGTATAGAATAATGCGAAGTATATCAATAAAGAAGAATTGTGACAGAGATATCTAAATATCAGTAATCCCCATATATATGATAAATCAGACCTGTATGGGCCACCACTAAAACCTATGTCACGCCCCAGAACCAGAATACTGGCAAGTGGGGACGGACCACGCCAGCTATGTAAAACCAAAGTACTCCAGTACTCTGAAATAACGTATAAGCTGTCAAGACACGGGGGTTACTATTACAAGCCAACAGTCAATCCTAGGTCAAGCAATCCTAGGTATCTCAATCACAAAAAATATACAAAGTACAAGAAGTATGATCATCAAACATAAAATAGTAAAGCGTTCCAAACTATATATACATGGTTGATTATGAAGCTAGTAATTCAAAGTGAAGAACTAGCAAGAGTAATAGTCATACATAATAAGCTCTAACTATGATCTAAAATACACAAATCATGTTTAGGCCCTTAGGCTAAATGTCAAGATCCAAAACACGAGCTAAACACGAGCTCGGAAGCTAAACGCCACAAAAAAATAATGTACATAACTAGTGGAAGAATGATATAGGAAAATCCACTAAGGTACTCTGGTGCTCCGGGTAGTCACCATCGAGTAGATGGTACGGAAGATTCTTCGGGCTCCTCTATCAGATCTGGCCAAACAAAACCAGTGGGGTCAGACCCCCAATAGCAAGTGCCACAAAGGAAGCCAAACTATGAACTAAACCAGCAATAACTAACATAACAATGGATAGAGACAAAAATAAGTAAATACGGATCGAGACTCGTGCACTACCAATGCATTATCCCGATAATAGAAAAGACAATAAGCAAAAAAATGGGGAGCATAGGGTAAATAACAAGTGATATAATATAAATTGTGGACATGTAAGATAAAAGGAAACATGTGAACATGTGAGATAAACTGAATATGTAAGCATGTAAGAGAAATAGTACATGTGAGCATGTAAGATAACTAGAAATGTGAGCATATTAGAGAAATGGTACATATGAGCATGTTAGATAGCTGGGACATGTGAGCATGTTAGAACTATATAGAACGACAATTGATAAGATAACTTAGGAACTATTCCGGAACCCAAGTTACAACCCGTAAACCAAACAAGAACCGGGGCTGTAACCCTTCTCATGAACAGAATATAGTCTATAATCAATGTACAACATAGGAATCACGTATAGCGTGTGAGTACTAAATAGGATGACAAATGAAAAGATGACTAAGAAATAATTTCAGAATCCAAGTTACAACCCGTAAAGCAAACAATGACCGGGGTTGTAATCCTTCTCCTGAACAGAACTTAGTTTCTAACTATTTATCGACAAAATTAAAGCATAAACAATAATGTACTGGAATAAACAAAAACGGACACTGCCTAGACAAAACTAGACTAGACTGGACTCTATACAACAATAACGGCCAAGCAATGAGTATGGCTTTTTATATTAGTTAACTAGAGTTATTACAATCATAATTACTAATATATGCACTTTTGAGAAATCTAATCCAGTTACCTGTCCTGCAGACTACCCCACTTATCCAGGCAAAAGGAAAAGAAAGTAATGGTGGATACATCACCCGGGAGACAAATGTATCCTAAGATCTAATAGTGGGTACATCGTCCAGGAGATAAATGTACCCTAAAATATATAAAAGGTGCAATACTCGACGGTGCGCTGGAAGTGTGCTCATCATGACAGATAGCTCCAAATCTATTCAGGTTGGTACCGGGACAAAGGGCTTGCAGGCAACCAAAAAATTCTTCGCTTCCAATGCATCTAGGTAATCAAGCTAGTTGTTTAGTCCTTAACATTTTCTTGTTGGATTCTCGGTATGGCATTCCACAGAATCCATCTTAGAGATGATATGAAAGATTGGACAATACAAGAAAGTGCACTATAATAAGCCACAACACGAAACTATAATAAGCCGGAAGCTAGGAATGCGCTACGACGAGCCACTATAGACAAAATAGGGAGTGCGTCATGACAAGCCACTATCATGTAAGCAAGAAAAGACATGTACAAGAGTGCACCACGACGGATCACTATCTAGTAAGCAAAAAGACATGTAACATGAGTGCGCCATGACGAGCCACTATCTAGTAAGCAAAGAAGACATGTAATATGAGTGCGCCACGATGGGTCATTATCTAGTAAGCAAAGAAGACATAACATGAGTGGGCAACGACGGGCCACTACAAAAAAATTCTAGGCATGGCATAGACTGCAAACTACAATAAATTCGGGAAGGCATAACAAAACATATCATAGCTTATAAGAAAGAATCAAAACATATCATGGCATGTGAGAATGAATAAATAAAAGTAAGTACATGACATTGAATAATAATTGAATATGTTCTAGTGTCAGTTTATATAGGGTATACAATCATCCTCCAACAATACGAGATTATCAAATCATTTTAAGAATTTATTATAGTCGAAGAAAATATCAAAAACGACCAAGTACAAAAAATGTGTCAAAAGATCAAAACTATGATTGAAATTATCAGTTGCATATGAACTCCGATTAAGGTGAAACAAGAAGATTCATGAAGCCAAGACAAAGATCTACCACTTTCATGTTTTAAATTTTTCAAGATTCTAGCTACAAAATAACTTAAAAAAGCAAAAAACAACCATTCAAGAGAATCTGCACGCGCAAGCAAAACTGCCTACGGCGTGTGGTGCGCACATGCACGGCGCACGGTACATGCATGCACGACGTGCGGTCTGTGCACTGTGTGCGCGGGAAAAATTGCCTACGGCGTAAGGTGCGTACAAGCACGGTGCACGGGTGCACGGCAGAAAATTGCGGAGGCGCGCAGCGCGCGAGATGCGCTGCGCGCGTGGGCAAAAATGCCCATGGCGTAAGGTGTGCGCAAGCACGGCACGCGACAGAAAATCCTGCGGGCGTGCAGCGCGCGAGATGCTTTGCGCACGCGAGCAAAAATGCATACTGCGTATGGTGCGCACAAGCACGACTTGCGACAAAAAATTGCGCGGGCGTGCGGTGTGCGAGATGCGCTGCACGAGGGGGCAAAAAAGGCTACGACGTAAGGTTCGCGTAAGCACGGCACGCGGGCTCACGACAAAAAATGGCGCGGGCACACAGCGCACGAGGTGCGCTGCGTACGAGAGCAAAAATGGCCACGGCATGGGGCAAAAATGCTGCGCACGGCACTGATCTTCGTCCCGACTGCACCAAAAGGTGTGGGAACCCATGAACACAAAAAATGGCATAACTAACTCAAAATAAATCGAAATTAAGTGGTTCAAAAGCCAAAATCAGATAGAATGAAATTTTCTACAACATGGAACCCTTAGATTTTTGGAAATAACAAAGTTTAAAAAATCAAAACCAAGAAAAACAAGAAAAGTTATAAACTTAGATCTACAAAAATGTAAGCATTAAAATCAAAAACTCTAAGTTCTAAAATGGCTTAGAATCATGCAATGAAGAGAATAGAACAAATAAAATGGCAAAATAATAATATTCAAGATTTGGCAAGATGTACTTGCCTAGGTTGGGGGAGGAGTAAATGAAGAAGAAGATGAGAAATAAATGAGAAGTAATGAAGAAAGAGAGAGAGAGAGAGAAATTGGTTTTATACAAAACCCTCTCATCTCAACCCAACCAAACCAAGCCATGCCAAGTTGAACCAAACCAAAATTAAACCAAGTCAAGATTAAACTGTCACGACCCGCACCCACTGTGAGGGTACGAGTACGTAACAGCGCCCAGCCTACGCCGCAGTGTCGGCGGTAGAACGCTGTTCTAAGTCTCTAACTAACCATCAACTCATGTAGTATATAATGTACTCATCATGATCAACTTCGAACGGAGGACAAGTATAAGATATGGTATAACTCAATCACAGTCTAAGCACGATAAGATAACACAGAAATATAACTAAGAAATTGAAGACAACAATAACTACTGAAATAATAACAACATCTGAATAATCTCAAATACATCTCAAGTCTCAATTCTATACAACAAGCTCTAAATAAAAATAAATGCAAGTCTACTAAACTAAATTCCGATCACTCCTGAGTGTCGGGGCCAAAGGTAGATAACCATCTCTTGGTCTGTAACATGTAGGGCATGTGTCCTCAGGGCAATCATCTATAAAATTTACAACAGGTCCAGTCAGGACAGGAACGAGCACATCTCATCTAGAAAACCCAAGTAAATGACAGAGAACTATACAGCAGTTATAGACAGTTGTATTGATGAATATGACAATTTATATTCAGGTGATGGTAAGATGACAGATAAAGTACAAGGAAAGTAAATAACTAAACAAGAGGAGAATCATAGCAATGAAGACTGTAAAAAAATAGAACTAGCTGAACCAGGGTAATATGATATAAAGTCCAGACAATAATGTAGACAAGTGTAACTCCAATGTAAGTCCAATACAAGATGAATGTAATACAAGATGAATCCAGTAAGGGACGATTCCAGTCATAGTGATCAATGATTCCAGGATGAGTCCAGCCTATACTCTAACAGTGTGTTTTAAAATACCGAGTTCGACATGTAAACGGCTGTAGGTAATACGGCACATCACACACCTGGTCGGGTGTGAGATGGCTATCATTCCAGTAGATTCCAGTAGATTCCAGTTGGAAGATTCCAGATTAGGGTATGTCTACATGTCTTACTCAAGTATTTCCCCTCCCAGCAAGTGAATCCAAAAATCTAACATAATGATTCAAGATGAGTCCAGCCAAAATATAATAATACCAGTAAATGATTCCAGGGTGATTCCAGTAGGTGATTCCAGTAATAGAAGCCAGAAATGATGATACCAGTAATAGAGGCCAGAAAATAAATGTATGTCGTATACATGAATCCAGAATATCCATACGTGTTGTAACAGAGAATCGCATACAACTAACTAGAACTGAAGTACAGTAATTGATAAGTAAATGAGAGAACTATCAGAGAATGTACTCGCCTGATACTCTGAAAAGAGTAATGTAATATCAGATGTCTGCACCGGAGTCACAATGTTCTAAATAGAACAGTATAGGTTATAATGTGTTTAGAACAAGGTAAATAAAATCTACGATACAATCTACATGATTTCTGGGTCAATCTAGGTCAAAGTCAATTCTAAGTCAAACATGGTCAACTGTCTAGGTCAAACTAGGTCCAAGTCAAACTAGGTCAACTCTGGGTCAACCCAAGTCAATACTCTAGTCAAACTAGGTCTAAGTCAGTCAACTCAAGTCTAAACAACCACCCATAGGTCACTCTAACACTAGGCTATATACCAAATAGATTCAATATATAAATATATACATTCATGCATATAGAGGCATACATTGGGTACTACCTTATCATTGAGCATACATTGTATATCATTCTATATTACATTACATGGCATTGAGGCACACAACATGCATACATTGCATATACCAATGCATTTGATAGTGCATTACATTGCCTATATGCATATCTTTATTACAATATATTCATAACATATTTGAATGCAACCTTAAGTAAATATTTCCGCATATCTAGCATTTAGTTTAACATACATGGGATACCTACATTACATATGTGGATACATAGCATTACATTCATGTATATATAGGTACATATATATACATATTTAAAAGAGGGAAAGAAGAGACTGAAATGTGTGAGATGTGAAATAGGTTAGTGTATATTATGGAATATGGTACATGAATGTATGGACTGTAATGTGATACAGGGACTGAACTCTAATGAGATGTAGGCTGATTTTGATGTTCAAGTAATTGTTCATATATATGAGCATTTGGAAAGACTAACAATGATGAACTGGACATGTTGTGTGTGTTCAAGTGACTGGAATTCAGTGAATTGTTCTCAAAAATTCAGGAAAGTAGTAAATGTGTGTGGGTGAATGATATATGGTGTGTTCTAACATTAGGTGTGTGTTTGGGATGATCTCAGGTTTCATTTCAGTTATCATTCAACAACCAAAAATTAGTTCATAGTTTTCTTTTCAGATTTCAGTAATCTACTAAAACCCAACCTATCAAATTCGAAAATCCCTTCCCCTTTACCTTGATAATATCAACTAATCATGAATCACTAACAGTGCATTAATACATTGTATAATAATTTTAACATGGCACAAAAAAAAACATTCAAAATCAGTTTTTGGAAGAGGGATGAAAAGTTCAGGGAATTCAAAAAAATACAGGAATGCATTGGACTACCCATTGCACAGCCCAACCAATCGAATTCCTAATCTATCATGTAAAAACCAAACTATCAGTAGCTATTTCATATGCCCATGAATTTAAACATGTAGATTGAACATCAATTTCGAATTAAACAGGGAAATGAAGAGTTCAGTATTCTCAAGTCTTGATACTCTTATCAGTGCACATCCCAAAACCCAATTTGAAATCTAAAACCTAACACTAGTCAATAACTAACATTGTAGTGATCCATTACACATGTGTAGGATTCAAAAATAGGATTTAAACAGGGAAAAATAGTGCAAAACAGGGAGTAATTCTCAGAATTGGAAAAAAAATAGTAAACGTGTATCAGTCGACCCATTTGCAGTCCAACCTACATTCAAAAATCCATTCATTTGAGTGAAAACCGAAACTAACATGCTAATCCCACTTAGCATTAACTAATACACATTTGGGGCATCATATATATAGCAATTAACAGCAATTAAAATCAGTATTAGAAGAGACAACTAAAATCAGAATTAAAAGACTGCATGTATCAGTCACATATCATTCCACCTTCAACAAGTAATTCAAAATCTCATTCAAAGAGCAAAACCCAATTCTAACATGTAAAATCCAACTAGTAGTATCTATTACATATGCAGGAATTAAATATGATGAATTAAACACCATTTAAATCAGGTTAAACTGAAATCAATTCAGAATTTTCGAAAACGCACATGGTATCAGTCAATAGTGTAAACAACCTTTAAATTCGAAAAGAAAGCCAATAAATCAACAAGTAAGGTGTGCAGTGGGTAGGTATACATTACACATGTCGTGGGGGATGTTTTCGTGTCCAGGAAACTGGACACGAATGTGTCCAAACAAAATGAACACAACAAAACGACACAGTTCAGAAAATCCTTGTGCTGAGGTGCAGAACGAGCTAGGAAACGACACGTTGCACGACACAAGTCGTGGTCATGCCCACGTGTTCGCCACATATAGGGCTACGTGTCCATGGCCCTGCACCGTGTCCTAGACACGTGTCGTGTCGGCTTTAGAGTCGTGTTAGTGGCCAATTTTTATGCGTGCACAGCGCACGCGCGCGGCCAGTACGGCCAGTGCGAGGAGGAGAACTCCTCGTACACTGTACCATATGGCCCCAAATTTTGGGAGAGCCATGTCAGTCAGTGCCCTGACATTCTCCCAAAATTTGGCGTGTCCTCGTGTCCTGTACAAGAAGAAAACCCGCCCGTGATCCAGGACACAGTATATGGTTCAGTCCCCACGTGTTCGTGTCCCCGTGTGGACACGACACGACACCAAAATCAATGGGTAAGGACACAAATACAAATACCAACCCTAGATCTAGGAATCCAATCAAAAACATTCCAAAAATCAGAACAAAGTATTGGTTGAGGCATTACATCAAACACCTAGCTTATCCAATGGATACGTGTCGATACGGACACGTAACCTAATGCAAATGTTACGAAATTCCTACAGTAGCTAGGGGACACCTATTCCTAAGCCATCATGCAATAAAAATAGGATTAAATCACAATTTGAGGGTGGTTACCTATGTTTGTCAAATTGCAAGAAAAAGCTTCAAATGGGGGATCCTTCCTTGCTAGCCAAATGCTCCCAAATTGTCCCAAAGCTGGAATTAAACCCCAAAATTAGAAAATAGGAGAGTATTAGGTTCTAATGCAAGAAACTAGGATTAAAAAGGAATTAAAATGAATTTTCTATGAATTTCTAAAGTTGGGGATTTACCTCTTTCTAAACTTGAGATCTATTTCCAAGGGAGGCTAACCCTAAATGATGGAGGCATTAAATAGGGTGGGATTCCCTAGGTGGCTGGTCACAAGTTGTAAAATTAGGGTTAGGGTTTCCTAAATTGGCCCATGGGCTTAAGTCATGATTAATTAAGTCGTTAAGCCATAAGTCATTTCGTGAAACCACAAGCCATGACTTAAATTCACTAAATCAAATCCCCTCATTCTAAATCTAATCTCTAATGACTAAAATGAGTTAACTCAAGCTAGACTAGGGTCACCATGGCTAGGGTTAGGTTCTAGGCTAGTCTACTAGGTCTCAACAAGTCAAGTCAATCTAGAATTCACAAATTCAATAAATCATCAAATAATTCAAATAAGTCAAAATGACCAAAATACCCCTAGGCTAAAAATGATAATAAATCATCCTAATGACATGGTTAGGCTCTAGGTCATGCAGTCACTAGGGTTTCACTAGCAGCACGTCAAAATCACAAGTCATGACTTAAAGCAGTTTTTAAATAGTTTAAAAAATTAATAAAAATCACCAAAAATCATAATGTATAATAATTATCAATAATAATAATTATAATTATAAAATTTCAAAATTACCCTCATCTGAAAAATTGGGTGTTACAATCCTACCCACCTTAGAAAAATTTTGTCCTCGAAATTAAGATGATCGTATCCCTACTAGGTCAAACCTCCAACAATTAAAGTCAAAGATAACATGCAACACTGTCCTACTGGTCGTGATTCCACGGTCTCGAACAGGGTAGCTACACTATCTAGCAATCACAACTATATCCTGGCAGGTACTAATGGAATCATACAGGAAAGTGGGGAGGAAGAATGAGAAGGACAAACCTGCTAACCCATCACCTGCAGCGTCGGTCTCCTCGATCGCCATCGCAAAAGCTCCACCCCGCTGGTGCTGAGCTACAGGTGGCCTAGCTCCCTTAAAAGGAGGTGCAAAGGGACAGTCTACCATCCTATATGAAACTGGTAAAGACAACTAGGAATTAATTATAAAGGATTACCATTCCAAAGATGATCAAATCGAAAGTTTAAGGCACGAGTGTCAATTGCATTGAAATCCAATAACACAATATATAAAGAAGATTTAGTCCCGGCACGATCTAAGTTGATCAATTTTAGGATATATTAAAGTTTAGACAAGATGGAGAACGAGGCCATTGAAGTCTGAGCACGAGTATCCAAGACTTGGTATCCATGTCACAATTGAATTTATTCAATTAAATATGACCCCAAACACTGGATGATAAGGAGGATGACCCGGTCAACTGGTCACGATCAAAGAATTAGAATTTAAAGGATGATGCAATGATATAGAAATAAGACAATTTCTTCCTTTGGATAGGGAAACTAAACATGAAATCTTGGGTTGATCTATCAAGTACAGTGCCTTTTCTATCTAAAATATGTGAAAGGCAAAACAATAATGAGTTCAAAGGCGATGTTATTAAGTATAATACGTGGTTCGTAGGCGATGGAAATAATTCAAAAGAGAATTGCCAAAGCTGTCGTGGATGAGACTCTAGGGCAAACTTAACTATGTCTCCCTCCACATAGAATAATATATGAAAAGCGAACCAAAGTGCAATAGGTTGATCAGACCATCATGCACCGGTTCTGATTAGACAATATGTTAGTGGGTGCCAGCCCCCAATAAATTATGTCATGATCAAGCTCAAAAAAGATAAGCTTGCAAAACTGGTGCTAAATTAGCAAAAACATAAGATAGACAAAATATAAGTAAGGATAATGATGAAGGAAGTTAATAGTCTAAGATCCTTTAAACATCAAGTAGTGAGAGTGAATCAAAACAAGAGGAAATAATTTTCAAATCGAAGTTCATAATGAGATTCTCAAGGGTCGTCTAGGAATCTTCTCAAGTAGTCCTAACTGTGATTGAGTACCTCTCCGTTAAGCCTATCTCTCAATCCTATCGCAGGCTCGCAGCAGTACAACTAAGTCGCCGTACTACCATGATATCACACTAATGTGACTCTCGACCTGCATGGGCCACCACTAAAAACGTGTCACGATCCGCACCCACTGTGAGGGTACGAGTACGTAACAGCGCCCAGCCTACGCCGCAGTGTCGGCGGTAGAACGCTGTTATAAGTCACTAACTAACCATCAACTCATGCAGTATATAATGTACTCATCATGATCAACTCCGAACGGAGGACAAGTATAAGATATGGTGTAACTCAATCACAGTCTAAGCACGATAAGATAACACAGAAATATAACTAAGAAATTGAAGACAATAATAACTATTGAAATAATAACAACATCTGAATAGTCTCAAATACATCTCAAGTCTCAATTCTATACAACAAGCTCTAAATGAAAATAAATACAAGTCTACTAAACTAAATCCCGATCACTCCTGAGTGTCGGGGCCAAAGGTAGCTAACCATCTCCTGGTCTGTAACATGTAGGGCATGTGTCCTCAGGGCAATCATCTGTAAAATTTACAACAGGTCCAGTCAGGACAGGAACGAGTACATCTCATCTAGAAAATCCAAGTAAATGACAGAAAACTATACAGCAGTTATAGACAGTTGTATTGATGAATATGGCAGTTTATATTCAGGTGATGGTAAGATGACAGATAAAGTGCAAGGAAAGTAAATAACTAAACAAGAGGAGAATCATAGTAATGAAGACTGTAAAAAATAGAACTAGCTGAACCAGGGTAATATGATATAAAGTCTAGACAACAATGTAGACAAGTATAACTCCAATGTAAGTCCAGTACAAGATGAATCTAATACAAAATGAATCCAGTAAGGGATGATTCCAGTCATAGTGATCAATGATTCCAGGGTGAGTCCAACCTATACTCTAATAATGTGTTTTAATACTGAGATCGACATGTAAACGGCTGTAGGTAATACGGCACATCACACACCTGGCAGGGTGTGAGATGGCTATCATTCCAGTAGATTCCAGTTGGGAGATTCCAGATTGGGGTATGTCTACATGTCTTACTCAAGTATTTCCTCTCCCAGCAAGTGAATCCAAAAATTCGACACAATGATTCAAGATGAGTCCAGCCAAAATATAATGATACCAGTAAATGATTTCAGGGTGATTCCAGTAGGTGATTCCAGTAATAGAAGCCAGAAATGATGATACCAGTAATAGAGGCCAGAAAATAAATGTGTGTCGTATACATGAATCCAGAATATCCATACGTATTGTAACAGAGAATCGCATACAACTAACTAGAACTGAAGTACAGTAATTGACAAGTAAATGAGAGAACGATCAGAGAATGTACTCGCCTGATACTCTCAAAAGAGTAATATAATATCAGATGTCTGCACCGGAGTCACAATGTCCTAAATAGAACAGTATGGATTATAATGTGTTTAAAACAAGGTAAATGAAATCTACGATACAATCTACATAATTTCTGGGTCAATCTAGGTCAAAGTCAATTCTAAGTCAAACATGGTCAACTGTCTAGGTCAAACTAGGTCCAAGTCAAACTAGGTCAACTCTGGGTCAACCCAAGTCAATACTCTAGTCAAACTAGGTCTAAGTCAGTCAACTCAAGTCTAAACAACCACCCATAGGTCACTCTAACACTAGGCTATATACCAAATAGATTCAATATATAAATATATACATTCATGCATATAGAGGCATACATTGGGTACTACCTTATCATTGAGCATACATTGTATATCATTCTATATTACATTACATGGCATTGAGGTACACAACATGCATACATTGCATATACCAATGCATTTGATAGTGCATTACATTGCCTATATGCATATCTTTATTACAATATATTCATAACATATATGAATGCAACCTTAAGTATATATTTCTGTATATCTAGCATTTAGTTTAACATACATGGGATACCTACATTACATATGTGGATACATAGCATTACATTCATGTATATATAGGTACATATATATACATATTTAAAAGAGGGAAAGAAGAGACTGAAATGTGTGAGATGTTAAATAGGTTAGTGTATATTATGGAATGTGGTACATGAATGTATGGACTGTAATGTGATACAGGGACTGAACTCTAATAAGATGTAGGATGATTTTGATGTTCAAGTAATTGGTCATATATATGAGCATTTGGAAAGACTAACAATAATGAACTGGACAGGATGTGTGTGTTCAAGTGACTGGAATTCAGTAAATTGTTCTCAGAAATTCAGGAAAGTAGTAAATGTGTGTGGGTGAATGATATATGGTGTGTTCTAACACTAGGTGTGTGTTTGGGATGATCTCAGGTTTCATTTCAGTTATCATTCAACAACCAAAAATTAGTTCACAGTTTTTTTTTCAGATTTCAGTAATCAACTAAAATCCAACCTATCAAATTCGAAAATCCCTCCCCCTTTACCTTGATAATATCAACTAATCATGAATCACTAACAGTGCATTAATACATTGTATAATAATTTTAACATGGCACAAAAAAACATTCAAAATCAGTTTTTGGAAGAGGGATGAAAAGTTCAGGGAATTCAAAAAAATACAGGAATACATTGGACTGCCCATTGCACAGCCCAACCAATCGAATTCCTAATCTATCATGTAAAAACCAAACTATCAGTAGCTATTTCATATGTCCATGAATTTAAACATGTAGATTGAACATCAATTTCGGATTAAACAGGGAAATGAAGAGTTCAGTATTCTCAAGTCCTGATACTCTTATCAGTTCACATCCCAAAACCCAATTTGAAATCTAAAACCTAACACTAGTCAATAACTAACATTGTAGTGATCCATTACACATGTGTAGGATTCAAACATCGGATTTAAACAGGGAAAAACAGTGCAAAACAGGGAGTAATTCTCAGAATTGGAAAAAAATAGTAAACGTGTATCAGTCGACCCATTTGCAGTCCAACATACATTCAAAAATCAATTCATTTGAGTGAAAACCTAAACTAACATGCTAATCCCACTTAGCATTAACTAATACACATTTGGGGCATCATATATATAGCAATTAACAGCAATTAAAATCAGTATTAGAAGAGACAACTAAAATCAGAATTAAAAGACTGCATGTATCAGTCACATATCATTCCACCTTCAGCAAGTAATTCAAAATCTCATTCAAAGAGCAAAACCCAATTCTAACATGTAAAACCCAACTAGTAGTATCTATTACATATGCAGGAATTAAATATGATGAATTAAAACACCATTTAAATCAGGTTAAACTGAAATCAATTCAGGATTTTCGAAAACGCACATGGTATCAGTCAATAGTGTAAACAACCTTTAAATTTGAAAAGAAAGCCAATAAATCAACAAGTAAGGTGTGCAGTGGGTAGGTATACATTAAACATGTCGTGGGGGATGTGTTCGTGTCCAGGAAACTGGACACGAACGTGTCCAAACAAAATGAACACAGCAAAACGACACAGTTCAGAAAATCCTCGTGCTGAGGTGCAGAGCAAGCTAGGACACGACACGTTGCACGACACAAGTCATGGTCATGCCCACGTGTTCGCCACATATAGGGCTACGTATCCATGGCCCTGCACCATGTCCTGGACACGTGTCGTGTCGGCTTTAGAGTCGTGTCAGTGGCCAATTTTTACGCGTGCACACCGCGCGCGCGCGGCCAGTACGGCCAGTACGAGGAGGAGAACTCCTCGCACACTACACCATATGGCCCCAAATTTTGGGAGAGCTATGTCAGTCAGTGCCCTGACATTCTCCCAAAATTTGGCATGTCCTCGTGTCCTGTACAAGAAGAAAACCCGCCCGTGATTTAGGACACAGTATATGGTTCAATCCCCATGTGTTCGTGTCCCCGTGTGGACACGACACGACACCAAAATCAATGGGTAAGGACACGAATACAAATACCAACCCTAGATCTAGGAATGTAATCAAAAACATTTAAAAAATTAGAACAAAATGTTGGTTGAGGCATTACATCAAACACCTAGCTTATCCAATGGATACGTGTCCGATACGGACACGTAACCTAATGCAAATGTTACGAAATTCCTACAGTAGCTAGGGGACACCTATTCCTAAGCCATCATGCAATAAAAATAGGATTAAATCATAATTTGAGGGTGGTTACCTATGTTTGTCAAATTGCAAAAAAAAGCTTCAAATGGAGGATCCTTCCTTGCTAGCCAAATGCTCCCAAATTGTCCCAAAGCTGGAATTAAACCCCAAAATCAGAAAATAGGAGAGTATTAGGTTCTAATGCAAGAAACTAGGATTAAAAAGGAATTAAAATAAATTTTCTATGAATTTCTAAAGTTGGGGATTTACCTCTTTCTAAACTTGAGATCTATTTCCAAGGGAGGCTAACCCTAAATGATGGAGGCATTAAATAGGGTGGGATTCCCTAGGTGGCTGGTCACAAGTTGTAAAATTAGGGTTAGGATTTCCTAAATTGGCCCATGGGCTTAAGTCATGATTAATTAAGTCGTTAAGCCATAAGTCATTTCATGAAACCACAAGCCATGACTTAAATTCACTAAATCAAATCCCCTCATTCTAAAACTAATCTCTAATGACTAAAATGAGTTAACTCAAGCTAGAATAGGGTCACCATGGCTAGGGTTAGGTTCTAGGCTAGTCCACTAGGTCTCAACAAGTCAAGTCAACCTAGAATTCACCAATTCAATAAATCATCAAATAATTCAAATAAGTTAAATTGACCAAAATAACCCTAGGCTAAAAATGATAATAAATTATCCTAATGACATGGTTAGGCTCTAGGTCATGCAGTCACTAGGGTTTCACTAGCAGCACGTCAAAATCACAAGTCATGACTTAAAGCAGTTTTTAAATAGTTTAAAAAATTAATAAAAATCACCAAAAATCATAATGTGTAATAATTATCAATAATAATAATTATAATTATAAAATTTCAAAATTACCCTCATCTAAAAAACTGGGTGTTACAATCCTACCCACCTTAGAAAATTTTCATCCTCGAAATTAAGATGATCGTATCCCTACTAGGTCAAACCCCCAACAATCAAAGTCAAAGATAACATGCAACACTGTCCTACTGGTCGTGATTCTACGGTCTCGAACAGGGTAGCTACACTATCTAGCAATCACAACTATATCCTGGCAGGTACTAATAGAATCACACAGGAAAGTGGGAAGGAAGAATGAGAAGAACAAACCTGCTAACCCATCACCTGCAGCGTCGGTCTCCTCGATCGCCATCACAAAAGCTCCACCCCGCTGGTGCTGAGCTACAGGTGGCCTAGCTCCCTCAAAAGAAGGTGCAAAGGGACAGTCTACCATCCTATATGAAACTGGTAAAGACAACTAGGAATTAATTATGAAGGATTACCATTCCAAAGATGATCAAATCGAAAGTTTAAGGCACGAGTGTCAATTGCATTGAAATCCAATAACACAATATATAAAGAAGATTTAGTCCCGACACGATCTAAGTTGATCAATTTCAGGATATATTGAAGTTTGGGCAAGATGGAGAACGAGGCCATTGAAGTCTGAGCACGAGTATCCAAGATTTGGTATCCATGTCACAATTGAATTTATTCAATTGAATATGACCCCAAACACTGGATGGTAAGGAGGATGACCCGGTCAACTGGTCACGATCAAAGAATTAGAATTTAAAGGATGATGCAATGATATAGAAATAAGACAATTTCTTCCTTTGGATAGGGAAACTAAACATGATATCTTGGGTTGATCTATCAAGTACAGTGCCTTTTCTATCTAAAATATGTGAAAGGCAAAACAATAATGAGTTCAAAGGCGATGTTATTAAGTACAATACGTGGTTCATAGGCGATGGAAAAAATTCAAAAGAGAATTGCCAAAGCTGTCGTGGATGAGACTCTAGGGCAAACTTAACTATGTCTTCCTCCACATAGAATAATATATGAAAAGCGAACCAAAGTGCAATAGGTTGATCAGACCATCATGCACCGGTTCTGATTAGACAATATGTTAGTGGGTGCCAGTCCCCAATAAATTATGTCATGATCAAGCTCAAAAAATATAAGCTTGTAAAACTGGTGCTAAATTAGCAAAAACATAAGATAAACAAACTATAAGTAAGGATAATGATGAAGGAAGTTAATAGTCTAAGATCCTTTAAACATCAAGGAGTGAGAGTGAATCAAAACAAGAGGAAATGATTTTCAAATCGAAGTTCATAATGAGATTCTCAAGGGTCGTCCAGGAATCTTCTCAAGTAGTCCTAACTGTGATTGAGTACCTCTCCGTTAAGCCTATCTCTCAATCCTATCGCAGGCTCGCAGCAGTACAACTAAGTCGCCGTACTACCACGATATCGCACTAATGCGACTCTCGACCTACATGGGCCACCACTAAAAATGTGTCACGACCCGCACCCACTGTGAGGGTACGAGTACGTAACAGCGCCCAGCCTACGCCGTAATGTCGGCGGTAGAACGCTGTTATAAGTCTCTAACTAACCATCAACTCATGCAGTATATAATGTACTCATCATGATCAACTCCGAACGGAGGACAAGTATAAGATATGGTGTAACTCAATCACAGTCTAAGCACGATAAGATAACACAGAAATATAACTAAGAAATTGAAGACAATAATAACTACTGAAATAATAACAACATCTGAATAGTCTCAAATACATCTCAAGTCTCAATTCTATACAACAAGCTCTAAATGAAAATAAATGCAAGTCTACTAAACTAAATCCCGATCACTCCTGAGTGTCGGGGCCAAAGGTAGCTAACCATCTCCTGGTCTGTAACATGTTGGGCATGTGTCCTCAGGGCAATCATCTGTAAAATTTACAACAGGTCCAGTCAGGACAGGAACGAGTACATCTCATCTAGAAAACCCAAGTAAATGACAGAGAACTATACAACAGTTATAGACAGTTGTATTGATGAATATGGCAGTTTATATTCAGGTGATGGTAAGATGACAGATAAAGTGCAAGGAAAGTAAATAACTAAACAAGAGGAGAATCATAGCAATGAAGACTGTAAAAAATAGAACTAGCTGAACCAGGGTAATATGATATAAAGTCCAGACAATAATGTAGACAAGTGTAACTCCAATGTAAGTCCAGTACAAGATGAATCTAATACAAGATGAATCCAGTAAGGGTCGATTCCAGTCATAGTGATCAATGATTCCAGGGTGAGTCCAGTCTATACTCTAACAATGTGTTTTAAAATACCGAGATCGACATGTAAATGGCTGTAGGTAATACGGCACATCACACACCTGGCAGGGTGTGAGATGGCTACCATTCCAGTAGATTCCAGTAGATTCCAGTTGGGAGATTCCAGATTGGGGTATGTCTACATGTCTTACTCAAGTATTTTCTCTCCCAGCAAGTGAATCCAAAAATCCGACATAATGATTCAAGAAGAGTCCAACCAAAATATAATGATACCAGTAAATAATTTCAGGGTGATTCCAGTAGGTGATTCCAGTAATAGAAGCCAGAAATGATGATACCAGTAATAGAGGCCAGAAAATAAATGTGTGTCGTATACATGAATCTAGAATATCCATACGTGTTGTAACAGAGAATCGCATACAACTAACTAGAACTGAAGTACAGTAATTGACAAGTAAATGAGAGAACTATCAGAGAATGTACTCGCCAGATACTCTCAAAAGAGTAATATAATATCAGATGTCTGCACGGGAGTCACAATGTCCTAAATAGAACAGTATGGGTTATAATGTGTTTAAAACAAGGTAAATGAAATCTACGATGCAATCTACATGATTTTTGGGTCAATCTAGGTCAAAGTCAATTCTAAGTCAAACATGGTCAACTGTCTAGGTCAAACTAGGTCCAAGTCAAACTAGGTCAACTCTGGGTCAACCCAAGTCAATACTCTAGTCAAACTAGGTCTAAGTCAGTCAACTCAAGTCTAAACAACCACCCATAGGTCACTCTAACACTAGGCTATATACCAAATAGATTCAATATATAAATATATACATTCATGCATATAGAGGCATACATTGGGTACTACCTTATCATTGAGCATACATTGTATATCATTCTATATTACATTACATGGCATTGAGGCACACAACATGCATACATTGCATATACCAATGCATTTGATAGTGCATTACATTGCTTATATGCATATCTTTATTACAATATATTCATAACATATATGAATGCAACCTTAAGTACATATTTCTGCATATCTAGCATTTAGTTTAACATACATGGGGTACCTACATTACATATGTGGATACATAGCATTACATTCATGTATATATAGGTACATATATATACATATTTAAAAGAGGGAAAGAAGAGACTGAAATGTGTGAGATGTGAAATAGGTTAGTGTATATTATGGAATGTGGTACATGAATGTATGGACTGTAATGTGATACAGGGACTGAACTCTAATGAGATGTAGGCTGATTTTGATGTTCAAGTAATTGGTCATATATATGAGCATTTGGAAAGACTAACAATGATGAACTGGACAGGTTGTGTGTGTTCAAGTGACTGGAATTCAGTGAATTGTTCTCAGAAATTCAGGAAAGTAGTAAATGTGTATGGGTGAATGATATATGGTGTGTTCTAACACTAGGTGTGTGTTTGGGATGATCTCAGGTTTCATTTCAGTTATCATCAATTTTGGATTAAACAGGGAAATGAAGAGTTCAGTATTCTCAAGTCCTGATACACTTATCAGTTCACATCCCAAAACCCAATTTGAAATCTAAAACCTAACACTAGTCAATAACTAACATTGTAGTGATCCATTACACATGTGTAGGATTCAAACATGGGATTTAAACAGGGAAGAACAGTGCAAAACAGGGAGTAATTCTTCGAATTGGAAAAAAAATAGTAAACGTGTATCAGTCGACCCATTTGCAGTCCAACCTATATTCAAAAATACATTCATTTGAGTGAAAACCTAAACTAACATGCTAATCCCACTTAGCATTAACTAATACACATGTGGGGCATCATATATATAGCAATTAACAGCAATTAAAATCAGTATTAGAAGAGACAACTAAAATCAGAATTAAAAGACTGCATGTATCAGTCACATATCATTCCACCTTCAACAAGTAATTCAAAATCTCATTCAAAGAGCAAAACCCAATTCTAACATGTAAAACCCAACTAGTAGTATCTATTACATATGCAAGAATTAAATATGATGAATTAAAACACCATTTAAATCAGGTTAAACTGAAATCAATTCAGGATTTTCGAAAACGCACATGGTATCAGTCAATAGTGTAAACAACCTTTAAATTCGAAAAGAAAGCCAATAAATCAACAAGTAAGGTGTGCAGTGGGTAGGTATACATTACACATGTCGTGGGGGATGTGTTCGTGTCCAGGAAACTGGACACGAACGTGTCCAAACAAAATGAACACAACAAAATGACACAGTTCAGAAAATCGTCGTGCAGAGGTGCAGAGCGAGCTAGGACACGACACGTTGCACGACACAAGTCGTGGTCATGCCTACGTGTTCGCCACATATAGGGCTACGTGTTCATGGCCCTGCACCGTGTCCTAGACACGTGTCGTGTCGGCTTTAGAGCCGTGTCAGTGGCCAATTTCTACGCGTGTACAGCGTGCGCATGCGGCCAATACGGCCAGTGCGAGGAGGAGAACTCCTCGCACACTGCACCATATGGCCCCAAATTTTGGGAGAGCCATGTCAGTCAGTGCCCTGACATTCTCCCAAAATGTGGCGTGTCCTCGTGTCCTGTACAAGAAGAAAACCCGCCCATGATGCAGGACACAGTATATGGTTCAGTCCCCACGTGTTCGTGTTCCCGTGTGGACACGACACGACACCAAAATCAATGGATAAAGACACGAATGCAAATACCAACCCTAGATATAGGAATCCAATCAAAAATGTTTCAAAAATCAGAACAAAGTGTTGGTTGAGGCATTACATCAAACACCTGGCTTATCCAATGGATACGTGTCCGATACGGACACGTAACCTAATGCAAATGTCACGAAATTCCTACAGTAGCTAGGGCACACCTATTCCTAAGCCATCATGCAATAAAAATAGAATTAAATCACAATTTGTGGGTGGTTACCTATGTGTGTCAAATTGCAAGGAAAAGCTTCAAATGGGGGATCCTTCCTTGCTAGCCAAATGCTCCCAAATTATCCCAAAGCTGGGATTAAACCCCAAAATCAGAAAATAGGAGAGTATTAGGTTCAAATGCAAGAAACTAGGATTTAAAAAAGAATTAAAATGAATTTTCTATGAATTTCTAAAGTTGGGGACAGTAAACCTAATCGGTCGGATAATTCAACGAAGCTCGAAGTGATCGAATGGCTAAGTCAGAAGAACTGGCCATGCAACAAAGTTATAAAATTAAGCCGTATTGGCTCGGCAAAATGACAAGGTATATCAGCTTAAGATCAGATGACTTTGATCCTTCTTTCCTACTTCTTCATGCCTGAGTAAAATATACCATTGTATGCTAAAGTTAACATGTCGAGTCAACGGGCATGGCTTGATCGAGAGAAATCATAGTGCATGTCTAACACTAGATAGAACAATTGAAATAAAACGTGCATCAACTGCACGAGTCGCTATTGAACATCGAAACACCGTAACTGCGTGTGCCTCGGTGCACAAGCCATAAGAATATGGAATAATTGTATCGATGAGTGCCTTAATGAAAAGTTATTTCGTGCCCACGCGCACGAGAGTTAGAAGGCTAGCACATTGAAAGACTATGGAGGCGAATACCCTAGTGCACAAGCCATAAACAATGAACACTAAGGCGTAGAACATAGAAATACAGCTTTGAGGCGTGTATCGAATGCACGACGCAAGGAATGGCGAATAAATATATCAAAGCGTGTGTATGTGCACGAGACTTACAAAAGATAGCTTCATTGCGAAGAGAACAGTTATGGCACGAATGTGATGGAACTTTTGAATGTGTTATGGTACCTCAAAATATTTATGGCCTTCGAGGCGTTCGTTGAGAAATATTGAATTGGGGCATTATGCCAATGGAAATAGAGATAGGCGAATGGTTTGGGTGTATGCTAGTGATATGTATTGCATGGTCAAATGGACCTAAAGATATATAGTTCGTGCACGGGTGATAACTCTTCTCGAACGTGGTACGCCAGGGCTCTGGGACCGTTCGGCCTAGGAGGGATGATTCTTTAAAATTGGTAGGGTGCACTTCATTGAGACGGATTATGACCTGCTATTGATGTGATAAGCCACTCCGAGAGTAATTTGGGTTTCTCTGATGTTTGGGTTAGCAACCGTACAGAGGATCGCTGTCTTACATAGGTGATTTGAGAAATATAAGTCCATTCTGGCTTGGAATGCCAGTGACCTTCATATAGTTTAAAGAACGGTGGACGAAAAGTGCAGGCACACAGAGATCCTGCACAAGATCATTTATAACATTAAAGGAAAAGATGGTAGGCTTATTCACCATACATTGGGAAAGGGTGAGTGCGTGATGCTGGTAAGAAGTCACAAAACAATATGAGATTGATATTGGTTGCCTGCTTACTTATGCGAATCAAATATCAGAAATCCGTATATGTACACCGAAAATATATATAACAAAAAATGAGAGTGATAGGTATGCCGTCGGTATACACTGGTATACGGGCAGTATGCCGATCAAGGAGAAAATCTAAAAGTTAGAAATTTTTTAAAGCATTCCGAAAACCAAGAAATTACGAAATAGAGTACAAAAATACGTATCCGTATATAAATACCGATACTGTGAGACGAGTCTCATAGCGACTTCAATGCGTTGATGCACAACCATGAGAAGATTAAAGGTAACAGGATCCCGAAGGTCATCTTACAGGACTTAAATAATGTTAGGTCCATTCTGGCCTTATCGGTCTCGAAAGAAGCGGTCATATCTGGACTTGGAACAACACGGTGACACATAAAAGAGTCATATGCCTACTAGATAGGGCCCTCAGCAACGACAATTGGTTCGACAAATTCCTGATACCACTATGAAAGGGCTCCCAGTAGGAACAAGGGATCTTTCTCCTATTCGGGTGGTGCTTCACCCTCCCAAAATAGGCAAAGCAAGGCCATTCCGCTACAACAATAGATAGAATTTGATTGATGGCTACTTTGATACTATGAGTGCTAGCTTGCAAATGGAAGTGTATGACAACAAACAATTCATTTTCGTCCAAAGGGTCAAACATATTAAAGTGTCTATTCGAAGGTGGAAAAAGCGGATTCCTGCTACTCCTTTGGTAGAGAAGACTGATGCAATACGTGAAATACAAGGTCGCCTACAGATGGTTCCACTCAACGCGGATTGGGCGGCTTCGAAGATGAGACTCATCCAGAAAGTCAGCAAGCTTCGTATGCTTGATGAGGTCCAATTAGTGCAAAGGGCTAAATGTTAATATCTTCGGGAGGGAGATCGGTGCACTCAATTCTTCCATAATATGGTTCGAAATAGACAACGTCGTAACCACATCAGTAACTTACTAGACGCAGAGCGCAACAAGATGAAGGTTCCGGGAGACATTCAATGGGAGGCAGTTAGGTACTATTCTAAACTCTACACACAACATGATTATCCGAAAGTAATTCTGGACCTGGTAAGTAAGCGACTAGTTATGGAGGTTGGGAACAAATTAAGAGATGTTAGCTCCTATTACTGTAATGTCCCGCTCCATACGGTGTGTTATGCTGAGTCATTGACTCAAAGAGTTGCATTAACCCGAAATATATATCGATGCAAATCGGTGCAAAGAGTTACGTTGGCCCGAACGAGAAAATATTGAGTAGGTTTGAAGATTCTAATAAATCAAATCAATGCAATACACAAGTCCGATTCGAACAAATGTTAATTTTAGTTAGTTTCGCGTGCAGGCTATACGTTTACGCTGAAATATAAGAGGTCAATATTTTGCCTTATTTACAGCGGGGTCCACAAAACCAAATCATCACTCGCAACGGACTGAGGCATAGGCACAGTAAACCTAATCGGTCGGATAATTCAACGAAGCTCGAAGTGATCGAATGGCTAAGTCAGAAGAACTGGCCATGCAACAAAGTTATGAAATTAAGCCATATTGGCTCGGCAAAATGACAAGGTATAGCAGCTTAAGATCAGATGACTTTGACCCTTCTTTCCTACTTCTTCATACCTGAGTAAAATATACCATTGTATGCTAAAGTTAACATATCGAGTCAACGGGCATGGCTTGATCGAGAGAAATCATAGTGCATGTCTAATACTAGATAGAACAATTGAAATAAAACGTGCATCAACTGCACGAGTCGCTATTGAACATTTAAACACCGTAACTGCGTGTGCCTCGGTGCACAAGCCATAAGAATATGGAATAATTGTATCGATGAGTGCCTTAATAAAAAGTTATTTCGTGCCCATGCGCACGAGAGTTAGAAGGCTAGCACATTGAAAGACTATGGAGGCGAGTGCCCTAGTGCACAAGCCATAAACAATGAACACTAAGGCGTAGAACATAGAAATACAGCTTTGAGGCGTGTATCGAATGCACGACGCAAGGAATAGCGAATAAATATATCAAAGCGTGTGTATGTGCACGAGACTTACAAAAGATAGCTTCATTGCGAAGAGAACAATTATGGCACGAATGTGATGGAACTGTTGAATGTGTTATGGTACCTCGAAATATTTATGGCCCTCGAGGCGTTCGTTGAGAAACATTGAATTGGGGCATTATGCCAATGGAAATAGAGATAGGCGAATGGTTTGGGTGTATGCTAGTGATATGTATTGCATGGTCAAATGGACTTAAAGATATATAGTTCGTGCACGGGTGATAACTCTTCTCGAACGTGGTACGCCAGGGCTCTGGGACCGTTCGGCCTAGGAGGGATGATTCTTTAAAATCGGTAGGGTGCACTTCATTGAGACGGATTATGACCTGCTATTGATGTGATAAGCCACTCCGAGAGTAATTTGGGTTTCTCTGATGTTTGGGTTAGCAGCCGTACAGAGGATCGCTGTCTTACATAGGTGATTTGAGAAATATAAGTCCATTCTGGCTTGGAATGCCAGTGACCTTCATATAGTTTAAAGAACGGTGGACGAAAAGTGCAGGCACACAGAGATCCTGCACAAGATCATTTATAACATGAAAGGAAAAGATGGTAGGCTTATTCACCATACATCGGGAAAGGGTGAGTGCGTGATGCTGGTAAGAAGTCATAAAACAATACGAGATTGATATTGGTTGCCTGCTTACTTATGCGAATCAAATAACATGCATGCCATGATAACATGTTTTACTACTTTCGAATATATCGTGAACTGGACCTAAGGCAAGGATAGAAAGATCACTAAATTTTATGCTACATGATTCAATATATCTACTTAATGTCGGTTTAGTAAAGTGGCTCTCCGATCAATATGCGAGAGGATTAGTACTAATCTTGTAACGCCCCAGTCCCAAAATACGTAGGACTACATGCCAGCTGTATTCATACGAAGTATACTCCAATATATGGAAGCCTTGTATAAATACATAAGCTGTAAAATGCAGTAGAACCATAACTAATATCATCCACACAAAATAAATGAATAAAAGATATCATATAATGATAATGAATTGTCTTAATACAATATGTTGGGCGGAGACAAATCCACTACCAACAAAATAAGAAAAAGTACATAGAAAATAAAATGAGTGGCGAGCGAAGCGAAGACGATCCAAGTACAATCATCCTCGACGAAATAGCGATGATCACGGCTAGAGCTAAAGCACCTGCGAAAGACAATAGCACACACCTGGAGAGATAACCAGGTCCTCAGAGGGACGTAACAAGACACATAATATTATGCCATATAAAATGAATAAATATTGCTCAAATAAATAAGTCAATTGAATTTATAACATGGTCCAATACGCACCTACTGAACGAGCGTACCATCCCTCCAACCAAACAAGGACAGGAGATGGTAAACTAATTTACGGTGACGTATCTTTCCATGCTAAGAATCCAATATGGTATCCGGACCCCAACAAGGTTCAATACCTTCTCATCGGAGTAGTAAGTCACACCTACAACCAAACAAGGACAAGATGTGACGAACTAATCTGTGACAAGTTATTGTTCCAAGCCACGGTCAGATACAAGTATCCAAACCAAAAGTACTCGCACCTAATGGATAAAGGTGCCTATCCATTCCAAGTGAAATGTAGTTAAGAACAATCCTTCCTACGCATGGACCCTGGCTGAATAGGATCGGCATAGTCCCCCCTTGGGCACCAGAGGCCCCATCAGTAAGAGCATGACGTACCGCAGAATCGTCAGTGGCCGTCAGTAATCATGGGTCATCAACCCCGTATCTCCAGCGGAGAGTCCGGGTCACAAGGGAAGTGCATCGAAGCCCATACGCTAAGGAATTGTCCTCCCCGCCCAATGCCTACTATGTTGTATCCACAACAATAACATCTATAACCGCTAAGTCAAACTAGCATACAACCTCTATTAGCTGTTATTCCAATCGCACGGCTTGTACGTACTGGTGGCAAGCCAATCACGCACTTTTGTGTCCTACATGCGACACACAACTTCGTGTTACAACGTGTCAAGGCCAATGAATGCAACACACAAGGTGGTCCCTTAAATCTAGGTTTAATGTGAGAAAAATAATACATAGCAGGAATATAAATGAACAGTAAGTTCTAACAGGTTATGCCATGTATCACAGTTTATTTTGCATAAAGAAAATAAATAATGCTTAAAATATGAGCTAAAATAAATAAACAGCAAATGGCAAGGTGTCTTGCCTGGTAGGACGCCTGGTGTGCTGCAATAATAAATGTGGCACGAACTGCGATCTCGGTGTAACAACTATACAAGGTGACCTCGGGTGGTGGCACAGACAGTTCCATTGGGTCCAGAAGGGTCAAGTTAGTTAGGGTGGACATAAGGTAGTCTAGATTTGGCGAGATGATAGGAAAACTGGGATTAGTCACGATTTAGTTACGATCAACTTTGATAATCAAAGGGAATTCGCGGAGGAAAAATATTTATATTACTTAAAAATATATTTTATGAGTCAAACTATGTCTTTAGACCAATACTAGAAAATTGAAGATCATTTTTAGGCAAAAAACCTAATTTTGTAAAAATATGATTTTAGATAGAAAAATATTATTTAAATAACTACTTTGAAAATTTTAGAAAAGAAAAATCGTTTTTAGGCTAAATTGTAATTTATAGGTCAAAAAACTATATCTTAATTATATAGAAATTCTGCAATAAAAATATTTTTATGAGCCAAAAGTATTTATAGATAAATATCTCGAAAATCTAGAAAATCTGTTTAGGGCTAAGAACCTTATTTGAAATTATATGTAGGATTATGTCCCCAAAATTTTATATATGGCTTTACAAAGTATATCATAAAATTTATATACATAATCCCTATACTGTCTTTACTCCAATCACGATAACAATAAAAATAAAAATAAAAAATAATCATAATGATAATAATAAAAATAAATATTAAATATGATGCTAGCAATAATAATACAATATAACAAAATCATAAATAGTAATAATACTCAATAGTAATATATTAATAATCATAATATTACTAAAATATATCAGTTACATTAAAAAGCAAAAAAATAAAAATAAACAAACACTGCTCTACTCTTTCTCAAACAAAAATAAAAATAAATTAAAAAAAGAAAAATAACTCAGTGGCACATAATAGAGAGGAGCAGAGAGAGACAAGCTGAGAGAAAGCAACAAAACAACAGCTAACATAAAATAAGAAAAAAATTAAAAATGAAAACTATTGAACAGGGGAAGGGAGCTACATTTACTGCATACTGCGGTTCCTCATTCCTTATTTCTTTATTTTGTTTGGAAGGAGAGAGAAGTGAGAGGGAGAGAGAGGCGAGAGCAGTGGAGAGCGGGAGACGAGAGGCGGCGGGCTACGGGCCAGGCGACGGCTCGGTGACACGGCGAAAAGGTCGGGGAAGGATGGCAGAGTCGCCAGAGGGGGTTTCGGAGGGGGTCATCGGAGGAGACGGCAGAGGTGTCGTGAGGCGAGCGGCGGACACGGGAGGCGTGAGGGTTCGACGTCGGGGGTTTTGGTCGGAGGAGGGCGGAGCTGCGCCGAAAGAGGAAAAGGGAGCGGTCGGCGGAGAGATCGGAGAGAGGGAGAGGCGAAACTGCAAGATTTGGCGCACGCGGCGGAGATCCGGTGGGGCGGATGGTTCCGGCGAGAGGCTGGGCGTCGGGAGAGAGGCAGACGAACGCGCGGCGGTTCGCCGGGCTGGGCGCGGCACGCGAAAGGTCGGGGCTGGCTGCGGGGAGAAGAAGAGGTTTCTCCATCGGTCGGACGACTCCGTCGCCGGTGGCCGTCAAGGGCAGTGATGGAGCTCGGGATCGAGCGTCGGTGATGGTTCTGCGTCGTGCGCGGCGGGGCGCGACGGATATGGCGACTCGGCTCGCCGGAGGTACGTTATGGACTAGGAACGTGTTTTATTTCTCTTATTTCTGGGGATTTTTGTGGTCTGTGGTGGTGGCGTTCGCCGGTGATGGCCGTGGTGGCGGTGATAGATTGGGTGGTGTTGGTCGGGTGGTGTTGCTGTCGACGGTGATGTTGAAGTTGGTGGCAGCGGGTGGCTGTACCGGGGTTCGACGGAGTGTGTTGTCGTCGGGTTTGGGTTTGGGGCTGCGCTCGGGGTGAGCGGATGTGACGACGGCGGGATGGTGGCGGAAGGTTGTGGCCGTGGGTACGGTGGTTTGGAGTCGTCGAGAATTTCGGTCGTGGCGAGGAGAGGACGGACAGGGACAGTCGGCCAAGAAAGAGATTAGGGTTTAGAATAGGATTAGGGTTAAGGATTTGTGGGTTGGAGATTTGGACGTCGTGTCTGGGATGTGTCCGACACGGCTGGATTTGATGTAATTGTAAAAAATGGAATCAGAACATGGATAGTGGAACACGGACACGATGCACGCACATTTGGGTTGTGGAAATTTATTTGTGGAGACAATTTGGTGGATGATAAAAATTGGAGGAGTACCTGCCTATTTATAGGATGTGGGAATTTCCAATTGGATAGGGATTAGGAATATTTAAAACCCAAAGTAGATAATTCTCTATTTAACAATGAAATCAAATCCAAATCCAATACAAATCCAATTTAAATCTAATTTAAATTTTAGTTTAAAATTGAATAGGATAAATCAAATTTTCAGATATTTAACTATTTAAATAATTCCAAAAATCAAATCAAGATTTAAATGGCCACAATAACTTCCAAATATATTTTTCAAAATACCAATATTAATAATTTCAAAAATAATAAATATTTTTAAATATCTTTTTAAATAATAAAATATTAATATTAATATATCACAAAAATTACATTTTTATTTAAAATAGACTAATAAATAATTACGAAATATATGTATGCACGAATAATGCATACATGATTATGCTTTTCCTAGTACACAATAAAATATTATTTATGATTAATAACTGCTAAAAACAAAAGGTCTTTTATAGCAAGAATAATAATTATATAATATTTTGAAAGCTTATAATAAAATAGAAAAAAAGGTTTTTCTAAAATATGTGCGCTCGCACATATTCGCACTTGACGAGCAACTACAAAAAATAAAATTTCGTGCGCGACGTATAATACGATTATGCGACGTATAATACAAAAATTTTAAATCAGTGCTAAATTTAATAAATAAAAAAATAGTAGAAATTTAGGGGTTTTACATCTTACCCAACTTAAAAGAATTTCGTCCTCGAAATTAAGAATTCGTAGGGGGGTGAGAGGACACAAGGGGGTATCGATGGGAAACAATCGATAACGAATCATGCCGTAAGAAATCACGATCTAGATCATAGAAAAATAATACGGTATGGTCACGAGTAATGAATGAGGGTCACGATTAATAGAACGAAAAAGATTCACTTAAATTAAGCGATTAGAGGGTCTTGATAGGGCCGAGTAGTTTGGGATGAAGATATAGCAACATTGAGTGAGAATGGTCATAGCCGATGGGAAGGTTAGAGGAAGTTCTAGTATGATGCTTTCGTCCTCCTAAATAGGTGAGGGCGAAGCAATATAGAGTTCGAAGGAGGCGTTATCGAATACGAATACGTGATTCAAGGGCGACCGGAAAAATTTCAAAAGGAGTTGCCAAGACAGTCACGGATGGGACTCTAAAGGACAAGTTTAGCTATGTCCCTATCCACGTAGAATAATAGACAAAAGCGAACCAAAGTGCACTTGGTTGATCAGATCATCATGCACCGGTTATGATAGACAATATGTTAGTGGAGTACCTCCATTAACATATATGTCATGAACAAGCTTGGTAAAAGGCTAAGCTTGCAAAAACTAGGCTACATTAGCATCATTAGTCTAGATAGTAAAATATAAGCACGATAATAGATAAAAACAAATATGAATAGTCTAAGAGTCATAAGGATCTAGGTCTTGTTTATTCCTATACTATCATTCTACGGTTTTATTGACCAAGGCTTGGTTGACCCAATGAGTTAACTTCCTCTAGTCTCTATGGTATAGATAATACCATTTGTATTCCCTTAATGGTCAAGGGTGTGTGGTGTATTCTACCCAACTTAAAGAATTAAGCTAAGGGTGTTTGGGACATCTAACTAGTAGGGTCAATCTCTAGCAAGCACGAAGGAAAGATAAGAATTTTGTTAGAAGGAATCAAGCAAGATGCAGTCAATGAGTCAAACGGTAGATAAAATCTAGGAAAGAGTCAAATATGTGGATGAGACCCTAGACTTCTAATCCTATACGCAGGCTTGCTTGGTATGGTAAAGTAACCAAACAATTTATCTTGACCTGCATGGGCCACCACAAAAATATGTAACGCCCCAGTCCCAAAATACGTAGGACTAAGAACGTAGACATGCCAGCTGTATTCATACGAAGTATACTCCAATATATGAAAGCCTCGTATAAATACATAAGCTGTAAAATGCAGTAGAACCATAACTAATCTCATCCACACAAAATAAATGAATAAAAGATATCATATAATGATAATGAATTGTCTTGATACAATATGTTGGACGAAGACAAATCCACTACCAACAAAATAAGAAAAAGTACATAGAAAATGAAATGAGTGGCGAGCGAAGCGAAGACGATCCAAGTGCAATCATTTTCGACGAAATAGCGATGATCACAGCTAGAGCTAAAGCACCTGTGAAAGACAATAGCACACACCTGGAGAGATAACCAGGTCCTCAAAGGGACGTAACAAGACACATAATATCATGCCATATAAACTGAATAAATATTGCTCAAATAAATAAGTCAATTGAATTTATGACAGGGTCCAATACGCACCTACTGAACGAGCGTACCATCCCTCTAACCAAACAAGGACAAGAGATGGTAAACTAATTCACGGTGACGTATCTTTCCATGCTAAGAATCCAATATGGTATCCGGACCCCAACAAGGTTCAATACCTTCTCATCGGAGTAGTAAGTCACACCTCCAACCAAACAAGGACAAGATGTGACGAACTAATCTGCGACAAGTTATTGTTCTAAGCCACGGTCAGATACAAGTACCCAAACCAAAAGTGCTCGCACCTAACGGATAAAGGTGCCTATCCATTCTAAGTGAAATATAGTTAAGAACAATCCTTCCTACGCATGGACCCTGGCTGAATAGGATCGGCATAGTCCCCCCTTGGGCACCAGAGGCCCCATCAGTAAGAGCATGACGTTCCGCAGAATCGTCAGTGGCCGTCAGTAATCATGGGTTATCAATCCCGTATCTCCAGCGGAGAGTCCGGGTCACAAGGAAAGTACATCGAAGCCCATACGCTAAGGAATTGTCCTCCCCGCCCAATTCCTACTATGTTGTATCCACAACAATAACCTCTATAACCGCTAAGTCAAACTAGCATGCAACCTCTATTAGTGGTTATTCCTATCGCACGACTTGTACGTACTGGTGGCCAGCCAATCACGCACTTTCGTGTCCTACATGCGACACACAACTTCGTGTTACAACGTGTCAAGGCCAATGAATGCAACACACAAGGTGGTCCCTTAAATCTAGGTTTAATGTGAGAAAAATAATACATAGCAGGAATATAAATGAACAGTAAGTTCTAACAGGTTATGCCATGTATCACAGTTTATTTTGTATAAAGAAAATAAATAATGCATGAAATATGAGCTAAAATAAATAAACAGCAAATGGCAAGGTGTCTTGCCTGGTAGGACGCCTGGTGTGCTGCAATGATGAATGTGGCACGAACTACGATCTCGGTGTAACAACTATGCAAGGTGACCTCGGGTGGTGGCACAGACAGTTCCATTGGGTCCAGAAGGGTCAAGTTAGTTAGGGTGGACATAAGGTAGTCTAGGATTTGGCGAGATGATAGGAAAACTGGGATTAGTCACGATTTAATTACGATCAACTTTGATAATCAAAGGGAATTCGCGGAGGAAAAATATTTATATTACTTAAAAATATATTTTATGAGTCAAACTATGTCTTTAGACCAATACTAGAAAATTGAAGATCATTTTTAGGCAAAAATCCTAATTTTGTAAAAATATGATTTTAGATAGAAAAATATTATTTAAATAACTACTTTGAAAATTTTAGAAAAGAAAAATCGTTTTTAGGCTAAATTGTAATTTATAGGTCAAAGAACTATATCTTAATTATATAGAAATTCTGCAATAAAAATATTTTTATGAGCCCAAAGTATTTATAGATAAATATCTCGAAAATCTAGAAAATCTGTTTAGGGCTAAGAACCTTATTTGAAATTATATGTAGGGTTAAGTCCCCAAAATTTTATATATGGCTTTACAAAGTATATCATTAAATTTATATACATAATCCCTATACTGTTTTTACTCCAATAACGATAACAATAAAAATAATAATAATAATAATAATAATAATAATGATAATAATAAAAATAAATATTAAATATGATGCTAGCAGTAATAATACAATATAACAAAATCATAAATAGCAATAATAATCAATAGTAATAATATTAATAATCCTAATATTACTAAAATATATCAGTTACATTAAAAAGCAAAAAAAAAAACACTCCTCTACTCTTTCTCAAACAAAAATAAAAATAAATTAAAAAAGAAAAATAACTCAGTGGCACCTAATAGAGAGGAGCAGAGAGAGACAAGCTGAGAGAAAGCAACAAAACAACAGCTAACATAAAATAAGAAAAAAAATTAAAAATAAAAACTATTGAACAGAGGAAGGGCGCTACATTTACTGCATATTGCGGTTCCTTATTCCTTCTTTCTTTATTTTGTTTGGAAGGAGAGAGAAGCGAGAGGGAGAGAGAGGCGCGAGCAGTGGAGAGCGGGAGACGAGAGGCGGCGGGCTGCGGGCCAGGCGACGGCTCGGTGACACGACGAAGAGGTCGGAGAAGGATGGCAAAGTCGCCGGAGGGGGTTTCGGAGGGGGTCATCGGAGGAGACGGCGGAGGTGTCGTGAGGTGAGTGGCAGACACGGGCGGCGTGAGGGTTCGACGTCGGGGGTTTTGGTCGGCGGAGGGCGGAGCTGCACCGAAAGAGGAAAAGGGAGCGGTCGGCGGAGAGATCGGAGAGAGGGAGAGGCGGAACTGCGGGATTTGGCGCACGCGACGGAGATCCGGTGGGGAGGATGGTTCCGGTGAGAGGCTGGGCGTCGGGAGAGAGGAAGACGGACGCGCGGCGGTTCGCCGGGCTGGGCGCGGCGCGCGGAAGGTCGGGGCTAGCTGCGGGGAGAAGAAGAGGGTTCTCCATCGGTCGGACGGCTCCGTCGCCGGTGGCCGTCAGGGGCAGTGATGGAGCTCGGGATCGGGCGCCGGCGATGGTGCTGCGCCGTGCGCGGCGGGGCGCGGCGGATCTGGCGACTCGGCTCGCCGGAGGTACGTTATGGACTAGGAACGTGTTTTATTTCTCTTATTTCTGGGGATTTTTGTGGTCTGTGGTGGTGGCGTTCGCCGGTGATGGCCGTGGTGGCGGTGATGGGTTGGGTGGTGTTGGTCGGGTGGTGTTGCTGTCGACGGTGATGTTGAAGTTGGTGGCAGCGGGTGGCTGTGCCGGGGTTCGACGGAGTGTGTTGTCGTCGGGTTTGGGTTTGGGGCTGCGCTCGGGGTGAACGGATGTGACGACGGCAGGATGGTGGCGGAAGGTTGTGGCCGTGGGTACGGTGGTTTGGAGTCGTCGAGAATTTCGGTCGTGGCAAGGAGAGGACGGACAGGGACAGTCGGCCAAGAAAGAGATTAGGGTTTAGAATAGGATTAGGGTTAAGGATTTGTGGGTTGGAGATTTAGACGTCGTGTCTGGGATGTGTCCGACACGGCTAGATTTGATGTAATTGTAAAAAATGGAATAAGAATATGGATGGTGGAACACGGACACGATGCACACACGTTTGGGTTGTGGAAATTTATTTATGGAGACAATTTGGTGGATGATAAAAATTGGAGGAGTACCTACCTATTTATAGGATGTGGGAATTCCCAATTGGATAGGAATTAGGAATATTTAAAACCCAAAGTAGATAATTCTCTATTTAACAATGAAATCAAATCCAAATCCAATACAAATCCAATTTAAATCTAATTTAAATTTTAGTTTAAAATTGAATAAGATAAATCAAATTTTTAGATATTTAACTATTTAAATAATTTCAAAAATCAAATCAAGATTTAAATGGCCACAATAACTTCCAAATATATTTTTCAAAATACCAATATTAATAATTTCGAAAATAATAAATATTTTTAAATATATTTTTAAATAATAAAATATTAATATTAATAAATCTCAAAATTTTTATTTTTATTTAAAATAGACTAATAAATAATTACGAAATATATGTATGCACGAATAATGCATACATGATTATGCTTTTCCTAGTACACAATAAAATATTATTTATGATTAATAACTGCTAAAAACAAAAGGTCTTTTATAGCAAGAATAATAATTATAAAATATTTTGAAAGCGTATAATAAAATAGAAAAAAAGTTTTTTCTAAAATATGTACGCTCGCAAATATTCGCACTTGACGAGCAACTACGAAAAATAAAATTTCGTGCGCGACGTATAATACGACTATGCGACGTATAATACAAAAATTTTAAATCAGTGCTAAATTTAATAAAAAAATAGTAAAAATTTAGGGGTTTTACAAATCTCCCACCAGATTGCTTACAGGTTCTGGAAATGTCTGCTCACGACGGAGCTTCGCTTGAACACATTGAGGCATGAAATGTTATAGCGTATTGAGGCATGCGACTGCATTGTCGCTCGGACTTGCAACATGATGATACGACCGGGATATAGAAGACATGATGTATGGAACGGTAAAATCCTTTGTGGGTAAGAGAGAACCTAAATGTTGTAGCTAATCTGGCAAATTTAATTGGGATATTAAAAGACTTTGTAACTTCAGTTCATTTATCAATAAAGAGAATTGTTTCGTATACTTTGTTTCTTCTGCTGCTAAATAAAAAATATCAAAGATAACCAATTGAGAACTTGTCATCTTGCCTTATACGAGTACAACTCCAGACTCGTACGATATCATGCCCAGCGAGAATGAATGATTCGGATAAATCGATGCGAGGACGAGCGATATTTCGGGTCGGGGCGTGATAAATTGTTATAAGAGCTCTAGGTTCAATTTTCTCAGGACGTATGCTTCGTTTCAATTCCAAAGAGTTGTCCACCACCAATCAAATCACTCTCGACTCTACTCGATGTCGCACTGGATGTTTCATACAATATGTCTAATACAAATCGTGTAATTTTGTCGTATGTGTTTTGAAAATTACATGGTGTTTGCCGAGAAAGTCATAAAAGATTTATTACATTGAGTGCAATGAGCTGTAAAATATTTGTTGCTGCAAGTGCAACAAGTCACGAGATATAAGTAAAATATTGTTGCTGCAAGTGCAACAAGTTATGAAATGTGAATTGTGATGTTGTTGTTCAATACGACAAGTCGGTATGAGAAATGTTGGTTGCATCGATATAACAAAAGGCGTGAGATGTTTCGTGGCTTAAAACACAATGAGTTGAATTGTGATTTGTATGTTGTAAATGAACACGAAAGTTGATATCGTATGTGTTGAATGGATTCGAGTATTGGCTTTGAATATCAGAAATAAAATATTGTACGAGATGCAACGGAGAGAACTAAATTAAAATGTTGCACGAGATGCAATGGATGAAACTGAAATAAAATGTTGCACGAGATGCAACGGAGGGATGAAACTAAAATAAAATGTTACACGAGATGCAACGGAGGGAACTGAAATCATAAGTCGATGAGAACAAATCGTTCCGTTGTGCATCAAGCTTGTGTTGACAAATGAATACATTGGCCGAATTGTGTCAAATTTTGATTAATCAAAAGTTACGATCGTGGTCGGCATGATCACTACGAAAATTGTGAGTTGAAATAGATAGTTGGTTCATACCGAGTATGATGCGAGAGAAATAACTTGATTTCAGAGTGGTATATGCCATACCACCAATGCAATAAATGTATCAAATTCTGAGTGGTATATGCAATACCACTCGTGCAATAGATTGCATTAACACATTGTGAGAATTATGGAAGGATTTTCCGTAACGAACGGAAGAGTACCGAGACTCGATTGAAAATTTGTATAATGGTATGTTGATGCAAGTGTTCTTCGATAATCGGTTGGAATTATAGGGCGGAGAGTCGTATCAATGAATGATATGTCGAACAAAAATTTATAAGTTGGTCGAATGACTGAGACTAACGAAACAATTATGTCTTGATGCAATAATCGGATCGGTTGAATAGAAAACTCGAAGTTCTGACGAGTCACACGACTTATGAGCTTGATGAAAATATTAGCCGATGCGAATTGTAATCAGATCGTAAGACTTATGATCTTGATAGAAATATTGGTCGATAAGAATTGAAATCGGATTGCACAAACTACGATTCGATGAAAATGTTGGCGATACAAATTGTAATCGAATCTTATAAATTGTCATCTCGATGAAAAGTCGTTGATGCTGATAAAATCATGCCCAAGAGATAGTTGGTTACATTGCGATGAAACTCATTTGATTTCGATTAAAGTCACATGAAACTTAGAGGATACGATCGTATAACTCGAGGGCTCAATGTCGGATATTTGGTAACTCAGTTACGCGATCGAAATTTAGCATAATGTAACGAATCAGAAAATGATTTGATGCGTATGGAAAAGTTTATTGAGAATTGGAATGTATGCAATGTGAGCTAAGTCAATGTTAATGAAGATTCAAAGTTGACACTCGCACTATCAGAACTGATATAACCTATCAAAATCGATACGCTAGAAACATAAGTACAATATGAGAACACAAAACGGGAAAAGACTACGATATCGAGATTTTCGAAAATAGCAATACGGGAGTGACGAAATGGTTGATCGTAAACTTTATGATGGTTCATGGCGAGACTATATGTCATCGACGATCATTTCGATGTGTATAACATCTTGGGTGTTGATTATGGGTAGATAGACTCAAACTCAATATGAGTAGATGTTTCGTGTAATAGCCATACTCTACAAACATATTTTTTAAAATTTTTTTGCCCTAACTAAATTTCTAATAATAATATAAATAACAAATGATAATAATAATAATAATAATAATAATAATATTATTATTATTATTATTATTATTAATAATAATAAAGTTTCATTTATACAAACTTTACATTTTGGCCTAGGCAAATTATGCAATTACATAAGTGAATGTGCCACCTCATAAGGTAATGTAACAATTCATGAGGCTATGTGGCAATTGCTTAGACATGTGGCACTAACAAGTACAATATGGTTTGGGTGCATGAAGAGGAACCCTCTTCTAAAGCCACCTCACCCTTCCCTCTTCATTATATGCATTCTCTCTCTCTCTCCATCTCCATTTTCTTCATTCCTCCTCCTCTACTCTATTTCCATCTCCCCTTCCCTCCTTCCTACTGTTGCTACTACTGCTGCTATTGCTACTGCTGTCGTGGCTGTCGCTCCCGTCGACCGCTGCCGCCGCCGCCGGCCACCCCGTCGTCGGCCAACACCACCTCCCACACCACCATCACCATCATCCTCTTCATCATCATCATCATCATCTCCATCACCAAAGCCGTAACCCCTTTCTTCAAACAAAAAAATAAAAGGAAATTGGAAAAGGAGAAGAAGAATTTGTTGGAGGAAGAAGAAGGAGAAATTGGAGAAAGAGCAAGCCCTAATCCCCAATTCCAAACCCAAATCATTTCTCCAAGGCAAGCCCTCCCTTCCTTTCCATCAATTTCTTGAATTTTTAATATTAATTTGATAAATTAGAGAGAGTAGATATCATGTTTAAAATATAATTGATTTCTGAATTTTTGTATATATACTATAGTATAACACCGACGTGAAACTATGAGACGATATGGATATGATGTCGTAGATTGTAATTGGGTGAAGGTCGTGACCAACTTTTTATAATATTTATGTGAATTTATTTATGAATATATGTGACAAATATATGTAAAGTCTTGGAAATGTAGGTATGTAAATGATTATGCTGTGTCGGACACGGTATCGTGGACCTATTATAAATTCGACAACGTGTCCTAAATGGACTTTTCTTAGGACTTGATATACAGAAATATATGTATACTTATATAGAAGTATATATGTTTATGAATATATGTATATGACTTATACGGTAAGTACATTAGAATTTGTCAATCTAGTCTGGCTTCATAGAAAATTTAGTATACTAAGTTATCATCAAGAACTAATCATTACACCCTGCTATCCGGAATTAATATCAGACTTAATTAGATACTATTAAGTTATTTCTAGGTCATCTAAATGTGAATTCATACTTCGGGTGCATAGGCAACCTAAAAGATATGATTTCAGATACGGCATAGGCTGTATCGGACTCCAATACCTTAACTTGAAATAGATTTTTGAATCTTGATCTAGAAGTAACTATAATATTTATCTTTTTGCGAGAAGTCATGAAATACAACCCTAAAGATATCGATAGAAGGATACCCAAAGTAAATATATCGGTCCAAATTAGACTCTTGGCCCAAAGTATTTTAGGAAGTCAAATTTCTGGTAGAAGTTACTTTTCCAAAAATTTAGACTATTTATGAAATCCAAATCTTGGATAATTATGTATCACAATGACATAAACACTATGTTAGAGTTAGAACTTAAGAAAATTTGATCCTAAAGTAAGGTGGTGACCAATACATTACTTATGTGATATTTTTATAAATGTATATATATATCCCAATATGTGTGATTTTTCATGATTATGGATTAACTAACTTCATATGTTGTTTATATTATAAATTTCTTACTAACTGAAAATTATTTTCTTAAACAAAAATGGAGCATTTGCAAAATAGCTACGGTAATACACTTCGGTAAGGAATTTTGTCCTTGGAAGCTCTAATTTTATTGTTTATATCGATACCTTTAATTGTGTGGGTTCCGGTGTTGAGAGTTGCTCCACCGAAGGGGTCGATGTACCCGAAATTTTATTATTGCGTGGTACCGGTGTTAAGGGTTGCTCCACCGAAGGTGTCGACGTACCCAGGATTTTGATTTATATTATTCTCTTGTAAAAAAAATTCGGAGTCAAACATACAAACGAGACTCTGCCAAAATTTTTGAGAAATTCCAGAGTTAGCCATTTTAGAAAATCGTAATGATTAAACCCTAGTTCCTAATTTTATCAAATTTCTTATTACAAACATAATCCCAAAATCCTTGAAAGTGTTGCCTTAGGCACACAAATTCTATTTTGACATTTTATTTCCACTAAGACGGAATCTCCTGCTTAACTTTATTCTCGTTTAATGTATGTTTCCTATCACACGAAAAATGAGATACAAAATCAAAATGTACTTTAAATAAGTAACATTTTGGTAAAAATTGTATTGGGATGGGAGAGAAACCTTTGGATCACATCTTCGAACTCTTTACAATATTATATTTTACAAAACTGATCAGTTCCTGTTATCGACATTCGTACGACCAGATGCTGTCCGAGGTGAGGCTTAGCTCACTTTCCTGTTTTCCATCGGATTCTGAATCTTCTAATTCGGCCCTGTAATTTCCAATGTAGCATGCTCCGATATTCTTGAAAATTTTCAAGTCATAAGACAATTGTTATAACACTTGATTCCGATAACTCGGAAAACCACCCATGTGTTATCTTGACTATATCACATCAATATATGATCCTGATACTAATGGGATGGATAAATCTAAGCATCGCCCATTAAGTATAAACCTGATCCCGGGTAAATGGGATTAATGTTGAGATAATAGAAGTTGTGTGATCCAGAAGTGTTTCTCTAAATATTATATTTTTTATACAAGATTTGTTTGATTGCTTACACATTTATACCTGACACCTGCATTCTTTTAGGAAAAGATGTTAATACGATAAAAAAAATTATCAGTGAATATACCTTTCAAATTATCATTTTCCTCAGTTCAATTTCGATAATTTTATCATCTTACCTTACTTTGCTCCTTTGACTGAGGGATTGTTCGTCGTATTGACGACCTAGTTTTGTTCACTAGGTTTTGATGAAGGTCAGGAGAGAATGCAAATGCACACTGAAAAGAAGCTTTATGAATGAGACAAAGAGGAGGTTGACCTAGTATCAGCTAGTAAAACTTTGTAGCTGGTAATATAATATATGTGTATTGGGTTAATGGTTGTAATCAGGTAGAATAATAAAATTTCTATTTATAGTTTAGAATATCCTTTAATCTACCTGTCATTTATTATTTTATGCATCATGTGACTTATGATCAACCTATCCAAGAACCCTATGGACAACAATCGCGAATATGGGTATTGGAGTATTCATATGTCGCGTAGCCTGAAGATGTTGTTACGTACTCGGCTCGCCGTTTTTTAGGAGCGGGGTGTGATACGTCTTTTTAGTGGTGGCCCATGCAGGTCTCAAAAAATAGAAAACCTAGGATAGGATTGAGGTCAAACTTTTGAGTAGACCTATATAGGATAAGCTATATAACCTAAGATACGTTCTTAGGAAAAGTCTACAAAAAAAATCGTAGGTTAGGGAATACTCCACAAGTTTCATCCCTAGATAGTGTTTCATTCCGTTTATCCTCTAGATCCTTACCTAATAAATTTTCTATAGTGATTCCACAAAATTTAAAATACTTGTAACACCCAGTTTTCTAAATAAGGGTAATTTTGAAATTTTGTGATTTTAATTATTTATTATGATATTTAAATCATAATATGATTTTTGGTAATTTTTAATCATTTTAAAACTATTTAAAAATAAGAACTTGTGATTTTGATGTGCTGCTAATAAAACCCTAGAGACTGTCTGACCTAAATCCTAACCATGTGATTGGGATATTTATTTATCATTTTTAGCCTAGGGGTAATTTAGTCATTTTGACTTATTGGAATTAATTGATTAATTATTGGATTGATGGTTGTTAATTTTGACTTTTACTAGTTACGACTTAAGAGACTAACCTAGATGTTGACTCTAGCTATGGTGACTTGAATAACATGGTGGGACCCTAGTCTAACTTAAGTCAACCCAAGTTAAGTCATTTAGAATCAAGTTTCAAATAGGAGAACAAATGATTAGGTTCATGGACTTTTAACTTAATGAGTGATTTCCTTTACCATTGAAACTTGGTCCAAGCCCATTAGTCATAACCCTAACCCTAATTTTATCCTTTATTGGCCAGCCACATAGGGATCCCCACCCTATATAATCTCTCTTCCTATTGTTCTTGCCTCTTTTGTATCAAATCAACTTGTGGAAAAGAAAGGTATTTGTCCATCTTCCCAAATTCATAATTATTCCATTTTAATTCTTTTTTGACTCTAGTTTCTTGCATTAGAGTCTAATCCTACTCTATTTTCTTTTCATGGATAGAAATCTCAGCTTTTGAACAATTTAGAGCTTTTGGCTAGCAAGGGGAATCATCATATTTAGGGCTTTTTCCTTGTCATTGACACACTATAGGTAAACCCTCTAAATTGTGTTTTAATTCTAATTTCTTTGCATGGTTGTGTAGATCTAGGTGTCCCCTACCTGTCTCTCAAGTTTGGTAGAAAATCGTGTCCATTTTGTATCCGTATCGGACACGTATCAATGCCATTACCTAGGTGTTTGATGAAATACCCCAATAAAGTTTTTATTACTGTTTTTAAAAACTAATTTTACAAAAATTTAGATCTATATATATTTTTTCATTTCCCCTAGGACTGAACACGAATTTGTGTCATTTTTGTGTCAGAAACAGGCGCGGACACGCGTGTGCGCTGTCCAGATACCCGACGCTTATTGCGGACACGACACAGCTTAAGACACCATAAAACTTCGTGGACACGTAGTTGCAGTGTCTGCGAACATGCCCTCCAAGTTTTGTGGACTCACGTGTCGTGTCGGATATGAAAACCCACCTGCACTGAATTACACTATCACGTATACGCGCGAACAGTGGCTTCTGACACGACCTTCGTGTCACGTATAGAAACAACGAGGAGACATCGTATTGTGTCGACCTGGTAGCCCTATAGTTGGGCTACCCATGTCCAAGTGCACGAGGTGTCAGATGCTTCGTGTCGTGTCCAATCTTTTGGGGACTGGCCGCACGAGGTTGTGTCTTGCACAGTTCTGTCACACATTGACACTCGTGTTTGACATGACTTAGACACCTCGTGTCCTATTTTTTGGACACGACATAATCTGTATGACACCATGTTATGTGCACGACACACTGTAAACCATAAATTTCATGTTTTGATTGAATTTTGAAATCGAATTGGATTTTTTCTCTTCGTTTTACTGATACTTTAAGTTTTGAGTTTTGACACAGTTTTAATTGAGTTATTGGACATGTGGACACGTTCCTAACTAGGACACATGCATGCTAGACCCTCTGCACAAAGGAATTTGGGTTTTCATTGATTTTGTGTTACGAATTTGGGGTTTTTCCCATGTTCTGATACCATGCGTGTGTATTAGTTATTCTGAGATTTAAACTTGTATTAACTGATTTTTAATGATTATATTATCCTAATATATCACATTTACCTCTGAGAGTTTAATCTACATGTTAGGTTTCATGTTAGCTAGGTGTTGGGCTTTCGAAATTGCATTGGACTGTTGTAACAGGAAACTGTATGTGTGTGCACTGATTTCCTGATTCTCTATTATACACACACACCTATGTACAAGACTGAGAACCCTTGACTATTAACCTGAGAATTATTTCAAGATAACTGAGATGAATGATTTCAGAACCTGGGAACATGATTTAGTTGTTGGTTTATATGTTTGGAAGACTGAAATCAAACTATCATTAAGGCTGAAAACTGAGATTCAAAACCTGAGAACCATTGACTGAAACTGAGAAGGGGCTTGGGTTTAATTGTTAAGGCTGATTTTTAGGATTAAGTATTGGGTTTCATTCTTGATAACTGAAATATAGGTTCACTGATTTCTTAACTTAAAACTGAATTGAGTTGAAGCCTATGCATTACCTGAGTTGCACTTGTTATGGATACCTAAGATGTCAACCCATGTCCCCTTTTTACTAAGCACACCCTCTTCACACTCTCACATCTACACAATCACTCACCTATGATATGATTTCCCTTCCCTTTCACATGCCACAGCCCACAACTGCCATGTGACACTCAACTTACCATGCCCTCACATTGCCACACTCCCTCACACATTGACACCCACATACACTCTATAACCTGTGAAGAAAATCTGAACATTCATTCTATTTTTCTTAGTTGGTTCCCTCATGGCAATTTCTGAGCTTATATAGGTAATGTTGGTGAATAATAAGATGTTAGCTAACATGTAAACTGAGTTATGCTACTGCCACATTTATACACATACTACACTCACTCTCTTACACACACTTTTCCTTTTTATACTAACACACACACATTGACACTATATTCTATCACACATGCATTCATACACACATACAAAACCCTTACTGTACACTCACCAATGTCATTAACCCCTTTTGATGTAAACCAACAGGACTGAATCTACATTCTCTATACATAGAAAAAAAAACCTCTTGCATGTGAACCCCTGCACCCTATGTTGCACTGTGATACATTAACTAGCTAATGCATGTCCTAACTACTCACCTATACATGTATACATGCCATGACTTTTTCCTCTATCTCTATGTATATATGTAGCTTTGTATATATATATAATGAGAGTAATGTATGAATGGATACATGCATGTCATAAACCTTTTGATTTCAGTTGACCCTTTCACTTTACACTTGACACCTTACCAATTCATTGCACACACACATTCTATACTAGTTGACCCCTCCCCCCCCACTTCACTAACTACTTCACATATCACTCACCCCTATATGTATACATATATATGATGTGAATGATGATAACATGAATGTATAAGTATATATATACTTGTATGTGTGATTAGTTTGGCTTGGCCTTGTCTTGTGTTTGAGTGCTAGTCTAGACTTGGTTAGGCCTAGTGAGACTTATCTAGCCTAGAATGACCTAGTTGACTTAATGGTTGACCAAGAGTTGACTTGGGTCTAGAAGGACCTAGAAATCATGTAGAATGCATTAAAATCTTCAGTCTTGCTATTCAAGACATGTTGTGACTTGTGTTGTTCTAAATAGGAGTCAGGTACGTCACTTGGGACTCTATATTCTCAGCGGGACATTTAGGTTATCAGGCGAGTACATTCTCTGATTATTTTATAACTTGCTTAGGATTATATTCCTGCTCTAGATTACCTTATTTGATGTTGTCACGATATTATCACGGATTGGTACTATATGGATACCTACATTGAGATGTTATCCCCCTCGGGAGCATCGGATACTTTATGTCATGTATTTTATGTACATCATGTATTCCTCGTACTCATGTTATTCATGTTTCTCATGTGCTTCATGTACATTCATGTACGCTCGTGTACTCTCATGTGCTCTCATGTATGGTCATGTTTCTCATGTACTTCATGTATAACCTATACTTCATGTGTACCCCTTCATGGGCCTTCATATGGAATTCATGTGCACTCAGTTCTGAGCCCTTTCATGTACACCCATTTATGGGCTTTCATGTGAAAATCATGTGCGTAACATAACTTGTCTGGATCCTTGTGTATTAATTGGGGTATGGGGGAGTATAAATAGTCATGTGAACAATTCCAAAATAGTATAACCATGTGAGCCTTTTTAGTATATTCATGTGCAAATCCAGCCGTTTACATCTTGACTTTGTACTCTACATTACTAGTCACAGATAGTTCTCTACTTACAGTAGATATTTTCATTACCGTTCTCTCTTTTACATTATGTACATTCTTTCAATTTTCATGTATCGTACTCTCTTGCATGTTTATATTTTCTAACCTGTTATGATCAGCATAAGATGTATTGTGCTCGCTCCTGTTCTGACTGGACCTGTTGAAAATATTACAGAGGATGATGAGCAACCTTGCACCCCTTACTATGGAGCTTGCCTAGATAACACTCGAGACCTGGACCCTTGGGAGGTTCAGGCAGCTGCTGAGGATGATACACATGCATAGTATAGATAGTTTAGACTGCACTTTCTTTTCATGTTAGTTGTTGTCTTTGATTTCAGAGATGTATTATTTGGAGATGTTGAGACTTGTGTGTTAACCTTGATTCATTTCACTTCTGTTTGTACCTCAGTTTTGAGGATTTTCTTATCTATTTCATCGTGCTATATTCTACCCCAAGATTGTGATTGAGTTGTACCTTCTGTGACTTGGCCTCCAGTTGGAGAGTATTTTATATTGTGTTAGTTATGTTCATGACCTAGAACAGCGTTCTACCGCTGACACTGCGATGTAGGCTGGGCGCTGTTACGTACTCGTACCCTCACAGTGGGAGCGGGTTATGACACATTTTTAGTGGTGGCCTATGCAAGTCGAGTTTGTATAGTGGTATTCGAACTAGAGTATCACTACAGCCTGCAGTAGGATTAGGATTATTCTTGAGGTACTCAATCACATTAGGAAAAACTCTTAACTGAATTTCTGTCATCTAAATTCTTGTTGAAGATTGCTACCTTGGAATAACTGTCCTCCATTGAATTATCGTTTCTATCTCAGTATTGATTCCTTGTTTGATCTGTCTCCAAGGATGGTGATTGAGACACGATCACATTGCTCTGGCCCAGCAGACGCTGGTGAGAGATCTGCCACCCCTCGCCCGATTATGGATGATGGGACCACAACACCTCCTGTTTCTGCTCATATAGGAGCTTCTGCAGCTTTTGGGAGTGCACCTCCACCTGTCCGGAGGTCTTCTCCCGTCATTCCGGATATGTATCAGCAGCAGCTACCTTCAGGGATAGTGGATGCGGCTCAGATGTTTATCCTTTTCCAGTGATTCCTGGAGACTCAGCAGCAGATGCAGCAGAGCCAGTCTGCTGATTTCCGACAGAGCATACATGATACCCACCAGTTGGTCAGGACGACAGTAGAGCTGGTGACTGCTCAGCCACTGGGAGGACAGATACAGCAGTATCAGCCGAAGACTCCAGACAACCAATCCTTTAAGAAGATGGGACCCCGAGACTTCAAAGGTACAGAGGGCAGCATATATACTGATGATTGGATAGAGCATATCGAGGAGATATTCAGATTGGCGTAGATACCAGTTGGATTACAGATCAAGGCAACAACTATTCAGATACAGGACTTGGCCCGTACTTGGTACAAGACGGTCCTGAGGGTTGGTACTGTCGGTCAGACTTGGGCAACCTTTAAGAAACTGTTCAAGGAGAAATTCTTTCCCGATACAGCACTCGATGCCTTGGAGACGCAGTTTGAGAGTTTAGTTCAGGGGAACCAGACCGTTGAGGAGTACGCCAGGGAGTTCTACCATTTGAGTAGATTTATTGAGGATCTTACTGAGGCCGAGAAGGCGAGGAGGTTCCGCAGGGGTTGATCAGGGAGATCAGGTCGTATACCAAGAGCAGCCGCGATGCCACTTTCGAGCAGATTCTGGTAGGAGCCATGGCAGCGGAGGACGATCTTGGGCTGAAGAAAAAAAGGACGCAAAATACTCAGGAAGCTAGTGGCAATGCGGGCCCGGCCAAGAGGCCCCACTTACAGATTCAGCAGCAGTATCCGCAGCAGAGGCTCCACTTACAGATTTAGCAGCAGTATCCGTAGCAGATGCCCCACTTACAGATTCAGCAGCAGTATCAGCAGCCGAGGGTCTACTTTCAGTAATAGCAGTTTCAGGACCGTGTACCCTTTCAGCAGGTGCAGCAGCAGCAGAGGCAACAGCAGGCTCCGGGACAGCAGCTTGTTATCCTTTGCCCTTTCTGTAAGAAACCAGGCACGATTGGGGCGAATGCCGGAAGAGGTTGGGCAGATATTTTCTTTACGGAGGATCCGATCATCGGCTGAGAGAGTGTCCTGAGTTATTTGGAAGGACAGTTCAGGGAGCAGGAGCTAGGGCTCCGGTGGGCCAGTAAAAGGGATTACCCTTACCAACTCAGCGGCAGAGGTACATGCAGCATCCGCAGCAGGCCAGGGGAAGCCAGCAGGGGCGAGTTTCGCCAGGACAGTCGAGGATGCACAGGCCATTGGAGATCTTGTTGCAGGTTTCGTTCTTCTCGATTCTATTTTCGCAATTGCCTTTTATAACTGCCTTGAAATTCGATTCCATCTGTTCTTTGTTGATTGATCAATTTTGTTATGTTGTTCTTGTGTTATGTTTGATTTTCTTCTGAGATAAGTCATATGGGCTAGGTCACCTCAGTTATGGGATCTAGAATCTTCGATAGTCGTGTTAGCTGGCATAGTGAGGATATATAGTAAGATGTTGGACGTATTTCTCGGGTGTGGAAATTTAAGGTTTTTGCTGCCAAGTATGCGGTAATGCAAAAATTTTAAATACCATGATTCTAGAGGTATGTACCTTAGTCAAGGACTATGTGATTATCGTAGCCTTGCTCACTAGCATGACGAAGATTCTGAGTATCATAATTTTGGACAGACGCATATGATTGTCGAACTGTATGATTTGAGACTATGATTGTGGGGGTGTTTGACCTAGAAGGAGTACTACCATCTTAATTTCGAGGACGAAATTTCTCTAAGGAGGGTAGACTTGTAACACCCAATTTTCTAAATGAGGATAATTTTGAAATTTTGTGATTTTAATTATTTATTATGATATTTAAATCGTAATATAATTTTTGGTGATTTTTAATCATTTTAAAACTATTTAAAAATTATGACTTGTGATTTTGATGTGCTACTAGTGAAACCCTAGAGACTGTCTGACCTAGAGCCCAACCATGTGATTGGAATATTTGTTTATCATTTTTAGCCTGGAATAATTTGGTCATTTTGACTTATTGGAATTAATTGATTAATTATTAGAATGATGGTTGTTAATTTTGACTTTTACTAGTTGCGACTTAAGAGACTAACCTAGATGTTGATTCTAGCTATGGTAACTTGAACAACATGGTGGAACCCTAGTCTAACTTAAGTCAACCCAAGTTAAGTCATTTAGAATCAAGTTTTATATAGGAGAACAAATGATTAGGTTCATGGACTTTTGACTTAAGGAGTGATTTCCTTTACTATTGAAACTTGGCCCAAGCCCATTAGTCATAACCCTAACCCTAATTTTATCCTTTATTGGATAGCCACATAGGGATCCCCATCCTATATAATCTCTCTTCCTATTGTTCTTGCCTCTTTTGGACACGTAGGGGCAATGTCTGCGAACGTGTCCCCCAAGTTTCGTAGACTCACGTGTTGTGTCGGATACGAAAACCCACATGCACTGAATTACACTGTCACGTACATGCGCGAACAGTGGCTTCTGACACGGCCTTCGTGTCACGTATAGACACAATGAGGATACGTCGTGTTGTGTTAACCTGGTAGCCCTATAGTTGGGCTACCCGTGTCCAAGTGCACGAGGTGTCAGATGCTTCGTGTCATGTCCAATCTTTTGGGGACTGACCGTACGAGGTTGTGTCTTGCACAGTTCTGTCACACATTGAAACTCGTGTTTGACACGACTTAGACACCTCATGTCCTATTTTTTGGACACGACATAATCTGTATGACACCATTTTATGTGCACGACACACTATAAACCATAAATTTCATGTTTTGATTGAATTTCGAAATCGAATTGGATTTTTTCTCTTCGTTTTACTGATACTTTAAGTTTTGACTTTTGACACAGTTTTAATTGAGATATTGGACACGTAGACACGTTCCTAACTAGGAAACATGCATGCTAGACCCTCTGCACAAAGGAATTTGGGTTTCCATTGATTTTGTGTTACGAATTTGGGGTTTTTTCCATGTTCTGATACCATGCTTGTGTATTAGTTATTCTGAGATTTAAACTTGTATTAACTGATTTTTAATGATTAGATTATCCTAATAGATCACATTTACCTCTGAGAGTTTAATCTACATGTTAGCTAGGTGTTGGGCTTTCAAAATTGCATTGGACTGTTGTAACAGGAAACTGTATGTGTGTGCACTGATTTCCTGATTCTCTATTATACACACACACCTATGTACAAGACTGAGAACCCTTAAATGTTAACCTGAAAATTATTTCAAGATAACTAAGATGAATGATTTCAGAACCTGGGAACATGATTTAGTTGTTGGTTTATATGTTTGGAAGACTGAAATCAAACTATCATTAAGGCTAAAAACTGAGATTCAAAACCTGAGAACCATTGACTGAAACTGAGAAGGGGCTTGGGTTTAATTGTTAAGGCTGATTTGTAGGATTAAGTATTGGGTTTCATTCTTGATAACTGAAATATAGGTTCACTGATTTCTTAACTTAAAACTGAATTGAGTTGAAGCCTATGCATTACCTGAGTTGCACTTGTTATGGATACCTGAGATGTCAACACATGTCCCCTTTTTACTAAGCACACCCTCTTCACACTCTCACAACTACACAATCACTCACCTATGATATGATTTCCCTTCCCTTTCACATGCCACAGCCCACAACTGCCATGTGACACTCAACTTACCATGCCCTCACATTGCCACACTCCCTCACACATTGACACCCACATACACTCTATAACCTGTGAAGAAAATCTGAACATTCATTCTGTTTTTCTTAGTTGGTTCCCTCATGGCAATTTCTGAGCTTATATAGGTAATGTTGGTGAATGATGAGATATTAACTAACATGAAAACTGAGTTATGCTACTGCCACATTTATACACATACTACGCTCACTCTCTTACACACACTTTTCCTTTTTATGCTAACACACACATTGACACTATATCCTATCACACATGCATTCATACTTACACACAAAACCCTTACTGTACACTCACCAATTTTATTAACCCCTTTTGATGTAAACCAACAGGACTGAACCTACATTCTCTATACACAGAAAAAAAAAACCTCTTGCATGTGAACCCCTGCACCCTATGTTGAACTGTGATACATTAACTAGCTAATGCATGTCCTAACTACTCACCTATACATGTATACATGCCATGATTTTTTGCTCTATATATATATATATATATATATATATATATATATATATATATATATATATATATATATATATATATATATATATATATATATATATATATATATATATAATGTGAGTAATGTATGAATGAATACATGCATGTCATAAACCCTTTGATTTTAGTTGACCCTTTCACTCTACACTTGACACCTTACCAATACATTGCACACACACATTCTATACTACTTGACCCCCCCCCTCACGGCACGGACGAAGGCACAGAGCACGCAACCCGAAGGGAGAGAGAGAGAGAGAGATAGAGAGAGAGAGAGAGAGAGAGAGAGAGAGAGAGAGAGAGAGAGAGAGGGGAGAGAGAGAGAGACAGAGAGAGAGGAGAGAGAGAGAGAGAAGAGGAGAGAGAGAGAGAGAGAGAGAGAGAGAGAGGAGAGAAAAAAAGAGAGAAGAGAGAGATAGAGAGAGAGAGAGAGCGAGAGAGAGAGAGAGAGAGAAGAGAGAGAGAGAGAGAGAGAAGAAGGAGAGGAGGGAGGGAGGGAGGGGGAGAGGGAGGGAGGGAGGGAGGAGGAGGAGGGAGGAGGAGGAGGGAGGGAGGGAGGAAAGAGAGAGAGAGAGAGAAAGTAGAGAGAGAGATAGAAGATATAATATTTATATATATAATATAATCTAATATATATATATATAATATATAATATATAATGTGAATGACGATAACATGAATGTATAAGTATATATATACTCGTATGTGTGATTACTTTGGCTTGGCCTTGTCTTGTGTTTGAGTGCTAGTCTAGGCTTGGTTAGGCCTAGTGAGACTTGTCTAGCCTAGAATGACCTAGTTGACTTAATGGTTGACCAAGAGTTGACTTGGGTCTAGAAGGACCTAGAAATTATGTAGAATGCATTAAAATCTTCAGCCTTACTATTCTAGACATGTTGTGACTTGTGTTGTTCTTAATAGGAGTCAGGTACCTCACTTGGGACTATATTCTCAGTGGGACATTCAGGTTATCAAGCGAGTACATTCTCTGATCATTTTATAACTTGCTTAGGATTATATTCCTGCTCTAGATTACCTTATTTGATGCTGTCGTGATATTATCACGGATTGGTACTATATGGATCCCTACATTGAGATGTTATCCCCCTCGGGAGCATCGGATACTTTATGTCATGTGTTTTATGTACATCATGTATTCCTCGCTCTCACGTTTTCATGTTTCTCATGTGCTTCGTGTACGTTCATGTACGCTCGTATACCCTTATTTGCTCTCATGTACGGTCATGTTTCTCATGTACTTCATATATAAACTATACTTCATGTGTACCCCTTAATGGGCCTTCATGTGGAATTCATGTGCACCCAGTTCTGAGCCCTCATGTATACTTCATGTACACCCATCTATGGGCTTTTATGTGAAAATTATGTACGTAATATAACTTGTCTGAATCCTTGTGTATTGATTGGGGTATGGGGGAGTATAAATAGTCATGTGAACAATTCCAAAGTAGTATAACCATGTGAGCCTCTTTAGTATATTCATGTGCAAATCCAGCCGTTTACATGTCGACTTTGTACTCTACATCACTAGTCACTGATAGTTCTCTACTTATAGTAGATATTTCCATTACAGTTCTCTCTTTTAGATCATGTACATTCTTTCAGTTTTTATGTATCGTACTCTCTTACATGTTTATATTTTCTAACCTGTTATGATCTACGTGAGATGTATTGTGCTCGCTCCTGTCCTGACTGGACCTGTTGAAAATATTACAGAGGATGATGAAGAACCCTGCACCCCTTACTATGGAGCTTTCCTAGATGACGCTCGCGACCTGGACCCTTGGGAGGTTCAGGCAGCTGCCGAGGATGATACCCATGTTAGTTGTTGCCTTTGATTTCAGAGATATATTATTTGGAGATGTTGAGACTTGTGTGTTAACCTTGATTCATTTCACTTCTGTTTGTACCTCAGTTTTGAGGATTTCCTTATCTATTTCTTCGTGCTATATTCTATCCCTAGATTGTGATTGAGTTGTACCTTCTGTGACTTGGCCTCCAGTTGGAGATTATTATATATTGTGTTAGTTATGTTCATGACCTAGAACAACGTTCTACCGCCGACACTGCAATGTAGGCTGGGTGTTGTTACATACTCGTACCCTCACAGTGGGTGCGGGTCGTGACAATACTGACCTATGACTGCCATTAAGGATATAAATGATATTCAGAAAGTCATGGGTAGTATAAGGATAGACATGACCCGATATATAAGTAAGAATTAGACAAGTATTCCTACTAGAGTAGCCAGTGAAGGATTGCATAAAGTTTGTTAAGTATCTTGAACTTTGCACCCTTAGCAAACACGGGGTTTAGATTTATCTAGATATTATATAGATTGGAATAGTAAGGGAATAAGGATCAGGTAACCAATAGGCCAAACATGATCTAAGATTTTATTTTGAATGGGTGTATTATGACTCCTCGGTATCTTGATCTTATCAAATTCTCAAATCTTGATTCGTTTCCCTACTTGTCAAATATCATATATCCAGTTTCACAAATTCCCAACTTTCTGAAATCCCTCAATTTTCTTGTTTCATCCAAGGTTCATCGATTAAAATCTAAGAATTGCACTCTCTCCTTTTAACCTAATTTCTTTTCAATAGTATCATTAATTTCGATAATTGTCCTCCCTATAAATACCCATATATGTATTTCTTATTGATTTTCACTCGATTATTGTGAAATAATATTTTGATTGGACTTTTGTGATTAAATTTCATGGGAATGAGTATTTATTTTCTTATGTGTTAAGAACCCGATAGTCTATTTACTGATTTGGCAAGGCAGTGGGACCACCAGCAGTCAATTAGATTGAATCGTGAAAAGAGAAATTGTTGCAGCCATCCAGATTGGTGAGGCACATATTTTCGAAATATGATTCATGAATTTAATAAAATTTTGGGGATCAAGATATAATTTTTATGACAGATTTCAAAAATTGATATTTAAATTTTGATTTTGTTTTACTACCGTTTGGATTTGAAAACCAGTGTTCTAAATAATTTAAAATTATATTCAGTATTTTTGATAATTTAGATACATGAGATTTTTCTACTAATTTTTTTAAAAGATTTTTATATCATGATATTATATAGTACTTTGATATCTAGATAAGAAAAAAAATTCTAAGTACTAGTTCTTGAGTATCTTTTGAAATTCCTAAGCATACCCTAACGTGTGAGGTTACTTCAAAAATCATAATTCTACTCATTCTATGGCTATCAAGGAAGAGATAGCAAACCCGAGAATAAGGAATGAGAATAAGGAATATGATTTTGAATTCAAAGATCATACATGGTTATAGTTTGAAACAACATGGTATCTGACTATTTTATTTGATTATATGGAATTTCAAGAATCTTGATGATTTCTAGTACTTTCGAATTGTTTCTAAAGCTTTAAAAAAAATAAAATAATAATAATAATAATATTTAATAGTTTAATAAATTAATACTTCACTTCTGTAAGGTGGGTAGAATATTTTGTTTTCCTCTATGATCGTTTTTGAAAAACTTATCTTTAAATTTCGAGGATGAAAATTTTGTAAGGTGGGTAAAGTGTAATAGCCATACTTTAATTATAAACATATTTTTATTTTAAAACATTTATGCCCTAATTAAATTTCTAATAATAATATAAATAACAAATGATAATAATAATAATAATAATAAAGTTTTATTTACACAAACTTTTCATTTTGGCCCAGGCAAATTATGCAATTACATAAGTGAATGTGCCACCTCATAAGGTTATGTGGCAATTCATGAGGCTATGTGGCAATTGCTTAGACATGTGGCACTAACAAGTGCCATATGGTTTGGGTGCATGAAGAGGAACCCTCTTCTAAAGCCACCTCACCCTCCCCTCTTCATTATATGCATTCTCTCTCTCTCCCTCTCCATTTTCTTCATTCCTCCTCCTCTACTCTATTTCCATGTCCCCTTCCCTCCTTCCTACTGTTGCTACTACTGCTGCTACTGTTACTGCTTTGCTGCTGCTACTGCTGCTGCGGTTGCCGTCGACCGCTGCCGCCGCCGCCGGCCACCCCGTCGTCGGTCACCACCACCTCCAACACCACCATCACCATCACCCTCTTCATCCTCATCATCATCTCCATCACCAAAGCCCTAACCCCTTTCTTCAAACAAAAAAATAAAAGAAAATTGGAAAAGGAGAAGAAGAATTTGTTGGAGGAAGAAATTGGAGAAGGAGCAAGTCCTAATCCCCAATTCCAAACCCAAATCATTTCTCCAAGGCAAGCCCTCCCTTCCTTTCCATCAATTTCTTGAATTTTTCATATTAATTTGATAAATTAGAGAGAGTATATATCATGTTTAAAATATAATTGATTTCTGAATTTTTGTATATATACTATAGTATGACACCGACATGAAACTAGGACACGATATGGATATGTTGACACACGTGGATAACGATATGATGTCGTATATTGTAATTGGATGTAGGTTGTGACCAACTTTTTATAATATATATGTGAATTTATTTATGAATATATGTGACAAATATATGTGAAGTCTTGGAATGTAGGTATGTAAATGATTATGCTGTGTCGGATACGGTATCGTGGACCTATTGTAAATTCGACAACGTGTCCTAAATGGACTTTTCTTAGGACTTGATATATAGAAATATATGTATACTTATATAGAAGTATATATGTTTATGAATATATGTGTATGACTTATACGATAAGTACATTAGAATTTGTCAATCTAGTCTGGCTTCATAGAAAATTTAGTACACTAAGTTATCATCAAGAACAAATCATTACACCCTGTTGTCCGAAATTAAAATCGGACTTAATTTGATACTATTGAGCTATTTCTAGGTCATCTAAATGTGAATTCGTACTTCGGGTGCATAGGCAACCTAAAGATAAGATTTCGGATATGGCATAGGCTGTATCGGACTCCAATACCTTAACTTGGAATAGATTTTGAATCTTGATCTAGAAGTAACTACAACATTTATCTTTTTGCGAGAAGTCATGAAATACAACCCTAAAGATATAGATAGAGGGATACCCAAAGTAACTATATCGGTCCAAATTAGACCCTTGGCCCAAAGTATTTTAGGAAGTCAAATTTTGGTAGAAGTTACTTTTCCAAAAATTTAGACTATTTATGAAATCCAAATCTTGTATAATTATGTATCACAATGACATAAACACTATGTTAGAGTTAGAACTTAAGAAAATTTGATCCTAAAGTAAGGTGGTGACAAATACATTACGTATGTGATATATATATATATATATATATATATATATATATATATATATATATATATATATATATATATATATATATATATATATATATATATATTCACTGCTGTGTTGATAATATATGGCAGCTTCTCTTTCCCCAGAGCTCCTCCCCCCCTCCTTCGGCCGGCCTAGGCCGGCCGCCCCTTTCTCTCAGCCCCCCAGGTTCTCGCAGGCCCTCCTCGGTGGTCCGCCTCGATGTCGCCTCCTGGCCCCCTGAGTCGCGGGACTGGCTCCGCCTTTTCTTCCCCGCCGCCCTCCAGTCCCGCTCTCCTCCTCCTCCTACTCCACCTCTGCACTCCCCCTCGCCGCCGGTCGTTCTTCCCACCGCGCAGCCCGGAGGTCGCCTTCCCGCTTCGGCTCCTCTGGGCGACCTTAGCCCCTCGATGAGCTCGCCAGTCGGCCCCCCGTCTGCCTCGCCGGCGGCTCCTCCGCCTCCGGCAACCACCCGCTCCTCCACCGGGATCCCGCCCTCTCCCTCAGTTCAAACTCACCATTCCCCCCCTCGGGTGGCGTGAGCCTCATCCCTGATGGCCTCGGGCCCAACGCCCCCCAGTCCCTCGGTTTCCCCGCTGATGGTGCGCGCCCCGAGTCTGCTGACCGCATCGACTTTCGTGTTTCCGAGATCCCTCCTGCTGTTGCGCAGCTTATGGAGCAAGTCTCCACCCTCTTTGCGCAGCAGCTCTCATCCCTCTTTGCGTAGCAGCTTTTGGCGCTTTCCCAGGGTGGGTCCCCCCCACATGCGCAATCCATCTCCCTTCCCCCCTTTTGCGCGGATCAGCTCCCCCCACATGCGCAATCCATCTCCCTTCCCCCCCCCCCCCCTTTGCGCGGATCAGCTACCCCCCCCCAGCGCAATCGGACCCCCCCCCTCATGTTCGCCTATTCCACTCCCACCTGTCACTGCTCCCCCCATCCACCCCCTCCTCCCCTTCCAAGTGCGCCCCCCCTGTGCGCGGTCCACTACCCCCCCCCCCCTTTGCTCTGTCCCACCTCGGTGCAACTCTTCTCCAGCCCTCTCAGGTCCCCTCCCCCTCCCTCGGCATTCTCGCAGACTCGAGCCCTCCCCTGTTGATCCCCAGATCTGGCGCGTCCGCGCCCGAATCCTCACCGTCTCCTCCGTCCCTCGTGCCGTCCCCCCAGGGTGCATCCTCTGCGGTGGAGGCTGCCGCGGCGCCCCCTCCAACACAGGCGTCTCCGGCCCGAGCGGCGCACCTCCATCCTCCGCTCCTCCTTCCCCTTGCGCAGGGGTCGCCCCCTCCCAGAGTGGCCCCTCTACCGTCCGATCTGGCACTGCAGGTCCCTCAACTCCCGGGCCGTCTCAGCCTTCCTACGCCGCCATGCTGCGGCCGGACCTCTTTCCCTCGAAGGGTCCTATTCTCTCAGACATTCACCTGCCGGACACAGCCTATTCTCCAGGGTCCCCTACTCCAGTCATCTCCTTTTCCGACGTGGAAGTGTCCTCGCTGACAACGGCCTTCCCCCACACCTTCATTCTGAAATTCTCCTCGGGGTGCCCCAAACTTGCCAAGGTCCAGGAAGCGATAGCCAAGTGGAATCTCTCATCTGACTACCGAGTGGCCCCTCTCGACCCCAGGCACATCCTCCTCCACCTATCTTCGGACCGCGATCACAGGACCGTGTGGTCCAAGGGCGCCACAGCCAAAATCGAATCCCACCACATGAAGATAATCAAATAGACTCCTGAATTCAACACCAAAGAAGATTTAGCCACCGTGGTAGCGTGGGTTACCCTCCCCAACCTTCCTCTCATTTGCTTTGTCCCAGCGGCGCTAAGGCGCATCGCCAACTCATTCGGGACGTACGTGGCTACGGTGCCCGAGACTAGCAACCTTACCAAAGCCCACTACGCCAAACTCTGTGTCGAACTAGATCTCACTTCTGAACCACCGAACTTCATTACTATCGAGCTGGGCACCCACACCCAACAAATTCTCTATGACAACCATATACAGTTTTGCAACCACTGCCACTTAAGAGGCCACCTTTAGAAGTACTGCCACCGCCTTCACCGGAGCTCAAAAAGAAGACATCCAGGAAAGATAACGACCTTCCGGAGGGAAGATCTCCCAAGTCGCCCATCTTACCTCTCCCGAATTCTCACATCCGATTCGAATCCAGCCCCAACGAGCCGGCCTCCATCGACCCCCCGAGCAGGGCTCTGATCCCTTACATCCCACAATAAATAGCGACATCCAACCAATTCGCGATTCTCGGCTCAGAGGATTCGGAGTCGGTCAGCACCCTCGAAGGCTCAAGCCCCTCCGACCTCCCGTCCCCCTCACCAAACTCCTCGCGCAGCGGACTGGAGGCAGAACCCACGGACTCTCCCCCAGTCGACGCAATCCCACACTCCCCCAGCGGAAACCCGGTCAAAGACGCCCTAGCCCTCCTTGGTCCCGGCCAAGCGAGGAGAGGTATGCAAGTCCTAGCCGCAGGAGTCCCTCTTCAGCAGCTGTTGACCGAGAGAGCTCTCGACTCCCTGTCCATTCCTCTGGAGGATCCTGTTGTGGACTCAGCTGGAGACCTAATTGGCCCCTCCTCAAGTCCGAACGATCATCACAACTGCAATCCCCCAACAACGTCGACAGCGGTAGTGCCGAACTCCCAACGGAGCAAAGAAGGCGCAGACAAGACAGTCACCATCCTAACAAGATCTGCCGTAAGGAGGAACAAAAAAAAAACCCCACAATTTCCTAAATGCTTAACATCATATCCTGGAATGTTCGCGGCCTGGGTAACAAACCGACATTAAGGAGGATTTCCAGCCTTCAGAAAATTCACAAAATTGACATCTTCATCATCATTGAACCCAAAATCCCCCCAAATGCCTTAAATCTACCCAATTGGCTCTGGGCCTACCAACAGCGATTGCCGGCAGGCACGACATTTGGATTCTGGGCTCGAAGGATGTTAATCTCGACATCATCCAGGACTCCCAAGAAGCCCTCTCTTGCTGGGTCACTCATCCCACTCTCCCTGAGCGTGTCATCCTTTCAGCAGTTCATGGTAGCTGTGTCATCGCCGAACGCAAAACCCTTTGGAACGATCTTCTCGACACCTATCTCCACAACACCAACACCCCCTGGCTTTGCATGGGGGACTTCAATGCCATCACCCGCGGAGAAGAGAAGATCGGAGGTCGTCCCACTCCCCTACCAGCCATGCAAGACTTCAACGACTTTATATTTAATGCTCACCTTACTCCTCTCCAGTTCAAAGGCAACGAATTCACCTGGTGCAATATGCAGGACGGCGATCGCCGTCAATATTCCCGTCTGGACAGAGCCCTCATTAACGCGCGCTGGCACGGTATGAGGATCAACTCCACCTTGTCCCACCTCAACTCCACTGAATCAGATCATGCCCCTATTCTGGTAGAAATCAAAAACAACAACCACCTCCCCAAAAAGAACTTCCAATTTCTTGACTTTTGGACCAACCACCCGCAGTTCTCGAGCATCGTTGCTGACGCTTGGAACAGCCAGGACTCCTCCAACCCTCTCACTCGGGTTAGTAACAAGCTCAAAGCCACCAGGAAAGCCCTTTCCAATTGGAGCAAACAAGCCTTTGGGGACATTTTCCAAGCTATCCGCGTCGCCGAGGACGACGTCGCCCGAGCTGAAGCTATATTTCTTACCGATCGCTCTCCTGCGGCCAGGACTGTCCTGAACCTTACCAAGGCCATGCTCAAATTCAGACTCAATGTTGAGACCGAATTCTGGAAACAGAAAGCCAGACTGAAATGGGACAGCGACGGGGACAAAAACTCTAAATATTTCTACGCCTGCGTCAACGGCAAAAGAAACAAACTATCGATTCATCATATTACCGATGAGCACGGCACCATTAGGACCGACCATAAGGGTATCCAAGAGGCGGCCGCCGATTACTATGCTAAGTTATTCTCCAAGGAAACGGTCTATAATGACTCTTCATTCCTCAACCAAATTCCCACCATCATCGACGGCTCCGACAATGCTTTGTTGGAACGCCCCCTGTCCGAACAGGAAGTGAAAGGCGCAGTGTGGGTATTGAACGAGCATAGCACCCCCGGCCCGGACGAATTTACTGGTGTATTCTTCCGTTCCTGTTAGGAGATCATCAAGTGGGACATCACCGACGCGGCCATTGCCTTCCTAGAAGGAGCTCATTACCCCAAAGCTATCTCCAGCGCCAACCTCATCCTCATCCCAAAAAAAGATAACCCCAACTTCTTCTGTGACTTTCGTCCTATCAGTCTTTGTACCTTCACCAATAAAATTATTTCCAAGATCATTGCTACCAGAATGACAGACATTCTCCCCAAAATCATCTCGAAGGAGCAAAGTAGTTTCGTTCGAGGTAGGAACATCCAGGACAACATCATGCTGGCTCAAGAGCTTATCACCTGCATGAAGTTTCCTGCCCGAGGGGGCAACATCGCCATCAAAATTGACATGGAGAAAGCCTACGACAGACTCGACTGGCAGTTCATGATCTGGGTCTTCAGAGCCTTCGGTTTCTCGGAGAATTGGACCAACACTGTGTGGAGATCCGTCAGCAACTCATGGTTCTCTACCGTCATCAACGGCCAATCCGAGGGCTTCTTCAAATCTAGCCGCGGAGTCAGACAAGGCGATCCTCTATCTTCCACAATCTTTATCATCACAGCCGACGCCCTGAGCAGAAACCTCAACAACATGACCAACACCCCGAACTTTCAGCATTATCATACCGCTAGCGGATGCCCCACCATCACCCACCTGGCATTTGCCGACGATTTACTTATCTTCTCTTCGGGGGACGTCGGATCGATGGAGGTTGTTCACAACACCCTGATGCGGTACTCGACATGCTCTGGCCAGAAAATCAACCATTCCAAGAGTGTCATCTACGCCCACCACAGCATCAAAATCGAGAACGCTTCCAGTCTACCAACCTCACCTCCTTCGCGGTGGCTCACCCTCCCTTCAACTACCTCGGCTGCCCCCTGGTCTACGGGAGATCCAACGCCAGCATCTTCGAGAGCCTCATCACCAAAATTAGGAACAAAATCGAAGGTTGGCACAACGCCACCCTATCCCCAGGCGGCAAAATAATCCTCATCAATCATGTGCTCAACTCCATCCCCATCCACACCTTGGCGGCTTGCTCCCCGACCAAGAAGGTCCTTGCATCGATCGAGTAGACCTTTTGCAAGTTCTTCTGGGGCCATAATGATGGTCAAGACAAACACCACTGGGCCAGCTGGGATACCATGGCCACCCCGATTGCGACCGGCGGGCTTGGATTCACCAAACTTAATCACATCGTTAAAGCCTTCTCCATGAAACTGTGGTGGAAATTACGTACGAGCGAAAACCTATGGACCAGGTTCATGAAGGCCAGATACTTCAAGCACATCCACCCAGCGATGGCCAGAGCCAATAGCAGATCCTCAGCGGCTTGGCGCCGTATTTTACGGGGCCGTGAACTGGCCGAGCCGGCGATACGACTCCTTCTGGGCGACGGCAAGGCCAACTTCTTCCTGGAAAAATGGATCGGTGACAGCCTAATCCCGAACACCTCTGGATCTCCCAGCAACTGCAAGATCAAAGACATGTGGAACCCCACTAATAACGATTGGAACTGGGATCGGATTCGCGATTGGGCCGGCCAAGGTACAGTCGACAGCATCCGTCAGCTAGGTCTTAGCATTGGTTCCGAAGCGGACGTGCAGAGATGGTCGCTGAAAGCTTCCGATGTTTTCTCAGTGCGTTCGACGAGATCCACGATCCACGAGAACGGCCAAGAGCACTTCACTGCACGATACTGGCATTCGTGCATCCCAAAGAAATGGTCTTTCCTCCTGTGGAGAGGCGCGAGAAAGAAATTGCCAACCGATGAGATCCTTAACTCCATCGGCTATAGCCTGGCGTCAGCCTGTAATTGCTGCGACGATAGGCAGACGGAGACTATTGAACACATCTTCCGGGAAGGAAGCCTCCCCGACCAAACCTGGAGCACCCTCAACCGCATTTACAACATCACTTCAGGAGACGGGCGCTTTAACGATCTCTTGGCCCTCTGGGGAGTCACGTCCCACGGCCATCAGATCGTAGCAGCGGCTGCCACCTGGGTAATTTGGAAGAATCGCAACAAAGCGAGATACGAGGGTCACCAATACTCCGCCGAGCAGCTTATTCGGGAAACTCATCGACAATGCCGCAAAAGGAGTTCCCTGTGCTCCCACACCTCGCCAGCATTCTGGCAACCCTTCTCCAGTTAGTTTTGTCGGGCGTGGTCGCCCCCCCTGTTTTTGGTGGTTTCAGGCTTTTTGCCTTGTACTCTCTTCAGGCTTCGGCATTTTGAGCCTTGATTAATAAAAGAAGGGGTTCTTTCAAAAAAAAAAAAATATATATATATATATATATATATATTCCAATATGAGTGATTTTTCATGATTATGGATTAACTAACTTCATATGTGGTTTATATTATGAATTTCTTACTAACTGAAAATTAATTTCTTAAACAAAAATGGAGTATTTGCAAAATAGCTACAGTAATACACTTCGGTAAGGAATTTCGTCCTGGGAAGCTCTAATTTTATTATTTATGTCAATACCTTTAATTGCGTGGGTTCCGGTGTTGAGAGTTGCTCTACCGAAGGGGTCGGCGTACCCGAGATTTTATTATTGCGTGGTACCGATGTTGAGGGTTGCTCCACCGAAGGGGTCGGTGTACCCAGGATTTTGATTTATATTATTATCTCTTGTGAATTTTTTTCGGAGTCAAAAATACAAAGGAGACTCTGCCAAATTGTTTGAGAAATTCCAGAGTTAGCCATTTTAGAAAGTTGAAATAATTAAACCCTAGTTCCTAATTTTATCAAATTTCCTAATACAAACATAACCCTGAATCCTTGAAAGTGTTGCCTTAGGCACACAAATTCTAGTTTGACATTTTATTTCTGGCTAAGACGGAATCTCCTGCTTAACTTTATTCTCGTTTAATGTGTGTTTCCTATCACACGAAAAATGAGATACAAAATCGAAATGTACTTTAACTAAGTAACATTTTGGTAAGAATTGCATTGGGATGGGAGAGAAACCTTTGGATCACACCTTCGAACTCTTTGCAATATTATATCCTACAAAACTGATCAGTTCATGTTATCGACATTCGTACGACCATACGATGTCTGAGGTGAGGCTTAGCTCACTTTCTAGTTTTTCATTGGATTTCGAATCCCCGAATTCGGTCCTGTAATATCCAATATAGCATGCTCCGATATTCTTGAAAAATTTCAAGTCATACGATAATTGTTATAGCACTTGGTTCCGATAACTCGAAAAACCACTCATATGTTATCCTGACTATATCACATCAATATGTGATCCTGATACTAATGGGACGGATAAATCTAAGCACCGCCTATTAAGTATAAACCTGATCCTGGATAAATGGGATTATTGTTGAGATAATAGAAGTTGTGTGATCCGGAAGTGTTTCTCTATATATTGCAGTTTTCATACAAGATTTGTTTGATTGCTTACACATTTATACCTGACACCTGCATTCTTTTAGGAAAAGATGTTAATACGATAAGAAATTTTTATCAGTGAATATACCTTTTAAATTATCCTTTCCCTCAGTTCAATTTCGATAATTTTATCATCTTACCTTACTTTACTCCTTTGACTGAGGGCTTGCTCGTCATATTGACGACCTAGTTTTGTTCACTAGATTTTGATGAAGGTCAGAAGAGAATGCAAATGCACACTGAAGATAAGTTTTATGAATGAGACAAAGAGGAGCTTGACCTGGTATCAGCTAGTAAAACTTTGTAGCTGGTAATGTAATATATGTATTGGGTTAATGGTTGTAATCGGATAGAATAATAAATTTTTTATTTATAGTTTAGAATATCCTTTAATCTAACTGTCAATTATTATTTTATGCATCATGTGACCTGTGATCAACCTATCCAAGAATCCTATGGGCGACAATCGCGAATATGGGTATTGGAGTATTCATATGTCGCGTAGCCTGGGGATATTGTTACGTACTCGGCTCGCCGTATTTTGGGAGCGGGGCGTGACATTTCGTGAATTGCAGAATCATCAACAGTAGTGCATGAATTAGTCGGAGGATAGTTGTGCCTCAGTTGCATAAATAGAAATGGTTTTATTCGGATTTGGGTAGTCACATAGAAATTGTCGGAACGTGATTTGACTCTGAAATAATATAGCATGGTTCGTAGTAACTGTCCTTCGTAATGATCCACACTTATCGAGTGTAGTTTCGGGGCACCTGACCCTAAAAGACTTGACCTCCAAATCAAAATGAATGTTGCAGACCCATAAGAGGACCTATACAATGTCGTATATTGAATTGTGTGGTGCAAGTTGATGATAAATCTTGGGGATTTTGATAAACGTGCTATGCCTGAGAGCGAGCGGTAAGAAAATGACTTACGAGTTATGTCATTAGATTTGGATTCACCTTACAATTGAGCTTACGTGAATCGAACTTACATTCGATGTTGCGAGACGGACAAGTTAGAATTTGGCTAGAAATTTCCTACTCGATAGGAATCGAACGTAAGACGCGTCGTAGAGGCCTTTATGTCAAAAATATTGTTGACCATGAGCATTGTCGACTCGCGTTAAAACTTTTGAGTTGGAAAGACCTTTGCATTTGAGCACGTCGACTCGAACTGAACCTTGTGTCGGATAGATTGTGGCCGTTGTGCAACATCAATTTAAAGTTGCATCGGGAGGATTTAAGCACGGTGTCTAGGTAAATGACCTAGCTAGCGTAGTCCTGAAAGTTGATGCATTTGCAAGTCAACAAAGAAAAATCGTATCGAGATAAGTTGTAATGTAAACTTCGAAAATAGTCAGACAATGAATTCGAATGCAAGGCGTTGCGAAGTCTCTTTGCGATCGGATGCATGACGACTCGATACAACGCATAGAATTGATGGTCCACACAAAAGTTACGAAATGAGAAATACAATTTTTGAATCGCGTCGCATGTAGTAACTTTGTTGAATAAATCACGTATATCGAATACTACATATGCGATAAAATTTTGAGAATAGTCGCTAAAGATAAGTTAGATCGAGAGTACGAGATGGCAAGCATAGGATTGAAATTTATCTTCCAGCTTTGTTCCAATTTTCTACCACTGGGCTTGGCAGAAATACATATATTTTTGGGACGTCTTGAATATGTGTACAATCTAAATAAAGTTGTATAATAAATTCAAATTGAGCTGCAGGAAAGACTGAACGTTAATGAAAGCTTGCGCGATTGTTTGAAAAACGAAACAACGATAGTTGGGCGAGATCGTGAAATGATCTGGAGAAACACTTGAATTGCGTATTAGTTTTGGTTCGAAAACGAACCTTGTTTTGAGTGGTATATTATTTAATGCCTCATTCCGCATGGTGCATTATGCTGAGTCATTGACTCGAAGAGTTGCATTGACCAGAAAATGTATCGATGCGTATCGATGCAAAGTTACGTTGGCACGAACGAAAAAGTATTTAGTCGGTTCGAAGATTCTAAAAATTGAATCAATGCAATGTACAAGTCTGATTTGAACGAATATTAATTTTAGTTGGTTTCGTATGCAGGCTATACGTTTACGCTAAAATATAAGAGGTCGGTATTTTATGTTATTTACAATGAGGTCTGTAAAACCAAATCACCACCTCGCAATGGACTAAGGCATAGGCATGGTAAGCCAAATCAGTCAGATAATTCAACGAAGCTCAAAGTGATCGAATGGCTAAGTCAGAAGAGTTGGCCGTGCAAAAAAGTTATAAAATTGAGCCGCATCGGCTCGACAAAACGACAAGTTGTATCGGCTTAACGTGGGAGGACTTTGACCCTTCTTCCCTATTCCTTCATGTCTAAGTAAATATACCATTGTATGCTAAAGTTAACTTGTTGAGTCCACATGCATGGCTCTATCGAGAGAAATCATAGTGCGTATCGAACACTAGATAAACAATTGAAATGAAACGTGCATCAAAAACACGAGTCGCTATTGAACATCGAAACACCGCAACGACGAGCGCCTCGGTGTGCAAGCTATAAGAACATGGGATAACGGTATCGACGAGTGCCTCAGCGCATAATTCAGTTTATGCTCTCGTGCACAAGTTAGAAGGCTAGCACATTGAAAGGCTATGAGGCGAGTGCCCTAGTGCACAAGCAATGAACAATGAATACTAAGGCGTAGAACATGGAAATACGGCTTCGAGGCATGCATCTAATGTACGAAGCAAGGAGTGGTGAATAACTATATCAAAAAGTGCATACGTGCACGAGACTTACAAAATGGCTATGTTATGAAGAAAAAGTTGTTGCATGAATGTGACGGAACTGTTAAATGTGGCATGGTGCCTCAAAATATTTATGACCTTCGGGGCGTTCGTTGATGAACATTAAATTAGGACATTGTGCCAATGGAAATAGAGATAGGCGAATGGTTTGGTTGTATGCTAGTGAGTGCGTTGCATGGTCAAATGGACTTAATGATATATAGCCCGTGCACGGGTGATAGCTTCCCTCGAATGTGGTACGCCAGGGCGTTGGGACTGTTCAGCCTAGGAGGGATGATTCTTTAAAACCGGTAGGGTGCGCTTCATTGAGACGGTTTGTGACCTACTACTGATGTGATAAAGACTCCAAGAGTAATTTGGGTTCCTCTGATGTTTGGGTTAGCAACCGCACAGAGGATCGCTGTCTTACATAGGTGATTTGAGAAATATAAGTCCATTCTGGCTTGCAATGCCAGTGACCTTCATATAGTTTAAAGAACGGTGGGCAAAAAGTGTAGGCACCCAGAGATTCTGCACAAGATCACTTATAACATGACATAAAAGATGCTAGGCGTATTCACCTTGCGTCGGGTAAGGGTGAGTGCGTCGATGCTGGTAAAAAGTTACGAAACAACACGAGATTGATATTGGTTGTCAGCACTTATGCGAATCAAATAACATGCTTGCCTTTATAACATATTTTACTACTTTCAAATATGCCATGAACTGATCCTAAGGCAAGGATAGAAAGATCACTAAATTGTATGCTACATGATTCAATATATCTACTTAATGTCGGTTTAGTAAAGTGGGTCTCTGATCAGTACGCGAGAGAATTATTACTGATCTCCCACCAAATTGCTTGTAGGTTCAGGAAATGACCTCCTGACGGTTGAGCTTCACTTGAACGCGTTGAAGCATGGAATGTCGTAGCGTATTAAGACGTACGATCGCATTGACGCTCGGACTTACAACTGGATGATGCGACCAGGATATAGAAGACATGATGTATGGAACGGTAAAATCCATTGTGGACAAGAGAACCTGAGTGTTGTAGCTAATCTGGCAAATTTAGTTGGGCTATTGAAAGCCTTTGTAACCTCAGTTCATTTATCAATAAAGAGAATTATTTCGTATACTCTGTTTCTTCTGCTGCTAAATAACAATATCAAAGATAACCGATTGAGAACTTATCATCTTACTTTGTACGAGTGCAACTCCAGACTCGTACGGCATCTCGCTCCAGTGAGGACGAATGATTCGGATAAATCGATACAAGGATGAGCAATTTTTTGGGTCAGGGTGTGACAGTTACGATGTAGAAGGTTGTTGCAATCATCAAGGAGCATACCCAAACAAGCTCTGAGACCAGATGGCTTCGGCAGTAAGTTCTATAAAGTGCACTGGAATGACTTGAAGGGTCTCGTATTGGATATTGTTCAGGGCTTCTTCACAAATAAAAGGCTCCTATGAGAACTAAACCACACGTTCCTTACACTTATACCAGAAAAGGAAGGTGCCACTTCTCTGGCAGATTTTCGAACGATAACATGTTGTAATTTTTTGCACAAAATTGTAACTAATCTTATGTGTCACATAATAGGAAAAGTATTGTAGGGGTTAATATCATGGAATTAGGCTCATTCATTAAGGGTCGATCGATAGTGAAGAACAACCTCTTAGCACATGAACTAGTATGAAAGTTTAATAAACCAGGAGGCAAGAAGTCTTGTATCAAGCTGGATTGCAAAAAGCGTACAACACAGTGAACATGGATTTTGTCTGCAAAATCATGATAGACATGGGTTTTGAGGGAGCTTGGGTGGATATGATACGAGAGTGCATAACGACCCCCCACTTTTTCGATGCTCATCAAAGGACAACCATACGGCTTCTTTCACAGTAATCGCAGGCTACGACAGGGAGACCCTCTATCCCCTTATTTGTTTACTTTGGTAATGTAATACTTTATGTTTTTGATGGATAGGGCTGTTGCTAGGAAACATTTTCTGCCTCTATAAAAATAAGTGGATCCTAAAGTGTCACATTTGATTTATGCTGAAGACTTGCTTGTTTTGCAGTACCAATGGCGGAGGGGCTACGAGCAATTACCCAGATCATAGAGGAGTTTGGGAAACTACATGGCTTGCAGCTGAATAAAGACAAGAGCTGTGTGTATTTCAGCACCAGATATCCTGACAAAGAGGAATGCGCAAATACAATAGGAATTAAAAGAGAAGAACTGCCAGTTGATATCTTGGGATTCCGCTATCCATCAACTATGCCAAAGACGTAGGTTGTACAACGCAGGTTGATTACATCCAAAGGTGGTTGGAGGCTTGGCAAGCCCAATTTCTATCTTTTGAAGGACATATAGAACTGGTACACTCTTGTATTGAATCTATTTTGAGGTATTGGTTGCAAGCTATATAGATCCCCATACTCATTACCCCTGGATAGAACAGTTATACACGAATTTTATATGAAAGGGAGGGGTACATGCCATTGCATGAGAAATGCTATGTGTGCCGATAGAGGAGGGAGGTTGGCTTGTGCTCTTTACAAACCTTGAGGACAGTGGCAGGTATGAGGCTAACGTGGAGATTTTTACAAGGAGGCTCTCTATAGGCGGACTGGATGGCAAACTAATATCTCAAAGGAAGAAATTTTTGGACCAACAGGTATAACAATAACGACTCTATTACTTTCAAACTTTACTCTATAATAGAACTACTATGAAGGGGGCTATATGTCGAGTGATCTTAGATGGAGCCAATACTGATATTTGGGAGGACCCGTGGATTAATCACCAAAGCTTGTTATAAAGATCTGGTGTTGACTGGCAACTTTCAACAAGGAGGCAGAGAAACGAGCTGGTGAGCAACATCCTCATCAATGGGGCTTGGAGACCTGATGAACGCCCTCACACATGTAGGTTTGCCAGCGAGATACACATGATCAAGGTGGATCCGACCATCCCGGCGGACATGTGGGGTGGAAGAAGGGGCAGACAGACAACTTTGATTCCCGGTCATGCTACAATCTTGTGTGGGTGGCTCAGCCTCAATTTGTGCTAGCTGAATTCGTGTGGCTCAAGGAGGAGCGTAGGAAGATATAATATTGCATCTACCGGTGATTAATGGGCAGGCTTATGACGATGGATAGGTTGGCAAAATTCGGCATACGGGATGGAGACCTGGTATGTAGCATATGTCGGATGAGCGATGAGGACATGCCTCACTTATTCTTCAAATGTGTAGGGTCGGAGAGAATATGAGAGGAACAGTATATTAAGCTGGATATCACTAGGGTAGGGACACAAACCATCCTCGACGTGATTAAAATTATCAGGCACCAGAAGACCAGAGGTAGTGTAAGGTACAGGGATGCACGCTTGAGATTGTCTGCAATAGTATGGTATATTTGGAAGGAGCGGAACAGTCGAATATTCGGAGGGATATATACATCTAATACATGCATTCTCCATAACATTGAACGATATATCCAGATGATGAGGCAAGGCTCTGATTCTTGTAATTGAAAATTGTACGACAGTTTTAAAGTATAAATAAAGAATTACCTTTTCCAATATTTTTTTCTAATATAATATATATATATATATATATATATATATATATATAATATATATATAATATATATATATATAGCAAACAACTTCTAGCCTAGTGGTTAAGAGAGATGCATGCGGCCGAGTGGTCAGGAGTTCAAATCCCAATGGAAGCGATTCCAGAAATAGTTTTTACCTGTTCCAAATATATATATATATATATATATATATATATATATATATATATATATATATATATATATATATATGAATAAGGTAAATTTTATTCATATCTCTCCGAGATGCTACAAACTCAGTCCGAAGGTTTACAACCAATCCACTCCGAAGGTTTACAACCAATCCAGTCCGAAGGCCAATATATACAAGCATGTCTCGAAGGCACCATCCGAGCCCGAAGGCACCATCCAAGAGGCTACTTACTCAGCCCAAAGGATTACAACCAATCCAGTCCGAAGGCCAATATATACAATCCTGGCCCGCAGGCACCATCCCAGCCCGAAGGCATGCAACTGTAGTCGCGCCGCACTGCACCCTAGAATTATTGTTATATTTGGCTACTCTAAATTATTGTCTGTTACTAAAGAATTACTTTGTTGGTAAATATATATTTCTAGCTAATACTTGTAATTTAAACTTTGATATAATATTATGCTAGTATTATTTGCTAGCATTTATATTTTGCTATAGAAATTTTACTAAGATATTTTCTTGTTGGCTACTATATAGTGATATAGATAGTTAATGCCATTGACTAGAAGTAACCTATTCTTGCCCTATTCTAGGTGAAAACTTTGAGACACATTAATTTGCAAGGACAAAGGCAAGTACTTCTATGGTTTTGATTTATTTACTTCATGACATGTTCTTTTTTATATTGGACACATTGTTACACGATATGGTCTTGTACTCTGGTTCATGTTCTTTACTTGTATCTGGGGGAGAGGAAATACTACAAATATGTGACCAAAGCCCAATCTAGGACTCATGTGAGTAGCTTAGGTCTCACATCGTGCACGTGGGATTCTAAGCCGTACCATTACTTGTGCTTATTCATGTGCTTTCCCTAGCCGGCCACATATTCTAGTAGTTATTTCAAATCACATGTCAGGACCTTTTGTTACTTGTTTTATGTTCAATTTAGATTATGCATTTACAGTTTCATGTTTATTCTGTTTTATTGTTTATTTTTTTGTTCACATGTTGTACTTGTTTATTATTGTAGAATGTACTTTGCTCTGCTCCTGACTTGATATGTTATAGGTGAACTTGAGACTATGGACAAGAGCCCAAGAACTTAGTTTGGCAGGACTACACCATGATTCAGGACTTAGGAGTGATGATGTCTTTTAGTTTCGAGTTTCATTTTGTATTAGATACTTTACTTTTAGACTTTGTATCAATGTATTCTGATAACTCTGGGAACATAATAGATGTTGTGATTGGATTCTATCTTATCTTGTGAAGCTCTTTAGATACTTAGTACAGCTTACTATATTGAGTCTACAACGTAGGCTGGGCGAGTCTGACTCATATCTGATTATTCGGGAATGGGTCGCGACATATTTTAGTGTGGCCCATGTGTAGTGCCCCGCTTCCGATAGGCGGCGGACTCTGTAATATGCTTGTGTCAAGTCAGATCGGTCGGGAACGTAGATGGTCATCTAACTCGATCGTGAGCTTGGTAAACAATAAAACCTTGCGGCATCGATCAAATCGATTTGGACGAATGTTACGAGAATCGATCCAATTATTGGAACAATTTCTGTTAGAATAAGTCCTAGATGTAGCAGGCTGCATCTCGGCGAGTGAGCTCTATATAAGAGTCTCTTCGACAGGGCCGGACTACTGTATGGTTTTCTTGGAGCTTTTGCCGCTTGATTTTGATGAATGTATTTTTGCGTCATTTTCTGAATGCATTCTACGAATTTTGAAATGAAGGATTGAAGAAGGAATTCTGACTAAGTGTTGGTGCCTTTGTAGGAGCTCGCGTAACTGAAGCTTGAATGTTGCGAAGCGCTTCGACTATCGGCATGATCGAATTTGTTGGGTGGTTCGGCCCCTTCTTTTCTACTCTGTCCCACAAACGGAATTCTTTTGCCTCGAACTTATTCAAATCAACGATGCCAAGTTAAATGCATGACAATCCACTAAGATCAAGAACTCGGAAAAAATGTATCGATTTAGATAAATCTACTCTAAAAATATAAGTTTTGCACCAAAATCGAAATGTTTAAAGTTCTAGTAAAAAATAGACTATTTCACGTGCTGTAAAATAATATGATGAAACATCGATGATGGCTTATGATGCATCGGAAAATTTGGTACCTACGGGATGCTAAATCAGAACGTACGGCTTTGAGGAAACGAACTCTCGCATGAGTCCAAATGATAATGCTACTTAATACTGTCTGTGCTATACAATTGGTCTCATATATTCATTCATTGGCATGGTCATGGACAACTTGTGCACAAGTTTATTTTCCTTGAAACGGTATCTGGGGTATCAGAACTGAATCATCCTAGGGGGAATATTTATCGTGCTTTGGCACGAGGCACGTGGGACCTTCAGTAAGGCTTGCAACCTAGGCTGAAAGGGTAGCATCACATGCCAAATTCGATTAAGTCCCAAGTGGTATGTAACACCAATGACCACATGTAAGATAGTAGCATGCTCACCTATTATCTTATGCAGGTATAATTACTATATCTGTTTTATGTAGCGACGAGCACGGTCGTGGTAAGAATTATGATAAATTGTTATATTTCACTGTATGCTTTATTACTTGAAAGATGGCTATCGATATGAACTGAATTCATTTAGTTCTAAATAGAAAGAAAACTCTAAAGCATGCCTACCTTAACAATCAGAGTCGGTTTAGATGAGTGGGTTCTTCCCGTCCACTTAGCAAGTGTGCTAACCCCCTCCCCAACTCCCTAGGTACAGCGGGAGCTCTAGACTGAAGCTGAAGTTCGAAGAGGCATTTTGAAGCTCTTCCTATTCTGAAGTATTTTGAAGCCATTCATCGAAGGCTTATGTATACAAAGGCAAATGTATGGAATGACAAGTATTAGTTCAGGAAGCTTGTCGAGTATTTTCTTTTGTTTCAATCAATGTAGCTACAATGGCATCCAATGTAATTATGACTTGCACTTCGTTGTAAGCTATGAATGAAAAGTATATTTTTATCTTCCTAAACTGCGTGTTCAATTCTGATGTGATTTGTGAATTCAATTTGGTGTTTCAATATATTGATCAAAATATGACGTTCTTGCCTTGTACGAGTGCAATTTTAGGCTCGTATGGCATCACGCCTTAGCGAGGATGATCGATTCGGCATAATACTAACGGGGACGAATGGTTTGTCGAATCGGGGTATGACAAATTCGTATCAGGGCACAGTTATGTTCCTCATATTTTTGAAAGATATTTCATTTTAGAATGTTTGTTGTGATTGCTGAATTGAATGCTTGTCGACATGCTGCATGAATTAAAAGTTCCATACAGGTAAGCCCGTAGATATTTTTGAAAAATACTAATGAGTTTACTTTGTTTTGTAGGAATGACTAAGAAAAATAAAAATAATTTCGGTACAACGACCAACGCTGTAGATAGTTCGTCGAGTTCAAAGGACGCTAGCCCTAGCGAGACTACACTGGAGAAAATACTGCAGTTGATGGAGCTGCAGTAGCAACAGCTTCAAATGCAAATCAAAGCCCAATTTCGTGTGCAGCAGAAGCAAATGGACGACCTGACGCAAATCGTAAGCAATATGGTGGGCAACACCAAAGCAACGGTCGTGGCATCCGAAGAGAGGTAAGATGTTCAAGATGAAGTCAAGGAAGAAGTTCAACCATAAACGATGAAGTCTTCTTCCTTATTCAAATTAAGGGAGTTCCGCAAGATGAACCCGCCTAAGTTCAATGGTCGAGCAGAGCCTGATATGATTGTGGGATGGCTCACGGAGATTGAGGACTTGTTTAACCTTTTCGACATCGAAGGGTCCCGGGGGTAGCATGTAGGACTGTACAACTACAACTGAGGGCTTACGACTGGTGGGCAGCTAAGAAGTAGGAAATCTATAAAATCGATCCCAACACCAAGATTTTTTGGGAAATATTCAAGGCAGCCTTTCTTGTGCAGTACGTTCCTCGCGCCATCCGTCGACAGAAGGGGGATGAGTTCAAGATGTTGAGGCAAAGGAATATGATTGTTGAAGATTATGATGCAAGCTTCTCAAAACTTGCAAAATTTGTCGCACCTTCCTGCCAATAAAGAAGAATGGTACGAGCATTTTCAACAAGGCCTCAACGACGAATTACGTAGGGACATCATGAATCAGTGATGCCAAACCTATCGTGAATCCTATAAAGCTGCACTTGATAGTGAGTGGATCTTCGGTCGTATGTCACAACGAGCCGTGCCGTCGTCCGCAATAATTTTAATAAACGACCAAACGATGCTGGGGGATCAGGGGTGCCAAAGCGTCAAAACACGTTTGAGAATCAAGGTTACTTTTTCTACAGTAACTTGCAACAGATGTGGCAAGCGTGGGCACCGAGCACCCGATTGTAAACTGAGAACATGCTTCAAGTGTGGCGAGCTAGGCCACATCAGTCAATTCTGTCAGACGGGGAAGCCAAATCAACCCCCCCTCTCCCAAGAAATGTTCTATCCATATAAAGCGCCTACACTGCAAGGTACGAATGCAGTACTAGTGACCCTGCCGAATCAAAGCCATGGAGCGCAGGGCAGAGTCTATACATTAACTCGAGATGAGGCATTTAGCTCAGATACTATTGTAACAGTATATTACTGTACAAAAATGTACCTGCTCGAGTACTATTCGATTCGGGTGCGACACATAGTTTTATTTGCTGATTTTATGAAAGAAAATAAAATAACCATGCAATCACTAGATATGAACATTAGCATTAGCACTCCATCGAGATTCGATATGCCTGCAAACTTTATTTGTAGGAATGGCCACATTTGCATCAGGAGAAGAAATCTATCCTTGGAAGCCGTTGTACTAGACATCAAAGATTATGACACAATCCTGGGCATGGATTGGTTGGACGCTTGTCATGCAACAATCGAGTGCACACGGAGAAGAGATTTATGTTTCGTCTTTCTGGCAAGATAGAGTTCTCATATTCGTACGATACGATCTCGAAGACGGCCATAATGGTATCGGCAATTTCGCTGAGGCGTATGCAGCGTTTCGGCTGTGTAGGATACTTGGCATCAGTTCGAGATACACGGAGGTTATGGTAGATTTTCCTAAAGTTTTTTCTGATGAGATGCCCGGGATGCCGCCAGATCGAGAAAAAGAATTCAGCATCGACACCTTCCCAGATACACGATCGATATCAAAAGTGCCTTACCGAATGGCTCCAACAGAACTGAAGGTACAATTACAAGAGTTTCTAGACCACAGATTTATTCGCCCTAGCGTCTCTCTGTGGGGAGCTTCCGTACTGTTTGTGAAAAAGAAGGACGGATCGATGCGCTATGCATCGACTATCGGGAACTCAACAAAGCGACCGTGCGGAACAAGTATCCTTTGCCACAAATCGATGACTTGTTTGACCAACTGCAAGGTGCGTCAATATTTTCAAAAATCGATCTTCGTTCAGGCTATCATCAGTTAAAGATCAAGTCCGATGACGTATCGAAGTCTGCCCTCCGTACTCGATATGGTTATTATGAATTCCTAGTCATGTCGTTCAGTTTGACGAATGCCCCAGCTGCTTTCATAGATCGGATGAATCGAGTCTTCCGACCCCAAATCGATAAATTTGTAGTCGTATTCATCGACGATATCCTTATCTACTCAAAAAATCGAGAAGAGCATGCAGAACACTTGAAGATGGTATTGCAGGCTCTGTATGAAAACAAATTATATGCCAAATAGAGTAAATACGAGTCCTCGATGAGTAGTGTGACATTCCTCGGACATGTAATCTCTGCTGAAGGCGTTGCGGTGGACCCAGAGAAGATTGAAGCGGTAGTAGATTGGAAATGACCTACCACGGCTAGCGATATTCAAAATTTTCTGGGCTTAGCAGGCTACTACCAAAGATTCGTACGGAGATTTTCAAAACTAGCGTCGCCTCTGACTCGCCTCACCCAGAAGGGAGTCATATTTGAATGGAGTGACGACTATAAATCTAGCTTTCAAGAGTTGAAGCAACGGCTCATCTCAGCTCCAATCCTTGCACTTCCATATGATCCAAAAGGCTTTCAGATATTCAACGACGCATAGGAAACTGACCTCGGGTGCGTACTCATGCAGAAAGATGAAGTCATCTCCTACGCTTCCCGACAGTTGAAGCAGTACGAGAAAAGCTATCCAATGCATGACCTAGAATTAGCAGCGATCGTGTTGGCATTGAAACTCTGGCGGCACTATCTCTATGGTGTGGCTTGCAGAATCTACACAGATCATAAAAGCCTCAAATACTTATTTACGCAATGAGAACTCAACTTACGGCAGTGACATTGGTTTGAACTCATAAAAGATTATGAGATAACGATCGAGTATATGCCGGGCGAGGGAAACGTCGTAGCCGACGCGCTGAGCAGAATATTTATGGGATCACTGGTCCTAAATAATGAGATACGGCGAGACCTTGAAGCGATGGGTATCGAACTCGGAATTGAGTATCGACATCTACACCTAGCTCAGTTGAAGCTTGGGTCGAGTCTGCTTAGCAAAATAAAGACTGCACAAAAAGACGATTCATTTCTGAAGAAGATGTACGAGCTGATTTCAACAGGAAGGGCGACTGACTTTGCGGAAGACAGAGACGGGACAATGCGACTAAAAGGAAGGCTCTACATTCCTGAAAATGCCGAACTCAGAAAAAATTCTGACGGAGGTACATTATGCCAAGTACTCGTTACATCCCAGGAGCACCAAGATGTACAAGGACTTATGCACAAACTTTTGGTGGCACGGCATGAAGAAAGACGTGGCTATTTTTTATCGCAGTGCATGATGTGTCAGCAAGTGAAGGCAGAACACCAAAGGCCAGGCAGAAAGCTGCAGAACATCGCCATTCCCGAGTGAAAGTGGGACATATCTTGATGGATTTTATTGTGGGATTTTCGAAGATGCTGCGGAGAAATGATGTGATTTGGGTCATTATTGATAAATTGACCAAGTCGGCTCACTTCATCGCAATTAAAGTAGGATGGAGCGTCGATCGGTTAGCGCAAATCTATATCGACGAGATTGTTTGACTACACGGGATACCGATCTCAATAATTTTGGACAGAGATGGCCGATTCCTATCACATTTCTGGACGAGCCTGCAAGTAGCGATGGGGACCAAACTAAATTTTAGTTCTGTATACCACCCCCAGACATATGGTCAGACGGAGAGGGTGAATCAAATATTAGAGGATATGTTGTGTTTGTCTGTAATCGATCTAAAGACTAGTTGTGATACGAATTTGCCGCTTGCGGAGTTTGTGTATAACATCAGTTATCAGTCGAGCATTCAGATGGCTCCATATGATGTACTTTATGGGAGGAAGTGTCGTTCTCCAATATGATGGGATAAAGTCGGAGAGCGATAAGTGCTCGGACCAGAACTGGTGGAGCAGGCCGTCGAAAAGGTCCGCTTGATCTGAGATAGACTCTGTATCATACAAAGTCGATAATAGAGCTACGCAGATCTTCGTCGACGATCGCTAGAATTTTGGTCGGAGATAATGTGTTTTTGAAAGTAATGCCCATGCGTGGCGTGATGCGATTCGGCGTTAAAGGCAAATTGATCCCGAGATTTATGGGCCCTTTCGAGATTATCGAACGAGTTGCAATGGTTGCTTCAGATCGCACTACCTCCTATAGGTCCTAAAAAATCAAATTGCACACATCAACAAAGTCATGAAGATCAAGAAATGAATCTTTCAAATAAACTGCGCAGACATCAGATTGCGCAGCATACAGATTACGCACACTAGACTGCGCACACTCTCAAGCGCGCAGGCTGACGTGACAAATCATCATCATTACCTGACACAAATCAAATCTTATGACAGCTGACAGCACGAAGAACGAGGCGACTGTTCGTTTAATAGTGCAGTACGGCGCTCGAGGACAGCTGGCAGCGCAATCCCTATTGGCGCAATCCATTTCTGCGCAGTCCATGCCTGCGCAATTCAAATTGTGCGCTCTATCAACACAACTGACAAAGTACACGTGGCATTCATGCCATCAATTGCTCATTATGTGGCAACCGTCTATGCACGATCATGCACATTTCGATCAAATGATGCCATGTGTCCAAGACAGTTGGTCCACGATCCAACAACTGCCTGCGCAGTCCACTGTTGCGCAATCCATCATGCGCAGTCCAGAATAACTAGAAGTTAGTTATTTCCAGAACTCTATAAATAGAGTTTCAAGTCTCCATTTCAGGGGATCAGAGATCATATAGAGAGATCCGACTTTACAGTTCAGAGAGTCCAGGAGTTCTTGCCCAAGTGCTGCTGCATTCTTCCGAGGCTTTGCTTTCAACTTCCGATGCTTTTGCCTTCAGTTCCAGAGTTGTCTTCAACTTCAGAGGCTCCATATTCAAAGTTCACATCGTCCAAGGGATAAAGCAATCGTCTTCTAGATTGGATTCCTAAAGTTGTACCTTTCCCAGAATTCTTGTAATCTTATTACAAAGTTTGTATCAATAAAGTTCTACACTTTTGTTTTTGCAATAAAATGGCGACTCTGCTGGGGACGACTTTCTCCTCCGACGAGGAAGTAGCAACTCAATGTGACGTAGCGTCTATCGGGAAGATGCAAAAGACGCTGGTTGTTAAAGTCAACCAGACAGCCTACGAGGCGATGCTCAACTCCAAGACCACTCCCCGTACTGCAACCACTTCTGCCACGGGCAAAGTGCGCTCAGTATGGGTCTCCAAGACTGCTGCACAATCTAGCAGTTCTGCCACCAAGGCTGCTGCGTACTCTGTTGTGCAATCTGCTAGCAAGTCTGGTGCGCAATCTGCTGTACCAACTGTTGTACAGTCTGTCCTAACTACTGCTGCGCAGTCTGTTAAGACCAGTGTACAAAACACTTCTTATGCCTCCTTGTCAAAATGCAAGACTCCTATGCCCCTGGCGCAATTGGCAGCAACTTTCTCTGCGCAAACCAATACTCCAACAACTAGAGTGCATCCTAGGCACTCTGTGGCAGGAACTCCTGATACGCAAACCACAGTCTCTGTGGCCAGAACCAGTGCACCCTCTGCCAGAGTTACACATGCGCAAGTGGCCAGTGCGCCATCCACCCATGCGCAAACTGTGCCTGCGCAATCCAAGAAAGACAGCCCTTTGGCTAATCTTTCTTCCTCTCTCAGCAAAGGGACAGGCTCAGCTCCTCCTCCCAGGCACTCTGTTGCTCCTGTGCAATCCACTGGGGGTAGTCCTTTGGCTATTCCTCTTTCTTCTCAAAACAAAGGAAAAGGCCCTTTGGTCTTTTCTCAGACTTTCTTGTCTCATGACTTGGAAGACAACAGAGGGAAATGCTCTTTAGCTAATCCTTCTCTCCATAACAAAGAAAAAGGCCCTTTAGTCTTTTCTCAGTCTTCTTCAGTCTTTACTGAAGAAGATCAATCTGAACGGCTTCGGCACCAGTCAGTACAAGAACTCTTTCAAATAAGGATTCTTCTTTCCTTCACGATAAGAGAACTTGTACTGATCAAAGAGGTATTCTGCCTACCCCGGTAGCGGAGTTCCAAGATCTCCCAACTTTCAAGATATCCCGTTCTAAACAGGGAAAACTGGTGGTGTCTCAAACAGAAACCCCTGGAGGTGAGTTTGCAGATCTAAGAACTTATCTCAACAGGCCAACTTCGGCAAAATGCAAACAGCCAATGCCGAAGATCAAACCTCAAAGACAAACCTCCAGGGTCAAAGATCCCGACACATATGCCAATGAGGTGAGTACTTTCTTGTACACGCAGGGGACTAAACATTTGAAGAACCGAAACCATGTTCCGAATGTTATTAAAGAACATATTCCTAGAACCTTTTCCCGTCCCGGCATGGTTTCCGATCTCCGAGAACATCTCAGGCAAAAACGGGATAATGTCTCAACACCTTCAGTTCAGTCATCTGATCATCATTGCAATCATAAAGTCATCATCCAATGTTGTTGTCAAACAACAAAATGATCTGTCTTCGATCGTTTAACTTTTGCTAAATCTGAACCGATGTCAGAGGATGAAGACGAAGTCTTGTACGCTTCTGTCAACATGACTTCCCGAGACACTGGGGGTAGAAAGTGCTCCAAGCACGGCAAACCTTGCAAGCCAAGCCAGCGGTATTTGGATCTACTCCAAGAATCTTCCGAGGGAGTATTCCAACATACCCGTTCCCGAAGTCGAAATACAATCGATCAAAGGAATCTTCCTCAAGATCCTTCTGGTCATCTCCCCCTTTCTCAGTCAGGAGACGACTCTTTCTCCGACTATGATGCATACAGCGAAAGCTCTGAACAGACAGTGTCATCCACTGTACCAAGAGAAGTGACATCTTATGTTATCAATAAAGATCCAGATGCTTCAACTTCTGCAAATCAAGAACAGCGGATAGCTGCTCTAGAAGACAAGCTGAAGACCATGGCTGAAATGGTCGCCAGTATGCATTCCATCATTGTGGCATAACATGCCACACCATCGATTGTACCTGCTGTAAGTTCAGAGATCATAGCATCTTCAGTACCTGTCAATGTTGGGCTGGGGGCAGTGTCTCCTCAAATGCCTCCTATACAAGTACAAGTTCAAACTACACCCAGTCAGTCAGGGGCTGGGGGTAGTGCTTACAATGCTGTTCCTCCTCCTACTACTCTGACTCAACCTGCTCCTTCTTCATCATCTGAAGACGCCAATGAAGCTGTCAAAGTCTTGCGGACTCAGTTCGAGGCCTTCAAAGAGAAGGATAATTTGCAAAGGTTGGGGATCAAACAGCCTTATCCAGTTGAATGGAAAGAAGTCCCATTTTCTTCCAAGTATAAGATTCCAACAATCTCTCTGTTTGATGGCAGCACTTCTCCTAGCCAGTTCATCAATCATTTTGAGGTAATGACTGTTCAACTCCAGCCAAATGACGCTCTTCTTACCCGAGTGTTCGTCAGTTGTTTATCCGGTGTAGCATACGACTGGTATAGAAGCTTGCCCGATGGCTGTATCAATTCCTTCTCAGGTCTCAAACAAATCTTTCTAGAATAATTTTATGAGGGGATCAATGACATGACCATGTCGACCCTCAACAAAATCAAACAAAGAAACAATGAGACTGCTGAGAGTTTCATTGAACGGTTCCGCCGAGAAGCTTTGAAGATGCCTCCAGGAACTCCGGCCGCTATCACCATAGACACTTGTAAGGCAAATCTTTTGCCTATCATCAGTATGTGGATAGGGTCAACTCAGTTCCAGGACTGGCCATCATTTATTGTCAACGCTAAAGCTACGAAAGTGAGTGCTGACAAATTCAAACAGCTGGGGGTACAAATGTCTAACCCAGACCGGGATGAACATCAGACATCTGGTAGCGGCAATCGCCAAAACAATCGCAAGAATAAGGAGACTTTGAACATCAACTTAAAGAGCAAAGAGTCCTTGGCTGTCAACGTAGCTCCGCCTACATCCACTTCTACTCCTTCTGCACCTCAACCGAGGGAACCTCGTCCGAAAGTAGAGTATTCCTTCGACGAGAATGACACTGCAAGCATCTTTGATTGCTTACTCAAAAGCAATAAGATTCAGCTCCCAGACCCAAAGAAACCTGATGAAGTCGGTAAGACCGATCATCCCAAGTATTGTGTCTACTACAGGTTCATTGGACACCCTACTCGAGTATGTTACGTGCTCAAAGGCAAGATACAAAAGCTGGTCAACGCTGGCGTGGTCACTCTGCAGCAAGATAAGAAAACTATTACCGCCAACATGGTCTCGGTCCAGTTCGGTAACTTTCCTCCGCAGATGATACAGCATGGTGTCATTCCTATTCCAAAGGCTACCCTTGAGATTGAAAATCTCCCGCCTCCATCAATTGAAGGTATCGTCCCTTTGTCTCTTGACAATGGCGAGGTTATGTGGATTCATCCAGATCTTGCTTCAGAGTTCGAGGTTCCCTCTTCTTCTAAGAAGAAAGATCGCTCCAAAGGCAAGACAAAGACTTGCAACATGGTGTCTTTTGATCCCATAGTTGATGAAGAAATTCTGTTGGGTACCAGATCGGAAAAAGCTTATCTGAAGGATTACCCTGAAGCTCAAGAGAATCCTGCCTCTTCTTCTGAACCTGCTCCAGCACAGCCTGCTTTCATTGAAGAGATCCCTTCTACATCCGCACCAGTTATAGTCCCTATTCCTCCCAAGCCGGTGGTTGCTGACAAAGGCAAGCACAAGTCCACTTTGATAAACCCTTGAAGAAATCATCTCCTACAGGACTTGAAAAGCCTTACAACTTCGATATATTGGCTCAACTAGCCAATACACCGGCTCGGCTGTCTATCTTTGAGCTCTTGCGTCTTTCCAAAGAGACGCAAGAAACTCTAAGTGAAGCTCTCATACAAGCTGAGACTTGTCTAACCCTTCTCAAGAAACCGGAAGCAGAGCCTGTCTCTTGTCTCCATTGTCATAGTGTTCTGGAGTTGATTCTGAGCATTACTTTCACTCAAGATGATATGCTACTCGAAGACAATAGACATGATCGCCCTCTCTACTATACAGGATATGTCGACTCGATGAAAGTCGATCGTATCCTGATAGATCCAGGGTCTGCTCTCAGCATTATGCCAAGGACAATGCTTGATGCTTTGAAAATTCCTGTGCATAGTCTCTCCAGCACAATCACCACCATCCTTGGTTTCAATCAGGGAAGAAGTGAACCTTTAGGCAAGATTCGCCTGAAACTTCAAATAGGCAATCTTCGCACGAAGGTGACCTTCTACATCATTGACAACCATGGTTGTTCTTATAATGCTTTATTGGGGAGGTCATTCCTACATGAGCACAACATTGTCCCCTCAACCCTTCACCAATGTTTCAAATATGTTGATGGCAATGGAGAGGTGCAAAAGGAGGTTGCGGATCTCTATCCCTTCAAAGGTGTTGAAGCATACTGTAATGATGCTCGTATGTACAAGGATGAATTCATGAAGGTTGTGCTAGCCTTAGACACTGAAGAAGAACCAGAAGCAGTGCCCAAAGACACTCTTATCATACCTGTCAAAGGGCGAGTTTCTCATCCTCAGTCTTCTAAACCACTGGCTATTCACTTGCTAGTTCAAAAGAAACCAGCGGATGGTGACCAAGATCAAAGGGAGCTCACCTCTTCTGAGCTACTTGTTATCGATTTACGTCGTAACAAGGACAAAAAGCAGCTCACTTCTTCCGAGCCACTTGTTGTTGATCTAACTCACAACAAGGAAAAAAGGGAGCTCACCTCCTCTGAGCCACTTGTTATCGACCTCCGTCGTAACAAGCCTCCTCCACGTTCTTCTTCTCCCCCTCTTGTAATCAATCTGACCAAGCCTGCTAAGGCTAAAGGTCTTGCTGTAAATACGAATGTACAGATTAATGAAAGCTTCTACTTTCCAGTATACTGATGTTATTTATCATACTAAATGCTATTTGGATATGTTAGATAGCCTCAAATCATTCACAATGGGGGTTGTACAATCTCTTCAAACAGAAGTCTCATTTGAAGATCCCAATGACTCTTACCGTATTGTCCCTGCTCGAAAGAAAGGTGAAATTCCAATACTTTTTAGTAAAGGACCGGAACAACAATTCAGCTATACGGATGACAGCAAGCTTAACGATTCAGGACATCTCCAACTCCGTCGTTACAGTCAACAATCAAAAGACATCATCCGAAAAATAGGCTATGACTTTAAAAGTGGCCTCAACTATGGCAAAGGTAGACGAACTCCAATCCGTACGACTGTTCCGAAAGGAAAGTCAGAGATGTACTATAGCAGGATCAAGAAAGGTCTCGGATATGCTTCTCCTCCGATTTTATCCCCAGCAGTCTCCGACTCTGACAGTGAAGAACGTTCTAATTCTTCTGATTCCAGATCATGGGATTCTGACACCAGCATCGGTGAAGTCCATCGGCTGATCATATCTTCTAACATGGTCTCCGCTGAACTTCCAGAAGGCTATGACGAGGATATTGAAGAAAGTCCTGAAACAGATCCTTGGGCTCAACAGATGGATAGTCAATGGGTACTCCGCTTCGAACAACGAGAACCTCCTACTGAAGATCAATTAGTTCAAGTTGATGTAGGAGAAAACGGGTCACCTCGTCCAATCTTCGTCAGTAAGAATCTTTCAGAGGCAGACAAGCAAGAGTTGATTCTTCTTATTAAAGAATACATCGATGTCTTTGCCTGGAGTTACGAAGACATGCCAGGTCTAGATCCTAAAGTTGCTACTCATAAACTGAACATTTTGCCCAATGCAAAACCAGTCAAACAACAGTAATGACATTTCAAGCCAGAAATGATGGATGCAATCGATGATGAAGTCAAGAAGCTTATTGCTTGTGGCTTTATTCGAGAAGAACAACATCCTGATTGGGTGGCCAACGGTGTTCCAGTTCTGAAGAAAACCAGCAAAGTTCGAGTCTGCATCGACTTTCGGGATCTTAATGAAGCATGTCCGAAGGATGAATTTCCTCTCCCTATCACGGACGTCATGATTGACAATACCTGTGGGTTCGAGCGAATATCTTTTATGGATGGATTCTCTGGATACAATCAGATCAAGATGAATCCTGAAGATGAAAAACACACCTCTTTCCGCACTCCTCGGGGTGTCTACTGCTACACAGTGATGCCATTCGGTCTCAAGAACGCTGGTGCAATCTACCAACGGGCTATGAGTACCATCTTTAAAGATCATCTTCGCAAGACTGTTGAATGCTACGTTGACGATATTGCCGTTAAGAGTCGTCTGAAAGAAGATCATATTCAAGACTTGAGAACAATCTTTAATCTCATGCGCCAACATCAACTCAAGATAAATCCCACCAAGTCATTCTTGGGTGTCTCTAGTGGCAAGTTTCTCGGCTTCGTCATTACCTCTAAGGGTATACACGTGGATCCCGAGAAGATCAAAGCCATTCAAGAGATGCGTCCTCCACGCAACCTAAAAGAGCTACGAGAATTCCAAGGTCGACTTGCGTACATCAGGAGGTTCATTTCGAACTTGTCTGGACGCTGCAGACCATTCACTCAATTAATGAAGAAGGGTGTATCTTTTGTTTGGACGGAAGAATGTCAACAAGCATTTGAGGATATCAAGCGGTATCTCATGAACCTACCAGTTTTGGTGCCACCAATCTCAGGCATACCATTCTTAATGTATGTCCGTGCTATGGATCATTCATTGGGTGCTTTACTTGCTCAAAAGAATAAAGAAGGTCATGAACAGGCCATTTACTATCTTAGTCGTACTATGATTGGTGCTGAACACCGTTATAGTCCGGTCGAGAAAGAATGCTTAGCTCTTATGTTCGCTGTGCAAAAGACGAGGCATTACATCATTGGACAAATTATTCATGTCATATCTCGGGTTAACCCTCTTCGGGTACTCATGAAAAAGCCCAGTACACTCAACTCTCGGCTGGCTACATGGGCTATTCTGCTAGCCCAATATGACATGGTATATGTTCCTCAAAAATCTGTCAAAGGCCAAGCACTGGCAGATTTCTTGGCGGCTCATCCCGTGCCAGAAATATCTAAACTCTACGATGAAATTCCAGACGAGACATTAGAATCAAATGTAATCTCTGAAGAATTTCCCACCTGGCGTCTATTCTTCGATGGTGCATCCAGAATCGGACCAAATGGTGCTATTGTAGCAGGAGTCAGAGTTTTTCTCGTTTCTCCAGGCAGATCGACCATCCAAAGAGCTTACTCTCTAGATGAATCCTGCTCCAATAATGTAGCAGAGTATAACGCTCTACTCATCGGTCTTCAGTTAGCCAAGCAACTGGATGTCGAATATCTTGAAGTCTATGGCGATTCTAAGCTGGTTGTCAACCAGGTTAGAGGAACTTATGAAGTTCGCCATCAAGATCTGGTGCCTTATCATGAAGCAGCGATCAACATGGCTACATCATTCAAAGCTTTCTTTATCGACTATGTTCGTCGAGCTTGCAATACCGAAGCAGACGCCTTAGCCAACCTTGCAGCTGTCTTAGCCATCCCTATTAAAAGACAGCAGGTGATGGTTATCTCTAACCAAGAATTGTTTTGCATTGAGAACAATTGTAATATTGAGTTCAACAACTTTGTTGAAGTCAACATTATTGATGAAGACTGGAGAACTCCTTTCATCGACTTCGTGGTTCATGACATACTTCCTGAAGATCCTAAGGAGGCTACGAGTGTTAGACGATGATCTCTTCGATTCTACTACAATCAAACCACCAAGACTCTTTATCGACGAACTTATGACGGTCTTCTCTTGCGCTGTCTCACTGGTGATGAAGCCAAGCAAGTGTTGCATGAAGCTCACGATAGTGTCTGTGGAGCACATCAACCCGGTCCTAAACTGCAGGATCGCATCCGACGCAAGGGTTACTACTGGCCCTCTATGGTATCAGATGCCATCGAATATGCAAAGAAATGTCGCGCTTGTCAAATCCATGCAGACTTCATACATCAACCATCGGAATTCCTTCATCCGACTGCAGCTTCCTGGCCTTTTGAAGCTTGGGGCATGGATGTCATAGGTCCTATCAATCCTCCTTCTTCTAGAGGACATCGATTCATATTAGCAATAACAGATTACTTCTCCAAGTGGGCTGAAGCTATACCTCTGGCTGAAGTCAAGACCAGTAGAGTCATCAACTTCGTTAAACACCACGTCATCTACAGATTTGGTGTACCTCGAAGGATCATTCATGACAATGGACCTCAATTCATCAGCCAGAAGTTCACCAGATTCTGCGATGATCACCGAATTGACAATGTCGCTTCAACGGCTTATAATCCTGCTGCTAATGGATTAGCTGAAGCTTTCAACAAAACTATTATCAAGCTCCTCAAGAAGTTTGTATCTACTAACAAACGGAACTGGAGTGAAAAGCTTGGTGAATGTCTTTGGGCCTACCGAACTACGGTCCGCAATCCTACGGGCTTTACACCTTTCTCTTTGGTGTATGGCTGTGAAGCTGTTCTTCCTCTGGAACTTCAAATTCCTTCTTTAAGGATTGCCATTGCTAATGAGCTCACTACAGAGAATAATGATCTTCTTCGACTTCAAGAATTGGAGGCACTCGACGAAAAGCAGTTAATAGCTCAACAACATATTGAGTTGTACCAAGCCCGCATCTCGAAGACTTTCAATCGTAAAGTTAAGGTCAGAGCCTTTTAACAAGGAGAACTTGTTCTAATGGTCAGACGTCCTATGACTATGACTCACATGAGTAAAGGTAAATTTTACGCAAAGTGGGAAGGTCCCTACGTTGTGAGTAAAGTCTTCTCAAATGGAGCTTATCAACTCTCAGAACTGGATGGCCGAGTTGCTATGATGCCTATCAATGGCAAGTTCCTTAAAAAGTATTATGTATAAATGTAAATGATTGTAAATCATCAGACAAGTTCAAGTTCATAAATAAAATTCAAATTTTATTTCATCATAAATGATAGTACATGATATTAAGGAAGGTCACTATCATCCTTCTCTACATTTGGACGCGGACCACTGTCGTCCTTCTCAAAAACGCAGTCAGCAAAAGAGCCGAGAGTTTCCTTGCTGGAACCCACCAGGAATTTGCAAGCCGCCATCCTTATGGCTTCCTCCTCTTCATTTTTTCCTGGTTCAAGCAGAAAGTCCAGGATATCTCGTGGTGGCTTGGGTGCAGACGAACCTTCGCTTGCTTCTGCCTCCTTTGGCTGAATTAGATCGGCAGGACGTCCTTCAGTGCTCGTCTCAACTTTTGGGGCGAGTTCAGCCTTCTTGGATGCTTCTCCAGACGACATTTTTTATGTTGAAAAGTGGAAGTGCTCATTCCCATCAGATTTTCTGTTCTATTTATAGACAGAAGTTCCTCAAATAACGAAGCGACACATTCATTCGACGGTTCGCCCGTTCATTATCACCTGACGGTTCATCTGTTCATTCATTATCACCTGACGGTTCTTCCGTTCATTTATTACCACTCGATAGTTCGCCCGTTCATAATCATCTGACGGTTCACCCGTTCATTTATTACAACCTGACGATTTATTCGTTCATATTCACCCGACGGTTCATCTGTTCATTCACAACCATCTGACGGTTCATCCGTTCATTCATTATCACCTGACGGTCCACCCGTTCATTCATTATTTTCTGACGGTTCACCCGTTCATTTATCATCACTTGACGGTTCGCCCGTTCATTATCATCTATTTTGACGGTTTGTCCGTTCATTCTACTATTTGACGGTTTACCTGTTCATCTTGATGATTCACTTCGTTAATACACTTTGACGAATCATTATCGTTCGTCATCCACATCAGCAACTTGTCGTTTTCGATTAAGTTGTCAATTGAAATAATAATATTCGACAAATTATATTCTGCCACGTCCATATTACCTCTGAGCAGATATAATGAATATAATTATTTTCTACAAAATCATCAAGAAATATATCATGGCTTGCACCTCTGAATATATTTTCTATCTCTATTATTTATATCTGAACAAGATATGCAACAAATAATGGAGCCACAGCAAAATGTCTTTTATTAATCAAAATATGAGACATTACAAAAACATATGTACTACAAAAGACATAAAGATACAAAATGTTCAACTAAGATGGAGGTATTATCAAATTATCAATCTGCTGCTTCAGAGTCTGCAGCCGTTCTTCACGAGTGGAAATCACCCTCCTTCTGGCCTCCTCCATCCCAGTTTCTTCATTGAAAACGGGCATGGTCACCGTTCGGCGAGTAATCTCGGCATCATGAGCTGCTACGTACTCATCCCTTTCTTGAATCAGAACATTGAATTGTTGGATTGCCAGCTGATGATCAGTAACTTCATTTTCTAATTCCTCCTGGAGACGAGCAATCTCTGCTCTCAGCTCAGCCGCTCTTTGCTCTTTTCTCTCAGCCATCAAGGTCACTGATTCTAGCTTGGACTGATACTCAGCAGATTTTACAGAATAAGTCTCCAAGAGGTTCTGGAGATGTACCCTTTCAATGTCAGCTGCTTGAGCCATTCGTTCAAACTCTGTCTGTACTAGAGGTTCCAAATCTCCTTTATTGAGCTCCTTGTAGTTCTTTATAGAGATTTCTAGCTCATTCAATATATGATCAAGGAGAGTGGCCTGAGCCTCATCACCTTGTTCCTGGATGGCCTTCACCAGGAAAGAAATCGGACTTCTAACCATGGAAAAATCCGTACCGTCTTTTTCCATCATTCTATTTACTAGAGGTCCCAAAGACTCAAAAAAGCATCTGGTAAATGATTGGATCACAAGATTATTAATCGCCATAGCACCAGGAGTTGCAGCTACTCCTGTTGATGATGAGGCCGCAGGATGTTCGACTTCTCGTGTTTGAACGGCAGGCTCTTTGAATAAAGGGACCAAAGTGGAGCTTGTTGCCCCTACTGGTCGTTCCTCTGCAAAATCAGAATATTGTCATTTTGCCTGTCATTGGTGATTGATAAAGAAAATCAGAAATGAAAATATGCATTTATCATGGATGGATCCAACAATAAGATTGTCATCTACAGGAGCAGAGTCTGGTTGAGCCGAAGTAGCTTCAGATGCTACTGCTTGGCTGCTGCCTGCTTCAGAGCCGCAAGAGAGATGACGGCTGCTACCAGCAATCTCCGTCGCAAGAACTATGTCCAGACATACTGGAGGTACTGGAAGAGCTTCAATCTCTGCGTGGAGTACAAATATAAAATGTCAGCTATCAATCTATTTAAAAAAGATTGTTGATTTCATTTTATACCTTGGGGATCGACGGTAGGAGTTTCCTCCAAGGCCGCTTCTTCAGCTGTTGGAGCTGCCTCTTCCTCAATATCCTTTTCAGGATTCAAGGAGTCATCAGCAGCTTTAGTGGATATATGCTCTTCATCATCCCTTTCGGGATCCTGTGTGTCTTCATCAGTCTCTGATGATGAACTTTCATCATTTTCATCTTCTGCTGGTACTTTCTCACTAGCAGTATCAGTGGCTTGATCAATATAGTCTTCCTGTGAACCGAAGTCACAATGCTCTAAAGCTTCAATCATCGTACGATCTTCTTCTGCGCGAAGGGCCCCAGGTGTAAGAGGCAGTTGAGAAGATTCCGCAGCAGGTGAAAGAGATTGTACTGTATTATCTGCAATGGTGTCTCTGGGCTCGTCGGCCTCATTTCTCTGGTTTAATTCTTCCCTTTGCTCAAACTCTTCTCTTTGTTCTGGACTGTGAGTTCTATGACCAGATTCAGGAATAGGAGTGGGAGATGACATTGTGATTCCTGCTGCAGCATCTGCCACGATCGAAGACAAAATTTGACTTTTACGGACCAACCTTTTCTTTCTGTGCAGAGGTCTTTCAGGACTCTCTACATTTATTGTCTCGACTTGTCTTTGTACAGAAGTCGGTGTGGTAGCTTCTTCTTGAATTGTCTCGACCAATTGCCGAGATTGAGATCTAGTGGTAATCTTTTCCGAGGAATGATCTAAGATCAGTTTCTTCTTTGCTACCGGAGCGGGAGGCTCCTCTCTTCTCCTCTTCTTGGCTGGAGATCTACCCACCTTCAAAGAAATACGCATTGCTGCGTTTATCTCTTCAGGGAACATAATGTCCCTTGAAGCTTCTAAAGGTGCATCTGTCGGCTCATGCACCTCATCATTTCCTGGGAGCGCCATGATGACTCCTCCCTTCTTCAATCTGGTTGAGGACACGAAGCTATCCGCAAGATTGAAATTTTCGGCAAAGGTATTTGAAGATGTATAGAATACTGAGTATGTAAATAGCATCCGAGGGCCATGATTGCTATTTACTAGCATCGAGAACGTTACTTTCGTATCTCGAGCATTATAATAAGCCCAAGCTCGGGCTCCATCTATCAAAAAACCCTTTCCTTGAAGGCACGTGATGGCATTTCCCACATGGAATTGGTCGTACCCGAACTGCCGAACAAATCGACTGGGGAGATATGGCTCTAGATAACATTCTTCTTCAAACCGATACACCAAATGGGACGGTCGAATTGTCTTCAACCACTCAAAAGCTGCACGGCTCAAAGGTTGCATCTTCGAGTCGATCATATTTGTCGGCATTTGTTCATATCCGGCGGGAAGAGGAGCGCAACAAAAGTTCCATCCTTTGCTCAGATTCAGAGCATATCTACAATCTCTCAAAGAAGTGTATTTCTACTTACTATGAGAGTATCTCCGCAAAAAGCTGTCGTTGACGGGTCCCATGCCGGGGTCCATCAAAGTAGGATGGTGAAGAAGCAACCACCCAAATAGATATGTATACGGCAATTCTAGCCGAGGAAATTCTTTTTCTCCCTTAGCTTTCAACATCAGATCAACGTACAGACGGAGACTGGCATTCAACTTACAAGTCATCGCCGATAAAAGATCCATCTTATAGCCAAAGACTAATTTAACGGCGGCGAAAAGAATACCGCGATGGAAGCGGTCTACTACATTGGATCCTGGGACTACGAATCGACGTAGCCAATATGTCAAAAATCCTGCCAGTTGGGCTTCTTTTGACATTAATCTATATCCCATTCTCAAATAACTTTCAAGATTGTCTCCTTTCTTTAAAGGAGGACATTGATGATCATCCTTCATTTCTTCATCCATATCCCCACTTTCTTCCATCAACTTTACCACTTCCGTGTTGCTCAGTGGTTTAAAGAAGTCAGGATAACACCTATCATGTTCCTTAGTCTTCTTTTCTTTGATATGGTTGAGGAACAGATAAGGCAACCATTTCGATGAGTAACAAGTATTGGATGTGCCACTTTTGTAATACAAAGAGCAGATTTTGTAATGACATAGCAGTTCTTCAAAGACTGCTACCATGGCTGCATTCTCCTTCCGAAGTTTGTCCAACTCATCATTAGTTGGGACATTCTTCATATGGGGCATCCCCCATCGGCAAGTAAGAGATGAACTGCATCTCATGAAGCACAAACCCAATCTCTCCGCCAGGAGTCATGAAAGTCCCTGTTCTGTAATTGTATCTTTCTGCTAGAGCCAAGAACAGATGTGAGTTGGGGGAAAAACCATAGACGGTGGCATGCACTGCTTGGTACAAATTGATCTACTGAAGTTTGTTTTCAAATTTGGTCAAAATCCAGTTTGCTATGCAGTTCCATCTCTTATAATCTGGATTCACCAGTCCAGTTAATCTGAGGTCCTGCTCTGGGTACTTCCCTTCGACCTTCGCAAATTCGTTCGCGAATATTAGAGTTCTGGCGGAAAATAACAAGGAAGAATTCTCCGGCGGAATACAACCGGGTTTCAAACCTCTTAACAAGACACTGTATCGTTCTGAGGAACTGTAGAACATGTCCTTCTTATTCGGCCCCTTCTTCACAAAAATCTTTCCTGGACGGGCATCTTGGAAAGGCGTCAGGTTCCATTCCATCTTCCTCGAATAGCTCGCATGAGCATACCGGGATAAGGGGAGGCAGCAAGAAACATCTGGTATCGAGAATGTCCTATCCTTCTGATGGACAATCCTTTCTTCCATCCTTGGCCTTGGCTGAGAGCTTTTCTCAAAAGTATCGCCGAACAGAAATAATGGCTTCTTGTGAATGACAGCGTCTGCTGATTCCAGAGGTTGCCCATTCATCAAACATAGCAGAGTCTCATTATCTTGGGATATCAAAATAGCCTGACGGGAGGTTGGCAGATCATATTGAGGATAGTGCATATGGGATAGGGCTTCTTTGTATTCTGACTCTGAAAGAGTCCCTACAAAGACCTCATATCCAGGATCTTCTCTCGTATTAACTGCATCAGACAGAAAAAAAACAAAAATTCAGTACAAGTCAAGTCAAAAATTCTGTCATCAGTTTGCGCAAACATCAGTTTGCGCAAACATCAGACTGCGCAAACAAACAGTCATCAGTTTGCGCTGGCAGTCTCGCACAAATCAGCAGATTGCGCTGACTTTTGCCAGCACAGTTCAACCGATTGCGCAGAAAGTCATTCTTCATAAAAATGAAGAACGAACTGATTTATGCAACCAGAACCCTAAAAAGGGGTGGCGCAGTATGATCATATCTCTAAAAAGAGATGGATTCTGAAGAATAAGTGAAATCAAAACCCTAAAAAGAGTTTTGATTAGGTCATCTACCTAGCAGCACGGGATGAGCAGTTTCGTGACGAGAAGTATGTCGCACAGCCCTAGCCGATGACTCGGCGGGGTCCTTGCCCTTAGCAGCGGCTGAGGATCGTCGGGGAGCCATCGAGATCGTCGGAGAAGAAGGGAAGAAAGAGCTCAGAATTTCTCTCAAAGTGCACGAAGAAGGCAAAGTAAAGAATGAAATGAGAAGTAGAGAACTATTTATAGTTTTCGAAAACGAAACGGCCGCCTTAGATTGCGCCTGAAAATGGGGTTAATCCCTCAGATTGCGCAGACAGCTCACTACATGCACAAATTGATTGCAATTTCAAAAATTCAAAGTATTTCAAAATTTTGAATAAATTCACATTTCGAAAACTTTGAAGGGGGTCTTGTAGGTCCTAAAAAATCAAATTGCACACATCAACAAAGTCATGAAGATCAAGAAATAAATCTTTCAAATAAACTGCGCAGACATCAGATTGCGTAGCATACAGATTGCGCACACTAGACTGCGCACACTCTCAAGCGCACAGGCTGACGTGGCAAATCATTATCATTACCTGACACAAATCAAATCTTCTGACAGCTGACAGTGCGAAGAACGAGGCGACTGTTCGTTTAATCGTGCAACACGGCGCTCGAGGACAGCTGGCAGCGCAATCCCTGTTGGCGCAATCCATTTCTGCGCAGTCCATGCCTGCGCAATCCGAAGCCTGCGCAATTCAAATTGTGCGCTCTATCAACACAACTGACAAAGTACACGTGGCATTCATACCATCAATTGCTCATTATATGGCAACCGTCTATGCACGATCATGCGCATTTCGATCAAATGATGCCATGTGTCCAAGACAGTTGGTCCACGATCCAACAACTGCCTGCGCAGTCCACTGTTGCACAATCCAATTGCTGTACAATCCATCATGCGCAGTCCAGAATAACTAGAAGTTAGTTATTTCCATAACTCTATAAATAGAGTTTCAAGTCTCCATTTCAGGGGATCAGAGATCATATAGAGAGATCCAACTTTACAGTTCAGAGAGTCCAGGAGTTCTTGCCCAAGTGCTGCTGCATTCTTTCGAGGCTTTTGCTTTCAACTTCCGAGGCTTTTGCCTTCAGTTCCAGAGTTGTCTTCAACTTTAGAGGCTCCGTCTTCAAAGTTCACATCGTCCAAGGGATAAAGCAATCGTCTTCTAGATTGGATTCCTAAAGTTGTACCTTTTTCGGAATTCTTGTAATCTTATTACAAAGTTTGTATCAATAAAGTTCTACACTTTTGTTTTTGCAAACACCTCCTACCTTGGCTGATGTGTATGATGTTTTTCACGTTTCACAACTTCGAAAATACATGCACGATCCAAGTCACGTGGTTAGCTTCGATCAGTTGGATCTACGTACTGACTTGTCTTATTCGGAGGAACATATTCAAATTTTGGACCGTAAGGAGAAGGTATTACAAAATTGATTGATGTTCTTGGTTCGTGTGCTTTGGCGAAGTCATTCAGTTGAAGAGTCAACGTAGAAAATGGAGGCAGAGATGAAGGAGAAGTACCCTTAATTGTTTGTCTAATTTAAGGTCAGATGCTTGTTCTTAAGTTTCGGAACAAAATTTTTTCTTAGTGGTATATTATGTAGTACCCCACTTCTAATAGGCGGTGGACTCCGTAATATGCTTGCACCGAGTCAAATCGGTCGAAAACTTATATGGTCATCTGATTCGATCGCTGATCTTGGTAAACGATAACACCTTACGGCATCGATCAAATCGATTTGGACGAATGTTACGAGAATCGATCCAATTAATGGAACGGCTTCTGTTGGAATAAATCCTAGATGCAGCAGGCTACGTCTCAGTGAGTGAGCTCTATATAAGAGTTCCTTCGATGGGATAGGATTGCTGTATGGTTTTCTTGGAGCTTTTGTCGCTTGGTTTTGATGAATGTATTTTCGCATCGTTTTCTGAATGCATTCTATGAATTTTGAAACGAAGGATTAAAGAAAAAATTATGACTTAGTGTTGGTGCCATTGCAGGAGCTCGCGTAACTGAAGTTTGAACGTTGCAAAATACTTCAACTAATGGTACGATCGAATACTTGGTGGGTGGTTCAGCCCCTTCTTTTCTACTATGTCCCGCAAATGGTATTCTTTTGCCTCATACTTATTCATATTGACGATGTCAAGTTAAATGCATGACAATCCACTAAGATCAAGAACTCAAAAAAATGTATCGATTTAGAGAAATCTACTCTAAAAATATAAGTTTCGCACCAAAACCAAAAAGTTTAAGGTTCTAGTAAAAAGATAGACTATTTCACGTGCTGCAAAATAATATGAAACGTCGATGGTGTCTTATGATGCCTCGGGCAATTTGGTGCCTACAGGACGCTAAATCAGAACATACGACTTTGAGGAAACGAACTCTCGCATGAGTCCAAATGATAATGCTACTTAATACTGTCTGCGCTATATAATCCATCTCATATATTCATTCATTGGCATGGTCATGGATAACTTGTGCACAAGTTCGTTTTCCTCGAAACGGTATCCAGGACATCGGAACCGAATCGTCCTAGGAAGAATATTTATCGTGCTTCGACGCGAGGCATGCGGGACCTTCAGTAAGGCTTACAACCTAGACTGAAAGGGTAGCATCGTATGCCAAATTCGATTAAGTCCCAAGTGGTGTGTAACACCAATGACCACATGTAAGATACTAGTATGCTCACCTATTGTCTTATGCAAGTATAATTACTATCTCTGTTTTATGTAGGGACGAGCACGGCCATGGTAAAAATTGTGATAAATTATTATATTTCACTGTATGCTTTATTACTTCAAAGATGGCTATCGATATGAACTGAATTCATTTAGTTTTAAATAGAAAGAAAACTCTAAAGCATGCCTACCTTAACAATCAAAGTCAGTTTAGACGAGTGGGTTCGTTCTGTCCACTTAGCAAGTGTGCTAACCCTCTCTCAAACTCCCCAGGTACTACAGGAGCTCTAGACTGAAGCTGAAGTTCGGAGAGGCATTTTGAAGCTCTTCATATTATGAAGTATTTTAAAGCCAATTCACCGAAGGCTTATGTATACAAGGGCAAACGTATGGAACAACAAGTATTAGTTCAGGCAGCTTGTCAAGTATTTTCTTTTGTTTCATCAATGTAACCGCAACGGCATCCAATGTAATTACGACTTGCACTTCGTTGCAAGCTATGAATAAAAAACGTATTTCTATCTTCCTAAAGTGCGTGTTCAATTCTGATGTGATTTGTAAATTCATTTTGGTGTTTCAATATAATGATCAAAACGTAACGTTCTTGCCTTGTACGAGTGCAATTTCAGACTCGTACGACATCGCGCCTTAACGAGGATGATCGATTCGGCATAATACTAATGGGGACGAACGGTTTGTCGAATCGGAGCGTGACACCATGCAGGTCTGTCTAATGGTGCTTAGAATTAGAGTACCATTAGGAGCCTGCGATATAGAAATTATCAATCATAACTTAGGCCGATTGTATGGTTATAAATGTTTACTATTTGTGTTTTCCTAAGTATTATTTTCATATCTCTATTAGTTTCCAAAATTCTCTATAGTCAAGGCCGATTACTTTTTAGAAATTTTGACTCCTCTTTTAGCAAATCTCTCATCAATGATTAATTTTTCAAGCCCATCAAATTCCTTCACTGGTTTTGTTTGACTCTCAATTTGACTTTCTTTGACCAATTCAAATATTCTACCATAGAGCCCTAGACTAACTACTTATCCCAACTTGTCTATCTAGTTCTCCAAATTCTTCATTGACGATAAGGAATTATTTTCTCAAAATAATTTTGGTATAGGTCAACGCCCTTAAGTAGTTCTCTAGAGACAAAAATATTTTCACTAGTTCTTCCACTCAACTTGAATTCGTACTATTTCTATTAGTCAGAGTCAGGATTGATCAAATTCATAAGTTTTTGTCCTCAATCCATTGAATAGGGAAAGGTTGAAGAGTAGATACCCCTCTTAACTTCAGTCATTTCTTTCTTTCTACTGGTAAGTGATTCCTTGATTCTTAAAGACCTAATATCTAAAGTGTCACGCCCCGACCCGGAATCACCCGAATCATCGTCCTCGCAGGGGGCGTGATGCCGCACGAGCCTGGAGTTACGCTCGTACAAGGCAAGATGACAAGTTCTCAAATGGTTATCTTTTGATTCGATATTAACAACGAAAGGAAACAGAGTATACGAAACAATTCTCTTTATTGATATTCGAAACTGAGATGACAAAGGCTTTCGATAGCCTAACAATACATGCCAGATTGGCTACAACACTCAGGTTCTCTCTTGCCCACAAAGGATTTCACCGTTCCATACATCATGTCTTCTATATCTCGGTCGCATCAATCCAGCTGCGTAGTCCGAGCGTCAATGCGATCGCACGCTTCAATACGCTTCGATATTTCCGAGCCTCAACACGTTCAAACAACGCTTCGCCGCGAGCAATCCATTCCCTGAACCCTGCATGAAGCTGGTGGGGGATCAGTACGTTCGTCCTCGCATGTACTGATAACAAAGATCATCTCTCCAAACCAACATCTTTAATATTTACGTTGAATCATGCAACTTAGCTTATGATCTTGCTATGTTCTCCTTAGGGTCAATTTCATGGCATCTTTGAAAGCATAAAGCATGTTATCATAGCATCATGTTATCAAATTGAATAGACAAGCAAACAAACAATCTCGTGTTTGATTCGTGGCACGACTTACCAAGTCGACGCACTCGTCCTTGTACCGACGCAAGGTGAATACGCCGTAATCCTTCCCTGTCATGTTATATGTGCATCTCTAAGCAGGATCTCTATGCAGGACGCATACGCACCTACACTTTTAACCCATCGTTCCTTAACTATATGAGGGCCATTGGCGTATCCGCGCCGGAATGGACTAAAGGAGTTCCTTTCTTTTCTCTCCTTCTTTTCTCTCTATTTGGTCGGGCTGCCCGGCGTTTCACGGGTTGGATCACAATCCCAAACAATCGAAACGTTTCCGCTGTATACCATCATTTGCGGCTTTTCCCATCTAGTTTGATGTGCGCCTACAAAGATTATTCGAATCCCTCCGCGGCCAAATCGGTTCCGGGGCGCATCCTGCATTTAACCGTTTGGAGGAAACACTCGTGCACGAGTTAATATCACATTAATCTTAAGCCCATTCCAATCAACCATGCAACGCCCTATCATTCCAGCTATCAAATTCAAACAACCAAACATAGTCTTGAGTCCGAGACTCAGACTTATCATCTCGCGTCACTTCCGTTAACTTTCTGTGTTCTTACGTTTCATACTTCGTTTCAATGGTTCAATGGCATCATGCCTCAACTCAATGCTCGTCAACCGAACGACCCGAAGGTCTCGAACACCCTTCGAGGCACCATGTCATAGCCGAAAGTTCCGCCACATTCATGCCACAACTGTATTCTCTCGTAACGAAGCCATCTTTTATTATCCCGTGCACGTAGGCACGTTTCGACCGTATTTCCAATGTTCTATCTTAGCATTCCATTTTCGGGGCTTGCGTGCTAGGGCGCTCGCCTATTGTCTTTCAATGTTCTAGCCGTCTAACTCGTGCAACAAAGGCACGGTATGGTTCGTGCACTAAGGCACTCGTCGAGTACAGTTATCCCATGTTCTTACGGCTTGCGCACCGAGGCGCTCGCCTTTGCGATATCCAATGTTCCATAGCGACTCGTGCATAGGATGTACGTTTCATTTCGATTGTTCTAACTTAGTGTTCGACACACACTATGATTTATCACCGATCGGACCACGCCCGTGGCATCGATAGGTTAACTTTTAGCATACAATGATATATTTGACTTATCGTATGAAGGAGTAAAAAGAAGTCAATCCTCCCACCTTGAGTCGATACGCCTTCGTCGTTTCGCCGAGCCGATGCGGCTCGATTCCCTAACTTTGTTGCACGGCCACTCTCCTGACTTAGCCATTCGAGCACTTCGTGCTTCATTAAATTATTCATCCGATTTGTCTTAGCGTGCCCAAGTCTCGGCCTGACGCAAGGCGACGATTTGATTTCGCGGACCCCTTACTAAATATTGCAAAAGATCGACCTCTAATATTTTCCCGTCAAAGTATGACCTGCACACAAAACCAACTAAAATCAATACTTGCATCGATTCGGACTTGCGCCTTGGTCGATTCGATTTCTTAGAATCTTCGAGCCGATTCAACGCAATCATCCTTCGGGGCAACGCGGCGCTTCGCATCGATTCACTCGATGCATTCTTCGGGACAAGGCAACTCTTCGCATCGACATAGTTCGATGCGTTGCTCGGGACAACGTAACTCTCGCATCGTTTTGAATCGATACATTCCCTTCCGTCAACGCGACTCGTTGAGTCAACGCTTTAGAGTAATGCACCGTGCGGAGCGGGGCATTACAGAATATACCACTCAAAATAAGGTTCGTCCTCGAACCAAAGCCAACACTCCAATTAAGTGTTTTACAGATCGTTTCACGATCTCGCCCCACCAATGTTGTTCGATTTCATAATATCTCGCAAGCTTTCCATTAACATTTCAAAGTCATCCCTCCAGCTCGATTTGAATTTGGATACAACTCGATTTGGATTCGTACCTATATTCAAGGCGTCCCGAAGATATATGTATTTCGACCAAGCCCAGTCGTACCAAATTGGAACAAAGCTGACAGGTAAATTTCAATCCTATGCTTGCCATCTCGTACTCTCGATCGGACTTATCCTTAGCAACCGTTCTCGAATTTCATCGCATATGTATATTCGATACATACTTGATTTTATTCCATAAAGTCACTGTACGCGACACGATTCAAAATCACATTTCTCGTTTCGTATGTTTCATCGGGACTACCAACTCTTAGCGTCGCGTCAAGCCGATGCGCATCCGATCGCAACGATCCTCTGCAACGCCTTGCGTTCGCGTTCGAATTCGTTAACCAACTATTCCGAAGTCTTGCTATGCAACTTATCTCGATACGATTTCCTTATCAACAATTGGGACTACGCCCGCTCGGTGACTTACCTAATACCGTGCTTAACTTCTTCCGACGCAAATTTAAATTGACATTGCACAAAGGCCACAATCTATCCAACACGAACGTTTACATCAAGGCGGCGGTGCTCAAGGCAACGATCGCCTTGACACGAAGATCTTTATTGACGCGTCTTACGTTCGATTCCTATCGAGTAGGAAATTTACTAGCCAAATTCCCAACTTATCCGTCTCGCAACATCGAACATAATTTCGATTCACGCAAGCTCAATTACAAGGTGAATCCGAATCTAATGACATGACTCGTAAGCCATTCCCTTATCGTTCCCCCCTCGTGCATAGCACGTTTCTCGCAATCGCCTAGACTTATCGTCAACATGCACCGTGTTATATTTGTTATCGGTGCAATCCCATATGCGATATCGCATGGGTCATCTTACGGTCTGCAGTATTCAATTTGATTTGGCGGTCAAGTCTTCTAGGGTCAGCTGCCCCGAAGCTATGCTCGATAATTGTAGATCATCACCGAATGACAGTTTAATACGAACCATGTTATATCTTATTTCGGAGCCAAATCACGTTCCGACAATTCCTTGCGACTGCCCAATTTCGGACAAAACCATTTCTATCGGCACAACTGATGCGCAACTATCCTCCGAGTCAAGTCATGCACTACCGTCGATGATTTTGCAATTTACGAAACATCTACTCGTATCGAGTTCGAGTCTATCTTATTTGCGGGTCGACACACGAGATACTATACGCATCGAACAATCGTCGATGACTTATAGTCTCGTCTTGATTAATCACGAAGTTCATGATCAACCAGTTCGTTCCTTCTCGTATCGTTACTTACAAAACTTTGATAGCGCAAGGCGCACTCCATTTTGTATTCCCACATCGTGCCTACGTTTCCTTACGTATCGATCTCGATACGCCGTATCAATTTCGATAGCGTAAGGGTCAACTTTGAATCCATTTCGACGTCAACTTAACTCGCATCGCATACATCCAAGTTCGCAACGAACTTTTCCATACGCATCAACTTGTTTTCCGATTCGCCGCATCCCGCTATACTTTGATCGCGTAACCAAGTTACCGATTATCCAACATCGTGCCCTCGAGTTATACGATCTCACCCTCTAAGTTTTGCGTGTTTTCAGTCGTACTCAAATGAGTTTTCGCCGTAACGTAACCAACTATTTCTTAGGCACGATTACTCACGTCAACCAACTCTTCACCGAAGTCGCACGTCGTGCGATTCGATTTCGATTCACATCGCCTAACATTTCTATCGAAATCGCAAGTCGTGCGATTCGATTCGCCTCGCCCAACATTCCTACCGAGATCGCAAGTCGTGCCCCAACATTCCTACCGAGACTCAGACTTATCATCTTGCGTCACTTCCGTTAACTTTCTGTGTTCTTACGTTTCATACTTCGTTTCAATGGTTCAATGGCATCGTGCCTCAACTCAATGCTCGTCAACCGAACGACCCGAAGGTCTCGAACACCCTTCGAGGCACCATGTCATAGCCGAAAGTTCTGCCACATTCATGCCACAACTGTATTCTCTCGCAACGAAGCCATCTTTTATTATCCCGTGCACGTAGGCACGTTTCGACCGTATTTCCAATGTTCTATCTTAGCATTCCATTTTCGGGGCTTGCGTGCTAGGGCGCTCGCCTATTGTCTTTCAATGTTCTAGCCGTCAAACTCGTGCAACAAAGGCACGGTATGGTTCGTGTACTAAGGCACTCGCCGAGTACAGTTACCCCATGTTCTTACGGCTTGCACACCGAGGCGCTCGCCTTTGCGATATCCAATGTTCCATAGCGACTCGTGCATAGGATGCACGTTTCATTTCGATTGTTCTAACTTAGTGTTCGACACACACTATGATTTATCTCCGATCGGACCACGCCCGTGGCATCGATAGGTTAACTTTTAGCATACAATGATATATTTGACTTATCGCGTGAAGGAATAAAAAGAAGTCAATCCTCCCACCTTGAGTCGATACGCCTTCGTCGTTTCGCCGAGCCGATGCGGCTCGATTCCCTAACTTTGTTGCACGGCCACTCTCCTGACTTAGCCATTCGAGCACTTCGTGCTTCATTAAATTATTCATCCGATTTGTCTTAGCGTGCCCAAGTCTCGGCCCGTCGCAAGGCGACGATTTGATTTCGCGGACCCCTTACTAAATATTGCAAAAGATCGACCTCTAATATTTTCCCGTCAAAGTATGACATGCACACAAAACCAACTAAAATCAATACTTGCATCGATTCGGACTTGCGCCTTGGTCGATTCGATTTCTTAGAATCTTCGAGCCTGTCACGCCCCAGAACCAGAATACTGGAGAGCGTGGGAATGACTCAGCCAGCTACGTATTACGGGTAGATGAATACCGTATAATACGATCAATGCTGTCTAACCAGACGAGGGGGTGCATACTACATATAAGTCTCTCTATGGTCATTACACATCTATTGTCTCAATCATTCGAACAAGGAAACAGTAATAAAGAACATGTAAGATAAAGCAGTAAGGCGTCCTAAACGCTCAGTCAAAATGTTCTTGAGATCTGGCTTTACAAGACATAGCCAGATGATATAGCAAGTATACACAATTGTTATCAGCTGCAGTCTGACTTCATTACAATTATGCAAAAAGTAAGCACAAGACTATCCGACTAACATGTCGGTGCCAAACGGCTAAGTATAAAGTGAATGACAAAACGAGTGGTGAAGTAAGGAACCCACTCGAGTCCTCCTGCGATCATGCCCCTAGTATTGACCATCCTGGAGGTGGAAGTACGCTGAGTCCTCGGGAACCGGCTCTAAATTTGGCCATGCAAAACCAGAGAGGTTAGACCTCTAATAGCAAGTACCACAAGAAAGGACGATATGAAGGACTAAACCAGTACGGAAAAGAATATAATAATAGATCTCTGCTTTCCACTAGGATTCACATAACGTCACGACACTTCGAACCAACCTCCCAACCAAACAAGGACAGAAGTTGGCCCGTCATGTCCTGACATTCTGATCATCCCAGTTAGGTAACAGAGTAGTACAGTACACAAACAAATCATCTTGAACGGCCAATCAACTCCTACGACTTGCTATTGTGAGTCCCAAGTTATCCTGGAATTATGCGATTAGGGATTCCTCAGTTCTTACTATGTACGAGCAAGGCTAGTCTATTCAGTCAATCATGTGCGCCATGCATGAATTAGACGAGTCCCAGCAGGATGCCCGTCATCAATATACAATATACAATAATAATAAAAGCAGATACTGTTCCCTGTCCGTGTGGCAGATTTACAGTATCTGTGGGAACCAGCCGGCCCGTCGGGTACTACTCGTCCCAAGGGTGCTGCCATATAAGAACTCGGAAATCCATTCTCTCCATGCCATCATTATTTTATTTAACTTAATAGTCCCTACGTTGAGTGAAATCCTATGCCGTGGATCATGGTCATTCAAATGAGTACTTTCGTATGGGGTACGATATGCGCAACTCTACAACGATACCCGTGCGGCTAGGTTGCAGGTTTTACATAGCGTAATGCAACAATCAAAATCTAACCACGGTAATCATGCCTTGACTATAAAGTACACATGCTTCGTTTGTAGGAAATAAATAAATAAATGAATAAATAAATAAATAATTAGATTGAAGCCTGCATGTGCATGTATGTCAATATTCGGGATCAGTCAGTCGATTGCAATAGTTCATAACATGAACGTGTCTCATTCATTCATTCTAATAAGACGACTAGCCAGTCTCTTAGTTCCAACTAGGAACGCATGATCAATTTAGTCAAGATAACCATTATCATCAATGGTATCAAGGCATGAAAGTCATTTAGCATTAATTAGGGTCGAGTCTATAACTCTCAAGTTCAAGTTCCAGTCTTACAGGATATCCATTAATCAATCAAGACACCGGGCACTCATACACTATCATTAACATGCTGAGATTATCAAGTTCATACAAAAAGGCGTAAGGATATAATAAGAGAATTATTTGGCTACTATTAGATGAATAAATTATAAAGCAATGGAAAACACCAAGGTCAGGAAGTCACGCTGACAAGTCTAGGCTAAGACCAACAAGTCACGCCAACAAGTCTAGGCTAGGGTCAACAAGTCACGCTAAGTCTGGCCTGAAGGAGTGAGCGTAAAAAGTAGTACACTCAAGTAAGCGTGAGTGTGAAAAGTGAGGCGTGACAAGTGATGCACGCTGGCAATATGAGCGTATGAGCGTGACAAGAAATTCACGCACGCACGCACATCACGAGGGTGGAAAAGTCACGCACGCAAAAGTCACGCACAATGTGAGCGTGAAAGTCACGCACGCAAGCTCGGAGACATGAGCGTGACTCAAATTCACGCAGACAAACACGAGCGTGACTAAAAATACACGCACGTAAATGCTAGCGTGACCAAAAATACACGCTGGCACGTAAGAACGTGAGTGTGGGTAAAAATACACGCACGCTAGCACAGAACGAGCGTGACTAAAAATACACGCAAACACGTAAAGACGTGTGCGTGACTGGGCTGATGTTTTACGCGAGCACGTAAGAACGTGTGCGTACAACATCTCCCGAACTCCAAGTTCTTATGGAGCCTTCATTCCAGTGCCAGAAATACACGCTAAGTTGGTGGACCAAGAACCCATGAACAGCCGAAATACTATAACTTAGATCTAGAGAAAACCAGCCGTAGAAATAAAAAATGCTAAGAACTAATCTCTCTTGGAATCACAAGAAGAAGACAAATGAACCATAAAAATGGATGGAGAAGCAAGTTTGCACTTGCCTTCTCCTGCTGCTGCTGGTGGTTAGGTGGAGAAGTAATGAGAGGAAGAAGAAGAAGTAATGGTGAGAATGAAGTAATGAGGAGAGAAAAGAAGGAGGAAGCTTTAAATAGGGGGAGTGGTGGTAGGTGGGAGTTGGACCGGGTTGTAGGGGATCCAACAAGGCCAACCCGAAAACTCATCCTAGGCCGAATCATAATAGGACTAAAGCAGCAAATAAAATACAGGTAGTAAATTACAGAAATAAAATTACAGGAATTTAATTAACATGAAAATTTAAAGAGCAGATAATTAATTAACATAAAATTATAGGAATTCAAATACAGAATAATACATGATAAATACTAAATAAATACACATGAGTTGTACATGAATAAAATATGTATTCCGGAAACGGGGAGTGACATCTCTACCCACCTTAGAAAAATTCCGTCCTCGGAATTTCAAATCCAAGCAGGATAGAAACATCGGGGTTAAACTAATACAAGCAATTCTAGTGAGCAAGCAATTCGTTTACTATATCAGAAGTAAGTACTATATATGTATAAATCCATCAATCTACGATATCAAGTAGTCCTACCCATAAAACGATAAGCATAAAGAATCAAGACAATCAAGGTATACAGAAAGAGATATACCTTGTGAGTCAAACAGGTGTGGATACCGGGATCGGATATCATCCTCACGTTCCCACGTTGACTCTCCCAAGGAGTGATGACCCCAAGCAACACGGACAAGGCTAATTGTTCGGTTCTTGAGTATCTTCTCTCTTCGGTCCAAAATGGACACAGGCTGTTCCTCGTAAGACAGGTTGGTACCAACAACCAGCTCAGAATGATCGAGGACATGACTTGGGTCCGATACATACCTACGTAGTTGAGATACATGAAATACGTCATGCACCTCTCGTAACGAAGGTGGAAGGGACAAACGATAAGCAACATCGCCTATCCGAACAAGGATAACGAATGGGCCTACGTATCGTGGACTCAACTTCCCGCGAATGCCAAATCTAATGACCCCACGGGTAGGTGAGATCCGCAAGAACACGTGGTCCCCAACAGAAAACTCTAGCGGCCTACGATGCTGGTCCGCCCAATGACGATGTCGATCCTGCGCAACTCGAAGTCGCTCTCTAATTCCCTTAACCACTTCAACTGTCTGAATAATCATTTTCGGGCCTAACATTTTCCTCTCCCCGATATCATCCCATGCAAGCGGCGACCTACACTTCTTACCATATAATGCTTCGAATGGCGCCATCTGGATACTGGCTTGATAACTATTGTTGTATGAGAACTCGACCAAATGTAGGTGACTCTCCCAAGACCCTCCAAAATCTAGAGTGCAAGCTGGTAACATGTCTTCTAAAGTCTGAATCGTCCTTTCTGATTGCCCATCCGTCTGCGGATGGTAAGCCGTGCTAAATCTTAACTTGGTACCCAGACTATGATGAAAGCTCTTCCAGAAGTGTGATATGAAGCGGATATCTCGATCCGATACAATACTGACAGGGACTCCATGCTGCCTGACTATCTGTTGCATATATAATTCTGCCAACTTTTCTTTAGATTGCCCTACTCTGAAAGGAAGAAAGTGTGCTACCTTCGTAAACCGATCTACTATCACCCAAATAGCATCCTTGCCACTTGGTGATCTCGGTAAACCGGTCACAAAGTCCATTGTAATATGCTCCCATTTCCATTCCGGAATAGGAAGCGGTTGTAATAACCCAGCTGGCCTCTGCTGTTCCGCCTTCACTTGCTGACATACCAAGCAACGGGAAACAAATCTAGCTATCTCCCTCTTCATCCCGTTCCACCAGAAATGCTGCTTGATATCTTGGTACATCTTGGTCCCTCCAGGGTGAATAGAATACTGAGAACTATGAGCTTTTGTCATAACCTCCTGTCTGATATCTCCACTAGGCACACATAGACGTGATCCAAACCTAAGTGTACCATCTTCATGAATTCTCATCTCCTTCCTGAGCCCTGACTCACATTCTGCCCTAAGCTTTTGAATCCTTGGGTCTTGTACCTGAGCTGCCTTGATCCTGCCTACCAAGTCGGATTGAACTAGCAGACTAGTTAGGACTCCTACATCACTAGAAAGTATAACTTCGATGCCTATTTCCTGAAGGTCTTCTAAGATATGCCTCTGCGTTGTCAACATAAATACGCCGCCTCTCCTGCTAAGAGCGTCTGCTACCACATTAGCCTTGCATGGATGATACTGAAGCTCTACATCATAATCCTTGATCAACTCTAGCCATCTTCTCTGCCTCATGTTCAGTTCCTTCTGAGTAAAGATGTACTTCAGACTTTTATGGTCTGTGTACATTTCCACTCGGTCACCATATAAGTAATGCCTCCATAGCTTCAGAGCAAACACTACTGCTGCTAATTCCAAATCATGAGTTGGATAATTCTTCTCGTGGTCCCGAAGCTGCCTAGATGCATATGCTATCACCTTCCCATGTTGCATAAGGACACATCCAAGTCCTTTACCTGACGCATCACAATATACTGTAAATCCTCCGGGTCCAACCGGCAATGTAAGAATAGATGCTAATATCAACTTCTGTTTCAAAGTCTCAAATGATGCCTGACATTCTGCCGACCAAACAAATGGCACATCCTTCCGTGTCAAGCGGGTCACGGGCGCTGAAAGCCTTGCAAAGTCTGACACAAACCTTCTGTAATATCCTACCAATCCTAAGAAGCTCCGCACATCCGCTACGGTCTTGGGTACTGGCCAACTCTCTACTGCTTCTACCTTCTTGGGATCTACTGCTACTCCAGCTCCTGAGATGATGTGACCCAAGAATGAAATGTGATCCGACCAAAACTCACACTTGCTGAGCTTGGCATACAACTGGTTCTCTCTCAGAACCTGCAACACTTTCCTGAGGTGGTCTTCATGCTCCTCTTCACTAGCTGAGTATACAAGAATGTCGTCAAGAAACACAACGACAAACTGGTCCAAATATGGCATAAAGATGCGGTTCATCAAATCCATGAATATCGCTGGAGCATTGGTCAAACCAAACGGCATTACTAAGAATTCATAATGCCCATACTTCGACCTGAACGTTGTCTTGGGAATATCTTCCTTCCGAACCCTCACCTGATGATACCCTGAACGAAGATCTATCTTGGAGAAAACTCTAGCTCTGCTCAACTGATCAAATAAGTCGTCGATCCTGGGTAATGGGTACTTGTTCTTCACTGTTGCCGCGTTAAGCTTCCTGTAGTCAATGCACAATCTGGATGACCCATCCTTCTTCCCCACAAGTACCACTGGTGCTGCCCATGGTGATATGCTAGCTTGGATAAACTTCTTCTCCTTCAATTCCTCTATGTGCTGATATATCTTGGCCTGCTCTGAATCCGCCATTCTGTAAACCCGATCTGATATCGGTTTAGTTCCTGGTGCCAATTCTATACTGAACTCAATATCTCTAACTGGTGGTAGACCTGAAAGTTCTTCAGGAAATACGTCCAGAAATTCTTCAACTACCTTCGGAATCTGAACTTCCTCCATTGCCGTTACTACTCCCTGCTCTTGTTGAGTCGCCTCTGATCTGACTAAGGTGAACCTCTTCATGCCTGGAATATCAAAAGATACACTGCCTCTACGACAATCTATTGTCGCATGACTGTCTTTCAGGCAGTCCATGCCTAAGATGACGTCAAAATTTCTAACAGAAAATTCTATCAACCGGGCAGGTAAGGAATGCCCGCAAACTACAACGCTACATACTAAAATAATTCTACTAACTCCTACGAGCCCATTACCAGTGAGTATATTCAACCTCCCTGGCAATGCCTCGAACTCCATCCCTAATCGTGTCGCAAATCGTGCAGATATAAATGAATGGGATGCTCCCGAATCAAACAATGCTACTGCGGGATATGAGGCGACGAGAATGTTACCTGCCACAACATCTCCCGATGCCAATGCCTCTTCCAAGGACAGAGTGAATGCTTGCCCTCGGCCTCCTTGCTGGTTCCCATGCTGCGGCCTAGCCTGGTGCTGCTGCTGGCCTCTTCCTTGATGATGCTGGGGTGGTCTATGCTGGTGTTGCTGCATCGACGGTCCCTGCTGCCGAAACATCTGAGCCTGCTGCACTAACGGATGCTGCGCCAACGGCCTTACTGCCACTGCTGGTCCTCGATACTGGCCTGTCCCTGGTGCTGGCAGAGCAGGAAACTGCTGCCCTGGTCCTCCTGACCTCGAATTCATGGAACATGTGGTAACCCGATGGTCTGGATTTCTACATATCAGACACAATCCATTCAATGTCCGACACACATCTCTAGTGTGTCCCATCTTCCCACAATAAGTGCAGCCCGTCGGGGGTTGCTGGTTCTTCCTCTGTTGCTGTTACTGCCTGGGTGGTGCTGGTTCTCGTATCGCCACATCGTGGATACGAATGCCAGTGGATGGTGCTGTTGTTCGGGGCGTTGCTCCCCCTCCTCCTTCAATCTGACTGTGGGACCTCTTCTGACCCCCAGTCCTTGTCGCAAGCCTCTGAATGGTGATCTCATGCCTGCGAGTTGCCGTCAATATTTTATCAAAAGTCTGGTAATTGTGCCCCTCTATCAATTGCAAGAGTTCAAGATGAAACCCTTGCTGAAACCTCATGGCCCTATGGCTCTCTGTTGCTACCATCACTGGGGCGAATCTACTCAATCTGCATAACTCCGCTGCATAAGCATCTACCGTCTTGCCGGCCTGTCTAAGGTTGATAAACTTCTGTTGTAGCTCAAACCGTGCCACAACTCCATAATACTTGGTCTTGAATCTTGCTGTGAAATCGTCCCAAGCTACAGGACGTCTGATGCCCACTTCCTCTGATTCCCACCAATCACGTGCGAGATCCTGAAGTAACAACTTCACTAGATCCACACGTTCTTCTGCCGGTACCTTAGCTGCTGTCAGAATAGCCTCTATATCCTTAATCCATGCGTCTGCTGAGATGGCGTCCTCCGTGCCCTCGAAACGGCAGGGGTTGTACTTGCAAAACCTGGCTGATGCCCCTGAATCAGCCCTCACTCCTCTTTCCAAAGCCGTCTGCAATCCTTGGTTGAGCAACACATTCTGCTCTTGTAGCTGAGTGTGCATGCGCTGCTGGGCCAACATCTGATGTTGTTGGGCAGCCATCATTCCTCTCATGATCTCCAGAAGGGCTGGTGTATCCACTCCCAAGGTAGGTGGAACTGTTGGTGGTGGTGGAATATTCGGATATTGCAGTTCTACTGTCACTTCTTCCTGGATAGCCTCCTGAGGTGAGACTGGCCCTTGTTGCTGACCGACCTGGTCAGGTTGTCCATGTTGCCCTTGTTGTTGCTGTCCAGTTCTGACTGATGCGGACGTAGTGCCCCTAAGAAAAGGGATAAAAGAACAATCAAACAACCGGACATGAAGGATCAATGAAGTCAAGGAATACCGGAATGGCAAGCAAGGGTTGAGAACAACGAATCATGAGATCAAGGGGGAACATATGTGATTGAGACATCCTATAAATCAAAAATATCCCACAAGTCTGAAATCGGACCTACATGGGCCACCACTAAAACCTTGTCACGCCCCAGAACCAGAATACTGGAGAGCGGGGGAATGACTCAGCCAGCTACGTATTACGGGTAGATGAATACCGTATAATACGATCAATGCTGTCTAACCAGACGAGGTGGTGCATACTACATATAAGTCTCTCTATGGTCATTACACATCTATTGTCTCAATCATTCGAACAAGGAAACAGTAATAAAGAACATGTAAGATAAAGCAGTAAGGCATCCCAAACGCTCAGTCAAAATGTTCTTGAGATCTGGCTTTACAAGACATAGCCAGATGATATAGCAAGTATACACAATTGTTATCAGTTGTAGTCTGACTTCATTACAATTATGCAAAAAGTAAGCACAAGACTATCCGACTAACATGTCGGTGCCAAACGGCTAAGTATAAAGTGAATGACAAAACGAGTGGTGAAGTAAGGAACCCACTCGAGTCCTCCTGCGATCATGCCCCTAGTATTGACCATCCTGGAGGTGGAAGTACGCTGAGTCCTCGGGAACCGGCTCTAAATCTGGCCATGCAAAACCAGAGAGGTTAGACCTCTAATAGCAAGTACCACAAGAAATGACGATATGAAGGACTAAACCAGTACGAAAAAGAATATAATAATAGATCTCTGCTTTCCACTAGGATTCACATAACGTCACGACACTTCGAACCAACCTCCCAACCAAACAAGGACAGAAGTTGGCCCGTCATGTCCTGACATTCTGATCATCCCAGTTAGGTAACAGAGTAGTACAGTACACAAACAAATCATCTTGAACGGCCAATCAACTCCTACGGCTTGCTATTGTGAGTCCCAAGTTATCCTGGAATTATGCGATTAGGGATTCCTCAGTTCTTACTATGTACGAGCAAGGCTAGTCTATCCAGTCAATCATGTACGCCATGCATGAATTAGACGAGTCCCAGCAGGACGCCCGTCATCAATATACAATATACAATAATAATAAAAGCAGATACTGTTCCCTGCCCGTGTGGCAGATTTACAGTATCTGTGGGAACCAGCCGGCCCGTCGGGTACTACTCGTCCCAAGGGGGCTGCCATGTAAGAACTCGGGAATCCATTCTCTCCATGCCATCATTATTTTATTTAACTTAATAGTCCCTACGTTGAGTGAAATCCCATGCCGTGGATCATGGTCATTCAAATGAGTACTTTCGTACGGGGTACGATATGCACAACTCTACAACGATACCCGTGCGGCTAGGTTGCAGGTTTTACATAGCGTAATGCAACAATCAAAACCTAACCACGGTAATCATGCCTTGACTATAAAGTACACATGCTTCGTTTGTAGGAAATAAATAAATAAATAATTAATTAATTAATTAATTAGATTGAAGCCTGCATGTGCATGTATGTCAATATTCGGGATCAGCAAGTCGATTGCAATAGTTCATAACATGAACGTGTCTCATTCATTCATTCCAATAAGACGACTAGCCAGTCTCTTAGTTCCAACTAGGAACGCATGATCAATTTAGTCAAGATAACCATTATCATCAATGGTATCAAGGCATGAAAGTCATTTAGCATTAATTAGGGTCGAGTCTATAACTCTCAAGGTCAAGTTCCAGTCTTACTGGATATCCATTAATCAATCAAGACACAGGGCACTCATACACTATCATTAACATGCTGAGATTATCAAGTTCATGCAAAAAGGCGTAAGGATATAATAGGAGAATTATCTGGCTACTATTAGATGAATAAATTATAAAGCAATGGAAAACACCAAGGTCAGGAAGTCACGCTGACAAGTCTAGGCTAAGACCAACAAGTCACGCCAACAAGTCTAGGCTAGGGTCAACAAGTCACGCTAAGTCTGGCCTGAAGGAGTGAGCGTAAAAAGTAGTACACTCAAGTAAGCGTGAGTGTGAAAAGTGAGGCGTGACAAGTGATGCACGCTGGCAATATGAGCGTATGAGCGTGACAAGAAATTCACGCACGCACGCACATCGCGAGGGTGGAAAAGTCACGCACGCAAAAGTCACGCACAATGTGAGCGTGAAAGTCAAGCACGCAAGCTCGGAGACATGAGCGTGACTCAAATTCACGCAGACAAACACGAGCGTGACTAAAAATACACGCACGCAAATGCTAGCGTGACCAAAAATACACGCTGGCACGTAAGAACGTGAGCGTGGCTAAAAATACACGCACGCTAGCACAGAACGAGCATGACTAAAAATACACGCAAACACGTAAAGACGTGTGCGTGACTGGGCTGATGTTTTACGCGAGCACGTAAGAACGTGTGCGTACAACATCTCCCGAACTCCAAGTTCTTATGGAGCCTTCGTTCCAGTGCCAGAAATACACGCTAAGTTGGTGGACCAAGAACCCATGAACAGCCGAAATACTATAACTTAGATCTAGAGAAAACCAGCCGTAGAAATCAAAAATGCTAAGAACTAATCTCTCTTGGAATCACAAGAAGAAGACAAATGAACCATAAAAATGGATGGAGAAGCAAGTTTGCACTTGCCTTCTCCTGCTGCTGCTGGTGGTTAGGTGGAGAAGTAATGAGAGGAAGAAGAAGAAGTAATGGTGAGAATGAAGTAATGAGGAGAGAGAAGAAGGAGGAAGCTTTAAATAGGGGGAGTGGTGGTAGGTGGGAGTTGGGCCGGGTTGTAGGGGATCCAACAAGGCCAACCCGAAAACCCATCCTAGGCCGAATCATAATAGGACTAAAGCAGCAAATAAAATGCAGGTAATAAAATTGCAGAAATAAAATTACAGGAATTTAATTAACATGAAAATTTAAAGAGCAGATAATTAATTAACATGAAATTATAGAAATTCAAATACAGAATAATACATGATAAATACTAAATAAATACACATGAGTTGTACATGTATAAAATACGTATTCCGGGAACGGGGAGTGACAGAGCCGATTCAACGCACTCATCCTTCGGGGCAACGCGGCGCTTCGCATCGATTCACTCGATGCATTCTTCGGGACAAGACAACTCTTTGCATCGACATAGTTCGATGCGTTGCTCGGGACAACGTAACTCTCGTATCGTTTTGAATCGATACATTCCCTTCCGTCAACGCGACTCGTTGAGTCAACGTTTTAGCGTAATGCACCGTGCGGAGCGGGGCATTACATAAAGGATAGATACTTGCACTCCTAAATCTTCTTATTTTCTGAAGAACAAATACTTAAGTCACTTTCTATCATGATTAGGACTTTTAGAACTCATTTTGAATTTTTATAAACTTCTTTAGAATTCCTATGGATAAAGTTAGAAAAATATTCGACGACCTACTATGACATAGCAGATGCACACTGCACTCATTTATCTGGATTATGGAGGTCGTGAGTTCACTACAGCCAGTTGTGCACTGGAAAGGCATGAACTCTAAGTCGAAGTGATTTTAGGTATTCATAGGTTCTCGGATATTATTGAGACTATATCCTAAAAGCATAATATTTTGGTCCCTTGAGTTGTTCCGACAATATTGGATAAATTTGATAAAATATTCGGCAATCTATCATTATTTGGGTCATGGAACCAAAGGTTCACTGCAACTAGATGTACACTACACTGGCGAGGCAGGAACCCTAAGCAAAGTGACTTCGACTATGTATAATTTTTGGATACTATTGAGACTAAATCCATGTTACATACCATGTTTGCCCTTTTATCGCCATTGACCAGAAATTATCTTGCATTGTTTAAACTTTTGTCTTATTCAGAATCTTAGTGTCTGATCCAAGTTTCAGAACTCATTTCTATTACCATATGTTCCATATAGAAATTTTTACTTAATTTTCTAGAACTCGTTAGGACCATTCTTTTAACACCTACTGGCCTAATCTCTTTCATGGTTTGATTTTAGTGTATTGCATGTATTTTGTTATTAGTTTCATATTTTGATAACTATGTATATATGTATATTGGATAACTGATATACAATAATGGATGCATTTATATATGTGTATATAGTTGATAGCTATATATATACGGGGGTAAAATAGATAGGTTACCTAGATCATTTTTAAGTATTCTTGGGAACTAGCATCTTCAATTAGGTCAGGATAGAAAATGTGGTAGAAGAAGAGCTTGGGTAAGTTAGTTAGTAATAAGAGAATTATAGATTATAGAGCTTGTGATTTATTTGAGAGGAAGATATTTAGTTTGTGAAGTTATTTTCTTCATACATATTCTATCTAGTGACCGTCGTTTGATTTTCCTAAATTTTGTAATAGTGACTTGATTTTCTTTCTAACCTTATAATTACTATCATTTTTTAATACAATCATATACTATATTTTCTTTATGATTATATCACTTTGATTACGTTTTTTACCATATCTAGATGATCCTTAAATCGTATTGTACGATTTATGATCGTAACTAGATTCTATTTCTAGTATTTATCGTACCTTGATGATTTTGATATTAACTAAATCTTATCATGAGGATTTTTGAGTTCCCTTGGTTATGAGTAGATCTTGAGTATACCTAGAAAATTTTGATCATATATGATTTTGTCTTTACCCCTAAATGATTTTTATCTTAATCACGATCGTGCCTAAATGACTTATTTCCTTTGATAATACTTCAAAACAATTCTAGAATTTGATTTACTACTTAAATTTTGGTTTCTGGTCAAGTCAAATTTTAAAACTTCTTATTTTGATTATCCTGAGTCGTTTTATTTCTATGCTTATCACCTATGACCCATTAGTAGTGACTACATCATCTTGACTATATTTTGATTAATTGTGTTTTGAAATTTTATTTCTAGCCATGCTAGTAATGCCTAAATAATTTTGATTTTAACTTGGTCATGACTAACTGATTTTAGTTCCTTTGGTTATGACTATACCTATAGTTATACCTAAATAATTTTGATTATATTTTGTTCATGTCCAATATTTGATATTTTGATCTTGCATATGACTTCAATTTTACTCCGAAATGTTTTCGATCAAATCGTGCCTGAAATAATTTATTCATGAATCAATTTTAGAACTTGATTTTCGCTCATGTTTAAATGTGATTTCTAGAAAAGCTAAATTTTTAAAAAATTCCTTGTCGTATCATTTTTTATTTAGCACTTTTGACTCTATTAGCCTAAATAATTTTGACCATATTTTACTAGTCGTGTTTAAATGATTTAAATTTTAGTATTAGCTGTGCTAGTTATGCCTAAACAATTTCTTATTGGACTTAGGTCACGATTTTATTCTTGATCATATTTAGAGTTTAAAACATGACTGGCATTTTGGTGCTATTTTTACTATGCCTAAATTTTGATTGTTTTTTATCATGTTTCGAATTATCATGCCTAGATATTAAACTTTTATCACTTCTAGATCATCTTGATTTTACTATTCGTACTTAAATTTTGATTCAATGTTTAATCGATTTTTTATCATTTTCAAAATTTTCGTACTAGGTTATTCTTAATCGTACGTATCATGCCATTTGAAATTTCGAGGACAATTTTACCGCGAGTTGGAATTTCCACTTTTGAAAATTTTGAGTGATAAAATTTTTTTCTTGGATTTAAAATTCTATTTTTTTAAAAACAATATTATGATTTTGAGAATTTATAAAATCATTTTCAGATTTAATTAATTTATTTCTAATTTCGATTAATATTATTATTAATTAATTTTATTTTAGAATTATTTTTATTTAATTATTGTGAGGCTACTAAGCTTGGGCTTGGATTATGGGCTAGCTACTATAATTGTCTACCAAGCTTGGGCTTGGATCGTGGGCCTATAGATTTTGGTTTAGAAATTGATTAATTATTTAGTTTAGCTAATTGATTGTTAGTATTAATTATTGGTTAATTACTAATTAATACATTAGTTGCTAACTAATGGATTAGTTAGCTTAATTGAGTGTTAGTTATTTCTAATTAAGAATTAGTTACTAATTACCTGATTAGTTATTGGATTAGTTAGAGATAAGTTACTAACTATTAGATTGGTTAGCAATTGGTTGTAGGTTAGTAGTTAGTTATTAGTTTTCACTATCACCCCTAGATCTATATAATATTACATTCTTGTCATCTTGGCTTGGAGAGCACTCCAATTCTTTTATAATAAAATATTGAAGACTCTCCAATATTTTACTACAAATAGATAAGTTACTAACTATTAGATTGGTTAGCAATTGGTTGTAGGTTAGTAGTTATTTATTAGTTTTCACTATCACCCCTAGATCTATATAATATTACATTCTTGTCATCTTGGCTTGGAGAGCACTCCAATTCTTTTATAATAAAATATTGAAGACTCTCCAATATTTTACTACAAATAATTATTCTCCCTCTCTCTCTCTCTCTCTCTCTCTCTCTCTTTTCTGACCACACACTCTCTCTCTGGTCAGTAACTCCGACCACCTCTGGTCATTCAGCTCCGCCGCTCACCGGACCACCGCGACCCCGGCCAAGTCCGGCCATCAACCGTCGACTGTCTCCACCCCCGGCCATTCCTCCTTCCTGTTCTTCTCCCTCGCCTCCATCCACCTCCCTGACTCCGACAAGTCACCGCCTGACCATCGCTCACCACCACTGCCTCGCTCCTCAATCCAGACCAACTCCGACAGCACCCCTACTCCACTAGCAGCCAACTCCGGTGATCACCACTACACCACCATCTCCACCACCATGCCTCATCACCGATCAACAGAGCCAGCCACTGCTTAGCAACCACCGTCCCCAACCTAACCACCAGTGAACCCTACCCCGATTATATTGCCGCCACCACCACATAGCATCACAACACCACCATCAACAATACAAAAACCACTTACCTCCACCGCAACTTCGATCGCCGCCAGGCACCCTCCAACTCTAACCACCCCACGGAGCCCCCGACTCCGGCACTCTCCATATTCTTCAACCCTTCCTCCGAAGCCGCTGCCTGACAAGCGGAGACGTCAGATCTCGTCTCGATGCCTCGCCGACATTGGGCCGTGCTCTCCACCATCGTATCTAGCCGTTGCTTGGCCAGATCTAGAGAGCGCCGCCAGATCTGGGCCCTAGCCGCCGGGTCGAGCTTAGATCTGACCATTCTTTATCAAGCACCGTCACCTCCCCGCCACATCGAATCTTTTCTGTTCCTCTGCGGTTCTTGCTGAGGCTTTGTTGTTGCCCCTCTGTCCGGATCGGACATCTGGAGCCAACTGCCACTGTTCAAGCCGAGGTGAGCTTTCCCTTTTCTCCTCCTCGACCTCCTTCATCTTCTTCCTTCGTTCTTCTTATTGCATCTCTTCTTCTTGATAGATCTAGGGTTTCCTACTAGACTATGGAGAGTGGTGGATTAGAACTCGTGGAGTGGAGAATAAGTGAAGGAACGAGAGAGAGGGAGGTGAACGTTGAACTTAGGGTTTTGTGTCTGCTGTGAGCGGCTGAGGAATTGTGTGAAGAAGAGAGAGGGTGGTGCGTATATCAACTTAGGGAGTGGGCCGGGAGTGGGCCGGTGGGAAACCATTTTAGTGGGTTGCTAAAAAAAGAAAAGAAATGGGAGTGGGCTGGATCAAGTATGATCCAGTGATCAGACTGGGTTGTTTCATTTGGGTTGAGTTTATTATTAGTGTTACTATTATTACTAGTATTCTTATTATTATTGTTACCATTAGTATTATGATTATTATTGTTCATTTGTATTAAATAATTTTAGTTAATGTAATTTTCATTAGTATCATTATTAATATTATTACTATTTCTTGATAATATTTTAATAATAGTTTGCCAATATATATATTGTTATCTTACTAATATTTAGATAATATCTTAATTTTATAAATATTGATTGTAGCTAACAAGTATTTCTAAATATATTTTAATAGATGATTTTGTTAAACTATATAGTTCAAAGTATTTTACAAATAATTACTAGTATTTATAATTTAACATTATTTTGCTTATGTTTAGATAAAATTGCTATTATTGATATTAATATTTATACCAAATATTTCCTTGTTAAAAATCTATTTTGCTGGAATTATTGTTATATTTGGCTACTCTAAACTATTGTATGTTACTAAAGAATTACTTTGCTGGTAAATATATATTTCTAGCTAATACCTGTAATTTAAATTTTGCAATAATATTATGTTAGTATTATTTGCTAGCATCTATATTTTGCTATATAAATTTTACTAAGATATTTTCTTGTTGGCTAGTATATAGTGATATAGATAGTTAATGTCATTGACTAGAAGTTAGCATATTCTTGCCCTATTCTAGGTGAAGACTTTGAGAGACATTAATTTGCAAGGACAAAGGCAAGTACTTCTATGGTTTTGATTCATTTACTCCATGCCATGTTCTTTTTCATATTGGACACATTATTACACGATATGGTCTTGTACTCTGGTTCATGTTCTTTACTTATATCCGGGGGCGGGAAAATACTACAGATATGTGATCAAAGCCCAAGCTAGGAATCATGTGAACAGCTTAGGTCTCACATCGTGCACGTGGGATTCTAAGTCGTACCATTACTTGTGCTTATTCATGTGCTTTCCCCAGTCGGTCACATATTCTAGTAGCTATTTCAAATCACATGTCAGATTCTTTTGTTACATGTTTCATGTTCAGTTTAGATTATGCATTTACAATTTTATGTTCATCATATTTCATTGTTCCTTTTTCTTGTTCACATGTCGTACTTGTTTTATTATTGTAGAATGTACTTTGCTCTGCTCCTAACTGGATATGTTACAGGTGAACTTGAGACTATGGGCAGGAGTCCGAGAACTTAGTTTGGCAGGACTACACCATGATTCAGGACTTAGGAGTTGATGATGTCTTTTAGTTTTAAGTTTTATTTTGTATTAGATACTTTACTTTTGGACATTGTATCATTTTATTCTGATAACTCTGGGAACGTAATAGTTGATGTGATTGGATTCTATCTTATCTTGTGAAGTTCTTTAGATACTTAGATAGCTTACTACGTTGAGTCAACAATGTAGGTTGGGCGAGTCTGACTCGTATCCGATTATTCGAGAGCGGGTCATGACAAGCATAGCGTTGAATTCACCACACAATAATAAAGGCAGCTGATTCTCCACCTCTATTACAATTTTGATGATGTTCTTCCAGAGGTGGTACCTCCTCCTACGATTGTTGTGGCCATAGACAGCCCCTACAACTATTCTCAATCCCCCATTGTTAAGAAACTCAACCAATATCAATTGTTCGGATAGAAATCTCACCTGGCCTGTCTATATTTGTATGTCCCATAACATCCAGACTCGTGCCACCTTACTTGCGTCCAGGTTGTGAACAGATACCCACTATTGTGGCACACTTTTGTTTAGCTTAGACACCTCCTTAATTTTACTCTCTAGGAGTGAAACTATAGAACACTTGTGCTTCTGAATCACCTTTTGTATCTCACACCATCTGCTAATGGAGTTCGCCCCACGAACATTCCATTTGACGACCGACATTTATTAGTTAAATAAGAAGTCCTTTTTGAGTCGCAGGATCTCCCTAGGACGATGTGAGAGGGCCTCAATTGGTTGAGCAAGTTTCTCTTGGCTACTGCTTGTATCAGTCATCGTCGTCACCTCTCTTAACTGCCTTTCCCAATCTGAATTTGCCTTTGTGATGCAGATGAGTCTTCATGTGTATCATCTATTGGCATGTAGTTAACCACATTACGGAGGGATATCGCACTATACTCACTTGCCATTGAGGGTCTCTTTGTAGCCCTTGTCACCCGAGCTGCATCTCTGACATCGACCGGGCTTGTTTGGTACTGGCAGTCTGTCTGGCCGTGCTCCTTACCGATCACGCTTCTTGTTTCTCCAAATAATATCATGTCTTGGCTGGCGTTGTCTCTTTCTCTGTGTTATCTTTTGGACCTTGTCGCTTGCCTACCACAGAAACACCTTGCCCCTTCCGTTCCTGGTGGACTACCTCCTCTTCTACATCATGTTCCATCCATATATCTTTATCGATTTCCCTGGCTGCAATGTCTTGGTGTTGTGCATCAGCATGGTACTCTCTTTCGTCATTCTGACTAAGCACAACTACCCATGTCTCCAACAATTCTCGGCATTAGTCTTTAGTGTGCCCAAAGCACTTGCAAAGTTCACAAGCTGGCAGCACCCACTCATATTCGACTTCTTATTTTAACCATTCACCATTTGGAGGATTAGATCAATAATCCTAGGCAATTTTCCAGTCGCCGAGCTTTCTACAAAGATTCGTGCATACGACAATCTTTATCGTTGGGCTGTAGGGAAATCAATACGAATGGGATTCCCTACTATACTCGCCATCTTCATAATAAAGGGGATACTCCAAAATTGTGGGGACAACCATGGCAGGCGTACCCAGATAGGCACCGTAGATAGCCGATCTTTTTTGAAGTTCGAGCCGGGAAGCCACCGCTTGAGTACAACTAGCCTGTCGTCAAAAGTCCAAGGGCCACCTTCTAAAACCCGTTTAAGATCTTCTACTAATGCGAACTTAATGAAATAGAAACCATTCTCTCGGGAGAACACCTCCATAGCGCCTTTTGGACGCCATGCCCAATATGCAAACGCACGTAGTTGGCCATAAAATGGCCTATTGCCCATCACATATAGTACGAGCGTGTTCTTCCAGTATTCTATGGTTTCGTGAAGATCATCCGCAGTGGTCTCGACCACCTTTCTACCATTGACGACACCCGACTCTATGTACTGTAGATCTAATTCTTCCCGAACCACCGATGGTCAGCACACCTCCACCCATGTCACAGGCTTCGAATTAGCCCCAACTGGCTCTTCCCCCTGGCGTTGCATCTGACTAGGTGGATTCTTCCCAGCCATGTTATGAAGAATCCCCTTTCTGATGGGAAAGAAATGCGGAAACCTTTCCCCAAACCGAAGAGTACCTGCGAGAGGACCGAGCAATACAACGCACGAACCCAAAAACAATCACACAAAACAATCCACGCAGACACAGAGAATTTTTGACGTGGAAAACCCTTGCGGGAAAAAATCACGGGACGATCGGAGTCCAACCCTGAGAAGCCTCCACTAATGGAATAGAAGAATTACACCCTCTACAAACTCCTCCCGATCCAAATCGGATCCCCACAACACTCAGAAGTAAGAACAATGATTACAAGGCTACGAAGAGCGAGAACGACGAGTAGAGATTACCTGAAACACGATCTCCTTCGAAAACGACCTTCAATCCTCCGTCTTCTCTTCCGAAGTTGTAATGGCACTCTTGCCTCCCTCTCTCTCTTTTCTTGTGTTTCGTTGCGATAATGAATTAGGGTTTGGAAATTCCAACTTAACTCCCTAATCCCGCAACCAACCTGGACCGTTGGATTAGATCCAGTGGTGAAAAGTCACCCAGATTTCCGCTTCAGCCCCGACGACACAGAGTTCGGCCAGAACTCTGTGTCGGGCATCCAGCACCTACTGGCCACATTCTGGAGTGGCCAGACCGAGTTCGGCCCGAACTCGCCCTGGGACCGAGTTCGGCCCGAACTCGGCAGCCCCAGTCCAGAACCCCCCTTTGGGTTGGCAGCAGCAGCAGCAACTCCGCGTCGCCTACTTCCCGAGCTTCTCCGACATCGGACGGCGCTCGTCGCACTCCGGGATCTTCTCCACATAGGTTGGGAACCCCACCCACTCCAACAAATCTCCCCCTTCACAACTATGGAGAGGATGTCGTCATCCCGACGATCTGCCTGCAGTACTCAAACTTCCCCCTTGGTAGAATCTTCGTGAACATATCAGCTCCGTTGTCATCTGTATGAAACTTTTCAAGCTTCGCGTCCTTCTTCTCAACCACATCCCGTATCCAATGATACCGAGTCTCGATGTGTTTGGACCGGCTATGAAACGTCTGATTCTTCACAAGGTGAATAGCACTCTGACTGTCGCAAAGCAAAGTATACTGCTCTTGCTTCAGTCCCATTTTCTGCAGTAGCTTCTTCATCCATAGCAGCTCCTTGCAAGCCTCCGTCGCCGCAATGTACTCTGCCTCTGTCGTTGACAAGGCAACACACTTCTGCAACCGCGACTGCCACGACACCGCTCCTCCTGCAAACATCATCACGTAGCCCGAAGTCGATCGCCTCGTGTCTACATCTCCAGCCATATCAGCGTCGGTATACCCAACCAGCTTTGGCTCGTCACCACCAAAGGAAAGTCTCCAACCAACAGTGCCCTGAAGATAACGTAGAATCCACTTGACCGCACTCCAATGTACCCTTCCAGGATTTGAAAGATACCTGCTAATCGTACCAACTACATGAGCAATATCTGGCCTCGTACACACCATAGCATACATAAGGCTTCCCACAGCTGAGGCATATGGAACCCGCTCCATATCTTCCTTTTCGTCCTCGGTAGATGGACACTGCTCCTCAGTGAGCTTAAAGTGAGCCGCAAGGGGGCAACTCACTTTCTTCGACCCGTCCATCCCGAAACGCTGAAGTACCCGGTGAATGTACTTCTTTTGGGACAAGTATAGCAGCTTGGACTCTCTCTCTCGGCTGATCTCCATCCTAAGAATAGTCTTCGCTGCGCCCAAATCCTTCATAGAGAAGGCTGCGCCCAGTTGGCGCTTCAGCTCCGCTATCCTAGTGGCATTCCGACCCACTAATAGCATATCATCAACATAGAGCAATAAAATGATGAAATCATCATCGGCAAAATATCTCACAAATACACAGTGATCCGACGTCGTCCGTGCATAACCATGCTCCCCCATAAATGACTCGAACTTCATGTACCACTGCCTCGGAGCCTGCTTCAGACCATACAGGCTCTTCCTCAACCGGCAGACCAAATGTGACTTGCCCTTCTCACAGAATCCCTCCGGCTGCTCCATGTACAACTCCTCCTCAAGATCACCGTGGAGGAATGTCGTCTTCACATCCATCTGCTCGACCTCCAAGTCGAGACTGGCTGCTAATGCTAGCACCACCCGAATAGACGAATGCTTGACGACAGGCGAAAAGATCTCATCATAATCCACGCCTTTCCGCTGACCGTAGCCTTTAACTACCAGCCTCGCTTTGTATCGAGGGCGAGTAGCATCATCCGTCTGCTTCACTCTAAACACCCATCGATTCTTCAAAGCCTTCTTGTCCTTTGGCAACCGCACCAGCTCATAAGTGGAATTAGTGTGCAAGGAACTCATCTCCTCTTGCATAGCCTCCATCCACTCCTGCCTGTGTTCATCTTCCATAGCCTCTGCAAAACTTTCGGGCTCTCCCCCGTCAGTCAATAGTACATACTTATCTGGTGAGTATCTCGTAGATGGTCGACGATCCATGTCACTCCTCCTCAAAGGAACCACGGGTGCTGGCTGTATACCAACAGCCTCCTCCCCTTCAGGAACTGCCTCTCCGGCATGCCCATCCTCCTGAGGGACACCCTGACCACCATCAGCAGGCTGATGATCAAGGTTGGGAGCTACTTCATGTACTGGCTCCCCCATAACTGGATCCTCTGCGATGTCCTCTGGAAACTGCTCGAAGCGAAATGACTCTAACTCAGGCAATTCCTCAGCCTCAGAAGGCATCTCAGAATCCTGAGTGTTGGTCATGGTCTGATCCTCGACGAATACAACGTCCCTGCTTCTGTAGAGCTTTCCTTCCACTGGGTCGTAGAGTCTATAGCCAAACTCATCCCGACCGTAGCCGACGAAGACGCATCGCCTCGTCTTCGGCTCAAGTTTGGTCCTCTCGTCCTTCGGTACATGCACGAAGGCCTTACAACCAAACGCCCGCAGGTGATTGTATGACGGCTCTTTGTCGTACCATACTTTGTCAGGCACATCACTCTGCAAAGGAGCACTAGGAGACAAATTAATAACATAAGCAGCTGTGAGAAGAGCCTCACCCCAATAACTGCCCGACAAGTTTGCTTCTGACAGCAAACATCGCACCCTCTCCATCAGTGTCCTGTTCATACGCTCCGCTACACCATTGAGCTGAGGTGTCTTTGGCGGAGTCTTCTGGTGTCGTATCCCTTGCTCTCTGTAATACGCATCAAAGGGACCGATGTATTCGCCGTCATTGTCGGACCGAACACACAACAACTTCTTGTCCGTCTCCCTTTCAACAGAGGACTGAAACTCTTTGAAAGTAGGCAGCACCTGATCCTTGGTCTTTAAGGCATAGACCCAAACCTTCCTGGAACAGTCATCAATAAAAGTTACAAAGTAAGAAGCACCACCAAGAGATTTTACCTTCATAGGACCGCAGACATCCGAGTGAATCAACTCGAGCAACGCCGGCTTCCTCGAACTTGGGTGACTTTGGAAAGACACCCTATTTTGCTTCCCAGCTAAACAGTGCGTGCACTTCTCCAACTTTGTAGACTTGAGCCCCGGAATCACCTTCCTGTTCACCAAGTAGCTCATCCCCTTCTCGCTGATATGGCCGAGCCGCCTGTGCCACAACTCGGTAGACGCATCACTGACTGCGTTCACCTCCTGTGCCCCCTGTGCGCTCCCCTCTATATAGTAAAGACCGGACTTCTTGCTTCCTCTGGCAATCACCATCGAACCCCTGGAAAGCTTCCACTGACTGTTCCCGAAGAGACTGAAGAATCCCTCGTCATCCAACCTTCCAACCGACACCAGGTTGAAACGGATATCAGGGACATGACGAACATCTTTGAGAACAAGAACCGCACCCGTCTTCGTTCTCAAATGCACATCTCCAACGGCAACCGCCTTCGACACATCTCCGTTGCCCATCTTCAACACGCCACAGTCGCCTGTAGTGTAAGTGGCAAATAGTGCCCTGTTGTGAGATACATGTGCTGAAGCCCATGAGTCCACCAGCCAAGAATTGTCATTGTAGGCGAGGTTAGTAATGACCTCATCACCTACGACGATCACATCGCCTCCATGCATCGAGGCCGCCGCTGTAGTGTTCTCTTCTTGCTTCCCCTTGTCGCCCTTCTTCTCTTTCTTCCAAGCGAAACAGTTCCGCTTGATGTGGCCCTTCTTACCACAATGGTAACATTCCGAGTCCTCGTAACGACCCTTTGACTTCCCCCTGCTCTTGTCTCTGCCACCACCTGGACCCCTGCTTTTGCCCCTTCCGCGGCTCTCTGAAACCAATGCCTCTGAGTGGTGGGATGTGGATGAAGTGCCCTGAGAACGTCTCTGCATCTCTTCATTCAGCACCCCGCTCATGGCAAACTCCAGACTGACCACGCCCTCTGGAGCAGAAGCGATCATAGATACTTGTACGGTCTCCCACGAGTCTGGCAATGTACACAGCAGCCATAGTCCCTGAACTTCGTCGTCGAACTTGACTCCCATTGAAGACAGCTGGTCAACCACGCCCTGGAACTCACTCAAGTGGTCCAAAATAGACGCCCCATCCTTGTATCGCAGACCCATCATCGTTCGGATCAGGAACAACTTGTTTACCCCGGTCTTCTTCGCATACAAGGATTCCAGCTTATCCCACAACGTCTTCGCGTGCTCAATATTGGCAACGTGGTTGTACACGTTCTCATCAACAAACTGCCGTATGTACCCACACACCTGTATATGCTCGAATGTCCAGTCCTCCTCGGATTTATCACTGGGCTTCTCGGATGCAAACACGGGTAGATGCAGCTTCTTGACAAAAAACAAATCTTTCATCTTGCTCCGCCAATATTGATAGTTGGTGCCGTTCAGGTTCACCATGCGCACCGGCTTCGCGTCCATCTCTCCTCTCTAGTTTCTCTGTCAACTACTGACACTCCTTCTGAATTCCAGAACCTGGCTCTGATACCACTCTGATGGGAAAGAAACGCGGAAGCCTTTCCCCAAACCGGAGAGTACCTGCGAGAGGATCGAGCAATACAACACACGAACCCAAAAACAATCACACAAAACAATCCACGCAGACACAGAGAATTTTTGACGTGGAAAATTCTTGCGGGAAAAAACCACGGGACGATCGGAGTCCAACCCTGAGAAGCCTCCACTAATTGAATAGAAGAATTACACCCTCTACAAACTCCTCCCGATCCAAATCGGATCCCCACAACACTCAGAAGTAAGAACAATGATTACAAGGCTACGAAGAGCGAGAACGACGAGTAGAGATTACCCGAAACACGATCTCCTTCGAAAACGACCTTCAATCCTCCGTCTTCTCTCCCGAAGTTGTAATGGCACTCTTGCCTCCCTCTCTATCTTTTCTTGTGTTTCATTGCGATAATGAATTAGGGTTTGGAAATCCCAACTTAACTCCCTAATCCCGCAACCAACCTGGACCGTTGGATTAGATCCAGTGGTGAAAAGTCACCCAGATTTTCGCTTCAGCCTTGACGACACAGAGTTCGGCCAGAACTCTGTGCCGGGCATCCAGCACCTACCGGCCACATTTTGGAGTGGCCAGACCGAGTTCGGCCCGAACTCTCCTTGGGACCGAGTTCGGCCCGAACTCAGCAGCCCCAGTCCAGAACCCCCCTTTGGGTTGGCAGCAGCAGCAGCAACTCCGCGTCGCCTACTTCCCGAGCTTCTCCGACATCGGACGGCGCTCGTCGCACTCCGGGATCTTCTCCACATAGGTTGGGAACCCCACCCACTCCAACACTTTCCCCTGCCTACAACGGCCCCTTCTTTCCCTCTAGGTGTATTGGTGATGCGTGTCTCCTTCATTTTGTCCCCTGATGCCATTGACGAGGATGAGTTTTGTACTGGTCTGAGCCGTTGAGCCCTCCCCCTGCCCTCGATTATCAGCTCTATCCGCTTTCTTCCGTTGGGAATAGACTTATTCCTCCTATGCCTCCTAACCGTCGTCCATCCTTCCGCTTCATCACAGAAGCCTGTCGAGTCTCGCTCTGGACCGCCGACCTTGACGTGGTTCCGATCGCCCGTCGTGGTTCTATAAGGCCCTAGCATTGTCGAGGGGACCGTCCCTATTCCTCCCCTCTCATGAGAAAGCCCTTGCTCTGCCGAGGTTCCTGCCCCTGGGTCTCCCCGGTCAGTAGGAAGACCTAACGTCGTCATCATAGAGAAGTTTATATATATATGTTATTCCGGAAACAGATCTTAGAGGGAAGAACCTAAGTAGACAAAGTGATTCTGCAAATGAATTTTCTCACACACTCTATATATGAGGAACTTCAGAGAATTCAGAGAATTCAGAAAAAAAAATTTGCTTATCTAAAGATCCTGTAGCCTCTTAGAAGAGCACGGAGGAAGATAAAGATGCAACTTTGCTGGGATGATAAAGATCACCGTTGCTCAAAACAAGATTCGCCATTATACGATCCGCTTCCAGGAACTAGCAAGTTCTCAAAGAACTTCTGGAACGCTCGTTGGTCAACTTTTTGTGACTCGAACGGGCTCCCTGGACTCAATGGGCTCCCTTTACTTTCTTATTTGGTGCATCTTACAAAGGAGGCAAGGGGGCTCTATATATAGAGTAGAGTGAGACTTCACTTATTCTCCTATCCGATGTGGGACTAAAATACTAATACTCAAAAATAAAGTTTGATATTTTAGATCATCCTGTAATCAGCGTAGTCGTGTGCCAGTCCACGCCTACCTCCCAAACACGCCCGTACATGCATGAAGCATCCTGGAGCCCGTGTTCGAGTCCAAGTCCGAACGATAAAAAGCAACATGCTTTCTTGTTGGAGTTAATCATTTTTCCTTCTAGGAAAACACCCCAACATGACACCCACATCTGCCCCACCACACCCCATGTGCACACCTCAACACATGCAAAATATTATATTGAGATACCCACTTGGTGGTGTAGCCGATGTGTGACTATTTTACACTAGTCCAAAGGCAAAAATACCAACAATATATATATCCTCTCTCTCTCTCTCTCTCTCTCTCTCTCTCTCTCTATATATATATATATATATATATATATATATATATATATATATATATATATATATATATGTGTGGGAGCGGATCAAAAGTCCCCTTAGAAAACCTCCTAAAAACCCCATCACTCTCAGCCGTCCATTTAATGTTAATATTAATATTAATATTAATGTTAATATTAATATTAATGTTAATATTAATTTTTATTTTTATTTTTATATTAATGTTAATGTTAATATTAATGTTAATGTTAATATTAATTTTAATGTTAAGTTTAATGTTAATTTTAGTATTTAATGTTAATATTAACATTAATATTAACATTAACATTAATATTAACATTAAATGGACGGCTGAGAGTGAGGAGATTTTTAGGAAATTTTCTAAGGGGGCTTTTGATCCGCTTCCTATATATATATATATATATATATATATATATATATATATATATATATATATATATATATATATATATATAATTGGTAATTATGGCGAACGCTTCCACTGGGAATCGATCTCCTGACCACTCGGGCCGCATGCCTCACCACTACCACAAGGCTAGGAGGTCATTGGCATATATATATATATATATGTGTGTGTGTGTGTGTGTGTGTGTGTGTGTGTGTGTGTGTGTGTGTGTGTGTGTGTGTGTGTGTGTGAGAGAGAGAGAGAGAGAGAGAGAGAGAGAGAGTGAGAGAGAGATATTTTTTGATGTATATATATATATATATATACATCAAAAAATGATGTATATATATGTATATATATATATATATATATATATATATATATATATATATATATATGTGTGTGTGTGTGTGTGTGTGTGTGTGTGTGAGAGAGAGAGAGAGAGATATTTTTTGATGTAAAAATTAAAATGATGTAGGTACGGTACGATGTAAGTGCGATACAGATGGAAAAGACCTTCGGACCATGATTCAATGGTTAATCTAGATTCTTATAAGTTGTATGAAGTCCAACTGGCAACTCCTCTGGTAGTCACTCGAATTACTCCGATTTGAAGTTTCATGACCGTTGCCATAGTCCTAGCTCAGCCAAACAAAAATATGAAAGATTGTAGGGGTGACTTTGAAGAGATTTGTAGGTCACGGGGATCTTGATCAAGAGAAAGTTACACGACCCCGCAACAAAATTCCTTCGTATAATCATTTTGGAGGACAATCATGCACTCTCCTTTCGTTTTCATCAAAAGAAGACACAAGGAAATTAACATTTGTTACCAAAGCGACACAAGGAAACATTTGCTTTAGGTATACACATTTAAAGGGAGGTACCTTCATCATGCATGCTTTGGGTTTTGTCCAATCAAAGAGGAGGTGGTCCATCACTCATATATGGACATGGTCCCATTGTTTTCCCATTCCCATGTGGATGAGTTCTAGCTAGCGAGAGTGTCCAAGGGTGGATTTCTCCATTGATACATGTGAATGGATAAGAATGCAAGGCTTGTGATTTTTGTTCCTTCCAAAGCGTTTGAGAGTTTGTGTGATGCAACACAAAGTTGTTTTATGTGATTGAAAGCTTATGAAGGCAATGACAAAGTTCAACCTGTCAAGGACTATACTAGTCGGGCCGTTTTTGATATTTTAAGGACCTTATACAAATATTTTTGTTGGAAACGGAGTGCAGAAATTGTTTTTCCAAACTAAAAAGTTACGAGAGAACTGGATAAAAGCGGACAAAAACAAATCTTCAATAATCACACATGAATCAAACGCAAACACCAAGTATTTTTTTTACGTGTAAAATATTACGAGAAAAGCCAAGGGACGATTCGAGTCCAACCCTGAAAAATCTCCACTAATGTAAATATATTTGAATCCCTGCAAACTTCTCACCCATCCAAGCGGATTCCCACAACTCCATCAGAATAGAAAACTGATTACATAATCACGAAAGCGAAGACGACGAGAAAGAATTAGTCGAAAACGATCTCTTGTTTGAAATGTCCGTCAATCTCTCTTTCTCTCTCCCAAGAGTTGTAACCTTTATTGATATTCAACCTTTTTACAAACCCTTGCATCTTGCATGGATTAGGATTATCATACATTATGGAAGCCTAATGATATGGAAAGTCCAAAATATATATATATATATATATATATATATATATATATATATATATATATATATATATATATATATATATTTTGAAAGAAAGTAATTGTGGCGAACGCTCCCACCGGAAATCGATCTCCTGATAACTCAGGCTGCATGCATCTCTCTTAACCACTAGGCTAGAGGTCATTTGCAATATATATATATATATATATATATATATATATATATATATATATATATATATATATATATATATGTCATAGTCAAAAATATTGGAAATCAAATCATATATATGATTACCATATGTGGTCCAATATATGACGTTCACGCACTCTCTGACTTTCTCGGACAAACGGATGACGCTCGTCGTACTATGGGATATCGTATTCTGGGGTATTTCTCCACATAGATTGAAAATTCCACCCAACTCCAACAATTATAAAAGAATTTTTGTTAACCACTCAAAAAGGTTTTTTTTTTTAATTTTTTTGATATTCTAAAGACTTGTACGTGCCGTAGTTTCAGTAATATATACGGAGGTTAAAAAATTTGGAACCTTCCAATTTTTTGGATCATATACGGTCGTACAATTTGCACATGTTCAGAAACGACCATGATGTTAATATTCCTAAACATGCTTTACTAGTGTTGAGAAGGTAAAGTTATCAAAAGCACACTTCTATTAGTAAAAGTCTTTTTAAGTTTTTTTTTTTTTTCCGATTCTAGGACCTAAAAGGCTTTGAAGGTTATATAAAAGCGCATCTAAGTACAAGTATTCAGTAATACACTTCAAAACAGTAAAAACTTGAAAGTTAGTTTTTTTTCCTCACATTTTTGTTTCTTTTCTTTTTTTGAATAAACATTTTTCCTTTTCCAATCTCGGTAAATAGATAGATTATATTTTTAGGGTTTTTTTTATGTTTGTTTACTTATTGCATTTTTGGCTTGTAATCTGTCAAATTTTAGAGTAAATACTTAGGGGCTTGTATTTTTAATTTAATAGAAATTCCATAAATTAGTCGTGATTAGCGACATTGACTATAATTGAAGGATGAATTCATTGTGTTATCTTTCACCGACGTTAATAATTATGTTGTTTGGGAGATAATCTCCTCTCTTAGGCCTCGTTTGGTTTGCAGAGAGAAAAGAAAAGAAAATTAATTTCTTGTTTATTTTATTTTCTTTAAAAAATTGTAATTCACATTTTTTTTTTTACAATGTTTGAAAATATCAAAAAAAAAAATTGGGAGAGAAAATGAATTAATAGAGTGGAAAAGTAAATTTCTAAGTTAATGGGGGAACGATTTGAACCAAACATGACCTTAAAGTGAGAACATTAGTTGTTTTACAATTCATGTTACACAAACATGTACAATTAGGAATTCTAAACCATTGAAATGTATCTATAATATAAAAGTACAGTGAATTTTTGGTCCGACCTATGTGCTTTGGTTCAACGATGATGAAAGGACTAAATTGTCCCTCTCTCTCTATAAGAGAGGAGGAGGTCCCATGTTGGATGCGGAGCAACCGGTTGTTCCAACGGCACCCCTGCCTCCAGCTCCTCTTGCACCTTCCCTCCCTCCGCCGCCTCCGCTCCATCCTCGTCCACGCCGTCGTCGCTGGCCTCTTCCGCAACCCCTTCGTCGTAAGCAGCCTCCTCCACCGTGCCGCCGACGCCGACCCTTCCTTCGCCACCTCCCTCTTCTCCGCCATGACCAACCCCTTCTCCTTCAACACCGCCATCGCCATTTCCGTCGACCCACTTTCCATCTACTCCCAAATGTTCCGCCGTCGCGTCCCTCCCGACTCCCACACCTTCTCTTCCTTGCTCAACACCACCGCCGCCGCCGCCACCAGGTCGCTCCACGCACACGCCCTCCTCCTCGAATTCCGGCTCTACACCTTCGTGCAGACCGTCCTGCTCACTGCCTACTCCCGACGCGGCTCCGCCGATCATGCCCTGCGGGTGTTCGACAGAATGCCGCACAAGGAGGTCGTCTTATGGACCGCCACCGTCTCGGGTCTCGCCGCCCTCGGACGCCCCTGCACGTCTTCGCCTCCATGAGGCCCCACGCCGTCCCGAACACTGCCACCGTGGTCTTTGCCGTGTCCGTCTCCGCCGGGCTCGGGTCCCTGGCGTTGGCCCGGTGCCTGCACGCCTACGTCGAGAAGGCCGGGTTCGGAGGTCGCGTCTCCGTCCGGAACTCCCTGACGCTGGTCCGGTGCCTATACGCCTATGTCGAGAAGGTCGAATTCTTGTCTGTGCTATTATGGCACGGGTTATCCACTAGTAAATAAATAGATTTGGAAGTATACGTCTGCCAAAGCTCTAGCTATTAGAATATATATGAAGCTTTTAACATCCGCCTTATTATATACATATGAAAGCAGAATTGTACATATATGCATATAAGTCTAAATCGTTAGCTTTGACTAAATCTCACTAAACATGAAAGGCAATATAAACATGAAAGGCAATATAAACGCTTATAAATTAAGGGTACTCTTGTTGACACTTCTAAAATGTTATCATTCACTACTCTTTAATTTTTTATTATTTAATTCTAAATATATTCATGTATTAAATATAATATTAATTTGTGTATGTATGGAGGACGAAATGCAACATGATATTTTAGGAGTGTCAATAGTGTTAATACATAGACAAAATCGAAATTTGAATGTTAGAAAATTAAAGATGAGCGTAAGATGACCTTTTAGGAGTGTCAATAACCAAATTGATAAATTCTAAATTAATTATCTTTTGTTCTCATACTATATTAGTTAACTATTGTTCCGAAAAAATTAGAACAATTCGAAAACTATGTAATTCTACTTTTTGATTCAGATGATCACATCAGATTCTTTTGAGATCTCGGTGGTGGTTTTGATTGAGATTGTGTGTTATCTCGGTGCCCTTTTGTTTGAGTATGTGTGTCCTCATACGTTGTTGTTGTTGCTGTTGTTGTTGTTGTTTTTTTTTGTTTTTTTTTTGTGCTTTTATGTATGGATTGTTACATGATCTTATTGACGGTGTAAAGGACTATTAGGCCATCTCCAACATGGGTTTCTATTTTTCCTATTTATTTGTTAGAAACTTTTTCTAGAAATTTTTTTCTTCAGATAGCGACTTTTATTATAATACATGTAGGATAGAAAATTTCTATAAGAATTTCTATATGTAGAAACTCTCATACTATCTTAATATTGAGTTTCAGTTTCAAACTAAATCATAAAATTCTCCATTTAATATTTTTCATCTTAATATTAGGCAACTCAACGTCCATAATTAGGATGAAAATTGACAACCTTTGGGGTCTGCTTGGTAACGGTATTTTTACCAGTTTTATGGTATTTTTGAACCGACCGTTTATGAAAATTGCTGCTTGTTAATATTTTTTGGGACACTGATTTTGATCGGCTCAAAAATTCCTAAAAATCGGTATAATGTAATTTGGGTGGCTTTATAAACATCCAATATCGATGGGTTTTGAGGGATTTTATTATTTTATTTCATTTATATTCTCACCAAAAATATATTGTAACTACTAATATCCTTCTCTACTTTTTCTTTCTCATATGTGTTTCTATTCTACTTTTTCCAAAATATCGATATTTTTTAGGTAAGTTTTAAAATATTTATCTCCTACTTTTCTATTATTCGTATTTCTATTATTTTGATCATTCGAGTCGTGGACTAGGTGACAGTTCCTGCGCTCGGGACTGTTTTGTTTATATATGGACATAAATATATTATTCATGTAAAAACTTTCAGAACCGTTCGTTAATGAATTACCAATCATGAATTGTACTGGTTTAAAAGTCGTTTCTTAAAACCACCCAAAAATTGAACCCCTCAGAACCGCTCATAACCGGTACTCTAAAAATATCTCATAACGGCTACCCCTACAATTGCCAAGCAGACCTTTAGGAGTATTTTTGGGTGCGATTCCTATGTAGAGACTCTGCACTAGGATATAAATTTTCTTATAGTACAATAACAACCTTAGTATATTATGATAAGCTTGTTTTTTGGTCCATATTTTGTCCTCTTATGAAATAAGGAATTTTCTTTTCCAATTTTCTTTAGGGAGCAAAACAAAATAATCCTTATTAATTAAATATAATTTTTTGTTTATTATGTTTTCCAAATTTAAAGTCAATAACCATTACCAACTTCTCCTCTACCATAATTTCCAAAGAATCTTAACACATGCAATTAGACTTTTGTACGAATCTCCTTATTCAAAACCTTAACGTGTGATCACAGACCAAACATTATTTATTAGAGATCTCTATTTATTAATTAATGAAACTGCTACCAAATCTACCAAATTAAGTACACGTGTACGGATGTGATTAGTTATCTCCCATATTAGGCGACAAATTACTACGGCTACTACAGCAGTACTCTTTCCTGGAAAATTTTTATGATCAAATCCTTACAAAAGAATACATTCGAAACAATCTTTATCCCTATTTGCATATTTATACAGCGGTTGGTGATGTCAGTTCAGTGCAAAGGGACAAAAAGGAGGGTCGAAATTGTCATTTTTGCCAATATAGTCTGTTTGTTTGTATCATGAAGATAGGATTTCTTATAGCTACAGTTGAAAAGGAGTCTTGCTAACAAAAGTAACTATTAATGATTCTCTTTGATTGAAGTATTATAGTTCGTGGGGGGTGTAGTCCGTCGGATACACCAGAAGATTCCGTAGGAATGGATACTGTTTGAATCCTCCCTAAATGTTGTTTGTCGACCCGAAAAAAAAAAAACCTCAATTTTTTTTGAAATACTATTTACTTTTATGTCATTTTTTTCATCTGACTTGAGAATATTACTGAGATATGTGTCGATCATGTATCTAGCTATTATTGGATGTGCATGTTTTAGACTAATTAGATAGTTTTGACAGTAACATATACAAATTCTTGGATATAGTTTAACCCTTATAAGTTTATAATGGCGTGAAAATTTTGTTTTGAGACATCAAATTCATGTTATCAGTATTATTGTGTTGATATAATATATAATCTCTCTCAAAATATAGAATTTATGTGTTTGATACCATAAACAAATTTCAAAAAAATATTATGTCCTTAGCACAATGATCATTATATATAATAAACTAGTCTCAAAAAGAAGTAATAACACACATTTCACATTCTAATGATGTTTCGAGTTCAATTCTAGTTGGATGCGATCGATTTTAAGTCAGGTTCGGACTAGTTTGGTCAAGTAGGATTTGGATCGTACTTATTAAATGTGGTTTTCCGTCGGATTTGATCATATCACATATTGAATCCAATTCGAGTTCAAGCCAGGTTCAGGTCTGACCAAGGGTCGAATTCAGTTTGGGTCTGAGAGGAACATGTTTAGGTCCATGCTCAAGTTAGGCGCATTCAAGTTTCGGGTTTGACTCGAGTCAGTATCAGGCTTAGTTAGGTTTGATTCTGATCAAGTTCAGATTAAGGTGAAGTCGTTCCAAGTTTGGGACAAGTCTTGTATGATTTTTTTTGCCTATGTTAGGTCTGCAACTGGTCGAGTCCCAACGCAAGTTAGGCTAGTTGGGTTTGATCGAGTTAGGTAGTGATCAGGAGAGTTTAAAAAAAAATAAGAACATAAATATTTCCTACAAGATATATTATCTACATCTCAGTATAGATATAATATTGCCTTATATTGTGAGAATATGATGCGCAGAAAATTCATTATTCTTAGGAAATCTTAAATTGAGCTTATATATATATATATATATATATATATATATATATATATATATATATATATATATATATATATATATATATATATATATATATATATGAGAATATCAAATGTACATCCGCATTATTGTCATATCAAATAGCCCCCAACACTTTAAGGATTTGGCATGCTCTCCTTCTTTAAACATGCTCAAGAAAGTAGTAATAAAATTATATATGATATCAAGTGTGCTACACGATAGTGAGTATGTGTTTTGTATATGGTTGAGCGCATAGGTTCATCAAGATTGCTTTTTTTAGTATAAAACATAGTTGGATAAGAGTTTAGTCTCGTATTAGAAAACTAGTCAAAGGATAAGAAGTCGTAGCAAGGCGGTTAGGACCAATTCAACTCCGCACACGCACATACAAACTTGAGTGGAGAAAATATATAATCTACCCTATCTTAGTTTCATTAGCACTAAGGATGAGACCTAGATATAAAAGTTGTTCATGAGTTTAATAAGAAGGTTTATAAGCCAGTTGTGCCAAGTATATGCCATACCCTATGGTTCAACTTTTCTTTGTGTCATGTTGTATTCCGAAACACATGGTAGATCAAGCATGACATGAAGTCGGTGCATATAAATTATACATATTTAAGATCCTACTAACAATAGGAAACCCTAACTCCACACAACAAACATACCACGTACCCTCACAAAGGGGATATCTAGTTATACCACAACCAAACTCTCTCATCCTTTATGTTTATAGTGATTATCTTATAACTTCCTAGTTAACAGTTTGTACAAAAAAAGTTATTATATTTTTTTCTCCTATTTAATCCAAGTAATCCACAAGTTAGGCTTCTATCTACCTTATTCTCATTCTTATATCATGTTACTGCAAATCTGCATGAGAGAAGAAGGAAGATGGAAGTAGTTAAGTTATTTTTACTAGGTTTAAAGTAGTTTATTGTCAAATGAGTCATTGGACCATAGACATATCCAAAATTGGTTCTCTTTTCCATTATCAACAATACCTAGTTCTCTTAAACATGAATTCATTAAACAAATAGCCCTCAATTTTTGTAATACAATTTCTTAGCCGTTACTCCTAGATTGGTTTGCCATATATATCCACCTTTAGTCTCAACCAATACCTCTGGTTTTAGATTGCTAAAGTTTCCTTCGATTCAGTTATACTTCAAGGTGGCCACTTCCTTTAAGATCTTCAAGGTTAGCGATGTCGAGATCGCGTTATTCTCTTTTAGTCACGCTTATCCACCAAGATGGCTATCCTTGTCATTATTACTGTTGAGAGAGTCGAGATGATTGAATTTATTCATAATTACCATTCTTTCATTTATAGAAAGAAGTTTTGGTTGTGTAAACTGTGCCACTTGTTGAATCGATTGATCATATCTTATTATCCTCTATGCTTATATGTATATATTGGATCTTGTGTCTTCTAAATGAAAAAATCTCAAATTTATAGTCTAAGAGAAAATACATTCCATCTTGACTCTTCTCCAAGCTCTCTTAACATGTATATAAGACTCTTGTAATTAATAGTTTGTTCTATACATTTGACTATGTCTCTAAAGTGCGAGGGATAACCTATAACTTATTGACACCCTTAATTTTTTTCGAAAGGGAAACATTATTTTCATAATGCATAATCGAGTTGCACATCTTCAACAATAGAAGCATGAAAAAGAACTGAGCTAACTCATCAATCACAAAATCAAGAGACAAGGGGTTTATCAATAACAATAATAGGTTGGATGTGTAAGTAACTATATTGGACCAACCATACAAAATCTGAATAGCTCCGTACTGGAATCTTAATGCGAACAAGATCATATATATGTCAAAGCCTCATGGCTCTAGTGGTCAACAGGTGGAGACATAACGCTCCTGGCTGGGTGGTTTGGAATTCCAATACACAGGGACGTGGATTGTTTCTTCATTAATAAATGGTAGGATATATATATATATATATATATATATATATATATATATATATATATATATATATATATATATATATATATATGTATATGAGAAAGGATTCTCATCCCCTCACTTTTGCATTCTCCATGCATCCCCTCTTTCACATTCATTGGATTTTGTTTAAGTCATCTAATCTTAACTGTTAATTTTTCAACGGTTAAGATTTGATGACTTAAATAAGATCCAACGGGTGTTATCATGGGGATGCTTGGGGGATACAAAAGTGAGGGGATGCGGATGCCTCCTCATATATATATATATATATATATATATATATATATATATATATATATATATATATATATATATATATATATATATATATATATATATATATATATATACACATACCTAAAGGCAACTAAAGTTATGATCTTTTTTGTTATTATTTTATTGCTAACTTTATCTACGTAGATGGTAGACAATAACCAAATCAATCAATAATTATCTTTGATTGCAACGAACCGAGCATAATCTCTTACTCTGATCTACAGTTACGTCAAGTGCTAATTCCTCCTGTTTAGAATAAGGCTCCATATGGAGCTTAATTTTGATGTTCCAAAAAAATCATAAACTTGGTTTTAATTTGTGTGACAATGTTTAGGATTTTGTTTTAATTTGGTTTTGACAAAACTAAACAAAGATTTTCTTAGTTTCATGGATACGAAACTAAAAGCTTCGTTCACGAAAAATAAAACTACAAAATAATAAATTTTGATAAAATAATATATTTTATTTCTTTCTTGTATGTAATTTTTTTCTTGTTACAGTTGCTTGTAACTAGCTATTAGACCAACAAATAATATATACATATCTCTTTGTAATCTTATGAAGATACTATTGTACTCGGTTGTTGAGCCATCAATCTATTATAAGTAGAAGCCTATCTAGAACCATTGAAGGGTTCATCCATCAAAATATTCATCTCTCATTTTTTTAGTCTAGTAAATTATATTACGACATGTTCTCAGCATGTCGCTTCACCATGCGAAAACTCATGATCAAACGATCATCCTCGATAAATATAAGTATGATCTAGATTTTCTTTATGATCAATATCTGCTGTTTTCTTCTTCATAACAGATGAAATGAGGATTTTCTCTTCTGAAAAACAGTCACCGGTCTCCATGGCTGGCGGTCTAACATTCAAAACAGTCCCGCATTCGTACCATTTTGTACGAAACATGTCGTATCTCGACACATACACTCTCAATTCCAAATCCGAAAGATAAGACGCATTTCTATTTACTAGTGTTTCATGTGAGCGCTATGAAATACGTGTTACGCTTTAATTAATTCTTGAAATAAGGGGAAAAAGTATCGATGGGTCATTTCTTGGCCAAAACTATATTTGAAAGATAGTTAGCATAAGTTGATCATCTCGATCAAAACCATATATTTCTATTTAACTATTTTAAGAAAATCGGTGCAAAAGAAAACTCTAGGCCGAGCCTCCCTATCGAACAAGATGTACTTGTCTTTATGCATGATATGCAACCAGTCAATCCACATTAGAATGTTGTGCTCATGTCCACCTTGTCATATCCCGGTTTCGTAGAACCGATCGTTCTCGCTAGGACGTGATGCCGCACGAGCCTAGGTTGTGCTCATGTAATACAGATTTCATAACGGCCGATTACAATAGCTTGACGACAGGGTCATCACACTGAAATCCGAGCAAAGAAGTTGAATAACACAAAGATATGTACAAAATAATACTCTTTATTGATATTAAAAATAAGATACAAGGGCGTGAAGCCAAGATTACAAGTCACTCAAGCTCCATTTCTCTCTGAATACAAACACTCAACTCTTTTTTCTCTCAATTACAATCGCTCATGCACGAAGGCTTACAACTTTGAGGATGCTTCAGAAGGTGATGTCATATATTATATCCCATATAGGTGAAGATTCCAATACGACCACATGCTTCAAAATGCCAAAGAACTTCACGCCTCAGCGCGTCCAAGCGAGCTCCATCTCGAACGAGCAGATACCTGTAACATACGCATAAAAACTGGTGGGTTGTCAGTACACAACCGTACTGGTGAGTGAGTGTCACGCCCCAGAACCAGAATACTAGAGAGCGAGGGTGTAACCCCACTTTCCTGAATTATTTGAATTTTATATTTTTCTGGGATTTTATAATTTAGTCATATTTTATTTTATGGTTTGTTTATGGAAAGATTAATTTTGATTAGTATCATGACGTGGTTTAGAACATTTTGTGGCTATTAAGTTATTATGGATCTAATAATTATTTAATTGGTTTTCTTATTCTTAATAAAATAATTTTCTTGATAAATTAAATTGGTTACTTAGCTCAAGAGAGCAATTCAAAATTTTGTACCAATTAAGTTTTCCTCCATTTCCTTTCCCTCTCTCCAAGTTTCTAACAAACTTCCTACAATTCCAACAACATTTCTAACTAATCTTGCTAACAGTTTATAATAAATTAATTGATTGGAGTCTTTTTGTAAGAACACCATTTCATTCTAAATCATTATATAAACTCTCATCACTCACAATTTTTCTCTCTCTGTCTTTATTTTCTTTCCTCACGTTTTCAAGAGCAGAGACTTGCTCGAGCTCCTCCATTCCTCCTTTATTCCCCAAATCCCTTCTCGATGCCCTAACCCTAACCCTAGTTTCTTTGAGTCACTAGTGACGACAACGGGATCGACGGTTAGTGGCGACTGCGACTGAGCGTCGTCTCTTCCCAATAATTGGCGACCGGGATCTGATCGAAGTCTCGCGGACATTCTTCTTCTCCGGCGACCATTCTTCTTCTCCGGCGATCTGAGCTTATCTGATGACTGGTTCTTGGCAGCAGTGGTCCATTCTGATCTTCTCTTTTCTACGAAGTATCTTCTTCGACGATTTCGTACGTCAAGCTCTGGTGCACGACTGTTTCCCGACGCCGACAACACGACGTTCTTCTCTAGCGGCCGATTGAGTTCCCAAGATCTTCTCATTCTTGAATCCAGGAACGTGTGGATCGGGACTCGGATTCTTGATCTAGTAAGTCTCGATTAGAAATTGTTTTTGTTTTCTGAATTGATCCAGTGGATCAATGATCCTTGAGTTGAGTTTGGAAATTAACCTTCGAAATTTGAATTTAACTCTGTACGATTTCGATTCAAATTGCACCCCAACTGTTTCCCTTAATGTCTCGAACAGGTTTTGTTTGTGTCTGGACTTGAGTGGGATCGAATTGGACACGAATTTCAGATCGATTTCTTCTCAGGTATCAATCTATATTTCTTGATAAGTTAGAACTTGTATCGTGAATTTTGAATAAATGATCTGGACAGGGTGTAGACCGAGTTGTAGGAAGCTGTGGTTGGTTGTGTCCAAGATATTAGTGTGTCCAGCTTTTGGTTCGTATCTTATAATAGTTCGTGTCCAGCCTGGTTGGGTTCGGTGTGGAGTTGTGTGCAGGAAATCAGTCGGGTTGTAGTTAGCGAGGGCGCAAATTCTTTTATTTTAGTTCGATTTGGTTGTATATTCTTTTACAGGGTTGGTTCTGTATATGTCAATTGGTTGTTTGAAGAAGGATAGATTAGTTGTATTGTTTTAATTAGGGAGTAACGGCTAGCTTTGAATTTGGTGTGTGTGTGTGTGTGTGTGTTGGGTTGCATTTTGCAGTTTGACTTTAGGAGTAATCGATTTTGTTGCCTTGAAATCATTTATGGTTATGGCTGAACAGGGGTTCATTGAGTTTAATTGGCAATGGAAGAAGTGGTACTCTAGTGGTGGGGCATGGATTCTATATTTGAGTGATCAGGCCAGGTGAAATCAGAGGGAAGGGTTTCATTGTATACTATGTTGCTATTGTGTATGTTTTTTTTTTTCTGAAGAAGAAGATGTGTATAATTAGTGTGGTTGTTGGACCTTAGTTCTGTAGGTAATTTGTTAGCTCTGGGTTGTATTTGGGCATAAGCATCAGGTGGATGACTGAGCCTAGGTAGGCTGGGCCAAGGAGAAGTATTTGGGATGTATTAGTGTTGGAGATTTTTATTTGTAAATTTTGCTAGGCTTGGGTTATGAGTAGTTCTGTAACTTTGATTTGTCTTGGAAGAGAGAGGTAGCCGTTAGTTCGAAATGTGTAATGCTATTTGATGGCAGTACATTTCTGTTGAAGTTTCGTACCTATATTTGGCTGAGTTTGGTTTACTTTAATTATGCTAAATTAGAGTTGTGTTGTTGATTAGGTTTTTGGCAAGAGAAGGAAGTAGAAGTAGGGTTGGTCTTGGATTATTTTTGAACTTTCATCAATAATATTATAATTGTTAGTATTTCTTATTATTAAATTCATATTAATATCTTAGTTATGTTACATGTATAATCAAACCTATTTAGTTAAACTACTATTTTACCAGTAGGAAGTATCTTAATGTTCTAAAATGGTCGTTTAAATGGTTTATAGACCTTTATTAAGATTATGTTGCTACTAAGAAATGTTTTCAAATGAGCATTATAACTCTAGTTAATATTTAATATTGCTTTGCTTAAACTCTACTTATCTAGTATCTATTTAATTAGCCATATTGCTAGCTAGTCTAAATATATAAATAGTAGTACCTTAATTACTTATTAAAGTTTATTTAAATATTTTTGGCTAATATGTATTCTATTTTATGAATATATATATAACTAGTAGTATTGTTTGTAATCCATGCGTATTATTCTAACTAATTGGTTAGTTACAGTTAATGCCAAATAGTTAACTTGTTTAGCAATTGTAGCCAAAGGTCATTGTTTAAAACCTAACCAACTTGTACAAAAATCAGGTGGACATACCGATTTATGCTTTATTAGTCTCGGTCTTCCAGAGCAAGGCAAGTACACCGACTCGATCTCTTTACTCTGTGTTTCTGTCTTGCTTCATGTTCTCATATTGACACGTTGTACACACGATTGTTCATATTTCATAGTTCATTGTTCATCGTTCATTGTTCAGTATTCTTTACTTGTACATTAGGGTGGAGAAATAATACAAATATGTGACCAATCCTATTTTAGTTAGGCATTGACTAATAGCTTAGGTCTCACATCGTGCACGTGGAACTCTAAGCCGTACCCTTATTCATGTGCTCATGTGCTCTTGTTCCCTGTACTACCCCAGCCGGTCACATGTTCTAATAGTTATTTCAAATGCATATTACACTGATAGTCTAGTTCATTATTCAGGATCTGGTACTATAGTTTCATCGTTATTCATGTACTACAGTTTCATGTTCTGGTTCTTGTACCATAGTTCATATTGTAGTTCATTATTTATGTATTTCAGTTTACTTTGTTTGGTGCTTCTTATCGGGGTTGTACTTTGCTTTTTTCCTGACAGGATACGTTGCAGGTATGCTTGAGGATGTTGTTCCATCTTTATGGGCCAGAGCCCGAAGCCATGATAGAGTTGTGCCGCATGATGGACTTAGAATTTCAGAGTTATAGTTAGATCCTTCTTAGATCGTTTTAGAGATTTGTCATGTACTTTGTATTCAGGTTTCAAGATTGTATAATTTTATTCTGGTTACCGGATTTGTCTCCGGATGATATTGTATTGACTTGGTAGATTGTGGAGATCTGTTCTGGGAACGTGTATAGCATCTGTATTATTTTGTGTATCTTGTATCTTAGAGTTTTCCTTAGAATTGTACAGCTTACTTCGTCGTATCCATCGATGAAGGCTGGGCGTGTCCGACTCGTGTCCGATTATTCGGGAGCGGGTCGTGATAGAGGGACATGCACAGCCAGCTACGTACATTGGAGTGCAACACACTTCGCAGTACGGTCACAACTGTCAAGATGCATGAGGGTTTATCTAGAATCTATCAGTCTCTTATGGTCAAGAACAAGTCTAGTATCTCAATCTCAAGCAAGCTTATAATTGTTACAAGATGTTAGATCATCAGACATACAAAGTAAGGCGTTCCAAACTTTACATATTCAGATAATCATGAAACTAGTCATACAAATGCGAAGACTAGCAAGAGTTAAGTCATATATGATCAATCTTATGATTTGCTAATCATATTACAGCCCTTAGACAGACAGAAATAAAGTTTCAACATGAGCTAACACGTGCTCGACGGCTAAAGCCTCAAAACAATAAGTCTATTAGAGTGAAAGAGCAAAATAAGAAAATCCATTCGTTGCCATGGTTACTCCTGGTGTTCACCATCTGGCTAAAAAATAGTTAGATCCTCGGGTATCACTTCGAAATCTGGCCATACAAAACCAGTTGGGTCAGACCCCAGAAAGAACAAGTACCACAATGGAGGCTCCACTTATGAACTAAAATAAGCATATAAAGTAAAAGAAAAACTGATACGAGAACATAATTATAATAACATAATGACAAGAGTTAAATTAACATAATTGCTTGCATCAGGAAGAAAAAGAGATGGAATATAATTTTTATGTTAATCATGAGAGAATCATTCAGGCACGACCAATCAAGTCCTAAGGCTTGCTATCATTAGCTAACTAGGGTTATCATAGGACTAGTTACTAACAAGATACAGTTGAGATATTTTTGCAGTCACAAGCCCTGTAGACTATCCAGGCTATCCAGCCAAAAGTTACGAGAGTTATCAAGTTACAAGAGTTATCAAGATTACTGGTGTACTTGAGTACTTAGGATACAAGAAGTGCAACACATGACAGTGTGCTGGAAATGTGCCCTTATCACGCCCCAGAACCAGAATACTGGAGAGCGGGGGAGTGACTCAGCCAGCTACGTATTACGGGTAGATGAATACCGTATAATACGATCAATGCTGTCTAACCAGACGAGGGGGTGCATACTACATAAAAGTCTTACTATGGTCATTTCACATCTATTGTCTCAATCATTCAAACAAGAAACAGAAATATAGAACATGTAAGGTAAAGCAGTAAGGCGTCCCAAATGCTCAGTCAAAATGTTCTTGAGATCTGGCTTTACAAAACATAGCCAGATGATATAGCAAGCGTACACAATTGTTATCAGCTGCAGTCTGACTTAATTACAATTATGCAAAAGTAAGTACAAGACAATCCGACTAACATGTCGGTGCTAAACGGCAAGGTATAAAGTAGATAACAAAACGAGTGGTGAAGTTAAGGAACCCACTCGAGGCCTCCTGCGATCATTCCTCTAGTATTGACCATCCTGGAGGTGGAAGTACGCTGAGTCCTCGGGAACTGGCTCTAAATCTGGCCATGCAAAACCAGAGAGGTTAGACCTCTAATAGCAAGTACCACAAGGGAGCACGACATGAGAACTAAAACCAGTAAGTAAGAGAATATAATAATAGATCTCTGCTTGCTACTAGAACTCACATCACATCAAGACACTTCGAACCAACCTCCCAACCAAACAAGGACAGAAGTTGGTCCGTCATGTCCTGACATTCTGATCATCCCAGTTAGGTAACAGAGTACAGTGCACAAACAAATCATCTTGAACGGCCAATCAACTCCTACGGCTTGCTATTATGAGTCCCAAGTTATCCTGAAATGATGCAATTAGGGATTCCTCAGTTCTTACTATGTGCAAGCAAGGCTAGTCTATCCAGTCGATCAATTGGCCCATGCATGAATTAGACGAGTCCTAGCAGGACGCCCGTCAATATATAATATACAATAATAAATAAAGCAGATACTTTTCCCTGCCCGTGTGGCAGATTTACAGTATCTGTGGGAACCAGCTGGCCCGTCGGGTACTACTCGTCCCAAGGGGGCTGCCATGTAAGAATTCGAGAATCCATTCTCTCCATGCAATCATTATTTTATTTAACTTAATAGTCTCTACGTTGAGTGAAATCCCATGCCGTGGATCATGGTCATTCAAATGAGTACTTTCGTACGGGGTACGATATGCACAAACTCTACAACGATACCAGTGCGGTTAGGTTGCAGGTCTTACATAGCGTAATGCAACAATCAAATCTATCCACGGTAATCATGCCTTGACCATAAAGTACACATGCTTCTTTTGTAGAAAAATAACTAAATAAATAAATAAATAAATAAATAGATTGAAGCCTGCATGTGCATGTATATCAATATTCGGGATCAGCCAGTCGAGTACAATAGTTCATAACATGAACGTGTCTCATTCATTTCATTCAATAAGACGACTAGCCAGTCTCGTAGTTCCAACTAGGAACGCATGATCAATTTAGTCAAGATCACAATCATTATCAATGGTGGCAAGGCATGAAAGTCAACTAGCATTCAGTGGGGTCGAGTCTACAACTCTCAGGGTTTAATTCTAGTCAATCCGGGTATCTATAACTCAATTCATGACACATGGTACATCCCACGTAACAATCTATAATTAACAGAAATATCAACATATCATGATTATATCAAGTTTATACAAAAAGGCGTAAAGATATAAAATGGACGTTAAACATCTAATAAGATATCAATATACAGGGCTATAGAAGATCCAGAGTGAGCAGGCTACTCTCATGTCAGCCTACGCTCATGCCAGCGTACGCTCAGGTCAAGCTACGCTCAAGCCAGCGTACGCCCAGGTCAAGCTACGCTCAAGCCAAGCTAGCGTATGGGAGTCATACGCTTCCAAAAGGCAGCGTATGAACTCCATACGACTCCTTACTATCCAAGTCAGCGTATGCAAGTCATACGCTCCCAAAAGGTAGCGTATGAGCTCCATACGACTCCTGACCATCCAAGTCAGCGTATGCAAGTCATACGCTCCCAAAAGGTAGCGTATGAACTCTATACGACTCCTGACCATCCAAGTCAGCGTATGCAAGTCATACGCTCCCAAAAGGTAGCGTATGAACTCCATACGACTCCTGACCATCCAAGTCAGCGTATGCAAGTCATACGCTCCCAAAAGGTAGCGTATGAACTCCATACGACACACGCTTCCAAAGGTAGCGTATGCAAGACACACGCTTCCTAAAAAGGCAGCGTATGGACTCTATGTTGCGCTAAAGAGCGCGCACAGCTCAGTGACGCAGCTAAAAAGCTAGAATATACTGCTCACTGTCTTCTCCAAACAGCAAGAACTCCATAGTTGCACCCCAAAGCTTCAAAAGTCCATAACTTGGTCAAAATAAGTCCGAATCCAACTTTCCAAAGGTCAAAATTGGGTAGGATGAACTGCTCTACGACATGGAACTATTAAATCTTAAGAACAAAGGAGTTTGCTAGATCAAAACCCATAGACAACCGAAAATATAATAACTTAGATCTATAAGAAATGAACCAATGAAATCAAAAATACTAAGCACTAAACTCTCTTAGAATCATGAGAGGAAGAATATTGAACCATAAAATATGGTTCTCATGTAGAGCAAGATGTACTTGCCTAGTTGGTAGGTGGAGAGAGTAATAAAAGGAAGAAGAAGAAGTAATGGTGAAGAAGGAGTGAATGAGGAGAGAGAAGGGAGAGGGTAGCTTTAAGTAGCAAAGGGGTGGTAGGTGGGAGTTGGGCCGGGTTCTTAATGGGTCGGGTTTAAGGGGCTCATCCAACCAAAAATAAAACTAAAACAGAGAAGTAAATTGCAGGAAATAAAATACAGAAATAAATTACGAAAAATTAATTGCAGAAAATAAATTAACATAAGAATTAAAGAGCAGATAATTAATTAACAGAAACTTAATTAACATGAATTAAAGGAATTTAAATACAGGTTAATACATGATAAATACTAAAATAAATACACATGAGTTGTACATGAATAAGACTACGCATTCTGGGAACGGGGAGTGACAGCCCTATTCGATGGCATGCTACAAGTTGACAGGTGTGGTCGGGATAACGGGATCGTCTGTAACTGGAAAATCTCTCTATATGAGCTACTTGATCAATCAAGTTGTTTAACCTAGTTAGATTCATTATGAATTCCTGACCATGGAAAACAGGAATCCATGTCCTAGACATGATGTAAGACACGACATGTAGCTTGTACAAACACAATAAAAAAATCAACCACGGAGTCAAGACAAGAGTTAAACTAGCAAGACATGAGTAACAATCCAACAGCATTCAGGTTATACATGTCATATCAGGTTTACTTGTCATATCAAGAATACTTGTCAGGAGTGCGCCTCGACGGACCACTTCAAGACGGGATCGTGTTATCATGTTCAAGTTCAAGTTAGTAGCAAACGATTACCAAGTTGCCAAGTCGGGTTGTCGCAATTTAGGACAAGTACAAAAAATATGCAAAAAAGATCAAGAACATCCATGAGTTATTGAAACTATCAGTCGCTTATGAACTCCAATTAAGGTGAGACATGAAGATTCTTGAAGTCAAGACGGAGATCTACAACTTTCATGTTTTGAGTTTACAAGATTTTAGCGACAAAACAGCTTAAATAGGCAAAAACAATCATTCATGCACGCACGGACAAAACTGGCCACGACGCGCGGGGCACGGACAAAATTGGCCACAGTGCGCGGGGCACGGACAAAACTGGCCATGGTACGTGGTGCATGAAACGTGTATCGCGCATAGACAAAAATGGACACGGCGCGCGAGACGCGGATGTACGGCGTGCAGGCGCGCGACACGCGAGTGCACGGCACGGGCGTGCGGCAAACGAAATTCGTGGACACGCGAAATGCGTAGCGTTAGTGGAAAAAAATGGCCACGACGCGTGGGCGCACTACAAACGAAATACGCGGGCGCACGACAAACAAAATATGCGGGCACACAACGCACGAAATACATACCACACGGGATGCGGATGCACGGCGCGCGGGCGCACGCGGCACTGTTCATCGTCCCGACAACACCGAAGATGTATAAGGACCTTTAACACGAGAACGGTCGTAACTTTCTCAAAATAAGTCGAAATCAAGCGATTCAAAAGCCAAACTTGGGTAGAATGGAATTTTTCATAACATGGAACCATTAGATTTTGGAAATACCAAATTTTAAGAGATTAAAACTAAGAAAAAATAGAACAACTTAAAACTTAGATTTACAAAAGTCGTCTATGCGGGGCAATGGGTACTTGTTCCGGATGGTGGCCTTATTCAGCTCTCGGTAATCGACGCACAGACGCATGGACCCATCCTTTTTCTTCACGAACAATACGGGTGCTCCCCACGGTGAAAAACTAGGCCAAATAAATCCTCTGTCGAGTAACTCTTGTAACTGGACCTTGAGTTCCTTCAGCTCAACGGGGGCCATTCTGTACGGGGTCTTAGAAATCGGTCGAGTATCGGGGAATGTATCGATGCTGAATTCGACTTCTCGGTCGGGAGGCATGCCGGGTAGCTCATCCGGGAACACATCGGGGAATTCTGCCACAACTTTGATCTGACCCGCATTTGCACCATCCTGTCGCATGTCTCGGGCGGATGCCAAATAGCCTTCGCACCCAGAATGCAGCATCCTCCGAACGGAAATTGTCGAGATCGGCATGCAGGTCGACGAAGCCTCACCATACAAAAAACAGAATTCAGGCACTCTTGGTATACGGAAGGTGACCGTCTTTCCGGCGCAGTCGATGGTTGCGTTGCACGGCCCGAGCCAATCCATTCCCAGAATGATGTCAAAGTCCTTCATGTCTAGAACTATCACGTCAAGACCGATCTTTTGACCACCGATACAGATAATCCCGTCGGCACAGGCTAAGTTTGTGAGTATTGGTGTGCACGAAGGTGTACTTACGCTAAGGTCGAGATCTAATAATATTACAGAAAATTTGTGCTCGACGGCAAAGTCCGCCGATATAAAACTATACGAAGCGCCAGAATCAAATAGTACACGAGCAGGCACATTATTGAAATTTAGTATACCTAATATTACTGTATCTTATACAAGCACTTCATCTCGAGTCATGGCGTAGATGCTGTCCTGAGTGTTGGGGCGACGGTCTTAGCCATTTTGCGATGCGGATTGAGTGGACGGAGGAGGTCGGGGCGTCTGTCCTCGATTCTCTTGACAATTTTGTTGTGGTGGGGCTTTGCGAGTTGGTCTGGGGTTTGTGCAATCTCGAACGAGGTGGCCCTTTTGTCCGCAAACATAGCAATCCCCTCTGAAGCTGAAGCAGTTGCTGGCCTCGTGCCCGAGGCGATTACATTTGGTGCAACGAGGTAATGAATTTTGACCCATATAGCCGTCGTTATTTGGACGCTTTAACGTATAATTGTTGCCTCCCATATAGCTAGGACGTTTGTGATTGGAATGGCGCACAACATCGTCAGCACCGGAAGGATGCAGGCTCTCAAGGCGGAGAGCGTGATTCAGAGCCTCGCCCGTGGTCTTGTACTCCGGGACCTCGACATGCGTACCGATAGAGTGTCGTATACCTACTTCGAACCGTCGCACATGGCACTCCTCTGTAGGAAGAAACCTACCAGCAAATTTGGACAACTTGTTGAATTCTGCGGCATACTGTTCTATTGTCCGTTCCCTTGCTTCAACTGCATGAACTCATTTTTCTTCGCTTGACGAACGGCTGACGGAAGGTACTCGACTTCAAAAGCTTTGCGGAACGTGGCCCAAGAGATCGGCGTTGTGTTATTGTCGTGTCAGATTGCTCACGTGTGTACGGCCCACCAGTCGTGCACGTTCAACCGTAGCTGAAGTTGTGCACATGCGACTTGCTTTGATTCTTCAATGCCGAGGAGCTAGAAATGATCTTCCAGCTCTTCCAACCAGTCGATTGCCATAGAAGGGCCTTCGGTGCCGCTGAAGGAAGTGCGGCACACTTTCTTGAATTCTGACACTTCAAAGTTGTACTTTTTTGGTGCCGCTGGTTGACGCTCGGGCTCCTCCGTGTCGACTTTAATGGGTTGGACCGCCGGCACGGTGACAGTAGGCGTGGTGACGGCAGGCACAGTCGCAGAATTTCTGTTGGCCACAATTGTCTGGACGATCTGCTGCAGTGTATCTAACTGCTTTTGTTGAAGTTTAGCATGTGCGTCGAAGAGAGCTTCGAACTGGGCCTGTCGTTCCTCTGTCTGTTGATGTCGGTTCTCGGACTGGTTCCGATGTGCCTCCATCATGTGCAGCATCCTTTCGATGGTATCGTTAGAAGGTCCGGCCCGCGAACGACGTGAACTACTAGAGCCGCTAGAAGCGCTCTGCTCTTGCCTGGTCGTGGGTTTCGGCACTTCTGCGATACGACGGCAAACACATCAGTCACAAATTATTACGGACTCATTGTATGGAACAACTTATCTCATCGATACGAGGTCAAAGGTTTGAAACTCTAGACGCGAGGCCAAAGGATGTAAAGCCGTGCCCTGATACCATTATGTCACGCCCCGATTCCGTAGAATCGATAGTCGTCCCCTGGGCGTGATGCCGTGCGAACCTAAGTTGCGATCGCACAAGGCGTAGTCATAAGATTATCCGAAAACACAACATCAAGTTAGAGTACGCAGAGAAATTGATCGACATATTTGAAATAGAAGACTTTTTTATTGATGATAAAACTTTATTTACATTGACTCCATTACAATCATTATCGTGCGGGCTACAACATGACTCGACTTACAAAATAAACGCTGGTGAGATAGTGGTTCCATACATTACATCACTTTTTACAAGAAAAAATAGTTACACTTTCCACCTGCGATCGAAGGAAGCCGAGTTGCCATTTGTCTTCTTTTGTACTGAGTGCGGAGTCTTCAAAAGGAATTCAGAAACAAGCCCTTTTCACGGACGAGGCTTCAAAAGTGTCCACACCGCCTTGAGATTTAAGCGGCACGCCTTCGGGATTTGGGGTACCTGCGGGGAGAGCGAGGATCAGTACATTACACTTTGTACTGGTGCGTGGCTATTTAAGTTCTAAGCTCTCATTTGGTTGAAGAGTTTATATGACTTAGTTCATGAATGTTTCTAACCATCCTAATGAATTTCAACAAGCATAATGAAAATACGTTGGAACTTACCCACGGCGGACTGTGTCGTACCTTATGATGCTTACCATGTTCTTTCCTGTCAATTGTTATCATTTTCATATCAAGTACAATATTTCGTGTGGTTGGTCACCGGCTCCCAGAGCCATCGTGGACTCCTTTAGCTTTTGTTAGACGAGGTCCTTTCAGCGCGAGTAGCGAGCCCCGCTGCAAGTCCTCGCCTAACATCGTGTCCAGCACAGCTTATGTAAATGTTTTCTTCCTTGGCTGCAACGGTCCCGTGGCCCTGGGTTACCGTGCGGGAAAACTCTACCTTGTCGACAAGTTGTCCATGATCGTACAAAAACCATTTTTCTTTTATTTATTAAGACATAGCCTACATTCTCTTTGAAAACTCAGTCATTTTACCATGTCCGTGCCCTTGCATTTATTCTTTCACTCGCAACAACATTATCGATTTACCTAGGAAGGGGTCAAGAAGAGAAGGGTCAGCCACTGACCTTGAGTTTACTTCAGGCGAGAGAACTTGTTGGTCGCGCTAGACGTCGCCTACGCGATTACCTGAAATCGTACAAGCAACTGATTAGAACACTATATTATTCAAAAAGTTCGATAGGAAATGCGAGTTCGAAATGTAAGCCATAAAAACCATCGAAAACATTCACGAAAATGCATTCAGAAAACAAAGCCAAAACTAACACAAGCGGCGTAAAAAGCAAAGCAACGAGAGGTCTCTCCCGACCCAGCCGTAGAGCCAATCCTTGAGGCACAACCCGCTGAATATGGGACTTGGTTCCGAAGAATTCATTCCATAACGGAGAATGGATCTTAATTCAACCGTTCCCATTCGATCGATTCGATCGATCCCGACCTATCGGACCCGACCGAGTCGATAGCGACAGTGTTCCTTTCTCGTGCACCCCGTGGACCGAGAACGGGGCACGATGTAGGGACGGGGTACTACACCATAACCAACTAAGAAAAAGTTTCGTCCTCGAAACTTAAAAATAGAACCTACCTCTGCGAGAACAATGAAGAAAAATTTTCCTTCATTTCTGACTCAAGCTCCCACGTCGACTCCTCGACCAAATGGTTTCTCCAGAGGACGCGGACGAGAGGAATAGCACGGTTGCGGAGAAATTTATCCTTGTACTACAAGATTTGTACCATCTCTTCGACATATGATAAGTCTGCCCTCAGGTCCAGCTTACCCAAATCCACAACATGGCTCGGATCGTGCACGTACTTCCGCAATTATGAGACATGGAAGACGTTGTGTACCTCTGACAATACAGGCGGCAAGGCGATTTGGTAAGCTACCGGGGCGACTCACTTCAATATCTCGAACGGACCAACAAATCTTGGGCTCAATTTTTCCTTCGCACCGAACCGAGTAACTCCTCGCATGGGTGACACCTTCAGGAACACGTGATCGCCCACCTGGAACTCAAGCGGTATTCGATGGGTGTCGGCGTAGCTCTTTTGTTAACTCTGTGCAATCTTTAGTCTTTTCCGAATTAGCTTAACCTTTTCCACAGTCTGTTCCACCAGCTCCGGGCCGAGTATCTGCCGTCCCCCGACTTCATTCCAACAAATGGGCGATCTACACTTCCGGTCGAACAAAGCTTCATACGGCGCCATTTGGATGCTGGACTGGTAGCTATTGTTGTATGCAAATTCTGCCAGCGGTAGGTGAACGTCCCAGCTTGATTTGAAGTCAATTGCACAGAGTCGTAGCATGTCTTCGAGAATCTGATTAATGTGCTTCGTTTGGCCGTCGGTCTGAGGATGATAAGCTGAGCTGAACTGGAACTTGGTACCCAGTGTCGACTGAAGGCTACTCCAGAATCGTGACATGAACCGTAAATTCCGATCAGAGACGATGGATATTGGAACTCCGTGCAGTCGTACTATCTCGTCAAGATAAATCTGCGCCAGGCGATCAATGCTCCAAGTAACTTTGATGGCAATAAAGTGCGCTGACTTGGTTAATCGATCGACGATGACCCAGATGGCGTCATTTCCCCGTGGTGTCTTCGGCAGGCCAACAATAAAGTCCATAGTGACGTGATCCCATTTCCACTCTGGAATAGCAAGGTTCTGCATCTCCCCGCCCGGTCGCTGATGCTCAGCTTTCATCTGCTGACAGGCCATGCATTGTGACCTGAAGAGCACCATATCTCTCTTCATTCCGTGCCACCAGAAGGTCGTACGAAGGTCCTTATATATCTTGGTACTGCCTGAATGTAAGGTATATTTTGTATAATGCGCCTCCGACGTTACCTCCTTTCGTAGTTCTGAATCATCCGGAACACATAGTCGGCCATTCAATCTCAGCACGTCGGTCTTATCTTTCGCAAAGTCGGTCGCACTACCTGTTGAAATTTGCTCGCACATCTTCTTCAGGTACGGATCATCCTTCTGAGCGGTCATGATCTTTTCAAGCAAACTTAGCTCTAACTGCAGCTGTGCCAACCGTACATCCCTGAATCGAACCCGGAGTTCGATACCCATTTCTTCTAGATCTTGTAGTAGTCTGCGGTTGATGGATAGCGAGGCAAGATATTTTTGACTCAAAGCGTCTGTCACAACATTTCCTTTGCCCGGAGTGTATTCGATCGTCAAGTCATAGTCTTTGATCAGTTCGAGCCAGCGCCTTTGTCGCAAGTTCAATTCCTTCTGGGTGAAGAGATACTTGAGGCTCTTATGGTCGGTATAGATCGTGCACACCATGCCATATATATAGTGACGCCACAATTTCAATGCGAACACAATCGCTGCTAACTCCAAGTCGTACGTAGGATAGTTCTTCTCGTGCAGCTTCAACTGTCTGAAGGCAAAGGATATCACCTTGTTTCGCTGCATGAGCACACATCCCAAGCCCTGGCCTGAAGCATCACTGAATATTTGAAAACCCTCTGGCCCATCCGGAAGAGCGAGTATAGGTGCCAAAATTAGTCACTGTTTTAGCTCCTGGAAGGAAGCTTCACAGTCATCCGACCACACATACACGACTCCCTTTTGAGTGAGGCAAGTCAACGACGATACAATCTTCGCGAAGTCTTTCACGAAGTGTCGATAGTATCCCGCCAAACCAAGAAAGCTTCGAATCTCACTAGCAGACGCAGGCCGCTTCCAATCGCAACAGCTTCCACTTTCTTCGGATCGACTGCAATACCTTCGGACGAAATGATATGACCAAGAAAGGATACGCTGCTTAGCCAGAATTTGTACTTACTCTGCTTTGCATACAACTCATTCTCTCGAAGTGTCTGGAGCATGACCCGTAGATGTTCTGCATGCTGCACCCTGTCCTTCGAGTAGACAAGAATCTCGTCAATAAAGACTACCACAAATTTATCAAAAAAGGGTCAAAATATCCGATTTATCAGATCCATGAAGGCGGTAGGGACGTTCGTCAGGCCGAATGGCATCACTAAGAACTCGTAGTGGCTGTACCGAGTGTAAAAGGTTGACTTTTGCATGTCGTCTGACTTGATCTTGAGTTGATGATAGGCCGAGCGGAGATCAATCTTCGAAAATACCGAGGCCCCTTGTAGTTGATCGAATAAGTCGTCTATGCGGGGAAATGGGTACTTGTTCTGGATGGTGGCCTTGTTCAGCTCTTGGTAATCGACGCACAGACGCATGGACCCATCCTTTTTCTTCACGAATAATACGGGCGCTCCCCACGGTGAAGCACTAGGCCGAATAAATCCTCTGTCGAGTAACTCTTGTAACTGGACCTTGAGTTCCTTCAGCTCGACGAGGGCCATTCTGTATGGGGCCTTAGAAATCGATCGAGTATCGGTGAATGTATCGATGCTGAACTCAACTTTTCGGTCGGAGGGCATGTCGGGTAGCTCGTCCGGGAACACATCGGAGAATTCTGCCACAATATCGGTCTGACCCATGTTTGCACCATCATATTGCATGTCTCGGACGGACGCCAAATAGCTTTCACACCCAGAATGTAGCATCCTTCGAGCAAAAATTACCGAGATCAGCATGCAGGTCGACGACGCCTCACCACATGAAAAGCAGAATTCAGGCACTCCTGGTATACGAAAGATGACTGTCTTTCCGGCGCAGTCTATGGTTGCGTTGCACGGCCTGAACCAATCCATTCCCAGAATAATGTCGAAGTCCTTCATGTCTAGAACTATCACGTCAAGACCGATCTTTTGACCACCGATACAGATAATTCCGTCGGCACAGGCTAAGTTTGTGAGTATTGGTGTGCCCGAAGGTGTACTTACGCTAAGGTCGAGATCTAATAATATTACAGGAAATTTGTGCTCGGCGGCAAAGTCCGTCGATATAAAACTATACGAAGCGCCAGAATCAAATAGTACACGAGCAGGCACATTATTGAAATTTAGTATACCTGACACTACTGTATCTGATGCAAGCACTTCATCTCGAGTCATGGCGTAGATGCGGCCCTGAGTGTTGGGATGACGGTCTTGGCCATTTTGCGGTGCAGGTTGAGTGGGCGGAGGAGGTCGGGGCGCCTGTCCTCGATTCTCTTGACAGTTTTGTTGTGGTGGGGCATTGCGAGTCGGTCTGGGGTTCGTGCAATCTTGAGCGAGGTGGCCCTTTTGTCCGCAAACATAGCAATCCCCTCTGAAGCCGAAGCAGTTGTTGGCCTCGTGCCCGAGGCGATTGCATTTGGTGCAACGAGGTAATGAATTCTGATCCTTATAGTCGTCGTTGTTTGGACGCTTTGAGGCGTAATTATTGCCTCCCGTATAGCTAGGACGTTTGTGATTGGAGTGGCGCACAACATCGTCAGCACCGGAAGGATGCAGGCTCTCAAGGCGGAGAGCGTGATTCATAGCCTCGTCCGTGGTCTTGTACTCTGGGACCCCAATATGCGCACCGATAGAGTGTCACAGACCCACTTCGAATCGTCGCACACGGCACTCCTCTGTAGGAAGAAACGTACCAGCAAATTTGGACAACTTGTTGAATTCTGCGGCATACTATTCTACTGTCCGGTTCCCTTGCTTCAACTGCATGTACTCATTTTCTTTCACTTGACGAACGGCTGACGGAAGGTACTCGACTTCAAAAGCTTTGCGGAACGTGGCCCAAGAGATCGGCGCTGTGTTGTTGTCGCGTCGGATTGCTCGCTTGTGTACGGCCCACCAGTCGTGCACGTTCAACCATAGCTGAAGTTGTGCGCAGGCGACTTGCTTTGATTCTTCAATGCCGAGGAGCTCGAAGTGATCTTGCAGCTCTTCCAACCAGTCGATTGCCATAGAAGGGCCTTCGGTGCCGCTGAAGGAAGTGCGGCACACTTTCTTGAATTCTGACACTTCAAAGTTGTACTTTTTCGGTGCCGCTGGTTGACGCTCAGGCTCCTCTGTGTGGATTTCAATGGATTGGACCGCCGACACGGTGACAGTAGGCGTGGTGACGGCAGGCGCAGTCACAAAATTTCCGTTGGCCATAATTATCTGGACGATCTGCTGCAGTGTATCCAGCTGCTTTTGTTGAAGTTTAGCATGTGCGTCGAAGCGAGCTTCGAACTGGGCCTGTCGTTCCTCTGTCTGTTGATGTCGGTTCTCGGACTAGTTCAGCTATGCCTCCATCATACGCAGCATCCTTTCGATGGTATCGTTAGAAGGTCCGGCCCGCGAACGACGCGAACTACTAGAGCCGCTAGAAGCGCTCTGCTCTTGCCTGGCCGTGGGTTCCGGCACTTCTGCGATACGACGTCAAACATATCATTCATAAATTATTACGGACTCATTGTATGGAACAACTTATCTCATCGATGCGAGGTCAAAGGTTTGAAACTCTAGATGCAAGGCCAAAGGATGTAAAGCCGTGCTCTGATACCATTATGTCATGCCCTGATTCCGTAGAATCGATAGTCGTCCCCCGGGCGTGATGTCGTACGAACCTAAGTTGCGATCGCACAAGGCGTAGTCATAAGGTTATCCGAAAAAACAACATCAAGTTAGAGTACGTAGAGAAATTGATCGACACATTTGAAATAGAAGACTTTTTCATTGATGATAAAACTTCATTTATATTGAAATTACAATCATTGCCGCGCGGGCTACAACATGACTCGACTAACAAAATGAACGCTGATGAGATAGTCGTTTCATACATTACATCCCTTTTTACAAGCAAAAATAGTTATACTTTCCACCTGCGATCGAGGGAAGCCGAGTCGCCATTTGTCTTCTTTTGTACTGAGTGCGGAGTCTTCAAAAGGAATTCAGAAATAAGCCCTTTTCACGGACGAGGCTTCAAAAGTGTCCACGCCGCCTTGAGATTTAAGTGGCATGCCCTTCGGGATTCGGGTTACCTGCGGAGAGAGCAAGGATCAGTATATTACACTTTGTACTGGTGCGTGGCTATTTAAGTTCCAAGCTCTCATTTGGTTGAAGAGTTTATATGACTTAGTTTATGAATGTTTCTAACCATCCTAATGAATTTCAACAAGCATAATATAAAATACATTGGAACTTACCCACGGCGGACCGTGCAGCGCCTTATGATGCTTACCATGTTCTTTCCTGTCAATTGTTATCATTTTCTTATCAAGTGCAATATTTTGTGTGGTTGGTCACTGGCTCCCAGAGCCATCGTGGACTCCTTTAGCTTTTGTTAGACGAGGCCCTTTCAGCGCGAGTAGCGAGCCCCGCTGCAAGTTTTTGCCTAACATCGTGCCCAGCACAGCTTATGTAAATGTTTCCTTCCTTGGCCGCAACGGTCCCATGGCCCCGGGTTGCCGTACGGGAAAACTCTACCTTGTCGACAAGTTGTCCATGACCGTGCAAAGACCATTTTTCTTTTAGTTATTAAGACATAGCCTATATTCTCTTTGAAAACTCAATCATTTTATCGTATCCGTGCCCTTGCATTTATTCTTTCATTCGCAACAACATTATCGATTTACCTAGGAAGGGGTCAAGAAAAGAAGGGTCAGCCACTCACCTTGAGTTTACTTCAGGCGAGAGAACTTGTTGGTCGCGCTAGACGTCGCCTACACGATTACCTAAAATCATACAAGCAACCGATTAGAACACTGTATTATTCAAGAAGTTCGATAGAAAATGCGAGTTCGAAATGCAAGCCTTGAAAACCATCGAAAACATTCACGAAAATGCATTCAGAAAACAAAGCCAAAACCAACGCAAGCGGCGTGAAAAACAGAGCAATGAGCGGTCTCTCCCGATCCAGCCGCAGAGCCAATCCTTGAGGCGCAACCCGCTGAATATGGGACTTGGTTCCGAAGAAGTCATTCCATAACGGAGAATGGATCTTAATTCAACCGTTTCCGTTCGATCGATTCGATCGATCCCAACCTATCGGTCCCGATCGAGTCGATAGCGACAATGTTCCTTTCTCGCGCACCCCGTGGACAGAGAACGGACACGATGTAGGGACGGGGCACTACACGGTTCTTGTACCATAGTTCATATTATAGTTCATTATTTATGCATTTCAGTTTAATTTGTTTAATGCTTCTTATCGGGGTTGTACTTTGCTCTCTTCCTGACAGGATACGTTACAGGTATGCTTGAGGATGTTGTTCCATCTTTATGGGCTAGAGCCCGAACCCATGATAGAGTTGTACTGCAGGATGGACTTAGAATTTCAGAGTTATAGTTAGATCCTTCTTTGATCGTTTTAGAGATTTGTTATGTACTTTGTATTCAGGTTTCAAGATTGTATAATTTTATTCTGGTTACCGGATTTGTCTCCAGATGATATTGTATTGACTTGGTATATTATGGAGATCTGTTCTGAGAACGTGTATAGCAGCTGTGTTATTTTGTGTATCTTGTATCTTGGAGTTTTCCTTAGAATTGTACAGCTTACTTCGTTATATCCATCGATGAAGACTGGGCATGTCCGACTCATGTCCGATTATTCGGGAGAGGCTCGTGACAGGGAGACATGCACAGCCAGCTACGTACATTGGAGTGCAACAGACTTCGCAGTACGGTCACAACTGTCAAGATGCATGAGGGTTTATCTAGAATCTATCAGTCTCTTATGGTCAAGAACAAGTCTAGTATCTCAATCTCAAGCAAGCATATAATTGTTACAAGATGTTAGATCATCAGACATACAAAGTAAGACGTTCCAAACTTTACATATTCAGATAATCATGAAACTAGTCATACAAATGCGAAGACTAGCAAGAGTTAAGTCATATATGATCAATCTTATGATTTGCTAATCATGTTACAGCCCTTAGGCAGACAGAAATAAAGTTTCAACACGAGCTAACACGTGCTCGACGGCTAAAGCCTCAAAACAATAAGTTACATTAGAGTGAAAGAGCAAAATAAGAAAATCCATTCGTTGCCATGGTTACTCCTGGTGTTCACCATCTGACTGAAAAATAGTTAGATCCTCGGGTATCACTCCGAAATCTGGCCATACAAAACCAGTTGGGTCAGACCCCAGAAAGAATAAGTACCACAAGGGAGGCTCCACTTATGAACTAAAACAAGCATATAAAGTAAAAAAAAACTGATACGAGAACATAATTATAATAACATAATTACAAGAGTTAAATGAACATAATTGCTTGCATCAGAAAGAATAAGAGGTGGAATATAATTTTAATGTTAATCATGAGAGAATCATTCAGGCACGACCAATCAAGTTCTACGGCTTGCTATCATTAGCTAACTAGGGTTATCATAGGACTAGTTACTAACAAGATATAGTTGAGATATTTTCGCAGTCACAAGCCCCGTAGACTATCCAGGCTATTCGGCCAAAAGTTACGAGAGTTATCAAGTTACAAGAGTTATCAAGATTACTGGTGTACTTGAGTACTTAGGATACAAGAAGTGCAACATATGATAGTGTGCTGGAAATGCGCCCTACTCGACGGCAGGCTACAAGTTGACAGGTGTGGTCGGGATAACGGGATCGTCTGTAACTGAAAAATCTCTCTATATGAGCTACTTGATTAATCAAGTCATTTAACCTAGTTAGATTCATTATGAATTCCTGACCATGGAAACCAAGAATCCATGTCCTAGACATGATGCAAGACACGACATGTAGCTTGTACAAACACAATCAGAAAAATCAACCACGGAGTCAAGACAAGAGTTAAACTAGCAAGATATGAGTAACAATCCAACATCATTCAGGTTAAACATGTCATATCAGGTTTACTTGTCATATCAAGAATACTTGTCAGGAGTGCGCCTCGACGGGCCACTTCAAGACGGGATCGTGTTATCATGTTCAAGTTCAAGTTAGTAGCTCACGATTACCAAGTTGCCAAGTCGGGTTGTCGCAATTTAGGACAAGTACATAAAACATACAAAAAAGATCAAGAACATCCATGAGTGATTGAAACTATCAGTCGCTTATGAACTCCAGTTAAGGTGAGACATGAAGATTCTTGAAGTCAAGACGGAGATATACAACTTTCATGTTTTGAGTTTACAAGAATTTAGCTACAAAATAACTTAAATAGGCAAAACAATCATTCACGCACGCACGGACAAACTGGCCACGACGTGTGGGGCACAGACAAAATTGGCCACGGTGCGCGGAGAACGGACAAAACTGGCCACGGCGCGTGGTGCACAAAACGTGTATCGCGCATGGACAAAAATGGCCATGGCGTGCGAGGTGCTGATGTACGGCGTACGGGCGTGCGACAAATGAAATACGCGGGCGCGCGGCGCGCGGGTGCATGGCACGGGCGTGCGGCAAACGAAATGCGCGGGCGCGCGAAACGCGCAGTGTGCGTGGATAAAAATGGCCACGACGCGTGGGCGAACGACAAATGAAATGCGCGGGCGTACGACAAACGAAATGCGCAGGCGCGCAACGCATGAAATACACACCATGCGGGATGCGGATGCACGGCGCACGCGGCACTGTTCATCGTCCCGACAGCACCGAAGATGTATAGGAACCTTTAACACGAGAACGGTCGTAACTTTCTCAAAACAAGTCGAAATCAAGCGATTCAAAAGCCAAACTTGGGTAGAATGGAATTTTCCACAACATGGAACCATTAGATTTTGGAAATACCAAATTTTAAGAGATCAAAACCAAGAAAAACCAGAAAAACTTAAAACTTAGATTTGCAAAAATATACCCAAGAAAACCAAAAATTCTAAGTTCTAAAGATGCTTAGAATCGTGCAAGAAAGAGAATAAAATAATAAAAATAGAGATCCATCATGTTCTCCATGTTGCAAATTAATGAGAATAGATAGAAGGAGTTGGTATATATACCAAGTCTTTTCATCTCAAACCAATCCAAACCAAACCAAGCCAAGTTTAACATGCCATGATGAACCAAGGTGAACCAAACCAAAACTAAACCAAGCTAAGATTAAGCAATATAAGTCTAAATACGGATCACCTAACAATGACATAAATCTGTACAAGTACACTGAAAACATGTATAACGAAAAATGGGAGTGACAGTGAGCCCCTCACCCACCCATACAAAACCAACACATTATTTTAGTGAGTATAACTTATTCTTTGTGATCTTTCTAATATTGCCTTAGGACTAGTTTCAAGACATACTCCTGGTCTACTCTGTGATACGACATAGTCGTGCCATAAAATCCATTCGTGTAACAACATCGAGGCCGTGCCTCGTAACTTAGTATAATTTACTCAATACTCGCCTTATGGCCTTTCTCCGTTTCCTCGTGCAACTTGCTCAACCATACCCTTGTGAACTCAGTAACCACGACTCAAAACACGACACCACATCTCCTGCCGAAGCGCGTATTTCTACTATAGCCAAATCTTAGGTTCCAAACTTGTGTTGTAAACCGTGTACCCATTCCTTGACTCATTCGTGTCGTGCATATACTTTTTGACTCATTTGTGCCATGCACATACTTCTTGACTCATTCGTGTCGTGCACACTCTTCTTGACTCATTCTAAGGTATGCAGGCAGATTGCCGTTATCAAGCCGACCCAAACTATATGAAAGTCACTAGCACCACATGCCATCTTAGATTAAATATAAGACAAAAATGCTTCGTGTGAGAGGCGCGATCTCCCCCGAAGGTTCTAAAATACTCATATCAGTGGCACACTCTTCAGTGGTCAGTCGCACGCCCACTGAAGGCCCGTGATACCTGTAATTCATCCTAGGCTGACACGAATTCGGTACCCGACGATCGTTCGAGGAACCAATATCTTGTGCACAAGTTGTCCAATGATAATGCAAGACTCAACCCTTATCTTGCTTTTTACCAATTCTCATCTTTCACTTTCATACTTTCATGCAGTTCCCGAACTAGGGTCTGCCTCGGCAACTACAGTCCTAAACACTTTCCATGTTTTCCATACCTTTATCTCAAACTCAAGAATGACTATTTGATAGTCCTCATGCATACTCAACTTGTACCAACCGTGTTTCGTGCCATAACTCAACCGTGTTCCGTGGAACAATACTAACCAAGTCATACTTTATATAACGAGCTTCGATACCATGGGAACATGCAAACATGTCTGCTATGACATTAAGTCGATAGCCCGTGGCAAAATTCTACTTAACTCAATCGTGCGGTCGAAGGACCCAGTGCCAACTTTGAAAACCATCATGGAGAACATCTAAGCAACATTATGACACTTTTTTCATGTTATACACACATACTTGACTTAATCGAATTATTCCATTAGCTATGTGGGTTCCTCTCTTTTAGTAGCAAACTTACTCAATGCATATAAAACTCTATTTTTATTAGTGTGAAGGCCAAGCTGCGTTAAGTTCATGAAGACACCCACCTGAGCGAGGAGTTATATCGACTGAGCGGGACTTCGAGCAAGCCGTTGCATAGCCAAGTCTAAATGCCATTACATTTCGATCCCTCCGGTTGACCTGAGTGAGGTGGGGTACTACACACCTCGAGGCCAGTCCAGTAGCACATGCCTTTCTCTCTCGACACTCGAGCTCGTGGAAAGTGTGGGTGAGAGAAAGTAAAGAGAGAGGAGACTTTCCTGTTCTACACAAACAAAGAGAGAGAGAGAGAGAGAGAGAGAGAGAACAATGAGAGAATGAGTCAGAAAAGAGGGTTTAAATCTTATAAACTATTTTTCAGACAAATCACAACCATTGGATCTCGATCCAACAACTAAAAATGACATGCACAAGCTCGATTTCTATCAGAGCAGTGAAGACGTTGTATCGACGATATACTTTATGCTCAGCAAAATTTATGGAAAACCTTAATTATGGAATGCAAAGAAGGTCATCTGTAGATATCTTTCAAGTCAATATGAACTTAGGATTGTCTTTTGTCTTTCTCTTGACATCCTTAACGATATTAATTATTATATCAAACACATTCTTCTATATATTCATGACATCAAGACTACAGTTGATAAGATTGACGCTCCAATACGATAAGTTCCAAAATATACTCCTCTTTATCCAATTATGAAGACGGCCAAATCTATCACACATGTGCCCCTTTGTAGCTTCTTTGATAACACTTGGTAATTTTTTTTACCTTTTTTCAAATTGTGTCTCCTGGCGTGGATCATTCTTCTTCTCAAATAAAGCAATTTTGTTATTCCTGAAGGAATGATCTTTCGACAAAGAATGTTAATGATAATTGACATTTGAGTCGGTTGTGCATGATATTGTGTACTTGTAAATTTGGCGCTGTGCACGATGACTTTTTCTAGGAATTCCAAAAATCCTAAGAGAAGTGCAATAAGAACCCAAGAACATGAAAAATCTCAATATCTCATTTTCTTTCTTAATCTTTGTCTTGGCTGCCACAACTCTAAATTTTTTCCATTGTTTTCTACTTAAGTCTCCCACGTTATATAGATGACAATATAAAACTCTAGCACATGAACATTAAAAGTGTAACTCCATTGATGAATGGATCAACTATTCATCTAATTGTAAATTCGACCAGCTATTTGATTTTTTTAGAATATAATATTAGTTAAAATAGCAATGGATAATCATATAATATAACCTAAATTAAAAATACTCTAATCTAATTTTTGGATTTTAAATTTATCTTATAAAATTTAAATTTGTACTATCTGAATTTTTTTAAAAATCATATAGAAGGTATCTTGTTGATATAAGGATAAGCCGCATGATAAATACAACTTCTAATTTCTAATAAGATTAAAAATATAAAATTTTAATGTTTAAATTTGGGTAAAAGTATATTTAAAAGGGAATACAAGATATAAGCCAATAATTCATATTGTAAAATGAGTCTTGTTGGATCAATAAAAAAAATGTTTAAATATGGTACAACATCACAATCTTGTTTTTTTAATTTTATATGTGATGGCTCATTTCCGTTTTTTCCTATTTGAAAATAGGGTTAATTACACTCACTTTTTCTATGTTTTAGTTTATTAGACGGGATATTCTTATTCTAAAAATAATGACATATAATTACAGTAATCATCTTTATTTATCCCGTATTAATATTTTTAAAATAAGGGTATCTCATAAAATAAACCTAAAATATAGGAGAGTTTGGTGTAATTAACCCTTGAAAATATTATTAATTTATAACTTAAAATTTAGGTGAACATTTTTCTTAAATAAGCCCCTACACATTCTCCAATTTATAGTCAAAACACTTCAATCATAGTAAAAACAAGTTCTCTCTCTATATATAAGCTCCAGCGGAGAATTAACAAAGACGTAAGCAGAAAGAGAGAGAGAAAACAACTAAAAACAACTCATCATTTCATCATCTCATCGTCAACAAGCGATCCTTTCTTCTTCCTCCTCCCTCCCGTCTCTCTCTCTCTCTCTCTAAAAAAAATTCCCAACTTTCCCCCAAATTCCTCCATCAATGGCGAAATCCCCCACCTAACCCCGAGCGGGGCTGTTTCTTCTTGATCCTCGCGCCAGAAGAACCAGCCTGAGGCCATGATCGAGCTCCCCGCGTCGAAAAAGGTCCAGAGTTTGCGTTTCTAGATTTTTTAGGGTTTTCTTTTTCTAGGGTTTTGGGGGGGATGAGGAACGATCTCCAGAAGCCTCAGGGAAGGAACGGAGGGTTCTTCTCCATCCGGAGCCTGTCCAGCTACCTGCGGATCGTCTCCAGCGGCGCGTCGACTGTCGCTTCGTCGGTCAAGTCCGCTGGGGCGTCGGTCGCCTCTTCGATCGCAGAACGCGACGACGACGCCGGCCGTGATCAGGTGATCGTCGAAACTTGCTTCGATTTTGAGTAGTTCCTGTTAAGAAACTAGCGATTTTTATGTAATATGCTTTATAATTGGGAAATCAGTGATTTTTATGCTGCACGTGGCTGTTTATGGTTTTTCGGTGGATAAGTGTGAACTTTGGGCTGACTACCATGTTTGGGAATGTTCGCTAGTTTCTTATTGGGCAAGTTGCTAAGTGTGGAAAGAATTGGAAGAGTTAGGTTTGCTTTTTTTCTTTTCTTTTCTTTCTTCTTTCGATTAAATGATTATGCATTGTCATCTTTCATTGTTCGGGCCATCTAGATTGCGGGGAACGTTTAGGTTTGGATACGGTGTCTTGTTTGCGAGGAAATGGAAGATATGTTTTTCTATTCATTTTCAATAGGAGTGAATATGTATTGTCAGTTTCCGTTTACTTGGAAGGGTTGTTTTGTCGTTTCGGAATGACTTATGCTAAGGACAGATAGGAGTATATTGTGATCAATCGATTAGTGAGAAAGTAACAATTTGAGTAGTTTTGGTTAAATGACAATTTATCATTATTTGTTTCACGTGGTAGATTATGGGGACCTTGGGTTGGTTCATATGATTGGGGAAAGTGTTCACTTAAATCGAAATGTAACTTTTTGCATTTGAGCAGCTTTGTTTGATAAAGCAATGATTTTATGCTGCATGTGGCTATAATTTACGGTTTTACGGTAAAAAGGTGGGAACTTTGGGCTGATTACCATGTTTGGGAATGTTCATTAGATTCTTATTGGGCAAGTAGCAAAGCATGGAAAGGAATGGAAGAGTTAGATTTGCTTTGTCGATTAAATGATTATGCATTGTCGTCTTTCCTTCATTCGGACCTTCTAGATTGCAGGGAATGATTAGGTTTGGATACACTTATCTTGCTCGTTAGGAAATGGCAAATATGATTTTGTTCATTTTCGATGGGAGTGAATTTGCATTGTCGGTTTTTGCTTACTTCAAAGTTTTTTTTTGTTGACTCAGAATGTCGTTATGCTGAGGAAAGATACAAGTATTTTGTGACTGATGGATTTGTGAGAAAGGTGTGGACTTGGATCATATTTTAGTTTTATATTTTCAGTAGATCCATCTGAGTAAGGAGTGAATTTTGGGGGAAGTTTGCCTATTAACCTTGTGTCCTTTGGTAATGTCATCTTATTACTTGGATCTTCAAAATGGAATCATTACGTCAAAGACACAAGAAAGAGCAGTATATATCGTTACCAACTCTTTTTAACGAAGTGACGATTCTAGGCATGATATGCTTCTACTAGCTGGCAAGTAATACTGATTTTGTTTGAGACTTTGTATCTTGTGTTTTTTCTCTTTGTTTTTTCTTGTACTTGGGTCTTTGTTTTGTTAATTACCGACAACGGGTGAATTTTTTCCTCATGATTTAGTCTCAAGCAAAAAAGAGTGGTTCTTATGCTGCACCTCTTTGTGGTTGAAGGTATTGTGAATGAAGTGGCTGCTTTTTTCAGTACTACGTTTGGGAGAAATTTCATTAGTAACATTCTTGTTTGGGAACATAAGTATGCAAGGATACATAGAGTGCTTATTTCTTTTTGATAATAAAGGGGTCAGTTACTTACTATTACCCCTGTGTGTAAACCAAGGTCTCAACCATTGAGTTGCCCAACCTTCAGTGATGCTTGTTAGCATTTTGGGGGGGTGGGGGGTGGGGTGGGTGGGGTGGGGGGGGTGGGTTTTTTGACTTTGCTCGTCTGGTGTGATTCTTAAAGAGGAAGAACTCCAGTGAGATGGAGATGGCCTGGGTTGGTAATATTTACGTTCTGCCATCAATGCTCCGTTATAGTCTGGTGAAAAGATTTTTTTTGGCAAGTTGCTAAATTTGGAAGGATCTTGAGAATTGGAAGAGTTACATATGCTTTTTTGTTGATGATATTCATGACTCATTGTGAACTTCTGTATCTTGGTTGTGAACGGGTAGTTTTGGTTTTGGATGCTGAGATCATGTTAGAAAGAAATGTGGTTTTGTTTCATTTTTGATGGGAGCATTTGTAATTCAATGTGCATTTTCTTAATGTTCTTGGTGAAATGTGATATAATGTGAAAGATACTAATTTTTGGAATGTTGTATTTGGATACTGTTGGATCTCAAGAGATGGAAGAGCTAAATTTGCTTCATGACTATGGAAATGATGATGCATTGATGCATTGTCAGATTTCATGACTTTGGTCATCTAGATTGGTGGGGAATCATTTAGTATATTCTAGTCGTGTATGTTAGGAAAAGAGAAAGATAGTTTCTTCATTTTTTATGGAGAATTTTTTAACGAGCATTCTCGTGAAAAGTTGTGTTGGATGGGAATGGTTCTGTTGCCAGCTTTCATATTTTTGGTCCTCTAGCGAGGAATTATTAGGTTTGGATATCGTGTCAATGATTGTTTGGAAATGGAAAAACATGGAACTTTGTTCTTATTCAGTGGGAGCAATGTTGTACAATAAAACAAGTGTTCTTAACGCTCGTGTAAAGGCAATACACAGTCTGGGGAAAAATTAACTTGGATGTTACCGGATCGTAAGAAATAGAAGAATCGTCAGATTTTTGTGGTTTGATAAATCAAGTATTGTCGGCTTCTGAATTTTGGGTTTTTTATCCTGGCCGGAAACTGTTTTGAAATGTAGTTCTGATTGTTAGGAAATGGAAAAGATGGTTTTATTCATTTCTTCGTTCTTGTCATCGGGTTTTCTATATTGTTGGTTTCCCTAAGGCTATTGTTTGTCATGCATGGAATGCTGATCTGCTAAGGATACGCGGCATACTGTGGACATATTATTTTTTTCCCTGTTATAGTGCCGACTACACAGATTACTTTTTCCCTGCACGTTCAATTCTTGTAGAGATGCTAATTCTCGACAAGGAATGGAGAGTCTGGATTGCATCTATGGGTGATGTATCTAGTTTGTTACAACTAATGTACTTGGTTATGCTGAGGATGCGAGGTCAATGGTTTGGAAATGACATTGTTGTTATGGGAAGATTAGTACTTGTATCCTTATTTGGAAAGAAGCATAAAGTGGTTATTGCAATAATTGAAGAAAACTTTGGTCTTGCTACTTGTGTGATTCCTCTTCTTTTGCAGCTGAATTTTTTTGCATTACAGTCGTCCACTGATACTGGACATGATTAGTTCCTCTCTTCCAAACGTCAAAAATGTTCAGAATTGCGGACATGATAATCCCGTATGGATCACTTTAGCACTTGACTCCTTGCATCATCTCAACACTGTTAGTCTGTAAATCAATTGAACCTCCGCGGACATGCTAACATTAATGTCTAACCTTCAATGAACTTGAAACACAGGAATGTATTTCCATATACTTATGTTTAGTTCTTCATTGGTTTCCACCTTGCTGACGTGGCCTTCCTAGTTAAGGGGCATACCAGTGCACGAGGCTCCCCCTTATGCAGGGCCTCCTTGGGAGGGCAAGGTGTATAAAGTTTGTCAAGCTTGCCTTTCTTGCTTAAATAATCTTTTTTTCCCCTCACATACTTGATTCCTTTTAATGAGATTTTAGAAAATTGCAATAAGCACTTCAGGACAATGCACCAGCACTAGTTTGTTCGTTCGATTATCTGAAATGTCTTACAATTTTTATACCACTAACTTTTGAAGTTATTTTTCTTAAAGGTGTTCTGGGCTGGATTTGATAAAGTAGAAAGCGAGGGCGGTGTCTTTCGGCAAGTTCTTCTGTTAGGATATAGATCTGGCTTCCAGGTTTGGGATGTTGAAGAGGCAGATGATGTGCGGCAGTTAGTCTCCCGTCACGATGGCCTTGTTTCATTTCTGCAAGTGCAAAAGAAGCCAGTTGCGTCAAAGACGTCTGTAGACAAGTTTGCAGATGTTCGCCCTTTGCTGGTTGTTGCAGGAGATGTATCTCTTTCAAGTAATAGCAACAATATTGATGGTGCCTGCAATGGAACTGCTGGTAGTTGCCAAGATCTGGATACTGAGAATTCATTGCCTATTTTTGTTCACTTTTATTCGTTAAGGACGCACAATTATGTGCATGTTTTGAAGTTCAGAACAGCTGTCTACTCAGTGAGGTGTAGTTCTCGCATTGTGGCTATTTCTCAAGCTTCTCAGGTATGCCTGCATACTTAAACTATATACTGTCCCAAACTCTAGTGCATTAATCAGCCAAGTGATACATACTGCAGGTTCATTGTTTTAATGCTGGAACCTTAGAGAGAGAATACACTATCCTTACATGCCCAATAGTTCCTGGATGTCCTGGTTCTGGAGGTATAGGATACGGACCACTTGCAGTAGGTCCCAGATGGTTGGCTTATAGTGGAAATGCAGTTGTGGTTTCAAATACTAGTCGTGTCAGCCCACAGCATTTGACTCTCTCTACAGGGTCGTCCCAGTCTCCTTCAAATGGAAGTTTGGTGGCACATTATGCAAAAGAATCAAGTAAACAACTTGCATCTGGTATTGTGACCCTTGGAGATATTGGCTACAAGAAGCTTTCGAAGTATTGTTCAGAACTAATTACTGATAGCAATGGCACTATGAAACAAGAGAATTCCAGCTTTAAGGCTAATTCAATCAATGGATATATGCCTGACTCAGATAATATAGGAATGGTATGCATCTTCAATCATTTTGCGTCTCTTTTTTAACATGCAGTTTCAGTATATCAAATTTCCCAGTTACAGAAATATTTATTCTTCTGCACTGCCTTTCTTTTTCATTTGCTAATAAGTTGACAGTTCCCTGAGAAATTTTAACGAAGTCCAGTCCAAGGTTTATGTTCTTTCTTAATGTTTCTGAGTGTGTACTTCCTTTGGATCTCTTTTGTGTCTATTATTTGAAAGCACGCTAAAGGTGATTTATTTTCTGTATTGTGATAATGTATTTGTTCTTGTTACCTGGTTTTCTTAATGAGCTGTGATGTTCACTTTTTCTTTTAAAACATGCAGGTTATTGTCCGGGACATTGTTTTAAAATCTGTTGTTGTGCAGTTTAGGGCTCATAGAAGTCCTATCTCTGCATTATGTTTTGATCCTAGTGGGACTTTGTTAGTGACTGCATCCATCAATGGTCACAACATTAATGTATTTCGGATAATGCCTTCTCCTCGTGGATGTTCACCAGGATCTGATGCCACTGGAACTAGCATACATCTTTATAGGCTGCAACGAGGCATCACAAATGCGGTACTGTGCACTAAGAGCGATTTTCCATCTTGTTCAACAACACTTGCTCATTTTGGATTTAATCAGTTACATTTTTATGTACTTCAGGTTATACAAGATATCAGTTTTAGTGATGACAGCCAGTGGATAATGATTAGTTCTTCTAGGGGAACCAGTCATTTATATACAATTCCTCCATCTGGAGGGTCTGCAAGTGTCCAATATGTGGATGTCACAGCTCCAACCACACTATCTGTTGTTGGCAGAATAAAGAATGGAAATGGGTGGAAAGGTGCTGTCACAGGTGCTGCAGCTGCCGCTACTGGCCGAGTTGGTCCCCTTTCTGGAGCCATTGCTTCAGCTTTTCTCAACTGCAAGGGCTCTAGCTATTATCCAGATATCAGCTCATTAAGAACAAAATACTATTTGCTTGTTTTCTCACCTTCTGGTTGTATTATTCAGTATATGTTGCGACAGTCAACCGGGGAAGATTCTGGCACTGATCTATCTGGGTTAAGGGCTGTTTCTAGTGGACTTCCACAAGAATCTGATCCAGGGTTTATTGTTGAGGCACTTCAGAAATGGGATATCTGTCACAGACGCAATAGAAGGGATCGTGTCGATTGTGTAGATGTCTATGGTGAACATGGTAATGGAGAAAGCACCAAACATTTCCAGAAGGGGATTAAAAAGGGAACTAGTGTATATCCCACACGTAGTGGTTCAGACACAAAAGTTAAACCAAGTCCTGAAGAAAATCATCACATGTACATTTCTGAGGTCGAGTTGCAGATGCATTCAGCTCAAATTCCAATATGGATGAAATCAGAGGTATTTAATGATTTGATAGTGATTTGATCCTTGATAAAAATTTCAAATGCATTAATCAGGATTTTAATTATAATTGGCAGATATATTTTCAAGTGCTTATGGATAAAAGCATCATTGGAGAAAATAGTGATGGTACAGGTGGAGAAATTGAGATAGAGAGGATTCCAACGCGTACTATTGAAGCAAGATCAAAAGAACTGATACCAGTTTTTGACTATCTTCAATCACCTAGGTTCCAACAATCAAGGTTCATACTGACTCTTTACACTCGTATCATCTGTGAACCATCATGCATGCCCATGTGCTTTATATATACTTCTATTTGTTTCACTGCCTGATCTCTTGATCATATTTTTAAACCTTAACAAATAGGTAATGAGAAAACCCATTTTGAACCCTTTCATTTTTTAGGACTGAGAACACCTATTTGTGGAGTAATTGGGTTGGATGTGTGACAATGTTGATGTAGGATTCACAGTTACTTTTTAATTTGGGCTTGTTTGGTAAAAGGAATTTGGATTTGGATTTGGATTTGGAAATCCAAAATCCAAATCCAAATCCATATCCAAATCCAACTACAACCAAACATAGGATTTGGTAAACTATAATTATGATTAATAATTATGATAATAAAATATTAATTAATAAAATAACAAATAAATAAATTATTAATTAATTATTATAATTATAGTTATGATTAATAATTAAATTATTATTATAATTATGATAATAGTTATGATTAATAAATTATTAATTAAGATTATAATGATGATTATAATGACGATTAACAAATTATGAATTGAAATTTTAATAATATATTAATTTCGATGATAATTAAGATTAATATATTATTAATTAAGATTATAATAAAATAGTAATTAATGGTTTATAATTAAGACTAATAAATTAATTATGATTATAATTAAATATTTATTTATAAATTATTAATTAAAACTATAGTTATGATTAATAAATTATTAGAATTATGATTAATAAATGTATAAATTATTAATTAAGGTTATTATAAACTATTAAAATAAAATTATAAATTATTAATCAATATTATAATTGTGATTAATAAATTAATCAATTACTTTTATGATGAAATATTAATTAATAAAATTAATAACTAATAATTAATTATTTAAGTGATGAACGTAATTATATTAATTAAGAATAAAAAAATTCATATATAAAATAATAACTAATTATTCTTAATTTTTATTTAATTTTTTAATTAATTATTAATTAGTATTAGTTTAATATTTAATAGGACAATAAAATTATTTTTAAAAAAAATCCAACTTTCTTTCTTCCAAATCCAAAATTTGGATTTGGTACCCACTTTCCATATCCAAATCCAACTCCAACGAAACATAGGATTTCATGGATTTGGAACCTAGAATTCCATGGATTTGGTTCCAAATCCATGAAATCCTATATTCCAGCTCCAAATACGGTTTACCAAACAGGCCCTTTGTAGATTTAGGAGTGCGCCTTACATTTTGTGTTTGTTTGTATTTCTTTCTGGTGATGTTATTTGTGAATATACTTCTTCAAGTATTTCAATATTTAAATTACTTCTAACTTGAAAGTGGTCTCTGCATAATGTTTGCAATATGTTTCTTTCATTTTCTATTGTGCCCTTTTATTGGTTGTAAAATTATCCTCCAGCATAGTTTTCTTTGCTGAAGAGAGTAATTTGGCTCATAGCTTTCAAAGGATAATGTAGTAATAGGTACTATGATGCTTTGCCCGGTACTCTCAATGTTAGATGCTTGTCGCAGACCTAGTGTATATTACCGTAATTATGAAAGTGCAATTATATTTTATTGATCTTATAGTAAAACATATATAGTGAGTAAAACATATATAGTGAAATGGAAATTGAATCTAGGAAAGGACAGTTTTGCCTTGTATAATGTACTACCATCAATCTGGACTGTTAAAGATGTGTATTAAAATTCCAGGTCTTTATCAGTTGATGCTTAGACAATTTTGTACTTGTTCTGAATCAAAAGGATGATCAAGAAGACTAGAAGAGTAAGAGAGGGGATTATGTAAGGGGTTGGTTGCGAAAATTGTTTAAGGTGTTTATCATCATTAACACTTAAATGTCTGAAACCTTAATTGCGAGTACTGTGAAGAAGGTGGGAAGTAGTCAGGATGGAGGGGCAAAGAATTACAGAAGGCAGATCTCCATCATTCATCTAAGTTTTACTATGATATTGCTTCTTTTCATGGTTCCAAATAGAATGCGTTGTCCGTAAAGCTTCTGCTTCTCCATTAACCTTTCATGGGTCAAATAAATAAAATTTTATTACGGCTGCTTGCAGCTTGACAAATTACTGGCTGGGCAAGTGGATGGCTAATTTGGACGAAGTCGGAGGGGTAGGAAAAATATGGAAGTGAAAGATAGGTTAGGGCTACTAGTCTCCCGAGTTCGGCTCTTCAGACAGCATATTCAACCATGGTGAACTTTACACCATATTTCCAAAACTAGATTGCATTGAGGTTTGAATAATTTTGTGTTGACAATTTAGCTTCCGTATGCTTAACAGTTGCGTGAATTGCATGTCTACGTTATTAGCTAATTGCTATCCTTAGAGTCCACACTATTGCAATCGACTTGAATTCTTGATATTTTCAAAAACAGCATTTAGTAAGGTTCCTTGGGTCTGTCCACATGAAATAAGGGAAAGAGTCATTTGCACTTATTCCCCCTTTTGTTCTTTGCTTTTGGCCAAAATCACTTCAAGCCTTCAAGGGCATTCTATTCTAGTTGTACGTGTCTACTCTTATTAGAATAATCCTAGTAATAGGCATCCCTACCTATTGTCATGCATCAATCACGTTGAAGTCTTAAGCGTAAATTAAGGCAAATAGGCGTAACAGATAGCATGAGGTTCCTGTGTGTATATTATGCTACATATAGTCCTATGAAATGTCTTTTTATAATGCTTGATATGTGATATTCATGGCATATATGATGGATCTTTGGTGTCTTTTTGTCAAGTCTCGTTGTCATCTTGAGACAGAGCTTTGCTTTCTCTCATTACTGATATTTATCTATTTAAACTTTCAACTAAATCCACCTTATCACATGCTCCACAAATTCTCTTTTGATTAGTTTGATTTTGAAGTAAACAGGAGCCCTAGTTAACCTATATTATCCATTATCATTATTCAGGTTCTCGTAGCGCACTAATTCGATTGTATCGAAGTCATAGAAGTTAAAGTTGGTTATCAGTTTGGTTTATCTTATTAATGAAATAGCCTCAGTTTACCTTTAGTAACTCATATTTGGTTCTGTGTATCATTCTTTCTTAATTCTTGTTTGGATTGTTTTACTCTTTTGTGTAACTGACACTGATATCTCGTAGATGACGCATTATAACTATTCCTTTTATTTATTTATTCAGTAGCATAGTTGTTCCACCTCTTCTATTGTTAGCCTTATTTATTTGAAAATTTTATTTATTAGTATCTTGAAGACTTATTGGTGCTTTTGTTCATTGATAGTGCCATATTTATTTGTTGTTGTCAATTATTCTTGTTTTTTAGAGTGATGGGTTTGATAATGGAGTGAAGGGTTAAAGATGGAGGGAGGAGGAAGTTGGCATAGGAGGGGCTTGTGGTTGGGTTGGATGATGGAGGATGAGTTTGGATTTGTTGGAGGATGAAGAAGATAGAGGAAAGGATGGGCCATATGAAGGAAAATGGTGAAAAAAGTGACGATCATTAGTTTAACGGTTGCTTCCCTTTAAATGACCAATAATTTTAATCAATATAGGAATTTCCTTCTAGATGATAACATGATTTGGGGGGCTTACGTTGAAACTACCAAAATTTATGGGGATTTCCCCATGCTATTTATGGCTAGCCTTTCCTGCACCCGGTTAAGGTCGGAGTTGCTCGCTTCTTAACTGGTGTGCAAGCAAGAGGTGCCAACATTCACCAACGTCCTTTCTTAACCCTGCCCCTTTCTACCTCGGGCGAATATTCTCTTAAGACCCTCTATCACATTTGTGAGAGACCGCGACTTGATAGAAAGTTGAGTCCGGCCTTTTTGTCGCTCCAATCAAAGATGTTCTTGTGTAGGCAGCTAAATGATGAGAACTCTCGTTACTTCAATTGGTATTGTATTACGAGTGTACGATTCCTTTCATGTTACAGGTTTAACATTTCCCATAGCTTTAGCCTTCGTATGTTTAGTGGTCGAGTGAGGAGATCATAATTTGGATTCGATAAAATTACATTTGATCCAAACGAAAAACGACAAATAAATCCATTGGAATGGAAGAAATTAGTAGAAATGTTCTCGATGGTCATAAAAATGGTTATACAAATTGATCGATGGTTCAGAAGAAGAAGAGGAAGAAGAAAATGAAAATAATCGATGGGAAAAACGAACATTCGTTCAAGAAGAAGTAAACGAATGGTAATTTATACTGGTGATCAGAGTGACAATCCTAACCCTAGTAGTATTGATACTAGTACTAGTGAAGAAGAAGCAGCTTTGAGCAGACTTTAGGGGTCTAATCAAAGGATCCATGCGCGCTCAAAGACATAAAATAGTTACTTGGGAAATGTTTCAAGCAATTGTTCATTATCCATTTTTTTGGATGGAATAGACAAAATGTTTTTTTTTCTTTTGTTCTCTCTAATATTATGAATCAACTTGTAGGAATTGGGTAGGAAAAAATCCAGAATTTCAAATTGTTGATTTTGAAGAGAAATAAAAAAAGAAGAAAAAATAAACAGAGAGAAGGAAAAAAAAAACGAATAACAATATCTGCAACATGGGATACTTTTATATTTACTCAAATAATAAGACGTTCAATTTTAGTAACCCAATCCTTTCTTAGAAAATATACTATATTAATTTCATTGATAATAGCTAAAAATGTTGGCCGTATGCTATTACTCCCCAAGTTGTACAAAGATTTGAAGGAATGGAATAGATGAGCACATATTTTTTGTCCCTATAATGGTGTTCAATTATTAGAAACATAATTTTTCCAAAATTGGTTAAGAGACGGTATTCATTAAAAAATTATATTCCCTTATGTCTGAAATCTTTTCAAGGAGCTAAGGTATACTCTCATCATAGAGATATAATACATGAAAAAAAACACAAAAGGGCGATTTTTGTTTTTTTTAACAATTTTGTGAAAGGAGGCAGACGTACCCTTTGGTTCTGCCCGAAAACGACCTTTGTTTGAACCCATTTCTGAATTCCTTAAAAAACCATTAATCTTGTACAAAGATTTCCTTTATATTTTTAATTCCAATGTAGGAACTGTCAGATAATTTGAGGAAAGGTGAGGACAGAATGTAATAGTGAGATGGTATGCTGCTCTTCTGTTATTAAATTGTATATTTACATTTGCTTGTTCAGATTAGATTCATCTGGAGTAAGAACTTAGGTTTTATTGTGAGGGTGTATATGTTTGGGGATAAGTCCTAGAATAATATCCTGAGCTTGTGACACTGATATGTGCAAATAGATGACAGGGGGATGCTGCTACTATGGTTATAAGTGTAGAAAACTGGGAAGTGTTTTAAGTTTTTATAAGGCTGGTTATTATCAATGAAGTAGTGGTTTTGGTTCACCTGTGGTAAAAGAGAGTTATAGGTGCTCTCACATGGGAAGAAAGTGAGACATGTTATGCCTTTCTTTCATCCTTGGTTTTTGTAGAGAGAGTAGTTATTATGAAAATCAAGGACACTAACTTCTTGAGGAGGCTCATTGAGTGTGAATATGACTAATTTATGCAAAGGAGTAGAATATCTGAACAACCTAAGATTTATTTTGAACACGAATAGTAGTTTGTGCCCCTTAATGCACATAGACATGTTGGTTTATTAGAAGTGTAGTTGGCGAGCCTATTCTTGCATCACACAACTTAATATGCAGCCCCAATCTCCGCATCATAATTTTGGCCCTGCAAGGATACTTAATTTTGTTGAGCTGTAATGTTCTCCTCTTTTTTTGCTAGATAAAATGTTTTACCTTTTTTCAGGACAAATCATTCTGACTATGCCAGAAATGGGTTGCTAGGGCGCCAGAAGTCTGGGTTGCCAGAGGATGGGAAGCTTTCACGTAGAAGCAGCTGCAGGTCTCTTGACCGCATGTCTGAAAGTGCTCCCACGACAGAGCTTCCCAGTGGCATCAATGAGACTTGTTGGGGTACTTTTAATCCCTCAACAGAAGAAAGTGAGGAATTTGTATATAATAGCAAAGAAATCTCAAAGGACCAACTTGAGTTTGTACATAATAGAGAGGGCCTAAAGACAGAGGCCCAGCTCGAGTGTGTAAATAGCAAGGAAACCCTGAAGATGGAAGCCCACTTTGAAGATAATGATAATGATGTTGATTAAGGTAAAACTCAGAATTCAATTATTGTATACACTTGTGCAACTTAGAGAAATGCATAATACACAGGGTTCCTGTTGAAGATGATTATTAGGTTGATACTAAACGTCAGTTGGGCAAGTTTAGACTTCATGCAAATAGTAGATAAACTCGAGCAGGATCACTGTCCTATATGTTTGTATGCTTTTAAATTTTCTGCCCCTTTTAAAGTTTAACTTGTGTCCTTGAAGTACATATGCGAAAGATGCCTTCTCTTGATTATTCTTATTCGGAAGTTCAACTTTCTAAAAACTTGTCTAAGCTGTGTCCCGGAATCGTTCATTGTAACCTTTGCATTTTTTAGTAATGTAGCAATACCACATTATGAAGGCATTTTGCTGTCCATTGCTCTCATTGGGATATAATTTAACAGTTACTGGTCTAACATGAAACATGTAGTTGTTCATCTTTGGTTCTTCTTCCTATTGTTATCTTTGTTTTCAGTGTAGGCTTGCTTGTTTGCTTGTACTTTGTGTTTTGGCATGTTAACATCTTATGAAGGCAATGACTGCATTACTCACATTTTGTGCAAGCTCTTGTTACATCAAATGGTAAATGTAATCTTTGTTGCAAGGTAAACACGGTTGGAACTTATGTTGATTGGACAAAGATACAACACGACACTCTAAGGACACAATGACACGGACAATGCACCTATTCTGGTGTGTCCTAGTGTATTTTGGACTTTTCTGGGTTGTGTCCAATAGTTCGATGCGTGCTCAGCATGAGACTGTCCACTTGGGGTGTCCGTGGTTCCTAGGTTGTAACCAAAGTAATTATCAAAATATGGGAATGAGGACTTATAACTCGATGTTTTAGCTATTGCAGCATATAATTTTAGGTTGCTTGCAGTAACAATTTAACTTGCATAACCAACTTGGATGTCCTTATGTTTTTATGATAGAAGTGACACTATTACAAGCCACTATTGAAATGTTAATCAGAGAACTGCTCTGTTCCAACTAATATTTTCCTTGTTTTCTCTCTTATCCAGTAAGAAGTTGCACATCGGAATCCTTTAGTTTTTGTAATTGACCAAGTTTGGCATTTCCCTCTTCTTATATTTGGCAACCATGTTACATTCTAGTATTCTACTGTTTCAACATGTTATTGGCTGAGAAGTGTTCTTTATCCAATTGCATGTCCTTGTTTTCTCTCTTACTCAAGGCTAGAGCACAAACAAGAAAGATGCAGTTGTAACCCTTAGCTATACCAATTGACAGGAAAATTCATACACGACTAATACAATTATGTTATATAAAATAATATACTTTTAAGAGATCGAGCTACCAGAACCCTACTCTTATGTACACTTGGAAGGTATTAAACATAGTTTGCGGTATTGGCGATACTGATACGATATTGTCGATATATATTGGTTTTGGCATGTTCCGATCCGATATTGACCACTACCTATACTGACCTATACTATACTCACCTATACCGACTTTGGGGACCTCTTTTATGGTGAATTCGACAGAGAAAAATTGAATGAAAAGATAGAAGAAAGAAAAAAAATAGTATCAACACGATGATTAAGTTGTGCCGAACGTTAACACTGATACATTATGTCTATAAGGATTCCTTATCGACAAATTGTAACCATTTGTTTTTGTACAAAGATACAAATAAAAGAGACCTTGTATTGTTGTAGACGAATTACAACTCTTCAATGAGAGCTTACAATGAATCTCTACAACTTAAATTTTTTAGGGAATTGTAGTGGTGGATGCTGATGTGAATCGACTTAATCGGTTCACCAAACCCAACAAATAACCAAGAGGAATAGAAATAGAATGATCTTTTATATAGAAAAAGAACAAAACTCCCAACTTTGATGAACGGATCAAAGTAATAAATCCTTCTTCATTGACACTTGCGAGAGTTTTCTCAATACAAGCATGAAAACTAAAGACGGCTAGCCCTAGCTATAAATAGAAAAGGGAAACAAAACCCTAAAGGGATTATTGTGGTGAAAGACCACAATACCCTTTATAACTAAATAACAGAAAAGGCCCCTTTATGACTAAATACAGAAAAAGGCCTAAACAGTGGGCCTGGGCCTAAACTCCACGTCTCCGACGACGGGCGTATGTGATGATGGGTGGGCCCACATCAATACCCCCCCCTAACAGAGCCACCTTGTCCTCAAGGTGGAAATCTGGAAACTGCGTCTGGAAGCTCGCAGAATCCTCCCAGGTCGCGTCACAGTCTGGCAGGCCGACCCAATGAATCAGGACCTCCTTCGTCTGGCCGGGTCCTCGTCGGATAGCTCGTACTGCCAAGGGCTCTAACTGTACCTCCATGTCCTCCGTGAGCGTCGGAGGAAGGGTGGGGAATGCTGCCTGATCCCTAATCGCCTTCCTCAACTGAGATACGTGGAAGACAGGATGAATCGATGATGTGTCTGGTAGCCCCAAACGATAAGCCACCTGCCCCACCCGAGCCACCACTGGATAAGGACCAAAGTATTGAGCCGCCAACTTCTCATTCGGCCTCCTCGCCATCGAGCGCTGTCGATAGGGACGTAGTTTGAGATAAACCATGTCCCCTACCTGAAAGCTGACGTCCCGACGATGCCTGTCTGCCTGTGCCCGCATCACCTGCTGTGCCCGCAACAGATGCTTCCGCAGCTCCTCCAAGACCCCGTCCCGGGTCAACATATACTCCTCCACCTGCCCTACTGGTGTCTGGGCGTCTCCGAATCGTACCAAGGGGGGCGGGTCGCGACCATACAACACCCGGAACGGCGTCGTCCCCGCCCGTGAGTGGTACGAAGTATTATACCAGTATTCCGCCCAAGCCAGCCAACTGTGCCACTGTCGGGGAGAATCAGAGGCGAAGCACCGCAAGTAGGTCTCGACGCTGCGGTTAACGACCTCCGTCTGGCCGTCAGTCTGGGGATGATATGCGGTACTCCTCTTCAGGACCGTACCGTGAACCCGAAATAACTCCCGCCAGAAAATACTCATGAATACCTTGTCCCGGTCCGAGATAATGGATGCGGGTACCCCATGGAGCCTGATCACCTCCCGAAGAAACGCCGTCGCTACAGTAACGGCCGTGTAAGGATGCTTCAGGGGAATGAAGTGAGCATACTTACTTAGCCTGTCCACCACCACCATGATCACCGTGTACCCCTCGGAACGTGGTAGCCCGTCGATGAAGTCCATGGTAACATCCTCCCAAACCCGCTCCGGCAAGGCCAGTGGCTGCAATAATCCTGCTGGGGCCATAGCCATATACTTGTGACGTTGGCAGACGTCACAAGCGGCTACCAATCGTGCGACGGCCCGTCGCATCCCGGGCCAAAATACCTCTCTGGCCATCCGCTGATAAGTCTGCTGAACCCCCGAATGGCCTCCTGTCGCAGAACTATGGAACTCCTGGAATAAAACGGGAATAAAGGCCGAAGTCTTCGGCAGCACCATCCTCCCCTGGTAGAGCAAACGACGATCCGCTAACGTGTAGCCTGCTGGAGCGCCATCGCCGCCCTCTATCTGCTGCCGTATCTGCTGCAGCTCTCTGTCCTGCTCTACCTCCTGCAACATCGGCTCCCAATCTCGCCATATAGGACGTGATAGGGCGCCCAGGTCGATCACCTCCTCCCGTCGAGATAGAGCATCCGTCGCCTTGTTCTCCAGCCCTGGACGGTACTCGATCGTGAATCGATACCCGACCAGCTTGGACAACCAATGCTGATGCTCCTCAGTCACCAGCCGCTGCTCGAGGAGGTACTTGAGGCTCCTCTGATCGGTCCGTATCACAAACTCCCGTCCCAACAGGTAAGGCCTCCACTTCAGCACCGCCAAAACGATCGCCATCAGCTCCCTCTCATAGATCGATTTCAGTCGGGCTCTAGCAGATAGTACCTGACTAAAATAGGCTATGGGTCTCCCCTCCTGCATGAGTACCGCCCCGAGGCCATATCCCGAGGCGTCCGTCTCCACCACAAACGCTCTGCTGAAGTCGGGTAATGCTAGCACGGGTGCTGTCGTCATGGCGACCTTCAACGCCTCAAAGGCCTTAGTGGCCTCTTCTCCCCACTGGAAGCCCTCCTTCTTCAGCTGCTCCGTAAGGGCCCGAGCGATAGTGCCGTACCCTTTGACGAACTTCCTGTAGTAGCCCGTCAACCCCAGGAAGCCGAGTAAGGCCCGTAGTGTAGTGGGCACGGGCCAATCTAACATGGCCGCAATCTTCGTCCTGTCCGCTGCTACCCCCCTCCGCCGACACCACGTGCCCCAGATACTCCACCTGCGCCAAACCGAAGCTGCACTTCTTTCGGTTGGCGTATAGCTGATGCGTAAGCAACTCCCGGAACACTATCCCCAAGTGGTCAGTGTGCTCCCCCATGCTTCGGCTGTAGATGAGGATGTCGTCGAAGAATACTAAGATGAACCTGCGAAGATAGGGTTGGAATACCTTATTCATCAATGCCTGGAAGGTCGAAGGAGCGTTGGTCAGTCCAAAAGGCATAACCAGAAACTCATAATGTCCCTCGTGAGTCCGGAACGCCGTCTTCGACACATCTTCCGGCCGCATCCGGATCTGGTGGTACCCTGCACGAAGGTCGATCTTCGAAAAGACAACCGCCCCATGCAGTTCGTCTAGCAGCTCGTCGATCACCGGGATAGGGAACTTGTCCGCGACTGTCTCCTTATTCAACGCCCAGTAGTCGACGCAAAATCTCCAGCTCCCGTCCTTCTTCTTCACCAACAGTACTGGTGATGAAAAAGGACTCACACTAGGCTGGATCACCCCCGCCTGCAGCATCTCCCGAACCATCCGCTCTATCTCGTCCTTCTGCAGATGCGGATACCTGTAGGGACGCACGCTCACCGGTGCCCCCTCCCCTCGGAGTACGATCGAGTGCTCGTGTCCTCTGATCGGAGGTAGCCCTTGCGGGCTCTGGAAGACCTCGGGGTACTGCTCCAGCACCGCTTCTACCTCCCTTGGTGTCTCCCCGTGAGTCGCCTCCTCGCCCGAGAACCCCTGGAGCTCGACCAAGTACCCCTCTCCTCCTGTCCGCAACGCCCGAGTAATGGCGCTGAAAGCCACCATAGAAAAACAGAGAGTCGGATCCCCGTTCAGCACCACCGCCGCGTCGCCCTCCCGAAACTCCATCCGCAGACGCTTCCAGTCCACCTTCATCTCCCCGAGGGTCTTCAGCCACTGGACTCCCAATATGATGTCTACATTGCCCAACTCCAATGGTAGGAAGTCCTCCGTCAGCTGAAAGCCCTGCAGTGAGAGCGACACCCCCTTGCAGAGGCCCTTGCTCTCCTCCACCTTCCCGGTGCCCAGCAACACCGTGAACTTCTCCACCGTACTCAACTCTAAACCGAGCCGATCGACCAGTCGTCGCGAGATGAAGTTGTGGGTGGCCCCACTGTCGATCAGCACTGTCACCGTCTGCTCTCCCAACTTCCCTGCTAACTTCATGGTATGGTTCGGAGTAAACCCTACCACGGAGTTGAGGGTCACCTCAGCCACATCCATATGCACATGCTCCTGCTCCTCTCCCGCCTCTGGCGCGACAGCGGCCTCTACCTCCTCGGCATCCTCCTCCTCGTCCGGTAGAATCACGATTTGCAGCAACTTGCTCGCACATCGATGACCGGGGGTGAATCTCTCGTCGCATCGGAAACATAGGCCAGCCGCCCTTCTCGCCCTCATGTCGGCCTCGGAGAGGCGTCTCCCTGGTACTGCGGCTCCTCCTGTTCCGCCCGTGGGTCTAGGCGGTACCGGTGGCGGGGCTGGTGCTGGTGCCCCCGCCGCTGGTCGAGGAAGAACTGTCCCTGCCTGGCTGCGCTGCCCCGTCGTCCCCCAAGCGCCCTTGAGGCGCTTCTCCTCTGCCAACTTCTCCTCGGCCTTGTGGGCTAAGCGGAGGAGATCTTCCAAGCATCGCGGACTCTGCAGCCTGAGCTCCGCTCGTATGGAGGGTTTCAAACCCTTCATAAACATTCCGATCTGCAACTCGTCCGACACCCCCCGAACGCGTCCAGATAATAGCTCGAACTTCGCGACGAAGTCTCGAACTGTCCCCTCCTGGCGTAGCGACGACCACTGCTCGTAGAAATCACCCGAAGCTGTCTCCTGGAAGCGGTCTAAAATGTAGTCCGTCAGCTCCGTCCAGCTGGTGAACGGGGTCCTCGCCATTCTCCACCGATACCATGCCAGGGCCTGGCCCTCAAAATAAATCCCAATGCACCTGAGGACCTCTGCTTCGGTCAGCTCCATGATCTCGAAATAGCGCTCCGCTCGAAAGATCCACTCGTCCGGGTTCTCGCCCTCGAACGTGGGCAGCTTCAGTTTCTTCAGCCGGCGATCCGCGCCAAGGTCACCGTGCTGCATATCCTCTCGGCCTCGTCCTCCTTCCCAGCGGTGTGTATCTCTCCGCTGGGTCTCGTATGGGCCCCTGTCACCCTCCTCATACCGCTCGTCAGCCCAGATCTGCTCACCCCACTCCTCCACCGGGCCCCTGTAGTCACCGACTGCCCTCGCCCGTGGTGGTCGTCGTGGGGGAAAGTCCCCTCTCTGGAAGTTGGCGGAATCCGCCATTCCCCCAAAAAAATTGCTGCCTCCGGCGTACCTCGCTCCTCCTGGGGGCTCCGCTCCTCCCGTCCACGCCGGGACTCCCGCCAAGCCCCTCCCCGGGACCGCGAACCTATCTCCGTGGTTCGTCATCATCGTCCGACCCCCGAAGGAGGCCCCAAACCCTAGGGTTTCTCCCGCGCGCGGAGCCGATCCGCCGGGACCGTACGGGTCGTCGGCGCCCGGCCACGGTCGCTCGCCGGGGGCTCCCGCGGCCCCGATCGGCCAGGGGTGGCGGTCGGCGGCCGGCCAGCGCCCGCCTCCCACGCCCGCGGCCCCGCCCGGGCTGGTGCGGTCGGCGGCGTGGCTCCCGCGCCTGTCTGCCGCCGTCCGGCGCTGCTCCTCGGCCGCCCGCGCCCCGTCCGGCGGCGCTGTGGTGGCGGCGGGTGCGGGCCACCGCCCGTCGGCCGGCCCGCCGCGATCCTCGGTCGTCTCCCCCTCCGTTTGCACAAACCCTAGTTGGTCGCCTAGGGTTTGGGTCGGCGCCGCCTCCGCTTCGCCGCCATTGATCTTTTTTGAAATATTTTGTAAAAGCATCATGATTGTCGTCGACTCCTTCCGCATATCCCGCATCTCCGTGCGGATCTCTAGATTCGTGGACGCTTGATCCTTCGCGGTGACCTCCATCGATTTCTTCAAACCCTCGATCTCGGCGGTGAAGTCCTCCCGAAGACCTCGGATCTTCTCATCGATCGTGTTTCTTGTTCCATCGGCCATGGCTCGTAGAAAGCTCTGATACCAAATGATGTGAATCGACTTAATCGGTTCACCAAACCCAACAAATAACCAAGAGGAATAGAAATAGAATGATCTTTTATATAGAAAAAGAACAAAACTCCCAACTTTGATGAACGGATCAAAGTAATAAATCCTTCTTCATTGACACTTGCGAGAGTTTTCTCAATACAAGCATGAAAACTAAAGACGGCTAGCCCTAGCTATAAATAGAAAAGGGAAACAAAACCCTAAAGGGATTATTGTGGTGAAAGACCACAATACCCTTTATAACTAAATAACAGAAAAGGCCCCTTTATGACTAAATACAGAAAAAGGCCTAAACAGTGGGCCTGGGCCTAAACTCCACGTCTCCGACGACGGGCGTATGTGATGATGGGTGGGCCCACATCAGATGCTTGGTCAGCGCGTGACCGTTTTATTATGTTGACGATTCGTACTCAAAACTTGATCTTCTACTTATTCGCTGCGATGACTTGTAAATTCCTCTTGGGTGTTTCGGAATTGACGCTGATGAGTTGCTGGCACAATGATTGTCGTAGTGCTTTGAAAGCAAGGGGATAACTCTCTTATATCTCTTTTATGGACAAAGTGGGAGTTTTGCATTCAACCCTAGGGGGCTATTTATAGAGTTTAGGGTCATTAAAGCCCATGTAACCCCTTAACACGGAATAGGCTTGCAGAGAGGTTGGGATCTAGGCTAAAAAGCCTTCAAAGCCGGCAGTGGGGCTAATATGCGGAGCTCGATGTCTTCCAAAAAGATCCCAATGACGCCAGACACAGAGCTATTGTTGTTCCCCGTTACTTCACTTCATGGGAATCATGACCATGATGGCCCATTATTAGGATAATAATAACCCACTAAGTACGTAAGTTTTTACATCCTAAATCCTCGCTCAGTGGGGTGGAACTACGTCAAACAAGCTATAACTGCCATCTGTGCAGCGGCGTGGCGTCCTGCGGCACTGGATACCATCGTCGTAGAGCCATGCAACATGCTACCTTCAGCGGAGCTAGCTCGTTGCGGAGCTGTCCTGCAGCATGACTGGATGTGATGCTAGCCCTTTTGAAGCGAGGTTGATGCTAACCCTTTGAAGCGAGGCTAAGCTTGCTTGTTTCACAAGCTCACGTGAACCACAAAATTGTCCTTCTGGGCTGTGTTCTCTATTTTTCGAGTGTCAAGAAGATCCTCTTCAAAGTTTTCGAGAGTCCACAACGAGTTGGCCCGGATTTCGAAATACTTTGAATAAGATGTGAAAGATTCTTCGTCCTTTTGTCGTTCTAGCTGAGCTCCTTGCTCGTGCATTCTGATTTCGTTGCTCAAGCATTTCCAGCTCATTATTGGTGTTATTTGGGTTTATTGGCTAACTTTGAGAGTGATAGCAACTGGATAGTTGTTGCTTTTCAAGGCCAACCACGTAGGTAGTGACTTTGGTTTGATTTTCTGGCGACAATAGATTCCTAGGAACTTCAGGGGGGCACAACAGGAGGCACAACTTGAGGGTGGCTCTTGTGCGCAATAGGAAAGCTTCTTTCTTACAGGGGCATACCATTGCTATGTTGATACTCGGAGCCCACCAGGTAGCAATGTTGGTCAGAGACAATACCACAAACTAAATTTTTTCTTATTCATGGACGGTTCACAACTATGACGAGTTAGGTGCAACACTTGGTGCCTGGAGAATTTGGTGGTCTTCTGGCGTAGCTTTTGGCATAGCCATAGCCGTTTGACGTAGCACTTGACATAGTGTTCCTTGGTCGTCACGATCATCATGCTTGGTGAAGATCTTTCAAGCCACCGTAATGACTGTGGTGGCTTTTGCATGGCGATTGCTATCTCCAGAATAAAAGATTTAAGGACTTAGACCTGTTGTGGGAAGGAGAGAATTCTCGAATTGCTCAACATTTGGGCTCATAGGATTTCCTTTGTTTTATCCAACTCCCCTTCATAGGCTATTTATAGCATGGATACGGGGACAACTTCCCCTAAAATTCGCTCAGGCATTAATTTTTGTCAGAGAGCATCAATGGAGTTAGCTTCTTGGCCAACAGAGATGTGTACATGCTGGTAGCAGTAGCCTTTAATTTCTTCTTGGAATCCTTACAGGTTGACAACCTTTAATTCCTTCTTCAAATACTTCCTCTTGAATTTCACAATTGACTGGGTAACTAATACCCTTTAATGGGCAGATAAAAGCCCCGTAATGAGGCTAACTATAACTACCACTTGTACTGTGGGGGTAGACCTTCAATGACATAAAGGTTCATCGAGGCTATATGTGCTGCTAAGTGAACTCTCATTGGAGCTGTTGACTGACAGTGTCGCGAGGCTAACCTGCCGCCAGACTGGATGTCTTTTCATATTTCCCGGAATTCGGAACGATCGAACAACCTTTTATGAGACTATCAATGGGTTGTAAAGACCATCAAGTGTCTTCTTAGAGTGTTTTACCCTCTCTTACGTATCCTCTTTCAAATACTAGAGTTCATTCTCTCTTTCAATTTTTTTATCAACTTTGAGCAATGGCTCCCAAGAAGCTTTCATGTTATCTCCGTGAGGAGCTGTTATAACGCTGTGTGGAGCTACTGTAGTTTTGTTGGAAACTTTTGGAGTTATCGAGATGACTCGGGCATTTTGAGCAAAACATTCATTTGCTTACCAGCTGAGATAGGGATCGACTTGTCCTCATAGAGTGTTCGTTCGAATTTCTATTGGTCGAACTCGATGACCAATATATCGGCTACGAGTCTTGAGGTTGGATTGCGACACGACCTTGTCGTCGGTGGAGAAAATAGTCCCAACAAAGGTGATATTTGTTTTACGTACAAAAATGCAAATAAAGAACTTTGTATTAATGTAGACGAATTATAACTCTTCAACGAGAGCTTACAATGAATCTTTACAACTTAAAAAATAGGCTAAATTGTAACTTGATACCCTCAACTATCACTGTTTTTCAACTTGATACCCTCAACTTTATAGGTACTAACTTAATACCCTATCTCAACTTATATTTCTAACTTGATACCAAAATTTTCTTTTATTCCTAAACTATCCTCCCCCGACTGCTACTTCCCCCACCCCCACCCCCACCCTCCGGCGGCCATCCCCCCCCCCCCCCTTCGGCGACCACCCCCCTACCTGCCCCCGGCCCCGACGACCCACCCTACCCGCCCCCGAGCCCGCGCTCCCGCTCTCCCCGCTCGTGTGCATCCCTGCTCGCTGCCCAGCGCGCCCCCGCGCTCTGCTCCGTGCCTGCTCGCACGTTGTCCGGCTCGCCGCGCCCCAGAGCGTCTCCGCGTCCGCCGCCTGCTCGTGCCCGCCGTCCGCTCGCGCGTGCCCGCCCGCTGCCACCCGCAGCCGAAGAGAGAGGGGGTGGGGGTTGTGGGGAGAAGAGAAGGGGCAATTTGGTCAATTTTTTTTCAGGGTATCAAGTTGGTACCTATAAAAGTTGATGGTATCAAGTTGAAAAACAGTGATAGTTGAGGGTATCAAGTTACATTTTAGCCTAAAAAATATAGGGAAGTATGCTGGTGGAAGACTGGTCAGAGTGATTACTATGTTCCGTTGACAATCTATATTCAAAACTTGATCTTCTACTTCTTTGATGCGATTTATTCGCAAAATTCTCTCGGATGCTTCGAAATTGATAGGTCTTTTCAAGAATGACTGATAGTTCGGTCTCGAGTTGATGAGTTGCTAGCAAAGTGATTTCGGTGCTTTGAAAGTAGAGGGAGAACTCTCTCTTATCTCTCTTTTATGATCAAACCGGGGATCCTCCTCCATTCAGCTCCTAGGGGGCTATTTATAGAGTTTAGGGACATTGAAGTCCCTATAACTGCTCAACAACGGAATAAGCATGCAACGAGACTGAGATCTAGGCTAAAAAGTCCCGCATCGGGAGTATTATGCGGGGCCGAACGTCCTTCAAAAGCTCTCAACGGAGCAGCGGAGTCGCTACCATTCTCCATTACTTCACGAGAATTGCGGTCATGATGGCCCATTATTAGGGTAATAATAGCCCACTAAGTACGTGGGTTTTTACACTCTAAATCCTCGTTGAGTGGGGTGGGAATATGTCAAACGACCTGTAACTGTCGTATGTGAAGCAATATTACGTTGTGTGGCTGGATAGTTGCACCGTAAAGCTTGCAGCGACTGTGCGCCTTCAGTGGAACTAGCTTGCTGCGGAGGTGTCCTGTAGCAAGATTGGCTGTGATGCTAGCCCCTTCGAAGCATGGATGCCCTTTGAAGCGGGGCTAAACTTGCTTGTTTAGCGTGAACCGCGGAGCTGGCTTCTGGGCTTTGTCTTCTCTGTTTTCCAAGTGTCAACACCATTACCAATATTAGAACGTTGGTATTAAAATCCCAAACAATCCATACCTTTTCTTACTTCTTTTTTTTTTCCTCCGAGTGTTCCTTGATTTATAATCTTCTTTTGACTCTTCTAAACATTTCTTTTTCCATCACCCACTTAGCAGCTCTGTTGACAAGTATATATATCCAATTTTATGTCCATCTCAAATGCCTCTTTGTGGCAGTAGTGTGTGTGTACACACGTGCACGCGCGCTACCGGTGTTCTAGCGGTTGGTGCTGGTGTGGGTTATTGAAGACGTCTAGGTTCCATAATGTAAACAAAGCAACCATAATGTAAACAAAGCAACCATTGCACCTCTCCATAACCTAAATCAGCACTAACTGCTGGACCCACTGGTAGCGTGTGTGTATATATATATATATATATATATATATTATATATATATATATATATATATATATATATACCACTCGCCGATCCTGGTGCGCTTCGTGGAGAGACCCAGATGGAGAGCCCGTCCGTTCCGTTATGACAACAGTTGGTTCCTATCGTCTGGCTACGAGGAGACTGTGGCGGGGGGTCTTTGTCAGGAGGTGGTCGGCACTGCTCAGTTTTGTATGGTCCACAGGCTGAAGAAGACCAAACACGCCATTAGAGACTGGGTGAGGGCTCTTCCCCGGACCTCCTTACAGGAGAAGGAGGCGGAGTTGAGAGACCTGCAGTCAGACCTTCAGGGAGACATGATGAGTGGAGAGATGGCGGCTAGAGAGAAGAAGTTGGCTGCAGAGGTCAACACCTTGCGGCTTCAGCAGGAGATTAGTGCGGCCCAACGGGCCAAATGCTCCTGGCTCAAGGATGAGGATCGCTGCACCAAATTCTTCTATGATGTCATTCGGGCTCGCCAGCACCGGAACTGTATCCAGAGACTTCTTGGCAGGGACGGGCGTCTTGTGACCGACCAGGTTGCTATCCAGGAGGAGGCTGTCCGGTTCTACTCTGAGCTCTATCATCAGACGGACTATCCCACGGTATTCCCGCAGCTGACTACGAAGACGTTGATTACGGAGTATGGCAACAGTCTTCTTATGGCTCCTATCCGGATGGAGGAGGTGGAGGCGATTGTGATGCAGGCTGATGCTTCCAAGTCCCCTGGGCCGGACGGTTTCTCCAGCGGCTTTTACAAGCGTCATTGGGGTACCCTCAAGGACCAGGTTCTAGAGGCTGTTCAGGAGTTCTTTGAGACGGGCAAGCTCCTGAAGGAGCTGAACCACACCTTCCTGACGCTAGTGCCCAAGAAGGAGGGGGCGACTTCTCTTGCTGACTTCCGACCGATTGCTTGCTGTAATTATTTGTATAAAATAATTACTCATCTTATGTGCAGGAGGATGGAGGATGCTATGCAGGGCCTGGTTTCTTGGAATCAGGCGGCATTCATCAAGGGGCGGTCTATTGCGGAGCATAGCCTGCTGGCTCATGAGATGATTCGGGAGTTCCACAAGCCTGGAGGGATGAAGGCCTGTGTGAAGCTCGACCTGAGGAAAGCCTACGACACCGTCAACAGGGACTTCCTCTGTCATTTGATGGGTGCGATGGGATTCTTCGAGACATGGGTGGACAGAGTCAGAGAGTGCATCACCTCCCCCACTTTCTCGGTTCTCATTCAGGGTATTCCATACGGGTTCTTCGGCAGCAGCAGGGGGCTTCGGCAGGGGGACCCGCTTTCCCCCTACCTATTTACCCTCGTGATGGAGTATTTTACCTGTTTGATGGACATCGCGGTGCATCGGGAGAGGATTGTACCGATATACAGCAGGGTCTCTCCGGTGGTCTCACATCTCATATATGCGGATGATCTATTGGTATTGATGAGGCCTTCCATGCGAGGGATGAGGGAGCTTGCGGTAGTGATGGAGGAGTTCAGACAACTATCGGGTCTTCGGCTGAATAGGGACAAGAGCAAAGTTTACTTCAACAATTCTTGCACTTTGAAGGAGGAACGGGCCCTGGAGCTTGGGGTGGAAAAGGGTGATCTCCCGGTGAAATATCTGGGGGTGTCCCTTTCTGTCAACTACGCGAAGGACCGAGAATGTCAGAGTCTGGTGGACTTTGCGCAGAGGAGGGTAGAGGGCTGGCAGGCAGCTGGCCTATCTTTTGGAGGGCGTATTGAGCTGGTACGATCGGTTATATCTGCTATTGCTTTGTTCTGGCTCCAATCTATTATGGTTCCTTTGGCTACTATCAGAAAGATTGAGGGCATATGTGCCAAGTTCATATGGCATGGGGGGATTCATGCCATCTCTTGGAGCAGCTCTGTCGCCCAAGGAAGGAGGGAGGTGTGGGTCTGCGCTCTCTAGTATCTGTCAGGGAGGCGGCGGGGATCAAGCTGGCATGGAGGTTCCTTCAGGGCGGTTCTCTCTGGTCGGCTTGGATGGCTAGTCGGTATCTACGGGGTAGGAACTTCTGGGTATGTGAAATTGACAACAACTTCTCTGTGTCTTTCAAACATATCCTGCGGAACCGTACTGTACTTCGGACGGCTATTCGGAGGAAGATGAGGGAGGGAGGGGAGACGGACCTTTGGCTTGATCCGTGGATTTCAGGTCAGTCTCTTCTGGATATTCTGGGTCCCCAGACGGATGGTGTGGCGTACAGAGGTCTGACTTGTAGGCACATCATCAGTGGTGGGGTCTGGAGGCCAGAGGAGTATCGGTTCACTGCTCAGTTAGGAGAGGAGATCAGGCAGGTGCAGATCACTCCTACGATACTGTCTGATGTCTGGGTTTGGGCCCCTCCCGGCCACTCGGAGGGTGCGGGGGAGTTCAGATTTCGCAGCTGCTACGATCTTGTTCGCCCCCACTTCGATGATATCGAGGAGTACGACTTTGTCTGGGGGAAGGGGCTTGCCAGGAAGATGCAACTGTCTGCTTATAAACTGATGTTGGGCCGATTGCTCACTAGGGACCGACTGCTTCGGTTCGGGGGTCCCTGTCCCTGACCCTAAGTGTGTTTTGTGTGAGACAGAAAATGAATCCATTGGGCACCTGTTCTTTCAGTGCCATGTGACGTGGAGCATCTGGGCAGAGCAGAGCCGGAGACACTTGGGAGGGGTTGGAAGGGAGCGTGACTTCAGAGAAATCCTTAAGTGGATTGGTGATTGCAGGGGCCAGGAGCAGAGCTGGGCCAGACGTGCTAGATTGAGGCTTGCTGCATCTGTTTGGCATATCTGGAGGGAGAGGAACCGGCGCATTTATGAGGGACTGTCCACCCCACCAGTGGGCATCCTTCATAACATTGAGTCGGATGTACTAGTTATGTCCCCCTGAGTTGGGACTGTACCTTTATGTTGTAACCTTATTGCGATGTTAGTGGAATAAAATTTACCCTTTTTCCAAAATATATATATATATATATATATATATATATATATATATATATATATATATTGAAACCCAATGGCACGATTGCAGCTAACCGGTAACCTGGGGAAGAATGCAAAGACCCTACTTCACTTTCCAGGTAAGTCAAGGATTAAATGCATTTGACAAGATTCGAACACTCAAACCTCTTGAACATGGAGTGACCTTAACCAACTGCACAAATCCTTGGGGACAATCTATATATAGTAACGGAGTCACTGCCTTTATAAAATGCTAACATCCCAGAGCAAACAAAAGAGAAGATTAGGAAGAAAAACCAAAGATGAATAGCTACAATTTCATGTTATACCAGCAACTATTAAACTATATCCCAATGAGTGGAATGCCTTCATAATGTGATATTGCTAACGTAGCTAAAAAAATGCAAAGCCCCATGAATGATTCCGGGACACATGTTAGATGAGTTTTAGAAAGTTGAATTTCCAGATAAAAATAATCAAGAGAACACATCTTTCGCATATGTACTACAAAGACACAAGTTAAAACTTTGCAAGGCGCATCAATTTTAACTTAGCTGTTGGAGGGAGTGAGGGATAATGACAGGTTGCAAAAAGCTAGAGAGTGTTAAAGTGGACGTTACTGTGGACATCCACAGTTCCGTTTTACTCTCTCTATATATAGTGGATCTGTGAACATGCACATGTAACATACTTGTGCATGTAAAGTTTTCATTAAGCAGATGCCAAAAGATTCACTTCATCTTTCATTTCATTTAAACCTCTCTTCTCCTCCTCCCAAAGATAACAAGTCTCTACGAAATCATTAACAGTACATGTGGGATTTATTTTGTGTAGATGTTCAACATCAGTTATCTTTATGTAGATCATCAAGTGTCTTTATGTAGATTTCCTACAATCAGTTTGCAAATGGAAAAATATAGGCTTTTCCGAAATCTGGTGAAATATCTTTGAGATGTACATTTAGTTGGAGATATGGTGCCATATATGATACATGCAGACTTTGGAATTGAAGTTTGGTAAGTCTCCTATCCGCTTTCCTTCAATCCACTCGGCAAATATATTTATTTGTTCGATCGGGTTTGAGGATTTTAAAGGAAAGAGGGAGATTTAAAAGAAACTTAAGAATTTTTCTTCCATTATGCCGTATTAGTTGTGTGTCTACATCTTAGTTGTGGACAGTGTTCTAAAAGTCGGCCTAGGCAGCCGCCTAGGCGGCCCTAGGCCGAACCGAAACCAACCCCCCCCCCCCCCCCCCCCCCCCCCCCCCCCCCCCCCCCCCCCGCTCGGCGGATTTGTGCTGTTGTGCAACCATGTTCGGCCCTGTGCGGCTGTTCAGATTTTAAGATTTTTTATTTTATTTTTATTTTTATGCTTAGTTGTATTGTGGATATGTTTGGATTTGAAGATTGGATTTGGATTTAGAACATTGAAATTTCAAATTTGTATTATGGATATGGTGACTTCTTTATTAAGTGTGTTTGATTATGAAATAATGTTGATGATGTTTTCATGAATCATGATAATGATACTATACCTGTTGATGATTTCTGTATTAAGTGTGTTTCATTATGATAGAACACTATATACGCTGTTACAAGGGAAAGGAGGAAAAATAAGCTGTTCAGCGCCTGGGCGTCCTAGGCAATAGGCGCCCCTCCACGCCGAATCCACATAGCGAATTTTAGAACACTGGTTGTGGACGTCCACACATCCACTTTTCTCATTTTTATGTATACTTCTTTTTTTTTTACTTCAAGCTGTCAATTTCCCACTTCTTCAGTTAGAATTTTAAACTTAAATTCCTTATTTTATTTGGCAGATTGCAGGTGTGTTGAAGTCACGGGTCCTTTAGATCTTCCTCAGATGTTCAGCAGCTTTTTCTTTCATTTTCTGGAGGCTTCTTAACATGTGTTGATGTACGTATAGGAGTGGTCAAAATGTAAAGGAAAGAGAGGGCTTTGACTGTTAAGAAAAGTATTACTGGTGGCATTAGGGATAAATTCCATTATCAGCAATACTGTTGTAAATAAAAAATTCTTTGTATGCTTTAATAAACCTGTAATGTGTAAATAATGACAAGACTGCAAATACCTGCTTCAGTAACTACTGTGTAAGAATATGTAACGTACTGTGCATTTGTAAAAGTAGAAAGCCTGCTTTTAGCATAATTATGTTTGGTTTGTAATGAAAGTCATTGGGATGCAATGGTGAGGGTATTGTTAAGGTTTAGCTTGTGAACTTCTGAGTGTGAACTTCAATTCAAGCAGCGGTTTTCTCTTTGATAGATACAAGATCTCTGATTTTTCTCGAGTGTAAATTTATGCTAGCATTTGAATTGGGTACTGCTAATCTTACCAGATTTCTTTATAACATTTCATTTACTATTTTTCCGGCTTGTTCTTTCTCGCTATATTTCTTTCATTAATATATAGACTACAATATCTTTCTTACCTGGGTTTGCTCTTGCTGTAGGTACAAAGTCTTGGCAGCTTAATTTCAAGATGGGACTAATGGTTTGCCTGTCTGGAGTAATGTTGATACCAGTTATCCCTCCATGAGCAATATTTGAACATGGAGACTCGTTGACCTTTGAAGGTAATTATTTCAATCCTATGTGATCTCTACTGTGACAGATGGACAGGGAATGTTGCATTCTCACATTTTGTTACATATTAAGGAACTTGGAAATTTTTAGTTTCTTCATGGGAAGTGAACGAATTTCAGATTGATCTCTGGAGTCAAATGGTTCAAGTATTTAATGATGAACTATACTTGTTAGTTCACATCCATGATTGCCCCAAGGAACATATATACATGCTTGTCAGTTTGCACGACACGCCCAATTTGGTTCCATCAGTATCAAATGCTTCCCAGAATTTTTGTAGTCTTGAACACTGACATTTCAGATTGATCTCTACTATAATCCCTTTTCACTTTTTAGTTCCATGATTTTTGCGTCCGGTAAATCTACACCGACATTTTGACACTTATAGTACACTTAAACATCTGGGAACAGTAATCCATTTTGCCACCTATTTGGACTAAACATGTACACTTGGCAGCTTGAAGTAAGATTAAATGTCACCATCTCATCATCGTCTCGCCAATTGTTGGTCTGCTTATTATTGTAGAGTGATCACTATTGTTTGTAGGTGAAAGTAAAGCATCCTTTGATTATTCCACTTGAAGCTTGCAGCTTTCAACATTATTGATTTTGTTACCTAATGCAAAATACCACTCTTATGTGCCAATTCATACCTTGGAAGGTTTGCTCATGAACACCGCTTGGACCTGGCCTGGTTTGAAATTTGGTATTTCGACCATGTATGATTACCGCTTGCTTTTCTAATATACAGTTCTACAGATCATTGATTTAACATAATTACAATTCAATTCATTAATTTACGACGGTACTTATTTTGGGTATGTGGTGTTGGTCCCGAGGCGTATCTAAGATGATAACAAGAGCAAGGAACAACAAAGGTTCATACAAGTCTTGTCAGACTGCCCACTGTTTAATCCTGAAGAAGAAGTTCAGGGTTTCATGCAAGAAGCTTGCATCCCGAACTTTACGATCCCAACCAGGTACGATCTCCAGGTTACTTGCACCCAAAAAAAAAAAAAAATCCGGTTCTCCCTTGCAAACGCAGTTGCAATAGAGATAGAACGTTCACATCATTAAAGGATGGAGAAAAATAAAGTTAAGTGTGCTTCTCTTTATGTTCGCAGACGCTGTAACGAGAGAGAACGAAAATACAACAAAGAAGAACAAAAAATATCTCCTTGCTGGGATGAACATGCCATCGTTGCTCAAAGTAAGATTCGTCTCATAGATGATATGCTCTCAGGAACCAGCAAATTCACCAAATAACTTTTGGAACGCTCCTGGTCACTCTTGGATGACTTGGAACTCATTTTGAGCTTAAAGCTCTCTGTGGCGCAAAGGTCTGCTGCTGTCGCTTAGTTCTTCTGGAGTGGATTTGTGGTTCTTACATTTTTCTCTCTTATCCAACCTTGCAAATGAGAGTGGAGCTCTATTTATAGAGCAGCTCAGCACCTATGTGCGTATAGCCTTGCACATGCGCGCTGACCGACCAAATTTTACGAAATTTTGATCACAGGGTCCTTTGCATCGACACTGTAGCGTGCCACACGCTGACACTGTAGCGTGCCACACGCTGATATCAGTCAACGCTGAAAGCACACTGACAGCGCCGAAAGCAGCCGCATACCATGCGCGTACACCACGAGCATACGCCATGCGAGTACACCACTACGTAGGCCACTCGCGTACTTCACACGCGTGCACCACGAGAGTACTCCACGAGCATATGTCTCGTGCATGCAACTCGTGCATAAAAGGAGCGTCCGAGCGCCATGCGACGAATCGTGCATGCAACTCGTGCAAAAAAGGAGCGCACAAGTGCCATACGATGTGCTACGTGTGCCATCAAAGCACCATTTTGCACCATTAGCTTGAGTCAAAGTCGTGGGGCCTAGTCCTATGGTTTTCCATGAGTGACAAAACAAAAGCTTGTTGCTTGCGATTTACACTCGACCTTCTAGAAAAATTAATCCACATGGGCCACCTCATCCCATGTGCATACTCCAACACAAACATAGCTATTATATGATATACACCATGGTGGTTTTTCAATGTGGGACTAAAAATTCCTAAAGGAAGTGGAAAATACCAACATCGGGTACTCTTATTGTCCTTGCAGTCAGTTGAACCCGTCATCATTTTGCATGTTTTTCAGTAGTGTTTTTTTTAATGTTGCATTCGAATTGGATTAAACTCTATGTTAAGAAGTTTTCATCATATGAAGATAAGAAAATTGATTGAATTTATGAACTCAAACCTGTTCTTGATCTATATCTGCAATGAGAAAATAACATGCAAGCTGTGGCTCCCGGAAGGGCCGGAACCACCGCAAGGAATCATTCCACTTCATAGGCAATCGAATGTGGAATTTCCTATAAAAACATCATCAGCGACAAACTCTTTTTATGAGTGGTTACCACCAATTGAGTAGAAGTAAATTGGATATATGAATTTAAGAAAACGTCAAAATGGCATTTGTGATTTGTTGTTGCAATTTAGTGCGACTGCTCTGCCATGCACAATGCATAAACCAATGTTGTCTATGTTATGGTGTGAAGATGGGTTGGATTGTTGGACTACAACTGCTACATGGGAACGAGATTATGATAGGGTGCAATAGTGTATGAATTGGATATGATTCTTAAGCTTCTTACTCTGCTCGATTGAAGGCCTTTCCAAGATTCAAATGGTGGCTTTTATGTTTTCCATTGGGGTGAGAAAGAGGTTGCTTGAGCAAATAATAGGCACACAACCTATACTTGAGCTTTAGATACAGAACATTAGTTGCAAGACGAGCTAATTGCTAGCTTCACCGTTGCAACGTTTGATTCACTGTAATGTAATCGCAATCACAATGTAATCAAATAATTTTTTTTTATTTGATTATATTGCGATTACGATTATATTACAATGTACCAAACTGAGCCCTTAATCTTTCAATACCATTTCCATCATACGTCTTTCTTTTGTAATTATCCTTTCTTCATAATACGTTGCGTTATAGAAAATTTCCAGCATCTTTAATCAAATGCAGGATCCTAACATTTGCGATTATTGGCGAAAAAGTTTCTTTCGAATTTATGTTTGCAGGCACCTTTGTAAACGTTTTGAGTTTAATCGGGAAAGGGGGTTGTCTTGTTGGAAAGAACTGGTTTGACATTGGTTGTTTGCTGTACAAGTTGGCTTGACATTGTGGCATCATCAAGATGTGTTGTGGGCCAAGCAGCCCAAAGCCCGTCCTGGGACCGGTTTGGTCCGGTCAAACCTGTGCTTCCCAGGCCCCATCAACGGTCCAGCCCAGCTCGATCTTCATGTTAGACTTGGTTTTACACAAACCCCACCTCATGATGGAGGAACAGGCCGGGTTGGACTTATCCCGGATGGAGGAACAGGCCGGGCCGAGACCTGGGATTAAAAATTTTGAACCAGCCCGGACCCATAGCCTGGATTTGGGCGGGCCGGGTTGAACCGGACCAGGCCGGGCTGTTTCAGGGTTGGGCGGAACAGCCCGGTTACTTTTAAAAAAACTTCAAAAAAGTAAAAATAAAAAACATATAAATGTTAGTATAATTTAAATATGCTATGACATTAACTTAAAAAAATTGAGAAAAGTAAAAGTTCACAAATTTTTATTAATGTCAAGATAATTTAATGTACAAGTATTTTTTTCCATAAAATTTGTATAAAATATACAAGTTGCAAATTGATATTTTGATTAAGAAAAACCCCAACAGCCATATTTAAATATAATATGGTCTTTTTTGGGTGGTGGGGAGATATTTTTACCAAAATACTTTTATTTTTTTAACCCTTTCTGAACCTTAATAATAGGGGTGAGCATCGATTCGGTTCAAACCGAATTGTATTTTAGAAAACTGATCAAAATATTAAATGTAAAACTGAAAAGCAAACCATTTATAACAAAAAATCGAGCAAAATCGAATTGAAATAAAAATGTTCGATTTTGGATAGTTAGGTTTAATGGGTCACTGGCCTGATCTGATTTTCTAGTATGTGGTTAAATTAATTTAACAGACCAATGGGCCAAGTTGCAATAACGAAATCTAAATATATAACAAAATTCAAATATAAACTTGCAGCACAATGTACTAAAATTCAAATTGTACATAACAATATCAAATTGTACATAACAATATACAAATTCAATTAAAAAGCTCCAGTGTATACAAAAACTGGCAGATTCCAATCCCAGACTCCACAACAATATACAAATTCCTAAGGATTGGCTACAGTTACCGAGACATTCCTTTGTTGATCTAAACAGAATAGGGAAAATTTATGAAATGTCCAAAAATTGTAAAAATTTTATGTAAAATCTACCGCAAAATAACATTTTATCGCGTGCCCAGAATTAGCGAAAATATATAAAGGGGATTCTGAATGACATTTTTGCCCTTCTAATTTATTGAAAATACTCCCGAATCCTACTCTTCAAAAAAAAAAAATAATAACGTTTCGATACTTCCTCTTCTTCCATACGCCGCTCAGTTTCGAATTTATGTTTTTTCCTCCCAAATCTTCAAACCTTCCTTCAAAAATTCGTCGGAAAATTTCGAAAAAACCGACAAACGGTAAAACTATTAAAATGGAGGTCCAAACATCATTTTTTTATGATTCTAAAATTTCGGAAGGCCGACAAACGGTGTGACGGTTTATCTCAGGCTCCTCGAAAATACGCTCATTTTGCGACAAACTGGGCCTCGTCTCGACCTCCCAGTCAAAGGTTATAACCCTCCAAAGTTTCAATTGGCCATAAAATGCAGGAGGATGACCATTCTCCGTGTTAATATCAAGGAGAATGACAATTCTCCGTGTTAATATCACGGAGAATGGCCATTCTCCTTGTTAAAATACAGGAGAATGACCATTCTCCGTGTTAAAATGACGGAGAATGACCATTCTCCGTGCAAAAATGATGGAGAATGTCCATTCTCCGTCATTTTAACACGGAGAATGACCACTCTCCGTAGTTTTAACATGGAGAATGATTATTCTCCGTATTAAAAATCACGGAGAATGACCATTCTCCGTTCTTAAAATCACAGAGAATGACCATTCCCCATGTTAAAATCACGGAGAAGGTCATTCTCCGTAGTAATATCACGGAGAATGACAATTCTCCGTGTTAATATCACGGAGAATAGTCATTCTCCTTGTTAAAATGCAGGAGAATAACCATTCTCCGTGTTAAAATGACGGAGAATGGCCATTCTCCGTGCTAAAATGACGGAGAATGTCCATTCTCCGTCATTTTAATACGAAGAATGGTCATTCTCCGTCATTTTAACAAGGAGAATGGTCATTCTCCGTATTAGAAATCACGGAGAATGACCATTCTCTTAAAATCACGGAGAATGACCATTCCCCGTGTTAAAATCACGGAGAATGATCATTCTCACGGAGAACGGCCATTCTCACGGAGAACGGCCATTCTCCTTGTTAAAATGCAGGAGAATGACTATTCTCTGTGTTAAAATGACGGAGAATGACCATTCTCCGTGCTAAAATGACGGAGAATGGACTCATTTTAGCACGGAGAATGGTCATCCTCCGTGTTAAAACCACGAAGAATTGCCATTCTCCATGTTAAAATGTGATTTTAAGAACGGAAAATGACAATTCTCCGTGGTTTTAACACGTAGAATGGCCATCATCCGTGTTAAAACCACGGAGAACGGCCATTCTTCGTGCTAAAATGACGAAGAATGTCCATTCTTCGTCATTTTAACACGAAAAATGGCCATTCTCCGTGGTTTTAACACGAAGAATGGTCATTCTCCGTATTAGAAATCACGGAGAATGGCCATTCTCTGCTAAAATCACGGAGAATGACCATTTCTCGTGTTAAAATCACGAAGAATGGTCATTCTTCGTGTTAAAATCACGGAGAATCAATTATCCATGTTAAAATTACGGAGAATGATGGAGAACAGTTGACAGAAACTTAATTTTTGTAGAAAAAAAATTATCAGGATAAAGAGTTTCGTTCTTCTTTCAAAACGATGCTAACTCTTATGGAAAAGAAGAAGAAAATCTTCTCTCCACAATTGACTTAATCGTCGAAAAACTTCAAATCTCTCCAGGAAGATGATGATGAAGAGCGATGATCGAAATTCGACTGAAGAAAAGCACAGTGAACTACGAACGATCTTTACGATCTCTGCTGAAGTGAGAGCAATGGAATTCAAATCTCTTGTGAAGAAGAAGAAGAAGAAGAAGAGAATCGCAATCCAAATCTGAGTTTGTGCGAAGGGGTAGTTATAGTATTATCAAAATGACAATTTTGTAAATACAGAGCATCTAAAGAGAATCTTGGAATATTTAACGTGGAAATATATAATTATGGACATTTCATAAAATCCATCATGCGGGTGAATTTTTCATAAAAATCAACCCCGAAATTGGATTTCTCAGCAATTTTCAGAATATAATATAATAAATATATTTGGGCCAGAATCCCTAATCTACATTCTCCATTCTCCAATCTCCAAACCAACAGAACAAATAACCAAATTATAAATATACAATTTACAAGTATACAAATTACAATCAAGAAGAAATGGTTGTAGTGAACAAATATACAAATTCCAATCTTCCGGTGGCCCCCGCACATTCTGATCCAATATCCAGATTCCAGACTCATGTCAAGCCTACATTATTTTAAAAAAAAACTAAAAAGAGACTTAGAATGGCTTTTTATGCATCATTAAAGATGCAGCATATGACACGCCAATGGTTGCAGTTAGCCAAATCATCATCGCCCATTCTTATGAAAATTTTAGTACAATTCTTGAATATTAAACGGAAAAAAATGAATCAAAGTACCTTCTCACTGGCTGCAACAAGTGCCACATCACTAGCTGCAATAAGTGCCACGCCACTAGCTGCATCGAGTGCCACAACAATAGATCTAACAGATATACAAGACAAACAATATCATAACAAGCAGTATATATTCAGAGAAGACAAGTTAGATATCTGTCACGCCCTGCTCCCGAATAATCTAGTGCGGGCCGATGCATGCCCGGCCTACACTGTCGTTGACAGTGGTAGTGAGCCGTCTAGTCATCAATAACAAGAATAATCTCATCACAGCATCTAATCTCGGAATCTATACTAACCATCACAGCAATTCACTATACAATTATTACAACATATACATGAATGACTGGGTACAAAGCCGGTAAAAGATAAATGCTACAATAACAACATATAATCAAATACACTCAATCAATCTCCTATACATGAAACTAGATATCTCAATGTCAAGTGAGCTCCGATGCCGGCCATGACAATCTAAAGATCCATCTCACATGTAATCAACGATCCAGTCAGGAAAGGAGCAAAGCACAATGTAACTCAATAAAACTCACCATGAAGATCAATGGAACGGTATATCAAAATATAACTGAAAGACATGAAACAAGATGAGTATAAAATATGCACTAGCTACGTGTACATGTGCAATTGACGTTATCAACATGTGGGGACTAATATGTAATCAGGCATATAGAATATGCTATCAGTCAATCAATAATCAGGCATGTCTGACGACAATGCTATCAATCATGCATGTAATGGACATCAGGCATACGGTGTATGCTATCAGGCAATATTTGTCCAATATTAGTCAATCACATGTCTTAGAACGTCTCCCACCCAACACGAGAACAATGCAAGCAATCAATCGAGAATAAGTAAAATAAATGACACGATAACAAGTGTGAGTGCAATGCATGCAATGCATGCAATGATGGTAATACTGAGTACATGTACTTGCCTTGATTCCGGAGTTTTGTCCAAGTCTTTTAATTCACCTATAATATCATAGCAAGCAGTATCAGAACAAGCAATATAGAAGCAATATTACAACAAATGTTGTATCCACTACCTGGACTATGTATCCAGAATGTATCCAAAACATGATGTATCCAGAACAAGCATCGTGCATGTAGCTAAAAGACCAGAACAAACATTTATCTAGGGGTGAGCGTCGGTATAATCGGTCGGTATTTGGTCGAATTTTTCGGTGCTTTTTTAAATCGATATCTAAAAAATCAATACCAATAATGTACCATTTAGAATTGGATTTTTCGGTTTCGATTAAATCGATATTCGGTCGATTTTTGTTCGGTATCGATATTTTACCAATTAACATTTGATCAATCAACACACTTAATATTTTAGAACATCTTAACCTATAATATTTTTTTGGAAGTATTAAATTTTAAAGCCAAGTCTCTATCAACCAAACAATTAATCAAAATTATGAGAATAATATGTAGCAAATCGCAAACATCTAAAAATGAGCTTAAAAGATCAAACACGGTCACTAACTTTAATCTTTAGTATAAGTTTAAGTAACCAAAATTCACTTCAAAATTCTATGAGCACAAAAACATAAGCTCAAAAGATCAAAAATTCAATTCTTAGCATTTTTAACATAACTTCAAGTCAACTAAAGTCAATTCTAAGTTCTAAGAAACTGACAAAAACAGAGATAAAAATGAGTAGTATAAATTAATCACGAACAACATTCTAATATATATATATATATATATATATATATATATATATATATATATATATATATATATATATATATATATATATAGGGAAGGGATCGGATGACACATAATTTTTGACACCTAAAGAAACACACAATCGCAGCCGTACATCAATAAAAACTAATGGTTCAGATTTATATAGACTATTAAATAGTGGATTGTATTAATTAGTGGGATGTGCAATTAATGTGTTGGATTGTTGGAAAAAGAAACTACCATCCATAATTATATTTAGTGGGCCACATTAAACGAATCTGAACCATTTGTTTCTATTGATGTAAGACTGCGATTGTATGTTTTTTAGGTGTAAAAAACTATGTGTCATCCGATCCCTTCACACATATATATATATATATATATATATATATATATATATATATATATATATATATATATATATATTTGCAAATGACCTCTAGCCTAGTGGTTAAGAGAGATGCATGCGGCCCGAGTGGTCAGGAGTTCGAATTCCAGTGGGAGCGATTCTAGAAACAATTTACCTGTTTCCAAACTTAAACAAAACACAAAGGTTTTTGAATCCTAGGGCTGACTGTGCCAAGATAAAGAGTGGTTGGGATTTAATCTTGGTGAATCAACGGTTGTGGGGTTTTATGGGGAATCCAAAGAGTGGGGTTTGCACTCATAATGGTTGTGGATGAGCATTATTGAGAGTGGAGTTTTATGGGGAATGAGCATTATTGAGAGTGGAATTTTATGGGGAATCCAAAGAGTGGGGTTTGCACTCATAATGGTTGTGGATGAGCATTATTGAGAGTGGGATTTTATGGAGAATCCAAAGAAAATTCACATCCAGCAGTGGTTTAAAATTGGGGGTCTAAGATTTTGAGGGAGAATACCTTAAATGAACCATGCCCTATGGGCACGGGTTATGACTAGTATATATATATATATGGAATCGGTTCGGTTTGGTTTTTTCGATGTGGTATTACACTCAGACCACTACCATTATACCATATTTTAGTCGGTTCGGCAATTCAACATCGGTACATAATTTCGGTTCGATTTTTTGGGATATTTTTAATCAATATTCGGTCGATTTTTTGGTATCGATCGGTATTTGCTCACCCCTACATGTATCCATAAGACCATAACATGATGTATCCATAAGACCATACATAACAAGCAATATCAGAACATGTTATGGAAATAATGACCAGAACATGATGTATCCAGAGTCTGTTAAATTGTCATAAATTGCTTAAACCCATAAACAAGTGATTCCAGACTAAATAGATCAAGCAGTATCATAGCATGTTGTACTAAAATAAGTAGAACATGCTACTAAATAACAACTCAATAACATGATGTATCCAAAATAAGTAGAACCAATATAAGTCACAGTATCCAACAGTAAGTGCTTGAGCTATTAAAATGCATTGCAAAGTAGTATGAGAACATGATGCCACGATTAACTTATCTCGTGGAACCAAATATTACAATCACGTGGAACCAAATAGCACATAAAGTGGAACAAGAGTATCAAAATGTATCCGACAGAATAAATAAAGATTTTTTAGGGGCACCACCACTTCTACTAGGGGACAACCCAAAATTTTTTTGAAAAAATTACAAGTTTGCCATAGATTTTTTTTACTAGGGGGCGCCCAAAAAACACTATAAAAGCCAATGTGATTTTATTTCATCTCACTCTCTCTTCCTCTACTACTTCTCTTCCTCCACTCTTTTTTTCTCCTCCTCATATAAACCTATAATTAATTAACCTAACCTAGGTGAAATTGTCCCCCAACCTAAAATTGTTGAAGATTTTTGGTAGAATATCTAGTAACAGTGTCAATCACTTCTCCCATTTATTTGTAAGTCGTCGAATTTATTTTTGTGTAATATTTTAAGTTTTAACCTAAATTTTACATATAAAAGTTGAATTTCGTGTTAAATATAGAAAGAAATAGAAAATGGAACAACCCGGACCATCAAATGCTGGATACTCTCCTCCCACAACGTCCGAAGAACACTTTGACGCATCGGAAACCCTCGTGGTAACTACACTTTGAACTTTACTTCGGGTGAAAAATTGGACTTTGACACAGAGGACTGCCACAAATGTGACAGTCCCTCACATATATAGGACTGCCAGAGATGTGGCAGTCCTATATATGTGAGGGACTGTCACATTTGTGGCAGTCCTCTGTATGTGAGGGACTGCCATATCTGTGGCAGTCCTCTGTGTCCAAGTCATTTATCTTTGAAGCAGCCTGCCTTACCAACTTATCACCAATATTTTTAACATGATCCTCTAGCTAACTCTATAAATAATAATATGAGTATCATTTTCCATTCACTTAAGTGGAGAAATGAAGACATATCACATAAAGAGTAAATACAGAACCATATTTTAACAGTAAAAAAATATATAGGGATCAATCGTATCACGTCTTGTCCATATATATATATATATATATATATATATATATATATATATATATATATATATATATATATATATATATATATATATATATATAAAACCCAAATATGAACATTGATCCAAATACTGATGTTACTTTCAAGTAGCAACTATATTACATTTATAACTAAATTTTAGAGAACTATGGATTATATGTTGCAGACAGATACGCTTGAAGTGTCTCAACTTGTGACCAAGTACAGACTCCTCTGTGACGTATTTATCTTTATACATTTTGGCTTTATGTAGTTGTTTAGTTTTGACTTTTAACTTCTATTGTAGGAGTTGCGATCTTCCGAGGTTGCGGTACATGCTCCAATTGCAATCGATCTAGGACATTTATTTTGGACCGATCTTTCGTTTCAATCAAGCGACGATGCGGTACAATGGTGTCGAAAAGTTGGACGAAAAAACAACTTGGTTCTAGTGATATCCAGATCGGCCCGAAATCGCCCGGGACGACACAGTGTGATGGTTGGCTGTGAAAGAGGTGGTGCGTTCAGATCGCACAAGAAAGACACAGTTATCCAAAATAAAGTTCCAAGAAAGAAAGCTGGAACGAGGAAATATGGTTGTCCATTCATGATCCAGATTAGAAAAGAAGAAGAAAGAAAGTGGTCAGTACAAGTGAAGAATGGAACCCACAATAGGTCACATCGGTGATCACTTCGTCATACTAAAGATGATCGGTCATTCTCCGATTCCTCCACCTTCAACAGTTTGGTACAAAAGAGCACCGGTCGAAGCCAGAGCTTGGACCACACCTTTCGCTCATCAAATCGACCATTGTAAGAAGTTGTTGAAGTTTGAGGAGCCAAGAGACTTACCTGCTGACCACTGTGACGTCGAAATCGACTGAGTATCAATGTGTTATATGGAGGACCACTTTTGTATACATTTTGGTTATAGAGGACCACTTTTGTATACATTAAACTATGAAATATGAAGTCCAATATATGTTTCTTACTTTTATCCATGTGTTATATGTCTTTTATCTGGGTGTTATACATGTGTGTTTTGTGTGTTTTGGGTGTTATACATGTGTGTCATACATGTGTGTTACTTTTATCCAGGTGTTGTCTTTTCTAGGACTTCCACACACGGGACAATCCTTCACATGTGTTGGACTGCCCTGTGTGTGGCAGTCCTTACTAAAATGTTCTGTGATCTGATCACAGAACAATTCATCTAGGACTGCCACACACAGGGCAGTCCTTCACATGTGTTGGACTGCCCTGTGTGTGGCAGTCCTTGCTAAAATGTTCTGTGATTTGATCACAGAATAATTCATCTAGGACTGCCACACACAGGGCAGTCCTACATTGAATTAGGACTGCCAGGGTGCTGGCAGTCATAATTGAAACTTGTTGTATATAAATGGCCATTCTCCTGTGTTTTAGCACGGAGAATAGCCATTCTCCGTGTAATTTAGCACGGAGAATAGTCATTACAGTGTTAAAACGCAGGAGAATGACCATTCTCCGTGTTTCTAACACGGAGAATGGCCATTCTCCGTGTTAGAAACACGGAGAATGACCATTCTCCGTGCTAAATTACACGAAGAATGGCCATTCTCCGTGTAAATTAAGACGGAGAATGGTCATTCTCCTGCATTTTAACACTGGAATGACCATTCTCCGTGTAAATTAAGACGGAGAATGCCATTCTCCCTGTTAATTTACACGGAGAATGGTCATTCTCCTGCATTTTATGGTCAGTTAAAACTTTGGAGGGCCATAACTTTTGACTGGGAGGTCGAAACGAGGCCCGGTTTGTCGCAAAATGAGCGTATTTTCGAGGATCCTGAAAGTAACAGTTTCATCTTTAGACGGCCTTCCGAAATTTTAGAATCGTAAAAAAATGATGTTTGAACCTCCGTTTTAGCAGTTTTGTCGAAATTTTAGAATCGCAAACAAATATTAATTCAATGACTCACAAATAGGACTGCCACCTCCCTGGCAGTCCTACGCTTATGAAGGACTGCCAGAGTGCTGGCAGTCCTAATTAAAACTTGCTGTAACAGCAAGTTTCAATTAGGACTGCCAGCACCCTGGCAGTCCTCCTTTTGTATAGGACTGTCAGGGGGGTGGCAGTCCTAATTGAAACTCTCTGTGCCAGGGGGTGGCATATCCAACAGAAGTATTTCAACATAAGTATCCAACACATAACCAACATAAGTATTTTAAAACAAGTATCCGACAACATGTTCGACACGCAAAAATATCAACATCCAAAAATATTTCAACACAAGTATCCAACAACATGTTCGACACCCAAAAATATCAACATCCAAAATATCCAACTTCAGACAATCAGACAATCATACTACATATCATGGCGGACCTTCGAACGAGACTCCGCATTACGCATGAATGGGAACTCAACCTCGTCGTCGATGCGCTCAAGCTCGTTGGCGACCAAGGCACTAGTGTCGACCAAGACACTAGTGTCACTTTGGCAAGCGCTCCGAAGTGTCTTGGCCAGTTCCTTCGCCCTTCTAGACTGTAAATGAAAGTATAATTGAATTTAGTCTACAAACATGAAAATCTCAAACTAATTACTAATGCGAAACTCACCATCTTCACCAATGAAGCATACAAGATATTTTTCGAAGGAAGATTTCCAACAGCTACTACGGCCTCGGGATACGATATGTCCTAAGGATATGATATGTCCTCTGTATATCAAACAACATATAAAAACATAAAAAATATGAAATACATATAGATATCATATACTAAACTGGTAGCTTACAAAAGTAATGTACATACCAGGTCCTTCCATATTGCATATGCAATATGGTTCTCAAAAGAAGCCAACATTGAGCAACCTGGCGGCCGGACATGCGGCTCAGAAGGACCGGCCTCCTCAGATGGAGCAGAACCACCTTGACGTGGTGGTAGGAGTTGGCTAATTGGCACGTCGTCGTCATCACTGGAAGAAGGAGAAGGAGTACGAGCTCGTTGCTCCGACCGAGCTTGTGCAACCGGTGGGGGTCTCCGTGTCCCAGCCCGACCTTGGCGCTTCGGTTCGAAAATTGTAATCGGACGCTCAAGAGGACGTTCCGCGCGTTCCTTCCGCTTTGACGCGGTGGGGCGTATTCTTTTTGGTGCGTCCGGAGGACTGTTACCCCTATAGAACAATAGATTGTACGACCGTACAATTAATATACATTGCAAACTAAAATAGAACTGTTACAATAGGACTGCCAAGCATGTGGCAGTCCATATGTAAACAAGGACTGCCACAGGCCTGGCAGTCCTCTATTGAAAGAGGACTGCCTGGACTGTGGCAGTCCTTGTTTACATGTGGACTGCCACATGCTTGGCAGTCCTACTGTACTCGGCCAACAGACAAACGACTCGCTAGTTTGTCGTTTTCTAGGGTTAGGGTTTGAAGAGAAATTGTGGGTTTGTCGTGTTCGAAAATGTCATTCATAAACCCTAAATACATTCTAAACCTAAATTATCAAAAGTTTTTAGACAATTAAAACTATTCTAGGGTTTCGAATAGAATGTAGAAAATTATAGAAGAAATTTGGGAAGAACGTACCTAGAATCCGATTTCTTCACTTGCGTGTCATCTCGTCGAATGTGGGAGTGTTCTTGAAAGAAATTTGGTGGAGGAATTAGGATTATAGTGGTGGAGGAAAATTTTCTAGGGTTTTGGGAGAGGGCGAGAGAGCTCTTCTTCTTTTTTCTTTTGGAGGAGAGAGAGAGGAAGTTATAAAATGGGAAAGAAATGTGAGTTTGGGGGGTTGGGCTGCCCCTAATAAAATCTCCACTTTCTGGGCTGCCCCCTAAGTAAGGGCTGCCCCCTAGTAAAAGTAGTGGTGCCCCTAAAAAAACCTAAATAAAACAAGCAGTATGAGCAATATTACAACCTCGTAGAACCAAAACTTACACCGATCTAAAAGAATGAAGTAATCAAATCTCGCTTGTTGATGTTGATACCACGACTAATTTATCCAAATTTAAATGATAAAAATAAATCAATGAACAAGTTAATAAACAAGTACTATCAAATTGAAATTATGTAATATAATTTTAAATTTTTAAACTAATTACTGATTTGAACTTTGTAGATGTCATAAAAAATCCTCTTCAATAACATATATAATGGGTCGATCGAAAGGCCCCCAAAACTAATCTTAACAACAAATAAGTGCTTTGTTGGAGTGGATGGGGTTCCCAACCTATGTGGAGAATATCCCGTAGAGCGACGAGCGCCATCCGTGTGTCGAAGAAGCTCGGGGAGTGCATGGATCCTATTTTGGAACATATATGGTAAGAAAATATATGATTGGATTTCCATATTTACTTTGATCATATATTTATGATTGGACCCTTCATATAGTAGCTTTCCATATAATTGGGCTTCCAATTATGGCAAGCCAATTATGATTGGATTTCCATTAAATATATGATTGATACATATGAGAAGTTTCCATATATATTGGCCTTCCATGTATGGATTAGCAAGGGCTTATAAAAGGGTGATGCATGCTAGTTGAAAACCCATCTCAAAATAAGAGTACTTTACAATTTTTGAGAGGGAGAGAGAGAAAGAGGATTAAGGACTATTGTGAAGGAGAGGTTGCTTCGAATAATTTTTCGGCATCTCTTGTTCTTCGGAGTCCGCAATTAAAAATTTTCTTCTTTCAAGTGAGTTGTGGTGATCCGTGTTGGATCGGGAGGAGCTTGTAGATGGTGTATTCTCTTTATTCCATTAGTGGAGGTTCTTCAGGGTTGGACTCCGATCGTCCCGTGGTTTTTTTCGCAAGGATTTTCCACGTCAAAAATCTTTGTGTCTGCGATTGTGTTTGACATTTTTGGTTTGTGTGCTTTTGCTCGGTTCTCTCGCAGGACTTTCTGGTTTAGGGGAACAGTTTCCGTGCTCCATTCCCAACAGAATGGTATCAGAGCCAGGTTCAAAGAAGTGTCAGGAGTTGACAGTCAAACCAGGAAGCAGAGATGAATGCGAAGCCGGTGCGCATGGTGAACCTGAACGGTACCAACTACCATTATTGGCGGAGCAAGATGAAGGATTTGCTGTTCGTCAAGAAGCTGCATCTTCCAGTATTTGCATCCGAGAAGCCCAGTTACAAATTCGATGAGGACTGGAACTTCGAGCATATACAGGTGTGTGGGTACATGCGGCAGTTCGTTGACGAGAACGTGTACAACCACGTTGCCAATATTGAGCATGCGAAGACGTTGTGGGAGAAGCTGGAATCTTTGTATACGAAAAAGACCAGGTAAATAAACTATTCCTGATCCGGATGATGATGGGTCTGCGGTACAAAGATGGTACATCCATTACGGATCACTTGAGTGAGTTTCAGGGCATGGTGGATCAGCTATCCTCGATGGGAGTCAAGTTCGACGACGAGGTTCAAGGACTTTGGTTGCTATGTACATTGCCAGACTCGTGGGAGACCGTACGAGTATCTATGATCGCTTCTGCTCCGGAAGGCGTGGTCAGTCTGGAGTTTGCCAAGAGCGGGGTACTGAATGAAGAGATGCGGAGACGTTCTCAGGGCACTTCATCCACATCCCATCACTCAGAGGCACTAGTTTTAGAGAGCCGCGGAAGGGGCAAAAGCAGGGGTCCAGGTGGTGGCAGAGACAAGAGCAGAGAAAAGTCCAAGGGTCGGTACGAGGACTCGGAGTGTTGCTATTGTGGCAAGAAGGGCCACATCAAGCGGAACTGTTTCGCTTGGAAGAGAGAGAAGAAGGGCGACAAGAGAAAGCAAGATGAGAACACTACAGCGGCGGCCTCGATACATGGGGGCGATGTGATCGTCGTAGGTGATGAGGTTATCACAAACCTCGCCTGCGATGACAATTCTTGGCTGGTAGACTCAGAGGCTTCAGCGCAAGTATCTCATAACAGGGTACTATTTGCCACTTACACGACATGCGACTGTGGAGTGTTAAAGATGGGCAATGAAGATGTGTCGAAGGCAGTTGCCATTGGAGATGTGCATTTGAGGACGAAGACGGGTGCAGTTCTTGTTCTCAAAGATGTTCGTCATGTCCCTGATATTCGTTTTAACCTGGTGTCGGTTGGAAGGTTGGATGACGAGGGATTCTTCATTCTCTTCAGGAATAGTCAGTGGAAGCTTTCCAGAGGTTCGATGGTGATTGCCAGAGGAAGCAAGAAGTCCGGTCTCTACTATATGGAGGGGAGCGCACAGGGGGCACAAGAGGTAAACGCAGTCATTGATGCGTCTACCGAGTTGTGGTACAGGCGGCTCGGCCATATCAGCGAGAAGGGGATGAGCTACTTGGTGAACATGAAGGTGATTCCAGGACTCAAGTCTACAAAGTTGGAGAAATGCACGCACTGCTTAGTTGGGAAGCAAAATAGGGTGTCTTTCCAAAGTCACCCAAGTTCGAGGAAGCCGGCGTTGCTCGAGTTGATTCACTCGAATGTCTGCGGTCCTATGAAGGTAAAATCTATTGGTGGTTCTTCTTACTTTGTAACTTTTATTGATGACTGTTCCAGAAAGGTTTGGGTCTATGCCTTAAAGACCAAGGATCAGGTGCTGCCCACTTTCAAAGAGTTTCAGGCCTCTGTTGAAAGAGAGACGGACAAGAAGTTATTGTGTGTTCGGTCCGACAACGACGGCGAATACATTGGTCCCTTTGATGCGTATTGCAGAGAGCAAGGGATACGACACCAGAAGACTGCGCCCAAGACACCTCAGCTCAATAGTGTAACAGAGCGCATGAACATGACACTGATGGAGAGGGTGCGGTGTTTGCTGTCAGAAGCAAATTTGTCAGGCAGTTATTGGGGTGAGGCTCTTCTCACAGCTGCTTATGTTATTAATTTATCTCCTAGTGCTCCTTTGCAGGGTGATGTGCCTGACAAAGTATGGTACGACAAAGAGCCGTCATACAATCACCTGCGACTGTTTGGTTGTAAGGCCTTCGTGCATGTACCGAAGGACGAGAGGTCCAAACTTGAACCGAAGACGAGGCGATGCGTCTTTGTCGGCTACGGTCGGGATGAGTTTGGCTATAGACTCTACGACCCAGTGGAAAGAAAGCTCTACAGAAGTAGGGATGTGGTATTCGTCGAGGAACAGACCATGACCAACACTCAGGATTTCGAGACGCCTTCTGAGGCTGAGGAATTGCCTGAGTTAGAGTCATTTCACTTCGAGCAGTTATCAGAGGACATCGCAGAGGATCCAGTTATGGGGGAGCCAATGCATGGAGTTGCTCCCAACCTTGATCATCAGCCTACTGATGGTGGTCAGGGCGTCCCTCAGGAGGATGAGCATGCCGGAGAGGCAGTTCCTGAAGGGAAGGAGACTGTTGGTATACAGCCAGCACAGTGGCTCCACTGAGAAGGAGCGACAGAGATCGTCGACCATCTGTGAGATACTCACCAGATGAGTATGTGCTACTGACTGACGGGGGAGAGCCCGAAAGCTTTGCAGAGGCTATGAAAGACGAACACAGGCAGGAGCGGATGCAGGCTATGCAGGAGGAGATGAGTTCCTTACATGCCAATTCTACTTATGAGCTGGTATAGTTGCCAAAGGAAAAGAATGCTTTGAAGAATCGATGGGTGTTTAGAGTGAAGCAGACGGATGATGCTACTCGCTCTCGATACAAAGCGAGGCTAGTAGTTAAAGGCTACGGTCAGCGGAAAGGCATGGATTATGATGAGATATTTTCGCCAATCGTCAAGCAGTCATCTATTCGGGTGGTGTTAGCATTAGCAGCCAATTTCGACTTGGAGGTCGAGCAGATGGACGTGAAGACGGTATTCCTCCACGGTGATCTTGAGGAGGAGTTATACATGGAGCAGCCAGAGGAATTCTGTGAGAAGGGCAACTCATATTTGGTCTGCCGGTTGAAGAATAGCTTGTATAGTCTGAAGCAGGCTCCGAGGCAGTGGTACAGGAAGTGTAAGCCCCCTGAATTTCAGGGTTCATTTTTATTTTTCTGAATAAATTATTTTCGATAAATATTCTATTATTTAATTGTTTCGATCATTAATGTTCCTTCCCGTGACTTTGACTTCTAGAGCTTCAGGGATGCCAATATCTGTAAACTCTCTTCACGAGTTTTGAAGTAGACAAGATTATCTTCGTTTTGATATATCATGTCCCTCTTAAATTCGTTCCCTTGTGCTCTTTTTATATCGCACAATTTCGGGTCAACTTAGACCAATTAATCATTGAATAATTATTCCCACTTTTATCTTTGATCTTCGTTTGCACGTTACCGTGACTTTTAATTTAGGAGCACCAGACCAGTCGTTTTCTCAGAACCAACTTCTCATGAATGATCTACTCGAGACGCTCTTCACCCATGACCTTCGTGTCCCACTCAGACACTCCATTTTGTGCTTCAATTTTTTCGCACAACTTCCGGATCAATTTAGGCCGATTTATTTTCTACCGTGAAACCTGATTTAATTTCCAATTTAATTTCGGGACCCGACATCGATCCAACCTAGTCGACCCAAAGTATGGACCTGGCCCACATGAAGCCTACTACCCACATGAAACTTGTGTCCCATTTATTGGAGTCCCCGCATGTTATTTATTTACCTATGATTTTAAATACCCATTTTAATTCAATTATTTCACCATGTCCGATTTTGACTCGATCCGGCTCGATCGAACCCGAACCCAAGCTCCCTGTTGTCCTCTCATGACTGCCCAAGTACCCCCACATAATTTTCCTATTTTTTTCCATTTTGAAAATATCTTTCTCTCTCCACTTTATATATATATATATATATATATATATATATATATATATATATATATATATATATATATATATATATATATATATATATAGAGGATGAGGGAAGTGAGGTGCCACCCTATGGAGGGTGTCTACTTGTCACCCCCCACATGCTATCATCATGCACTCATGTGCTTGATGATAGCATGGGAGGGTGACAAGTAGACACCCTCCCGTGAGGTGGCACCCTACCTCCCTTATATATATATATATATATATATATATATATATATATATATATATATATATATATATATATACATATATATATATATATATATATATATATTATGTATATATACACACTCTCTCTCTCCTAACACCTACACACACCACCTCACCCTCTCCACCTCACAGCACTCTCCCCCCCCAAAACTGACCTCTCTCTCTCCCTCTCTCTAAATATCTCTCACTCTCTCTCTCTCTTTATATCATATATATACACACCCATATCATCCTCTCTCTTTCTCTCAACAAAACACAACACACACTCACCACTCCCCGCCCTTTCGGCCGACAGCTCCCCACCCCCTCACGTACACCACCACCACCACCACTGTGAACTCCACCACCCTCTCCTCCTTCCTCCTCCTCACAACTCCATCACCAACTCCATCACCAACACCACAAGCAACATCATCACCACCATCTTCTCCATAACCATGCACCACCACCACCCCCATACCATCTTCACCACCACCACCCCGTACCCTCTCCGACGACGCGCCACCGTACGCCGCCGCACCACGCCGCCGCAGCAGCAGCAGCTGCAAACAGCAGCAGCAGCAGCATGCAGCAGTGGCTGCCGTGCCACCCCGTGCGTGCGCTGCCGCATGGCCGTGCGCCACTTCGTGGCCGGCCCGCACCACCGTATGTGGCGCCACCGCGCGTCCGTCGTGGACCCTCCCCTGGCCAGGCGCACCCCCGGCGAACTCCCTCTTGCCACCTCCGTCGTCTCCGACGCGGGAAATAGGCGATTCGTGCATTTACGTCGAAATTCCGCCGTGACGCGCGATTTCAAACTTCAGAATTCGCGTCTCGGGACAGCAACTTTGTGTAGGAACCCTAGAGGGGGGGGTGAATAGGGTCAAGCTAACTAATCGAGCACTTAGCACAAGCTAATTGGCAATTTAAAAATATAAGTGCAAGAGAAGAAGCAAACACAATACCGACACCCGATATATCCTGGTATCCTCCTAAGAGGCAGTCCAGTCCCGGAACTCTCTCCGGCTTTAATCCACTATTTGAGCAAATAGTTACACACGAGTTTGGATCCGAAGAACTCGCCAACTTCTTACACAAGAGCTTTAATCCGAAGGGCTCTCCGACTTCAACCGAGAGTTTGGATACGAAGACTCCCCAACTTCAACAGAGAGTTTGGATACGAAGACTCTCCAACTTCAACCTTTCACAATAGGTTTTGATCTCCTTATATAATAGGATGAAGATCTCACTTTTCAACTCAATAACTCTAACACAATTTGTGGATGGCAAATGAAAGCTTTGTAGAGTTGTATGTGGATAAGCTTTGGTGGTTTAGAAATTTTTAGGCTCAAAGCATCAACCTTGAATGAAGGGGTTCAAGGCTATTTATAACCAAAGCTTGAAAAGAAGCCAAAGGCAACTTTTCAGTCACGAACCGGCATACCGCCGGTATGATCCGGCATACCGGCGGTATACCGGTCTGGGTTAGCAACGGCTAGAAATATAGCCGTTGGGATCATTTAATGCTGGAAATCCGACCGTTGGAATTTCAACGTTACTGAACCGGTATACCGTCGGTATGATCCGGTATACCGTCGGTATGCCGATTTTGTGGACAGAAACTTTCTGTGAACAAAAATCGGTATACCGCCGGTATGCACCGGTATACCGCCGGTATGCCGGTTTGCATCCAAAAATGATCCTGGGCTGGTTTCTACCCTAGCTTTCGATTTTGCCATCCATTTCTTGTGTTTACAATTATTCCTAAGACTCAATTACAGACTCCAGATATACTGTAGCAGGTGCAGGCTTCTTCAGAGTCTTGAAATGATGATGGCATGGCTTGGCTTCTTTCTTTGATAGGTGCTGGCTTTTTCCCTTGGCGGCAGCTATCCAAAGATATCCAGTTTGTGAAAACTGAATACCTTTCGGGGGCTTCGCCCCCGAACTCCCGACGAGGGGCGCTGCCCCCTCGACCCCCGTCCGCTGACCGGGCAGCGGAACCCCCGGTGCGTGGCTCCAGAGATGTCGTCGGGTGGTTCAGAGAAATCTTGTGGGATCCGTCGTCTTTGGCCTACCATGATTTCTTCATTGCATATGTCCACATTGATCTTGCTTATTACTTTTCTGCATGTACATGTTAGACGAACAAAGCAATATACATAGTAGCAAGTATGATAAATTAAAGCACATTAGGACTATGCAAAGTTTAAGTATAAGTGCTAAGGTGATGGCATAAATGTTAGTGATATCATAATGATTAAACTTAATTGAATGACCACAATCAAAACATAATTTTGATTTTGGCAACCCAATTAAATTTAAGATAGATAAGCTCATATCACTAAGATGTAAACCAATGGGCACATATCACCAAAGATATAAGTATAAGTAGAAATGCTATAGTGATAGTATGAAGATTAGTGATAATGAAATGCTAAACTTAACATATTAACCATATTCAAAAATATGATACAATCATTGGGCCAACACTTTGCACACGTTTTTCGAGAGATCCGACCGTTGGATCGGCAAACTCTTTGCTCCGTCGCAATCTCGGTATATCCATCTTCACTCCCCTCAATTTTTGTCTGTTAATTTCGTCGTTTGGTACCTCAAAACTGGCCACCAAGTTGATATTTTAAATTGAACTGTTTTTGGACAGTTTCGTGGAGCCGAATTCGTCAGCTCGTAACTCCGCCGTCGCAGCTCCGGTTGGCGCGCTACCAGTTCCTGTGCGCAGCTGGTATAACCCTCTTCCTGCCTCCTTTAGGTTTCGTTTCATTTTAAGCACGTTCGGTTGGTCGATTTCGATGCCAAAGTTGGCCGTCCGAATTCTTTAATTTGTACTTGTTAAATTCAATTTTTGAACCCGGGACTCCGGATTCAATTTCTGACACCACCAGTAGACTCGTGGCATCGTTCTGGCATGTTTTCATATAAAGTTTGCTTGATTTGGAGAACGTGGGCCCTGGCACGCATTTCGGTGCAAAACGGATCCTACTTTTCGAGTCAACGGGTCACTTTGAGATCGGCTCATCGGAATCCCATTCCGGATATACCGTTGAGTTCGTATCGTCATTCTGGACTCGTTGACATATAATTTGCTGAGTTTTGAAGACATTTGCTCCGACACGTATTTCGGTGCAAACTGGATTCCAAGTGTCCGCGTCAACGTATCATTTTGAGATCGGCACATCGGAATTCTATTTTGGACATACCGTTGGGTTCGTATCATCATTCTGGATTCGTAAACATAATTTGCTAGGTTTTGTAGACTTCTATCCCGACACGTTTTTCGGTGCAAAGTGTGTCCAACGGCGAACATCATTTTGATCCGAAATTACCGTTTTGCCCCTGTGTCTAAATTGGACTTATGGGTAGGCTATCCTAGCTAATTTGACCGTTCTGGACACGTTGGTGATATTTATTTTATCATCTGACAACATCTGTAGATTTTGCTTATATATTATCCTTAATTTGTAATTAATTATTTTTCCAGAAATTGTTACTTTCTGTTTTTGAATTTTTATATATATATTAATTTCTGTAAAAATCTGGAAAAAATTGTATTTAAATACTAAGTTAATTTAGATAATTTATTATAATTTTTCCAGTATTTAATAAGTATTTTGGTATTTTATAAAAATAGGAAAACAGAATTTATTTTCAGGATACATGTGTTTGCTGATTTTTAATAAATATCTATGAGGGTTTATAAATTCCAAAAAAATTAGTATAAGTTTCTATAATTAACAAGAATTATTTTGGTACTTTATTTTATATATAATTGAGCTTTTTGTCTATCTCAAAAATTATTGGAACATAGGGTACAGTTTGATTTATTTATTGAGTAGTTACGACTTGAAATGAATTATGTCGTTTTGAGTTATTATAGTATTGGACCTCCCCTTACACTAGTGTAAAGGCCGTAGAAAATTAGTTTGGATATAGTGGCACTCTACCTTAGACTTTTATGCTAGGTCCCCACTTAGTTAGTGTCCAGTTATGAGTCGTGTCACACCACTAGTGTAATATTGAACATAGCTTAGAACTGAGTTCGTATTTCATTATTGACAGGACACCGGACATCTATATCTTCGTACTAGTATTCTTGCTTTGCTCGAGGCAAGTACATCTATAAACTCATTTACTGTCTTTTAATGCTAGAACATGTATTAACCCTGTTAAAATACTGATCTTTGAGGTAGCAAGTTAAATCTTCACATGTTGTATTACTTTCAGTACCGGCTATGTTTAGTACAGTTCTTATATCTTCTCATGCTTCTTACTGGTTTACAGTACATGTTTCACTATGCTTTATACTGCTCTGAGTATTCACATGCTTATACTGCTCCCAGTATCTCCCACATGTTTTTACTGTTCTCGTATCTTTCACATGTTAGAATATGGGTTATGGAAAAACTGGCAGTTGAGTACGTGATCACGCCCCCCTTCTCCGTACGTATGTACCGAGCAAAGTTTTATTTTATATGAATACTGCACCGTAGGCCTTATCTCAAAGCGGATTTGTGCGTATGTATATCTATCGCCTTTTCACTTGTACGAAAGTATATTTTATTATGTGCCCCCAGCACATTGTACATCTATTGACCGATCACATACCTGCTACAGTTTTAAACATTACATATGCATCTGTCTCTCTGACATATGTGTCCTTGCCATGATAGACTATGAGATGTCATGTTCCCTATGTTACTATGATACTGTGATTCCAGTCATACCATGATTCCAGTTATGCCATGTTCCCTATATTACTATGATACTGTGATCCTAATCGTACCATGAGGCCATGTTTTCAGTATTTCCTATTTTATAGACTTATCACACCATGTTTCTTGTTGTACATCTCTTTCATTATATGTTCAGTACTTTAGTTGTAGAGGTTGTACTTGCTCCCGTCCTGACAGGATAACGTTGTAGGTTTACTTTCCGAGGAGGAAATGCTATGTGTTACATGTTATGGCACTGATTTTGAGGACCTAGCCTTAGCTCCAGAAGATGCCCCAGCGGGGAACCTTGCTTAGTTATCTTTCATGTATTTTGAGACTTAGATTTTGGTCTGTACTTATATTTGGATACTGGACTTTGTCTTCAGTTAGATACTTATAAAGTGTATTATTAAGTCTGTGATTATGTTACCTTCGCTTATAGATGCTGTGTTGTGATGAACTTTAAATATAATTTTAGAACTATTAGCTGCTTAGATCCTTTATTGTCTATACTTAGAACAGCTTACTACGCTTTAACCAAGCGTAGGCTGGACATGGCTCGGCCCGGTCCAATAATTTGGGTATCGGGTCGTGACATGTTTTTAGTGGTGGCCCATGCAGGTCCAGACTTAAGTTGTTTGGTTACGTTATTGTACCAAACATGCCTGCAATTAGGATCTAAGGCAACTTGTTAAACACTAGGAATAACATTTAGAACACCTAGAGGATTTCTAGGATTGCAACATAGGAGAACTCATCACAGCATAGGACCGTTAACTGTATTTAGTCTCTTGTTTGTAATTCAGTCGGTTATAATTTTGACCAGGATAGTACCCTTGGGATGACCCCTGAGGATCTTAGTCTAATCTTATCTCGAAATCTGTTTTCACCTGTTTTAATTGCTCTCCCTTAAATTCGTTGTTGAATTTAATTTCTGATTTTCGTTGTTGACTTTGATCTTGCATCGTGATAAATTTTGTGGATTAAATTATGATATATCCTGATAAGGTAAACGTATGCTTTAGTTATGGAGTTTAGAATTTATCGCAGCCATATTAGCTGGTATGACAAAAACATAGAGCCTGATTTTGGATATACTATCCTATTCATAGAATTTAGATTTTCTCGCAGCCATACCGGTTGGCGTGGCGAGGATTCTAGATAATATGATTTTAGGGAGTATACCTTAGTTATGACTCTATCGTTTATTGCATCTAAGCTTACTGGTGTGGCAAAAATTCTGGCAACATGATTTCAGGAAGACGTATATGGTTATCAGATCGTATCTTAACTTGGTTTACTTTGTTATGACCGAATGAGCAGGAATAAATTCTTATTATCATTCTTTCCCGTCTTGATTAACTCTGTTCTATCTACATCTACAACTAGGATTATAGGTTCTCTAGGACTCTCCAATAGGATTGCTTTCATGTTATCTTTTGGACATAATTATTTTTGTGTTCCATCTTTCCTACGACTTGACTAAATTCTTCTTTGTTAACCTCTTGGATAATTCTTCTCGTTATGTATCTCGTTGTTTTTGTACCATTCTTGGAGAATTTCCGATAAACTTTCCTGTCTTGCTTGACCCTTTAACTTGTTTGGACACTATTATGGATTGCTTGACCCAGTCTTAGGCCTTATTACCTTCTATTTGATAGATGACCGAAATAGCCAAACCTTGTTGACTGATCCTGTAGTATAACTATAAATGTATTGTGTGTTTGTGATAGGTACTTTTCCTAGGGATTGGTTAGATTAAGCTTATAGGACAAGTATGAGTGACTGACTGTAGTAGACTGGGAAGCCATTAAGAACGATTGTATTGATAGTATGACTTGATGATAGGGTATCTAAGATGGAATAATGAGATATTATATTGTTGTGATTACATAATGAGGATCCGAATCATGTACTTACAAATTGAGGATTTAGCATTTGTAGAATTTTGGTTGGTTACCTATAGCTAATTACATGTGATTAGAGGGTAGATAGGTATGTGGAATGGTATAGAATAAGTTAGAATGAGTTATCGTATTGCGTACGAGATCGGGAAGATATCAGTTAAAAAGACAAGGAACAAGACAAAGACATATGTACATTGGTAATTAATAAATCGGGAGTTTTGAAATCGAGGATTTATATTCGGAGGACTTGTTGAGTAAAAAAAAGAAGGCTCTACGCCAAGGATAAATATTGAACGTATAATTTCAAGAAGAAACTATAGGAAAGGATTGACGACAAATAATGCAAAGGGCCTGTGGATTGATAGAATAAGGATACTTAGGATGCGATAAGGAAATCCAGTATTCACAATTGAGGTTGAAAATATGGTTGATGATTAAGCATTGTTGGTTTATAAACATACCCAGAGAATGACCTATATTTTAGGGTATACGTTAAGGTTTCATGTTAGTATGGAAGATTCTAAAGGATATATGACGAAGTTTATGATAGAAGGACTTAGTTGAACCTGAACCAAAAAGATTGTAAAGAGAAACGGAAGAGATGATTGCAAGGGTAGCAGATTGAGTATTGTAGCCAGAGTAGCTACATGTTATAGTTTGATCTATTGGATGATTTTTAATTTCGAGGACGAAATTTTTGTAAGGTGGGTAGGATGTAAGCCCCCTAAATTTCAGGGTTTATTTTTATTTTTTTGAATGAATTATTTTCGATAAATATTCTATTATTTAATTATTTCGATCATTAATGTTCCTTCCCGTGACTTTGACTTCTGGAGCGTCAGGGATGCCAATATCTGTAAACTCTCTTCACGAGTTTTGAAGTAGACAAGATTATCTTCGTTTTGACATATCATGTCCCACTTAAATTCGTTCCCTTGTGCTCTTTTTATATCGCGCAATTTCGGGTCAACTTAGACCAATTAATCATTGAATAATTATTCCCACTTTTATCTTTGATCTTCGTTTGCACGTTACCGTGACTTTTAATTTAGGAGCACCAGACCAGTCGTTTTCTCAAAACCAACTTCTCATGAATGATCTACTCGAGACGCTCTTCACCCATGACCTTCGTGTCCCACTCAGACACTCTATTTTATGCTTCAATTTCTTCGCACAACTTCCGGGTCAATTTAGGCCGATTTATTTTCTACCGTGAAACCTGATTTAATTTTCAATTTAATTTCGGGACCCGACATCGATCCAACCTAGTCGACCCAAAGTATGGACCTGGCCCACATGAAGCCTACTACCCACATGAAACTTGTGTCCCATTTATTGGAGTCCCCGCATGTTATTTATTTATCCATGATTTTAAATACCCATTTTAATTCAATTATTTTACCCTGTCCGATTTTGACTCGACCCGGCTCGATCGAACCCGAACCCAAGCTCCCTGTTGTCCTCTCATAACTGTCCAAGTACCCCACATAATTTTCCTATTTTTCCCATTTTGAAAATATCTTTCTCTCTCCACTTTATATATATATACATATATATATATATATATATATATATATATATATATATATATATATATATATATATATATATATATATATATATATATATATATATATATATATTAATATATATATATATATTATGTATATATACACACTCTCTCTCTCCTAACACCTACACACACCACCTCACCCTCTCCACCTCACAGCACTCTCCCCCCCCCCAAAAAAACCTCTCTCTCTCTCTCTCCCTCTCTCTAAATATCTCTCACTCTCTCTCTCTTTATATTATATATATACACACCCATATCATCCTCTCTCTTTCTCTCAACAAAACACAACACACACTCACCACTCCCCTCCCTCTCGGCCGACAGCTCCCCACCCCCTCACGTACACCACCACCACTGGGAACTCCACCACCCTCTCCTCCTTTCGCCTCCTCACAACTCCATCACCAACTCCATCACCAACACCACAAGCAACATCATCACCACCATCTTCTCCATAACCATGCACCACCACTACCCCCATACCATCTTCACCACCACCACCCCGTACCCTCCCCGACGATGCATCGTCGCACGCCGCCGCACCACGCCGCCGCAGCAGCAGCTGCAAACAGTAGCAGCAGCATGCAGCAGTGGCTGCCGCGTCACCCCGTGCGCGCGCTGCCGCATGGCCGTGTGCCACTTCGTGGCCGGCCCGCACCACCGCGCGTGGCGCCACCGTGCGGCCGTCGTGGACCCTCCCCTGGCCAGGCGCACCCCCGGCGAACTCTCCCTTGCCGCCTCCGTCGTCTCCGACGCGGGAAATAGGCGATTCGTGCATTTACGTCGAAATCCCGCCGTGACGCGCGATTTCAAACTTCAGAATTCGCGTCTCGAGACAGCAACTTCGTGCGCATTTTTCGAAAGATCCGACCGTTGGATTGACGAACTCTTTGCTCCGTCGCAATCTCGGTATATCCATCTTCACTCTCCTCAATTTTTGTCCGTTAATTTTGTCGTTTGGTACCTCAAAACTGGCCACCAAGTTGACGTTTTAAATTGAACTATTTTTGGACGGTTTCGTGGAGCCGACTTCGTCAGCTCGTAACTCCGTCGTCGCAGCTCCGGTTGGCGCGCTACCGGTTCCTGTGTGCATCTGGTATAACCCTCTTCCTGCCTCCTTTAGGTTTCGTTTCATTTTAAGCACGTTCGGTTGGTCGAATTCGACGCCAAAGTTGGCCTTCCGAATTCTTTAATTTGCACTTGTTAAATTCTATTTTTGATCCCGGGACTCCGGATTCAATTTCTGACACCACCAATAGACTCGTGGCGTCGTTCTGGCATGTTTTCAAATAAAGTTTACTTGATTTGGAGAACGTGGGCCCTGGCACGCATTTCGGTGCAAAGCGTGTCCCACTTTTCGAGTCAACGGGTCACTTTGAGATCGGCTCATCGGAATCCCATTCCGGATATACCGTTGAGTTCGTATCGTCATTCTGGACTCGTTGACGTATAATTTGCTGAGTTTTGAAGACATTTGCTCCGGCACGTATTTCGGTGCAAACTGGATTCCAAGTGTCCGCGTCAACGTATCATTTTGAGATCGACACATCGGAATTCTATTTTCGACATACCGTTGGGTTCGTATCATCATTCTAGATTCGTAGACATATAATTTGCTCGGTTTTGTAGACTTCTGTCCCGACACATTTTTCGGTGCAAAGTGTGTCCAACGGCGGACATCATTTTGATCCGAAATTATCGTTTTGCCCCTGTGTCTAAATTGGACTTATGGGTAGGCTATCCTAGCTAATTTGACCATTCTGGACATGTTGGTGATATTTATTTTATCATCCGACAATATCTGTAGATTTTGCTTATGTATTATCCTTAATTTGTAATTAATTATTTTTCCAGAAATTGTTACTTTCTGTTTTTGAATTTTTATATATATTTTAAGTTCTGTAAAAATCTGGGAAAAATTATATTTAAATACTATGTTAATTTAGATAATTTATTATAATTTTTCCAGTATTTAATAAGTACTTTTGATATTTTATAAAAATAGGAAAACAGAATTCATTTTCAGGATACATGTGTTTGCTGATTTTTAATAAATATCTATGAGGGTTTATAAATTCCAGAAAAATTAGTATACATTTCTATAATTAACAAGGATCATTTTGGTACTTTATTTATATATAATTGAGCTTTTTGTCTATCTCAAAAATTATTGGAACATAGGGTACAGTTTGATTTATTTATTGAGTAGTTACGATTTGCAATGAATTGTGTCGTTTTGAGTTATTATAGTATTGGATCTCCCCTTACACTAGTGTAAAGGCCCTAGAAAATTAGTTTGGATATAGTGGCACTCTACCTTAGACTTTTATGCTAGGTCCCCACTTAGTTAGTGTCCAGTTAGGAGTCGTGTCACACCACTAGTGTAATATTGAACATAGCTTAGAACTGAGTTCGTATATCATTATTGATAGGACACCGGACATCTATATCTTCGTACTAGTATTCTTGCTTTGCTCGAGGCAAGTACATCTACAAACTCATTTACTGTCTTTTAATGCTAGAACATGTATTAACCCTGTTAAAATACTGATCTTTGAGGTAGCAAGTTAAATCTTCACATGTTGTATTACTTTCAGTACCGGCCATGTTTAGTACAGTTCTTATATCTTCACATACTTCTTACTGGTTTACAGCACATGTTTCACTATGCTTTATACTGCTCTGAGTATTCACATGCTTATACTGCTTCCAGTATCTCCCATATGTTTTTACTGTTCTCGTATCTTTCACATGTTAGAATATGGGTTATGGGAAAACTGACAGTTGAGTACGTGATCACGACCCCCTTCTCCGTACGTATGTACCGAGCAAAGTTTTATTTTATATGAATACTGCGCTGTAGGCCTTATCTCAAAGCGGATTTGTACGTATGTACATCTATCGCCTTTTCACTTGTACGGAAGTACATTTCATTATGTGCCCCCAGCACATTGTACATCTATTGACCGATCACGTACCTGCTACAGTTTTAAATATTATATATGCATCTGTCTCTATGACATATGTGTCATTGCCGTGATAGACTATGAGATGTCATGTTCCCTATGTTACTATGATACTGTGATTCCAGTCATACCATGATTCCAGTTATGCCATGTTCCCTATATTACTATGATACTGTGATCCCAGTCGTACCATGAGGCCATATTTTCAGTATTTCCTATTTTATAGACTTATCACACCATGTTTCTTGTTGTACATCTCTTTCATTATATGTTCAGTACTTTAGTTGTAGAGGTTGTACTTGCTCCCGTCCTGACAGGATAACGTTGTAGGTTTACTTTCCGAGGAGGAAATGCTATGTGTTACATGTTATGGCACTGATTTTGAGGACCTGGCCTTAGCTCCAGAAGATGTCCCAGCGGAAAACCTTGCTTAGTTATCTTTCATGTGTTTTGAGACTTAGATTTTGGTCTGTACTTATATTTGGATACTGGACTTTGTCTCCAGTTAGATACTTATAAAGTCATGTATTATTAAGTCTGTGATTATGTTACCTTCGCTTATAGATGCTGTGTTGTGATGAACTTTAAATATGATTTTAGAACTATTAGCTGCTTAGATCCTTTATTGTCTATACTTAGAACAGCTTACTACGCTTTAACCAAGCGTAGGCTGGACATGGCTCGGCCCGGCCCAACAATTTGGGTATCGGGTCGTGACAGGAAGTTCGAGTCGTTTATGGAAGAGCATGGTTATGTACGGACGACGTCGGACCATTGCGTATTTGTGAGGTACTTTGTCGAGGATGATTTTATCATTTTATTGCTCTATGTTGATGACATGCTATTAGTGGATCGGAATGCCACTAGGATAGCGGAGTTGAAGCGCCAACTGGGCGCGGCCTTCTCTATGAAGGATTTGGGTGCATCAAAGACTATTCTTGGGATAGAGATCAGCCGAGAGAGAGAGTCCAAGCTGTTACACTTGTCCCAAAAGAAGTACATTCACCGGGTACTTCAGCATTTTAGAATGGACGGGTCGAAGAAAGTGAGTTGTCCCCTTGCGGCTCACTTTAAGTTCACTGAGGAGCAGTGTCCATCTATCGAGGACGAAAAAAGAAGATATGGAGCGGGTTCCATATGCCTCAGCTGTGGGAAGCCTTACGTATGCTATGGTGTGTACGAGGCCAGACATCGCTCATGTAGTTGGCACAGTTAGAAGGTACCTTTCAAATCCTAGAAGGGTACATTAATTGTCACGATCCGCACCCTAGAGTAAGGGCACGAGAAGTGGGTACGTCCAGCCTACGCCGCAGTGTCGACGGTAGAACGCTGTCCTAGGTCTCATGCATCCAACAGTATAAGGCTAAACAGTTTGTACTTCCCGAATGGGGGTGACATAGCAGAATGTAAACTCAATCACAACTAAGAAAGAAGAAGCACGATATGATATAGAACTCAAAAGAAATACAGATGATCAGAAGAGTCTAAGTGTCTAAGATAACATCTCAGCAAACATCCAGAATACAAGATCTCAACTACAGAGTATGAAAGAATATATACAATCCAGATCTCAATGACAGAAATAAAGCCTAACTAAACTAGTCCCAAGACAACATAAGTAAGAATAAGCCTAACTAAACTAGTCTAGGCAATAGGGTAATGCCATCAGCTAGAGCTGGGTCCTCCTGAGAGTCCAGCTCACAAGTGTCGTCTAGGGCTGTCCCATAGAAGGTATCCACACAGGCCTCCTCCTCGTCCTTTGTAATATTTTTAACAGGTCCAGTCAGGACAGGAACGAGCACAATACATCTCAACAGATCATAGCAGGCTAGAAATATAAACATGCAGTAGAATAAGATACAGGAAACTGAAAGGAAGTACATGATGTAAAAGAAAGAGAACTGTAAGTAAATAGCTACTGTATATAGAGAACTAACAGTGGCTAGTGATGTAGAGTACATGATAGCACATGTGAACATGACAGATTAGTACATGATCTACACTAAGGAGTTTCACATGATCTACACTACTATGGAATTTGTTCACATGACTATTTGCACTCCTCCGTTTCCCCAATCAATACACAAGGATCTAAGCAGGTTATGTTATTATACGTGATATCACATGAAGGCCCATGAAAGGGTGTACGTGATAGTATACATGAGGGCTCCGTGAACATGAGAGTACATGATCCACAAGAGTGTACATGTATGGTGAAAGCACAGGAGTACATGATGAAAGTAAAACGTGCATGACATAATGTACCCGATGCTCCCGAGGGGGATAACATCGCATGAAGAGATTCATATAGTACTAATCCGTGATAATGTCGTGACAGCATCAAGTAAAGTAATCTAAAGCAGAAATATAATTCTAACAAGATATGAAATGATCAGAGAATGTACTCGCCTGTATCCTGAGTATCTGTAGAGTATCTACTGTCCGAGGAGTGGTGTCTGTCTCCTATAGAACAGTACAAGTCACCATAAGTCTTAAATGATAATAAGATGCAAGTCAATGCATTCTACATGAATCTAGGTCAATCTAGACCAAAGTCAACTTTTGGTCAACTCTGGTCAACCCTAAAAGTCAAACTAGGTCAAGTAGGTCAAACCTAAGTCAAACAAGTCTATACTAGTCTAACTAGTCTATTCTAGGTCTAACAAGGCTATACAAGTCCAATCTAGACTCTATACTGGCATTCAAGCCACACCCATAGGCTAAGAGCCCTAGGCTATAGGCTATTAGGCAATACCATGCCTAAAACCAAACCATAACACACATATACATAACAATATATATATCTAAAATATAATACACTCATTGATATATTTATATAATATAATATAGTAACACACATTAGCATATAGGTTACCTATAATATATGCTTACACATAGAAGAATAGGGAAGGGCATATGTAGGTGTTCATGTGTGTGTGTGAGTGAGAGACAAGAGAGTGTGTGTTAGCAGGAAATTAGAAACAGTTAGTGAATAGGCAAACCTGGGTACAATATCAGTGAAGTTTACCAATATAACAGTGGTAGACATTTGTGTGTGTGTTCCTGGAAACAGTGAATGGTAATAAACCTCTGTGTGTGTGTATGTGGCATGAGGGTGTGAGGGTGTTCCTGAAATCAGTGAAGTATATTAGAAAAATCAGTGTAACATATTGTGCTCATGTGTCAAAGGAGTGTCAGTGAAATGTTAAAAGGAAAAATAGTGGCAGCTAACAATGTGTGAACCTGTGTATACAGGAAAATAGAAAATTGTAACCTATGTACTAGGTGATCCTGTGTGCAGTATCAAATGGAAGTCAGGGAAATACATTTGTGTGTGGGCAATGAAAAACAGTGGCTAACCATGTAACCTGGAAATCAGTGAACTAGGAAAACTGTAACACATTGACAGTGAATAGGAAATCAATCAGTTTAAGGTTTAGGGAAATTTGGAAACATTGATCACATTGAATCAAAACATTCATTATAGCATCAGTCCTATAGCTAGTCGAAAGTCAAAACAGTGCCCAAAACCCCATTCCACACAATTTGAATCACATGAAAACAACAATACAATGTATGGGAATTCAACTCAGGTTATCAAGAAATAATCATTCAATTACAGTTCAAGATATAGAACTGAAACTCAAATCAATGTATCAGCTATTACATTCGAAAACCAACACAATGTCAAAATCTCATTCTCAACCAAAAAGCCTAATTCGAATTGTAACATTGCATTAACATGAACTAACAATCATGTGGGAGTAATTGACAGTTGAAAACATTACTTAAAATAGGATTTAGAGTTCAGCAAGTTTCGAAATAACCCATGTATCAGAACATGGTATCAGTGTATCAGCCGAATGCAATGTTCGAATCCAACTCGAATCAAATATTCCATTCCTCATATCAAACCACCTAAACTAACATGTAAACTCAATCTAACATACATTATTAATCATGTTAGGATCTAATTAGCATTTAAAAACATGAATTAAATCATTAAAACCAGAATTAAAACACAGAACAACCACAGAACTGTGCACGCACAGTGCACTCCCCGTGCACGCACGATACCGTGTCCGACACGACACGAGGACCCACAAAACTTCGGGGGGCCTCGTGTCAGACACTGCCCGTACCCACGTATCAAGTTACACGTGTCCAAGTGGCGTGTACTGCGTACAATCAACCCCGAGTAGCAGGGAATGCTACCCCCGCGCGCACGTGTTGCACCCCGCGTGTACCCGTGTCCAATGCGACACGACACGACACGACACCAATAACACCTCAGAACACTGGAAACCCATAAGCGAGGTTAAAAACTAATTTCCTATTCAAACCAAATTGGAAAACAGTAATAAAATGCCCACTGTGGTATTTCATCGAGCACATACACGTATCCACTGATACGTGTCCGATACGGACACGTATTGGACACGAAATCTAGGAATAGCTATACCTACAGTTAGGGTAGACCTAGGGCTTCCTAAATATGCAATTAAAACATCATTTTATGGAATGGATTCGAAATTTACCTAGGGTTTGCAATAGCTCAAAAATCCCTAATATAAGTGGTTCCTCAAGCTACCAAAACTTCTTCAAATTGGTCCTTCCCTGAAATTTCTCACCATAGCCATAGAGAACACAGCAATTAGAAGCTATTGCAAGAAATTTGGAAGAAAAAGGAGTTGGAATGGAGGAGTTATGGATTGGGGAAGAAAGGGTTACCTCTTCTTTAAACTTGCAAATATTCTAAGGAGGCTAGCCCTAACTTTGAGGAGGCATTAAATAGATGGGAGAAGGATAGGGTTGGCCAGCCAAGTGGGGATTGGGCTAGGGTTAGGGTTCTACTAGTGGTCTATGGGCCTCTATGGGCCTAAGTCATAAGTCATGACTTGTGAAACCACAAGCCATTCTCTAGCCAAATAAATTCCTATTCTCTCCAAATAATTTCTAATGAGTAGGATATCGCTAACTTAGGTCAAGCTAGGGTTACACACTCTAACCAAGTAGTCATGACCTAGGTTAGCTTCTAGGACAGTCTCCTAAGTCACCATGAGTCAAAGTCAATAATAGCACCAAATCAATTATACTAAAAATCACTGAAAATTCTAATAATTATAATTAATACTAATAAATCCCAAATAATTTTTAAAATTTTAAAAATGACCAAAATACCTTCAAGCTAGAAATGTGGTAGTGACAACATTGGAGTACGGTCAAGTGGATTCTACGATACCTTTATGGCACTACTGATTGGAGACTTTCTTTTGGTGGTGACGAGCCGATGCTGGTTGGGTATACCAACGCTGATATGGCTAGAGATGTAGACACGAGACGATCGACTTCGGGCTATGTGATGATGTTTGCTGGAGGAGCGGTATCGTGGCAGTCGCGGTTGCAGAAGTCTGTTGCCTTATCGACTACAGAGGCAGAGTACATTGCGGCGACGGAGGCTTGTAAGGAGTTGCTGTGGATGAAAAAGATGTTGCAGGAAATGGGGCTGAAACAAGAGCAGTATACTTTATTTTACGACAGTCAGAGTGCTATTCACCCTGTGAAGAATCAGACCTTTCATAGTCGGTCCAAGCACATCGAGACTCGGTATCATTGGATATGGGATGTGGTTGAGAAGAAGGATGCGATGCTTGAGAAGGTCAATACTGATGACAATGGAGCGGACATGCTTATGAAGGTTTTACCAAGGGGAAAGCTTGAGTACTGCAGGCGGATCATCGGGATGACGAGTTCCTCCACCTAGTTGTGAAGGGGGAGATTTGTTGGAGTGGGTGGGGTTCCCAACCTATGTGGAGAATATCCCGGAGAGCGACGAGCGCCATCCGTGTGTTGGAGAAGCTCGGGGAGTGCATGGATCATATTTTGGAACATATATGGTAAGAAAATATATGATTGGATTTCCATATTTACTTTGATCATATATTTATGATTGGACCCTTCATATAGTAGCTTTCCATATAATTGGGCTTCCAATTATGGCAAGCCAATTATGATTGGATTTCCATTAAATATATAATTAATGCATATGAGAAGTTTCCATATATATTGGCCTTCCGTGTATGGTTTGCCAAGGGCTTATAAAAGGGTGATGCATGCTAGTTGAAAACCCATCTCAAAATAAGAGTGATTTACAATCTTTAAGAGAGAGAGAGAGAGGATTAAGGACTATTGTGAATGAGAGATTGCTTCGAATAATTTTTCGGCATCTCTTATTCTTCGGAGTCCGCAATCAAAAAATTTCTTCTTTCAAGTGAGTTGTGGTGATCCGTGTTGGATCGGGAGGAGCTTGTAGAGGGTGTATTCTCTGTATTCCATTAGTGGAGGTTCTTCCGGGTTGGACTCCGATCATTCCGTAGTTTTTCCCACAAGGGTTTTCTACGTCAAAATTTTTTGTGTCTGCGATTGTGTTTGGCGTTTTTGGTTTGTGTGCTTTTGCTCGGTTCTCTCGCAGGACTTTCTGGTTTGGGGGAACGATTTTCGCACTTCTTTTCCAACATGCTTGAGCTATTTTCGGAGTCAAAGAGCTCCTATAAGCATCAAGCAATCGAAACAGAAGCTCATCAACAATCACCATGCGTGTCAAAGCTTTTCTCACCTCATTTTGATTGAACTTCCAACTAGTGACTACTTTATCCGTGTCCTTTGCATTTGGTTTCAAGTTTAGTATTGATTGAGTTTATTTTTTTGATTCAACAGACATGCAATCCAATGATTCCTCACATTGCTTGTCCTGTTTAATTTACTATGACAATGGTATTCTATTCTATAATATTTGCAACTAGCTTTTGGACGACCTTCCGCATCCATAATTTTGTTAAAATCTGTCCAAAAAGGAGCCCATTTCTTTGTAGGCTTTCTAGTAACCCGAAAACTCGAATTATGATTGAAAATTGGCTCATTAGTGCCTTGAGAACTACTTGATGGTTAAGGAGGATCACCTTCGTGTTACATCTAAAATAACAAATATGTCTTTCAATATAAGAACTAATAATGTAAAATTTCAATAAAAAGAAGAAAACACATTGCATGAATATGAACTTATTGCCATTGATTGGTGCTACCTATTAAATATCACATAATTAAATGAGTAACCTAAGCTACCTAACCCTAATAGTTAGCGTAGAATTTGTTGTCAACATATGTACAATTAAGCAACATATCACTGATATTAGCAGTCTTAAATTGACTAATGACAGTTAAGCACACTTTGAATTTAACTATGACAGTTGAATTAAGCAACATATCAGCACAGTAGTCCAAAATAATTATGAATTTACTATGACAATAACAACAAGCACTGCAACATATTAGACAACTACTGAAATAGGTAACATCATTTTTTTTCCGACATTGCCAGCACAGTGAGCACACTTCGCAGTTTTGTAGCATTTTTTTGCAGCAAATGCTTCTTCTTTTTTCAGTATCAATACCCTGCATATTCTTTAAATCAAATAATATTCAACATTTCAGGAGTTGGACTTACAGTTAGAAAATAATATGCAAGAGATTTCGGGACAGAGAAGGGCTAAGTAACCGAAGACTGTTCTCCTTCCATGATTCATTTCAAGGAAAAAAAGAAAATAATTAGAAAATAATAATTAAAGAAATAAAAATATGAATGGACAAAGTTAGGTTAGAAATTACGAGATCTAGGTTAGATCTCGATAGATCTAGATTAGAACACTACAAGAAATTCGGATTTCCGTGACAAGTGGTTTGTGACAAATGTAAAACTTGTCACTGAAAGAAATATATTTCGGACAAGTAATTTTTGTTGTCACTTATAATTTAATTTTGTGACAATAGTTGTATATCGTCACACAGTTAAATTATTCAATGACTATATTTTTTATTGGTCGTCATCCAATGTTGTCATCGAAATAAAATATTAATTTTTGATGAGAATCAAAAGCAAGTTCATTGTGATAAGTGAAAATACATGTCACTTAAGGTGTATTGTGTGTTGGTGCTCTTGCTCCTTGACATGAAGAGAGCTTGCTCTCAATATGCTTTGTAAAGTTTAGTCCCACATTGGAAAAGCACCATGAGTTATCTCAACATATATATGAGTATGTGTTGTTGGGATATGCACATGGGGTGGTGACCCTAAGGAGGGAACCATGTGGGTGATTTTACTAAGAGGTAAGGATAAGGCTCCAAGAAAAGCATTCATGCTTTTTGCTCTTAGAAAATTAATTTCTATTGGGGCTACGGGGCTTAGCGACTCGGACTCGGACTCGGGCTCATGGGCGCATAAGACGTAATGTGACATTTTGTTGGCGCACTTTGCACTTAGCACGTCAGCATCGTCGCTAGGCGAATAGTGCGCTTAAGTTGCGCTCGTTGCGCGAGCCACGTTGTGCACCCACGTTGCGCGGCCCAGTTGCGTGCCCAGGATGCGCTAGTTGTGCGGGGTGCGCACGTGCGTGGGGTGCACGAGATGCTCGAGTACGCAAGTTGCGCCAGTGTGCCAGCTGCGCAAGTTGCGCCAGCTGCACAAGTTGCGCCAGTGCGCAAGTTGCGCCAGCTGCGCCAGGTGCGCAAGTTGCGCCAGTTGCGTCGCAGCATGCACAGTGCGCGCAATAGGGTTGTAGGCGCACGCGCAACTCGTTCATTGGCGCAATGCGCACAGGTGGTGGCTGTCCTCATTCAAACTGATCCGTAATGTGCGATAACTGATCCTGAAATAGTGGATCTGACATTATTTCATGGCGCACATTGCAGATCTGAGCAGTTGTAGCAGTGGCTATATATTCAGGGCCTCACTTCTCTCTCGGCAGGACAGAGGATTATTCTTCTGAAAAATTCCAGAAAGAGAGAATAGAGAGTTCCTCGGGCCACTGGAGTTCCAATACCTCAAGCAATCTTTTTCTTCCTTGTCGTTCCGAGCAACAGTCCGTTGTAGAGCATAATACCAGAGCGTTCCAGAGTTCCTTTGAACGTGCTGGTTCCTGGAAGATGACCATGTGGCAGATCTAGCTTTGAGCACTGGTGTTCTTAACACCCCAGCATGCCACTTTCATCTATCGCCTGTCATCGCTGCGGTTGCCATTAGCAATTCGGCCGGCATCTTCTTCTTAGAAGTGTCTTCGTCGTTTGCTACGTATACGAATTCTTTTTAGATTCTCGTATTCCAGAATCCTCCTAGGATCTCTGGTTGTGCACCTTCCTTGAAGTGTTGTATTGGAACATTGTTCTTACAATTGTTTCATTCTCTCGTTTTCCATTGAAAATTGTGCCTCGGTTCTAACAATCTCAAAGCTAGACCAGCACAATGGAAAACTCTCGTATCTCTCTCCTCGATACTAGATTTAACAAACTAGAGAAGTTTGACGGAGAACACAAATCTGGAAGAGAAAAATCACTCTCAATCTTCAACTTGTGGACGTCGATCATGTGCTGATTGAGACTGAACCAACGATTCCAGAAGGACCGACGACTCCAGAAGGTGGTACAGCAGATGCTATTGCTGCTGCACAAGTCAAACTGACCAAATGGAGAAGGGACAATAGTCTTTGTAGGCTATTGATTCTGAATGCAATGGAGGACTCCCTGGCAGAGTCATACTCCAAGAATACTTCTGCCAGGGACATCTGGGAGTCCTTAGAAAAGTTATATGAAGACGACGACAATAGATCGAAAATCTTCATCGTCGAGAAGTATCATAAGTGACTATTCGAAGACGATAAGGCTATGCTGCCTCAGGTAAAAGAGTTCTTGAAGCTGTGCCAGAAGCTAGAAGACGAGAAAATACCCCTCGTCGACAAGTTTGTTGTTGGGGGGATTGTCTCTAAACTTCTCTCTGGATGGAGTACATTCTATGCAAGAATGTATCGGAAGAAGCTGGATATTAGCTTGGAAGATCTCCTTCAAGAGATCCATGTTGAGGACGAGATGCGTTCTCAACAGAAGATGGACACTCTGTCCAAACAGTTGGTCAAGGCCAATCTTGTGCAGACGAGAGAGCCCAAGGGGAAGCAGGTGGCTTCTCATCACAAAAAGAAGGATTCTACTAATCTAAAAGTGAAGGGTCCTTCATTCAAGCAACAGAAATCCAAGTCTCACGTGACTTGCTTCAATTATGGCAAGAAAGGCCACTACAAGAGTGAATACAGATCCAAGCCCAAACAATCAGAGAAATGTGAGTCTAGTAAGGTTTCTTTGGTTTCTAACCTCGTTGCTATGATCGCTCAGGTCACAACTGTGGGGGCCGACTCTGACTGGTGGATAGACACCGGTGCGACATGCCATGTCTGTTCTGGGAAGGAATGGTTCGTCACGTACCAGCCAACTTCTGAGAAGGTTGTCATGGCGAACCAGGCCCAAGCTGAAGTTCTGGGGATCGGGATTGTGAAGCTGAAACTCACTTCCGAAAACACTCTGACGCTCCAAGGAGTAAAGCATGTTCCGGTGATTGCCAAGAACCTGATCTCTGGAAGCCTGCTTAGCAACGCAGGCTTGATGATGGACATTAATGCTGGTCAGATGGTAATGTCCAAGAAGGGAACATACTTCGGGAAGGCTTTTTAAACCGAAGGGATGTTTAAAATTCAGCTTGTAAACCAGTCTAATAAAATAAATACAATCGCTCTTTCTGATTATTCTCTTGAGTTGTGGCATAATAGGCCAGGACATGTTCATTGTAAAAGAATAAACAAAATGTCTAGTCTAGAACTTATCTCCAAATATGGGGGTAAGGTAGAGAAGTGTGAAGTATGTGCTCAGACAAAGATCACTAGAAAACCCTTTCATCGGGTCAATCGAAGCACAAATCTTCTGGAGTTGGTATACTCTGATATCTGTGACTTCAAACAATTCTCTACAAAAGCCGGGATAAAGTATTTCATAACCTTCATCGATGACTTCTCTAAGTACGCATTCGTCTACTTGCTAAAATCTAAAGACGAAGCGTTCGAAAAGTTCAAGGAGTTCAGGGCCGAAACTGAACGCCAAACTGGACAACAACTCAAGAGGTTAAGAAGTGATCGAGGCAGAGAATATCGGTCTCATGAATTCGCATCGTTCTGCAAAGAACATGGAATCATCTGCGAGACTACTGCTCCGTATTCTCCTCAATCTAACGGAGTAGCAGAGAGGAAGAACCGAACGTTGACAGAAATGATGAACTCAATGCTGCTAACTGCAGGTCTTCCAAAATGTTACTGAGGAGAAGCTGCATTAACGGCCACTTTCATTCTGAATAGAGTGCCTTATGCAACTTCTGACATAACTCCTCATGAACTCTGGTTCAAAGTCAGACCTAACTTGAATGTTATTCGAGTGTGGGGGTATCTGGCTTATGTGAAGCTCCCAGATCTGAAGATTCAGAAGCTGGGGACAAGGACTACGAAGGCAATCTTCTTGGGGTATGCTGAGAAGAGTGATGCTCGGAGATTCCTTGACATTGAGTCAAATCATATCATCGAATCTCGCGATACTGAATATTTTGAAGACAAGTTTGCAAGACACAAAAATATTGTTCTTTCAGACATTCCGGAGAATGATGTAGGTGCAAATGAGACTGAGATCTCATATGAGCCAGTAGTCCAAGATGAAGTTGTTGGTGGAGAAACAACAATTGAACCAGAACTCGCTGAGTCGTCGACGAAGCGAGCAAGGAGGCCGAAGAGCTTCGGGGATGACTTCGTCACCTATCATGTGGAAGCAAATCTGCTTATCCATGATGAGGCGATGAAGACCAGAGATGCTGTCTTCTGGAAGGAGACAATAGACAATGAAATTGACTCAATTACCTCCACTAACACATGGGTGTTAGTTGATTTACCCGAAGGAGCAAAACCCATCGGATGCAAGTGGATCTTCAAGAAGAAGATGAAAGCTGATGGAACCATTGACAAGTTCAAAGCCGGGCTAGTAGCCAAGGGATTTTCTCAAAAGTAGGGAATCGACTACTTTGACACATATGCTCCAGTAGCACGGATGACAACTATCAGATTGTTGATTGTCCTTGCGACAATACACAAACTGGTGATACATCAGATGGATGTGAAAACAACATTCCTGAATGGCGAGCTGACCGAGGAGATTTATATGCAACAACCAGAAGGATTTGTCGTCAGAGGCCTAGAAGACAAAGTCTGCAAGTTGGTAAAATCTCTATACGGCTTAAAGTAAGCTCCCAAAATGTGGCATGAGAAGTTTGACAAAATTATCAGATCAAACGGCTACAGGGTCAGCGAAACAGACAAGTGTGTCTATACCAAATTTGCTGACGGAAGAGGAGTCATCGTTTGTCTGTACGTGGACGACATGCTAATCCTAGGTACGGATATAAACTGTGTCACTGAGACAAAGAAGTTTCTCTCGACAAAGTTCAGTATGAAGGACTTGGGGGATGCTGATGTTATCTTGGGCCTCAAGATCATCCGGACAGACACTGGATTGGCACTGTCACAATCTCATTACATTGAGAAGGTGCTCACTCGATACGGGTATCATGAACTTTCCATAATTGATACGCCGTACCGAAGTGATAAGAAGCTGGAGCCAAACTCGAAGGAAAGCGTCAGGCAATTGGAGTACGCTAGCGTTATCGGAAGTTTGATATACGCTACTACTGCCACTAGGCCTGACATAGCTTTTGCTGTGGGAATGCTGAGTCGATTCACAAGCAATCCAGGCGTTCAGCACTGGAAAGCTGTGAAGCGTGTTATGAGATATCTCAAGAAGACTCAGACATATGCACTGTACTTCAGCGGAGAGCCGCCGGTAGTAGAAGGCTTCAGTGATGCCAGTTGGTGCTCAGAGTTGGAAAGCGAGCGGTCCACTGGTGGATTCATTTTTACAATGGGTGGGGCTGCTATATCGTAGAAGTCGAAGAAGCAGACTTTGGTCTCGCGGTCTTCTATGGAATCTGAGTTCTTTGCTCTTGATACCGCAGCAGATGAAGCAGAATGGCTTCGGAAGCTCATGTATGATCTTTCTGTGGTTGGAGCACAGATACCGGTAATTCCGATATACTACGACAACCAAGCGACTGCGGCGGTGGCATCAAATGATCTCTTCAACGGAAAGAAGATAACTGTGCGGTTAAAGCACATGGCAGTGAACGATCTCATCAAGAGAGGTGTCATTGCAGTAATCGATGTTCGAAGTCAGGAGAACCTGGCGGATCTGTTCACGAAGGGCCACAAGCATCAGCTGGTTGAAGACACAGCAGGGAAGATGGGCTTGAAGGCATTCTGATAGTATGTTTTTGTAATCCTACCATAAAGTTTTATGTTATTAGTTCAAAGAGAAATCTACTTGACATCTAAATTTTGGTTCAAGGGAGGACCACTGACTGAAAAACTATCAGGTAACAGTGGGTACTTGTTCTTGGGAACATGGAAAGATTACGAACCCATAACTACTGTTGTCTACTATGTGTTTTCTGTAGAAAATGGATCCAGTGTTGAGGTTGGCTTAAATGCCTTAATAAGTTCTCAGGCAGAGTGAACGCCTGGTGTATTTTACAGGAAGCAAGGTAGCGCAGCACTACAAGGAGTAAAATTCCATGCTACAGTGGGATGACTCCACCATGAGGTTCCCAGGTAGGGACAATGCCTCGGCTTTGCAAGCCAAGTCATATCGGCGTAGCACCGCAAATAGGTAGATAGCCTAATGCTGTATGATGAAATTAAAGAGTTGTAGACAGCACTACAAAGGGGAGGGTGACCCCATGTTACAGTGGCACGACACCACGATGAGGTACCCAGGTAGGGGTAAAGCCTCGGCCTTGCAAGCCATGTCATTGCGGCGTAACAACACAAGGAAGCCTTAGGTTTCATGCTGGGTAGAATGACACTACAAAGAGGCTGTGACCTCATGCTGCAGTAGTGTGACACTACGATGAGATTTTCGGGTAGGGGTAATGCCTCGGCTTTAGGCCATGTCATAGCGGCGTAGCACTGCAAGGAAGCGCAAGGCTTCATGCCATGTCTCTTTAATAAAGAACTTACCTATAATGTATGGAAAGAGATATTAGGCCGTCTCTTGAGGGTAAACTTGTAGACGCCTAAAATTATACCCTAAAACCAAGCTGGTACAGGGCCTTTAATGTGCAGCCAGAAGCACATGTAACTACACTTTGTGAGTGGCAAGAATTACAATTGTGGTACAGAATTCAAGGCATAGTCCATTCTTGTATCGCATCGTTATTTAACCCATACGAGAAGATTCAAGTCGTCAGCGTCATCTATCCTAATACAAAATGGACAGTTACTGTGGGGAATGCTCAACCCTAGACACATATATATGATGAGATATGTGGGGGATTGTTGGTGCTCTTGTTCCTTGACATGAAGAGAGCTTGCTCTCAACATGCTTTGTAAAGTTTAGTCCCACATTGGAAAAGCACCATGAGTTATCTCAACATATATATGAGTATGTGTTGTTGGGATATGCACATGGGGTGGTGACCCTAAGGAGGGAACCATGTGGGTGATTTTACTAAGAGGTAAGGATAAGGCTCCAAGAAAAAGCATTCATACTTTTTGCTATTGGGAAATTAATTTTCATTGGGGCTAAGCCCCGTAGGGGCTTAGCGACTCGGACTCGGGCTCATGGGCTCATGAGGCGTAATGTGGCGTTTTGCTGGCGCACTTTGCACTTAGCACGTCAGCATCGTCGCTAGGCGCATAGTGCGCTTAAGTTGCGCTCGTTCCGCGAGCCACATTGCGCGGCCACGTTACGCACCCACATTGCAAGGCCCAGTTGCGCGCCCAGGTTGCGCAGGGTACGTGGGTGCGCTGGTTGCGTGGGGTGCGCGCGTGTGCGAGATGCTCGAGTGCGCAAGTTGCGCAAGGTGCGCAAGTTGCGCCAGCTGCACAAGTTACGCCAGCTGCGCAAGTTGTGCCAGTGCTTAAGTTGTGCCAGCTGCGCAAGTTGCGCCAGTGCGCAAGTTGTGCCAGTGCACAAGTTGCGCCAGCTGCGCCAGGTGCGCAAGTTGTGCCAGTTGTGCCGCAACGTGCGCAGTGCGCGCAATGCGGTTGTAGGCGCGCGCGCAACTCGTTCATTGGCACAATGCGCATAGGTGGTGGCTGTCCTCATTCAAACTGATCCGTAATGTGCGATAACTGATCCTAAAATAGTGGATCTGACATTATTTCGTAGCGCACATTGCAGATCTGAGCAGTTATAGCAGTGGCTATATATTCAGGGCCTCACTTCTCTCTCGGCAGGACAAAGGATTATTCTTCTGAAAAATTTCAGAAAGAGAGAATAGAGAGTTCCTCGGGCTACTGGAGTTCCAGCACCTCAAGCAATCTTTTTCTTCCTTGTCGTTCCGAGCAGCAGTCCGTTGTAGAGCATAATACCAGAGCGTTCCAGATTTTCTTTGAACTTGCTGGTTCCTATAAGCTGACCGTGTGGCGGATCTAGCTTTGAGCACTGGTGTTCTTAACACCCCAGCAGGCCACTTTCATCTATCGCCTGTCATCGCTGCGGTTGACATTAGCAATTCGGCCGACATCTTCTTCTTAGAAGTGTCTTCGTCGTTTGCTACGTATACGAAATCTTTTTAGATTCTCGTATTTCAGAATCCTCCTAGGATATCTGGTTGTGCACCTTCCTTGAAGTGTTGCATTGGAACATTGTTCTTACAATTGTTTCATTATCTCGTTTTCCATTGAAAATTGTGCCCCGGTTCTAACATTGTGTAACATTCTTAAAGAATCGTCACAATAAGTTCTATGTGACAAGTGAAAATCCTTGTCATTTAAAGTGTATTATAATGACAACTACAAATTATTATCACTTAATGTATATTATGTGACTTCCTTAAAAAATTATAACAACAAGTTATATGTGACAAGTAAAAATACTGAACTTCTGGAACCTTTCCTTGGGGAGCAGGAAACCAAAAACTATCTGAAAAACCCACGGTGGAGCTTCCCACTAGAGATGAACCGAAGACATTAGACTCACTGGAAAATCAAGAGAGGCGGCTTGGGACTCGGGTGCCTTCAGCCTAGGTCCCTCCAGACTCTAGAGATGAAGTCTTGAAGAGAAGGGACTAGAGACGAAAGAGATGAAGTCTTGTAGGGATAAGCAAGAGACCTGAGAGATGAGAGTATAGAGAGCTCATAGTCTCAGAGTGAGAGAGTGTAGAGTTCGAATTTTTTCTTTTTTTTTCTTTTATACGTAGGGCACTGAAATGAAAAGGGGGTGTTGGTAATTTTGCCATTTATTTTACAAAACGGTTTTCGGTTCGATTCTGATTCTGATTTGAAAATCCATTCTATATTGAAAAGCAAATCTGACCCGTCCTTACAAAATCAATCCGAACTTCAAATACGGCCAGGTCGGCTTACGGTTTAAAACCCTAAATTGGGAGTCATTCACTGGAAGTCGGGTGTTACATTCGGCAAGGGACCGGGATATTTTGGTTGAGCCAGATGCTCAATCGCGAGGTTAGAGTCATTTGTTGAAAGGGGTGTTCATCCGGTAAAGGTGTGTTTGGTAGGAGAGAAAAGTGGGAGGAAGAAAAATAGAGGAGGAAAAAGTGAAGAAAAAGATTCATTTTCTCTTGTTTGGTATGGAAGAAAAATAAGAAGGAAGGAAAAGTGGATGGATTACTTTTCCCTCATAACTTAAGAAATTCAATCCCCCAAAAGTGGGAGGAAAAGTGGAAGAAAAAGTGGAGACTTGTATTAATTAACAATTATACCCCCATATAATGTATTATTTAAAAATTATTTATGAAGTCAAATGGTAAATAAGTGTTTTTAGTTGAGGGTAGAATTGGTAAACCCTATATTTTTTACTATTTTTCCTTCCTTTTTTTCTTTCATACCAAACAAAGGAAAATGCATCTCTTATCTTTTCCATCCTTGCTACCAAACACAAAGGAAGAAAATGTTCTTTCCTTTCCATGTGGAAAGAAAATACATCCCTCTATTTTTTTTGTTCCTTCCACTTTTCCATCCTTCCTACCAAACACAGCAGGGACGGCCCGGGCCCAGGACAGGCCGGGCGACGGCCCAGGGCCCCCTGACAAAAGGGAGCACAAACATAGAACTATCTACAATAGAACTAATATGTATTATGTGCTTTTTTTAACAAAAAAATATTGTGATGTAATGGTTATAATGTTAGATTTATATTTAAGAGGTCCTTGGTTCAAATTTTGGTTACAACAATTTTTTATTTTATTTATACTTTTTTTTACATTATATATGGGGCCCATTTTGAAATTTTCGTCCCGGGCCTCCATCAGCTCAGGGCCGGCCCTGAAACACAGCCTAAGGGACGGAGACACATTCGAAGAGTTGGGTGCTCAATAGCGAGGGAAAGTCATGGAAAACCAAATGTCCATTCGGCAAGAAACCGAAACACTTCTGGAAACCGTGCGCTCAATAGTTAGAGGTTATGAGAAGTCAGTGTGCATTCAACAAGGTGTCAATACATTGAGGGAAGCCACCAACAACTTGTTAGGAGGCGACGAAGGTCCAGATATATTATGGACTCTTTCCCAAAAAAGCGATAAATTCTAGTTGTGTCAAGCTTCAACTGTAAAGTTTGTATTTTGCGCATTATTTTAATTTATTGTGAGTATTCTTATAACTGGGTCCTTCATTAACAATGATTTTCTTTTTCCACATCCTTTATTCTTAAAAACAAAATAGTTAAATTGTTAATAGAAGCATGAGAGACTCCCTACCAAGAACATACAAAAAAAAAAAATTCATAAAGACAAAATGTTTTGAAAAAAAATTCATATAAAGATACAAGTCGCCATTACTAATGACGACATCTGTGCATGCACTCATGTCGCCAGTACTATTGGCGACATTACTACATATTTAAAAAAAATTATAACATTCATGAACATTCATTTGTAACGTTCTTATTCCTACTAATATATTTGACCGAAAATGCAGCCAAGTCGCCAATGCTATTGGCAACATGAGTGCATGCACTCATGTTGCTAATCAAGGGCGGAGGCAGGATTTTAGTTTACCTCGGACTGAACTTAAAACGTCCTAATTTACTTAAAAAAAATGAATGTTGTGTAAGTATTGTCATGTCCACATCTCATCGTGCCTTATGTTACCATGTCTAGTCAATGTAGAACCATGTCCAACATACTAGAAAAATAAAAATTTGATAAAAATATATATTTAATTTACTAGGTAAACTCTTTTAGGCATAAATTCGAACATTAAGTGTAACACCCTGTTTTCTGAAATTGGGAATTTTTGAAAATTTATTATTTCTATTATTTATTAGTGGTATTCTAGTCATGGTATGATTTTCTGGTGGTTTTAGTTGAGTTAAACCATTTTCTAAAGTCATGCTAAGTCATGACTTATGACTTTGTGATTTTGGTTAGTATAACTTAGTGTAAACCCTAGTTTTCTCTAACCTAGAAGTTGCCATGACCATGAGAGCTTAGCCATAGGCTTAGAACACCAAATTAGTGATTTTTAGCCTAAAGGGTATTTTGGTAATTTTCTAGGATTTATTTAGAATTATTTGGATATATGTGTTTTTATTATTGTTTAATTGTTGTTAAGTGTCATGTTAGTCCCTAACCTAGTTTAGCACTAATCTAGAGGTTAGCTACTAACCTAGAATGATTAGGGGATAGATATTTACATTGGGTTAAAGTGAGATAAATATCTAGATATTTTACATATGATATTTTGCTTGATTTACTCAAAATATCAAGCCTTTACCATGAAAGTCCTTGCCTTAACCTAGAAGCAAGCCTAGGACACCCCCCCTTGTCTTGGCCGGCCATAGGGCACCCCCCTAGCAGCCACCCTTCTATATAATCTCATTTCATTCATTCATGAAGATTTTACATGAATTTTAATCCTAGAAAAATCCTATTTCTTCAAACCTACACAACTTAAGCAATTTTGATCCAAATAACCTCTAGTCTTTTGCTTTGGGACCCTAGTACACTGAGGAGGCTAAGGGAGGATGGAAATCAAGGATTTGGAAGCATTGGACATCATCAAGTTGAAGGATACACACCCCCCTTTTATTTGATTTTTATTAGATTGCACCAATAGGTAAATACTCTCAAACTTAGTTAAAATCCTGGTTTTTCTTCATAATTGCTTTCATATAGGACTACCTGAACTGTAGGTCAAATTTGGTGGAAATTAGAAGTGTTTTGGTGTCGTATCGGACACGTATCCTATTTGAAATTTAATGTATTTTGTGTTCTGTCATAGTGTAAATTACTCACTGTTTCCCAAATGTTTTTGAACCAATTTCTAGCCTAGACCTAGCTAAACCTAACCCCTATACACTGAGCACATTTTGAGCTTGTGTCGTGTCCAAAACTGGACACAAAGCTCTCAGTTTTTCTACTGTCTGGACACTGCACAGTACACAAAATATGTCCTGCTACCTAGACACGTTTTCTCGACACTCACACCACTTGGACACTTGCCATTTGGCATGCACGTAGGGGCATTGACTGACAAGTCGTACCCAAAATTTGGGGTGTGCTCGTGTCGTATCGAGGACACGAGGACACGTGCACTGGTCGTGCACTGACAGTGCACGCACGCACAGAGTCCACTTCGTACGTCTCGTATCGCACGGACACGACACTTCGACACCTCGTGTTTGCACGAGTGTGTAGCCCATCATGTGGGCTACACGTGGATATGACCACGAGGCCCCACGTGGCTCGTGTCGTGTCCACGAGACACGAGAACCCATGCACGACGCGGTGCAGAACACTGAGTATCAGTCGATTTTCTTCGACTGATACAGAGTTCGTGCCGTGTCCTGAGGACACGTGGACACGAGACAGGCTACCTAAACCCTAGACCAACCCTAGGCGAACCTACCCACACGTGCACGAGACTTCTAGACACGTGTGTCGTGTCCTAGAGCTAAGTGCACGCGTGCACGACGCTGTGACATTGCACAGTGTATCAGTGTTTACCCGTGTAGTGTTTTTGAATGTTTGGACACGTGAATCCGTGTCGTCGTGTCGTGTCAGGCACCTAGGATACTAGGGTATCTACGGGGTGTCAGTTACCAACCATTTGTTTCAAGCCTTAGCTCGTTTTAGTGGGAGAATTTGGGATTACCTACTGTCGAGTGCACAGTGCACTTATTCCAGTTTTGGGATTTATTTCCAGATTTTAAGGGTGAATTTCAAATCGATTTTTGATGTGATTTATACATTGTATATATGTATTTTAGTGTGTATATGTGTAGTATATATGTATGTGTGAGTGTGGGTCAAATTTGGGGAGAAATGGTGGTGTGTGTGTGTAGTTGTATATATATACATATGTATGTATATATGTATCCTGTGTGTGTGTGTGTTTGGGCCAGGTTTGGTTCCAAAAAACTGGAACCCTTCCCCTCCCTACTGTCCTGTGTTCACTTCCCCTCTCTCTCACTGCCTCACTCTCTCTCTCATTCTGTCTCTCTCTTTCCCTTTGTCTCTCTCTCTATATATATATAGCATATATATGAGTTATATATATATAGGTATATATATATATACATATTGATATATATATATATATATATTTGTATTAGTTTTCCTATAGTGATGTTATATAAATATGTGTATGTGAGTTGTATAGTATATAGTAAATCCTATTTTGGTATATGGGTAGATAGAGTATATATATATAGATATATATATATATATATATATATATATATGTATAACTTCTAGTTATAGGTGGTATAGAAACCTATAACCAATGACCTATGACTATGGCCTATGGCCAAGGTTATTGGCCTAGGGTTTGGGGCTAGCCCTAATGGCCCAAAACCCAACTTATTGACCCTTGTTGACTAAGGGTTGACCAAAGTCAACCTTAAGTCAAAGTTGACCTAATTGACCTAGATTTGACTAGTACTAACCTAAAATGACTAGTTTAACTAGTCTGACCTAATTACCTTATTGACTGGTCTTTGTTTGACCAATACCTTAGTTGGTCTAAGTTTGACCTAGACTTGACCCAGATTGATCATGTTGACTAGTATTTGACTTGTTTGACCTTGTTTGACTCTATTTGACTTAGTTTGATTCCCTGTGATCTAGTATGACTTCCTGTGACCTAGTTTGACTATTAGAGTTGATCCAGAGTTGACTTTTTACCAGATTGACCTAAAATCATGTAGTATGCATTGTATACTTTATTTTTACCATTGTGGATACATTGTGACTTGTATTGCTCTGATTAGGAGCCATACACCTCTCCTCAGACAGTATATCTTCTTCAGACATTCAGTTATCAGGCGAGTACATTCTCTGACCGTTTCATATTTGCCAGGATTTATATTCTTGCTCTAGCTTACTTTACTTGATGCTGACACGATTGTTATCACGGATTGGTACTATATGGATCTTTTCATGAGATGTTATCCCCCTCGGGAGCATCAGGTACTTTTGTCATGTGTGTTTCACTTACATCATGTATCTCATGCTTCTATTTTCATGTATCTTCATGTATCAGCTAGTGACTCATGTACTCTCATGATCACCGAGCCTCCATGAATCTTCATGAATCACTCACGTATCACCCAGTTATGGGCTTATCACGAATCTTAACATAACTTGAACGGATCCTTGTGTATTGATTGGGGATGGGGGAGTGGAAATAGTCATGTGGATATTACCCAGTAGCTGTAGTCATGAATCACTTCTAGCTGTAATCATGAATCTCCTATGCCATTTCACATGTCTATATTTTACTCTGACTCACTAGACACTGCTAGTTCTCTATATACAGTAGATATTTCCTTTACAGCTATCTCTTTTGCTACATGTATCTTCCTTCAGCAGTTCCTGTATTTTACTCTATTGTATGCTTTATATCTCCTATCATACTATGTACTGCGTGAGATGTATTGTGCTCGTTCCCGTCCTGATTGGACCTGTTGAAAATATTACAGAGGATGAGGAGGAGGCCCTGGTGTCTACCTATTATGGAGCAGGACTAGATGACACTTATGTTGTGGACCCTCAGCAGGATCCACCTGCAGCTGAGGATGTTGTTCCAGTAGTCTAGACCAGTTTAGTCTAGACAGTCTTTTCTATATTTACTTTTTGTCTCACATTCTGAGTTGTATTTTGAGATGTGGAGATGTATGGACTCTTAGACTTATTGTATTATGAGTTGACATTCTGGATGTTATGTATCCTAGACACTTAGACTTATTTCATCTATGCTATGGTTCTCTTTGAGTTACTATCTATCTTCTGTCTTTCATTCTTCTACCTTAGATGTGATTGAGACTGTATGTTGTGATGTTACCTCCATTCGGAGAGTATGAACTGTACAGGTACCTTATATTGTTAGATGATTGACCTAGGACAGCGTTCTACCGCCGACACTGCGGCGTAGGCTGGACGTACCCACTTCTCGTGCCCTTACTCTAGGGTGCGGGTCGTGACACGTTATTAGTGGTGGCCCATGCAGGTCGAGTTTATGTAGTGGTATTCGAACTAGAGTATCACTACAGCCTGCGATAGGATTTGAGGAATAGGCTTAGAGAGTGGATACTCAATCACTGCTAGGATACTTTGAGAGATTCCTGGGATGACCCTTGAGAATCTCATTTGAAATTTCGATTTAAACTCCTTTTCCCTTGATTGAATTTGATTTTGGAGGATTCACTGTAGAACTTTGAATCCTGGTATTAGTTGATGATTTTAAAATTTTTGTAGTTGTTGATTTTAATTTCTTAGTGTTAGATTAATATCTTTTATTTTTTTAGGGTACTCAATCACAATTATGAGAAACTCTTACCTGTTTCTTGCCATCTAATCCTCTTGCTAATTGCCTTTCATTGAAATGAACTGTCCTCTCTATTTTGCACCTTGCTTAAACTCTTTCTACCAATCTATGTGACTGTATCCCAAACCTGACTTACTCGACATTTCCTCAAATCAAGACTTTATTGAGACCTTCTAACCTTGACCCTTGATTGATCGAACCCTAAATATATTCATCTAGTAGCCTATCTATCCTTAGGACTGTGTTCCTAAATTATTTACTGGATTCCTGATTAATTTTATTTCATTGGTTAATTTGATCTTCTTCAATTTTTGCATCAATTATCACGTCTTGAACCCCCACTTTTTATTCTAGATCATTGGATGTCCTTTACCATGACTTAGGTATTCAGAGTATAATACTAGCTGTTACCTTCCAACAAACTTCACATGTAAGACCTAGACTAGCCTACCTTCATGTAGGTATTCCATGTCCTACAAAAACCCGTCTCCTTGTACTCCATTATCTTGATATGATTTTCTGGTCAAATGGCTAAACTATAACCTCTACCATGATACTAAATTAATTCTTATTTCAATTAGAGATCCACCTTGGCTCAATTCTTTCGACCTGGCATGTGATGGTGTTCTGCTTGAACCCTCAAATACTTAACCTCGTACCTTATCTTGAATGCTTGACCCGATTGGTTAAGAATCTTGGACTATGTATCTTCTTTCATCATTTCCACCCTTACTTATATCTTATGCTATAAATTTATCCTTAAGTTTTACAAGCTTATCCCTTTCGAGCTTGATCATGATATATTTTATTGGGTGCGCACCCTCTAACATATTATCTAATCAGAACCGGCGCATGATGGTCTGATCAACCTATTGCATTTTTGGTTCGCTTTTCATATATTAATCTACGTGGATGGAGACACAGTTAAACTTGCCTTAGAATCTTATCCGCAACAGCCTTGACAATTCTCCTTGGAATTATTTTCATCACCTATGAACCTCGTATTCATATCCAGTTGGATTAAATTTAATCATGACCTGGATCTTCATCATTGGATGCTCGTGCTCATACTTGATTTCATTGATTTCCCATCTTGCCCAATCTCGATTTATCCTGAAATTGATCAACTTAGATCGTGTCAAGACTAAAATCTATTTGTGATTGTTTGTGCCTAAATTTTCAATTTTCTTTTACCATTTTATGGAATAGTAACTTTTAATGATTTCTCACTTACTTGTTAATGATCCATTTTTCATATAGGATGGTAGACGGCCTATAGCCTTGATGATTGTTGTTCCCTTACCTTCCCAATTAGGATACCTTAGATTGCTTGTACGTTTGATACCATAGGACATTATTGATCTAGAATGACTAGTGTACCTAGATGAGACCACATACTGTTCCATTTAACCTGTCCCCCATGGTACCACTATTTCATCACGATTTTTGGTTCAATTTAGGCCATAGACCTTTCCCACTCTAAATTGTGATCATCGTAGGCACATTACCGTGACTTTTAAATTTGGAGCACAAGACTAGTTGTTTTCTCAAAACTGACTTCACATACCAGACCTAGACATGACATACTACAGCCATGACCTTAGTGTCCCACTCAGGCATACCATAATATGCTTCATTTGCTTAGTACAATTTTCCTGACCCAAGACTCCATCCTGATTTACCCCATGGAGTTACTTTTGGCTTCGATTTGATTTAAGGACACCCTATGACCTAAAACTGTTAGCCAATTTTTGGACATGACCCAGTATAGGTCTACTACCCATATTTTGCTTGTTGACCTTGTATGTTGCCTAGGTAGTGGCTTCGTCCCTGATTGTTGGAGGTTTGACCTAGGAGGAGTACGACCATCTAAATTTCGAGGACGAAATTATTTTAAGGTGGGTAGACTTGTAACACCCTATTTTCTGAAATTAGGAATTTTTGAAAATTTATTATTTCTATTATTTATTAGTGGTATTCTAGTCATGGTATGATTTTCTGGTGGTTTTAGTTGAGTTAAACCATTTTCTAAAGTCATGCTAAGTCATGACTTATGACTTTGTGATTTTGGTTAGTATAACTTAGTGTAAACCCTAGTTTTCTCTAACCTAGAAGTTGCCATGACCATGAGAGCTTAGCCATAGGCTTAGAACACCAAATTAGTGATTTTTAGCCTAAAGGGTATTTTGGTAATTTTCTAGGATTTATTTAGAATTATTTGGATATATGTGTTTTTATTATTGTTTAATTGTTGTTAAGTGTCATGTTAGTCCCTAACCTAGTTTAGCACTAATCTAGAGGTTAGCTACTAACCTAGAATGATTAGGGGATAGATATTTACATTGGGTTAAAGTGAGATAAATATCTAGATATTTTACATATGATATTTTGCTTGATTTACTCAAAATATCAAGCCTTTACCATGAAAGTCCTTGCCTTAACCTAGAAGCAAGCCTAGGACATCCCCCCTTGTCTTGGCCGGCCATAGGGCACCCCCCTAGCAGCCACCCTTCTATATAATCTCATTTCATTCATTCATGAAGATTTTACATGAATTTTAATCCTAGAAAAATCCAATTTCTTCAAACCTACACAACTTAAGCAATTTTGATCCAAATAACCTCTAGTCTTTTGCTTTGGGACCCTAGTACACTGAGGAGGCTAAGGGAGGATGGAAATCAAGGATTTGGAAGCATTGGACATCATCAAGTTGAAGGATACACACCCCCCTTTTATTTGATTTTCATTGGATTGCACCAATAGGTAAATACTCTCAAACTTAGTTAAAATCCTGGTTTTTCTTCATAATTGCATTCATATAGGACTACCTGAACTGTAGGTCAAATTTGGTGGAAATTAGAAGTGTTTTGGTGTCGTATCGGACACGTATCCTATTTGAAATTTAATGTATTTTGTGTTCTGTCATAGTGTAAATTACTCACTGTTTCCCAAATGTTTTTGAACCAATTTCTAGCCTAGACCTAGCTAAACCTAACCCCTATACACTGAGCACATTTTGAGCTTGTGTCGTGTCCAAAACTGGACACAAAGCTCTCAGTTTTTCCACTGTCTGGACACTGCACAGTACACAAAATATGTCCTGCTACCTAGACACGTTTTCTCGACACTCACACCACTTGGACACTTGCCATTTGGCATGCACGTAGGGGCATTGACTGACAAGTCGTACCCAAAATTTGGGGTGTGCTCGTGTCGTATCGAGGACACGAGGACACGTGCACTGGTCGTGCACTGACAGTGCACGCACGCACAGAGTCCACTTCGCACGTCTCGTATCGCGCGGACACGACACTTCGACACCTCGTGTTTGCACGAGTGTGTAGCCCATCATGTGGGCTACACGTGGATATGACCACGAGGCCCCACGTGGCTCGTGTCGTGTCCACGAGACACGAGAACCCATGCACGACGCGGTGCAGAACACTGAGTATCAGTCGATTTTCTTCGACTGATACAGAGTTCGTGCCGTGTCCTGAGGACACGTGGACACGAGACAGGCTACCTAAACCCTAGACCAACCCTAGGCGAACCTACCCACACGTGCACGAGACTTCTAGACACGTGTGTCGTGTCCTAGAGCTAAGTGCACGCGTGCACGACGCTGTGACATTGCACAGTGTATCAGTGTTTACCCGTGTAGTATTTTTGAATGTTTGGACACGTGAATCCGTGTCGTGGTGTCGTGTCAGGCACCTAGGATACTAGGGTATCTACGGGGTGTCAGTTACCAACCATTTGTTTCGAGCCTTAGCTCGTTTTAGTGGGAGAATTTGGGATTACCTACTGTCGAGTGCACAGTGCACTTATTCCAGTTTTGGGATTTATTTCCAAATTTTAAGGGTGAATTTCAAATCGATTTTTGATGTAATTTATACATTGTATATATGTATTTTAGTGTGTATATGTGTAGTATATATGTATGTGTGAGTGTGGGTCAAATTTGGGGAGAAATGGTGGTGTGTGTGTGTAGTTGTATATATATACATATGTATGTATATATGTATTCTGTGTGTGTGTGTGTTTGGGCCAAGTTTGGTTCCAAAAAACTGGAACCCTTCCCCCCCCTACTGTCCTGTGTTCACTTCCCCTCTCTCTCACTGCCTCACTCTCTCTCTCATTCTGTCTCTCTCTTTCCCTTTGTCTCTATATATATATATACAGCATATATGAGTTATATATATATAGGTATATATATATATATATACATATTGATATATATATATATATATTTGTATTAGTTTTCCTATAGTGATGTTATATAAATATGTGTATGTGAGTTGTATAGTATATAGTAAATCCTATTTTGGTATATGGGTAGATAGAGTATATATATATATATATATATATATATATATATATATATGTATAACTTCTAGTTATAGGTGGTATAGAAACCTATAACCAATGACCTATGACTATGGCCTATGGCCAAGGTTATTGGCCTATGGTTTGGGGCTAGCCCTAATGGCCCAAAATCCAACTTATTGACCCTTGTTGACTAAGGGTTGACCAAAGTCAACCTTAGGTCAAAGTTGACCTAATTGACCTAGATTTGACTAGTACTAACCTAAAATGACTAGTTTAACTAGTCTGACCTAATTACCTTATTGACTGGTCTTTGTTTGACCAATACCTTAGTTGGTCTAAGTTTGACCTAGACTTGACCCAGATTGATCATGTTGACTAGTATTTGACTTGTTTGACCTTGTTTGACTCTATTTGACTTAGTTTGATTCCCTGTGATCTAGTATGACTTCCTGTGACCTAGTTTGACTATTAGAGTTGATCCAGAGTTGACTTTTGACCAGATTGACCTAAAATCATGTAGTATGCATTGTATACTTTATTTTTACCATTGTGGATGACTTGTATTGCTCTGATTAGGAGCCATACACCTCTCCTCAGACAGTATATCTTCTTCAGACATTCAGTTATCAGGCGAGTACATTCTCTGACCGTTTCATATTTGCCAGGATTTATATTCTTGCTCTAGCTTACTTTACTTGATGCTGACACGATTGTTATCACGGATTGGTACTATATGGATCTTTTCATGAGATGTTATCCCCCTCGGGAGCATCAGGTACTTTTGTCATGTGTGTTTCACTTACATCATGTATCTCATGCTTCTATTTTCATGTATCTTCATGTATCAGCTAGTGACTCATGTACTCTCATGATCACCGAGCCTCCATAAATCTTCATGAATCACTCACGTATCACCCAGTTATGGGCTTATCATGAATCTTAACATAACTTGAACGGATCCTTGTGTATTGATTGGGGATGGGGGAGTGGAAATAGTCATGTGGATATTACCCCAGTAGCTGTAGTCATGAATCACTTCTAGCTGTAATCATGAATCTCCTATGCCATTTCACATGTCTATATTTTACTCTGACTCACTAGACACTGCTAGTTCTCTATATACAGTAGATATTTCCTTTACAGCTATCTCTTTTGCTACATGTATCTTCCTTCAGCAGTTCCTGTATTTTACTCTATTGCATGCTTTATATCTCCTATCATACTATGCACTGCATGAGACGTATTGTGCTCGTTCCCGTCCTGATTGGACCTGTTGAAAATATTACAGAGGATGAGGAGGAGGCCCTGGTGTCTACCTATTATGGAGCAGGACTAGATGACACTTATGTTGTGGACCCTCAGCAGGATCCACCTGCAGCTGAGGATGTTGTTCCAGTAGTCTAGACCAGTTTAGTCTAGACAGTCTTTTCTATATTTACTTTTTGTCTCACATTCTGAGTTGTATTTTGAGATGTGGAGATGTATAGACTCTTAGACTTATTGTATTATGAGTTGACATTCTGGATGTTATGTATCCTAGACACTTAGACTTATTTCATCTATGCTATGGTTCTCTTTGAGTTACTATCTATCTTCTGTCTTTCATTCTTCTACCTTAGATGTGATTGAGACTGTATGTTGTGATGTTACCTCCATTCGGAGAGTATGAACTGTACAGGTACCTTATATTGTTAGATGATTGACCTAGGACAGCGTTCTACCGCCGACACTGCGGCGTAGGCTGGACGTACCCACTTCTCGTGCCCTTACTCTAGGGTGCGGGTCGTGACATTAAGAACCTTTGAGATAGTGAGAGAGAGAGGAGAGATGAACTTTTTTAAAAAAAAGAGCTGAATTGCTAGAGTGTGAGCTGTTTTGGACTTTGGTGGGATGAAATTTGAGGTAAAAAACTGGATGTGAACAGACATGTATAAAAAAATAATAATAAATGGGTATGGCCAGGTACCTAGGCTTCTCTTTCCTACTTCTCGTACTCTCATATTCAATAGTGCTACTACTTGTACTCGTAGTACTAGAAATGCTACTATTATCTCAAAATGAAGATGTCCGACTACAAATGGGTGTGGCCAGATACATAGTACATATGCTTCCCCCTCCGGAGCCCACCCTAGCCCACCAATGGTTCTGCCATTGTCACTAATTGTAATAGCGACATAGTCACCATATCGTCGTTGCTTCTGGTGATATGGGTGCACGCACTCATGTCGTCGTTGCTATCGACGACATGTATCTTTATATAAAATTTTCGAAATCTTTTATCTTTTTTATGCACTCATGTCGTCTTTGATTATCGATATGTATCTTTATATAAATTTTTATTTTTTTAAATTTATTTTATAATTTTTTACGCTATATGAAATTTTCTGAAAAACATATTGCTTTGCTGGATTCCCAAAGGCAGCGAATCCATCTTCAATTAAACCACATGGCTGTGACTAGATTGTCCCTGAACTAAGTAACCGCTTGTCCATATAAGTACACAGAACACACTTCCACCACCCTCACCCATAAAAAGCCAAACTCTCTCTCTCTCTCTCTCTCTCTCTCTCTCTCCACACGAGGCAAAACAAAAAATGGACATGGTGACCACCATTCTCGTGTGCATCCTCTCCGCCATGGCCGCCTCCCTCTCCAGCGCGGGAGGCGTCGGCGGCGGGTCCCTCTACCTCCCCATCCTCGACCTGGTGGGCGGCCTCGACCTCAAGACGGCCACCGCCCTCTCCGCCTTCATGGTCGCCGGGGGATCGCTCTCCAACGTCCTCTGCAACAACCTCCTCCTCCTCAACGGCTCCTCCATCGACTACGACATCGCGCTCCTCTCGCAGCCCTGCATGCTGCTCGGGGTGGGCGCCGGGGTGGTCTGCAACGTCGTCTTCCCGGAGTGGCTCGTCACCGCCCTCTTCGCCCTCTTCCTCGGCCTCTCCACGGTCAAGACCTTCCAGGCCGGCTTCGTCTGCTGGAATGCCGAGTCCGACGGGGTGGTCAGAGTCCATGCTCCTGCTGGTGAGTGTGCGCTACAAAAACTACTATGGATCAACACACTTTTGGCAGTCCTATAACTGTCACAATTCTAGCAATCCTGTGCATATCTGAAGAAATAAGCAGTCATGAATATATACAAAACTGTCAAAATTTTGACGGTTCATACAAAATCAGGACTGTCAAAATTGACAGCCCTAAAATAGTAAGGACTGTAAATTTTTTTTTTTTTTGGCAATTCTTGATATACACAGAACTATCATATGAAATTTGAATAATGCTATTTGTCTCTCCAAATTATTTCTCCAAGCATCCCTCCTTACGTGGTAGCTGATGTGGCAATGTTGATGTGGCAACTGACATGACATATTTTAAAATAAACATTAAAATTAATTTTATATTAACAATAATATTAACATTAATATTAATATTAAAATTAACATAAAAATTTTGGGTCATTAATATTTTGGGTTATAATTTGACATGTCAGCAGCTGTCATGTTAGATGATACATAATATTATGTAACATGCCACGTTAGCTGCCACGTAAGGAGGAATGCTTTGGAGGGACAATTTGGAGGTACGAATAGCGTTACTCATAAATTTGTAGTGTGCTTAACATTTGCCATTCTAATACACTAACTTATGTTAGTGTTTTTGCCTTTGGACTATGAAAGATAGTCCCACTTCGGCTACACCAAATGGTGAGTATCTCAATATAATGCATTGCTTGTGTTGAAGTGTGCACATGAGGTGTAGTGGGGCACAAGTGTGTGCCATGTGGGAGTATTTTCCTAGAAAGAAAAAGGATTAATTCCAACAAAGATATAAGTTGATTTTTGTTGTGCGAACTCGGACTCGGACACGGACTCCAGGATGTCTCGTGCATGCACGGGAGTGTTCGGGGGGTAGGCGTGGACTGGCACACTTCTATGCTGATTGTGGGATGATCTAAAATATCAAACTCTATTTTTGAGTATTGGTATTTTAGTCCCACATCGGATAGGAGAATATGTGAAGTCTCAACTCCACTCTATAAATAGAGCCCCTTGGCCTCCTTTGAAAGATGCACCAAGAAGAGAGTTAAGGGAGTCTGTAAAGTCCAGGAAGTCCGTTCAAGTCTCAAATATTGACTTACGAGCGTTCCAGAAGTTTTTCGTGAACTTGCTGGTTCCTGGAAGCAGATCGTGTTGGGGCGAATCTTGCTTTGAGCAACGGTGATCTTAATCACCCCAGCAAGAACCTTTCATTTTCTTCTTTCTTCTTTCTTCATCTGAGTTGTAACTCAGTTCTGTCCGTCTGCAACTGCGATTGCAAGGAAGAACGTGAGATTTATTTTCTGAACTCAGTTCTGTCCGTCAGCAACTGCGATTGCGAGGAAGAACGTGAGATTTACTTTCTGATTATTGTTGCTTTTGTAATCAGATTCATATTATAGTGTTCCTCTTGGATCTCGAGAATAATCAGAAGGTGAACGTTTGTTGAACCTCTGATCTCGACATCGAGTCTACCATCTTTGATCAAGCCCCGGGACTAACAATCTCAAAGCAAGATCCTTGTAGATGGAGAACTTTTGTGCTTCTCTCATCGATACCAGCTTTAACAAGTTGGAAAAATTCGACGGAGAACATTTCCAAATCTGGAAGAGGAAGGTCACCCTTAATCTTCAACTCGTGGACGTAGACCATGTGTTGATTGAGGATGAACCGACGATTCCAGAAGGAGAAACTGCCGATGCTATTGCTGCTGCACTCGTCAAGCAGAGCAAATGGAAGAGAGAAAACAGCATCTGTAAACTGCTGATTCTCAATTTTATGGAAGACTCTCCGGCAAAGTCATATTCCAAGAAGGTGAAGGCCAAAGAGATCTGAGATTCTTTGGATAAGCTATATGATGATGATGAGAACATGTCCAAAATATTTATCGTCGAGAAGTACCACAAGTGGCTCTTCGAAGACGAGATGGCGATGCTACCTCAAGTAAAGAAATTCCTGAAGTTGTGCCAGAAGTTAGATGACGAGAAGATGCCCCTCGTCGACAAGTTTGTCGTTAGAGGGATAGTCTCGAAACTTCCTGCTGGTTGGAGCAACTTCTATGCTAGAATACATCGGAAGAAGCTGGACATTAGCTTGGAAGATCTTCTACAAGAGATCCACGTTGAGGACGAAATGCGATCTCAACAGAAGATGGACTCTCTGTCCAACCAACTGGCTAAGGCCAACTTGATGCAGACAAGAGAGTTCAAGGGGAAGCAGGTGGCTTCTCATCACAAATGACTCCACTAATCTGAAAGTGAAGGGTCCTTCGTTCAAGCAACAGAAGTCCAAGTCCCACGTGACTTGCTTCAACTGTGGCAAGAAGGGCCACTATAAGAGTGAATGCAAATCCAAGTCCAAACCAAAATAGCAGGTATAGCTAAACTTGATTATTTTGATTACTTAACTTGGTTGCTATTGTTGCACAGGTTGAGTTATCTAGCGTGGTAGCTGACTAGTGGTCTGACACTAGTGCATCTGAACACATGTGCTCTCAAAGGAGCTGTTCACCAAGGACGAGCCGTGTTATGACGAAGGTCTCGATGGTGAACATATATCTAGCAGAAGTTCTGAAGATCGAGACAGTGGTTATTAACCACCGACAAGGACACTGGAATGCGTGTTGCACGTACCAGAGATTATTCGAAGATCTGATCTCAGAAAGTCTGTTATCTAATACATACTTGAAAGATGGACATTCGTACTAGCCAGATGGTAATTTCTTGGCGAGGAACATGCTTCGAAAAGATGTTCGGTGCTGAAGGAATGTTCTAACTTCTGCTGATGGCGATGAAGTTACTTCATTGAATGGACTAAGAGTTGTTCTATGACAGAAGCAGACTTAAGCTGTCCTACCGGGACCTTATCTTCGGAATGTGGGGGTAAGAAAGTGGAGGAGTTTAAGGTCTGTGCAGATACAAGACTATTGGGAAGCTGCTCAGATGATTGAACTAAAGTACTGATCATCTGGAGCTAGTACACTCAGATATCTGTGACTTTTATCAATTCTCCACAGAGGTCGGTTCGAAGTGTTTCTCGAAATGCACGTTCGCATAGTTTCTCAAGTAGAAGGATGCAACATTCGAGTAGTTCAGAGACTTCAGGGCTGAAGCTGAACGTTAAACCGATCTACAACTACTCAGAAGTGATCGAGATGTAGAGTATAGGTCTCATGAATTCGCATCGTTCTGCAAAGAACATGGAATCATCAATGAGACTACTGCTCCGTATTCTCTTCAATCTAACGGGGTAGCGGAGAGGAAGAACAGAACGTTGACAGAAATGATGAATTCAATGCTGCTAACTACGGGTCTTCCTAAATGCTAATGGGAAGAAGCTGCATTGACGACCATTTTTATTCTAAATAGAGTGTCGTATGCAACTTCGGACGTAACTCCTCATGAACTCTGGTTCAAAGTCAGACCTAACTTGAATGTCATTCGAGTGTGGGGGTCCCTGGCTTATGTGAAGCTCCCAGATCTGAAGATTCAGAAGCAGGGGACTAGGACTACGAAGACGATCTTCTTGGGGTATGCTGAGAAGAGTGATGCTCGGAGATTTCTTGATATTGAGTCAAATTATATCATCGAATCTCGTGAAGACAATTTGCAAGGCACAAGAATATTGTTCTTACGGATAAACCAGAGAACAATAAGGGTGCACAAGAAACTGAAGTTTTCAATAAAGAAGTAGTCCAAGAAGATGTTGTTGTTGAAACAACGGTTGAACCAGAACTCGCTGAGCCGTCGTCGAAGCGAGCGAGGAGGTCGAAGAACTTCGGAGATGACTTCATCACCTATCATGTGGAAGCAGATCCGCTTACTTATGATGTGGCGATGAAGACCAGAGATGATGTTTTCTGGAAGGAGGCGATTGACAATAAAATTGATTCCATCACCACAAATAACACTTGGGTGTTGGTTGATCTTCCTGAAGGAGCGAAACCCATCGGATGCAAATGGATCTTCAAGAAGAAGATGAAAGCAGATGGAACTATTGACAAGTTCAAGGTCAGGTTGGTGGCCAAGGGATTTTCTCAGAAGCAGGGGATCGACTACTTTGACACGTATGCTCCAGTAGCCCGGATGACCACCATCAGAATGTTGATTTCTCTCGCAGCGATACATAATATGGTGATACATCAGATGGATGTAAAAATGGCATTCCTGAATGGCGAGCTGACCGAAGAGATCTTCATGCAACAGCCAGAAGGATTTGTCGTCAAAGGTCTTGAAGACAAAGTCTGCAAGTTGGTGAAATCTCTGTACGATTTAAGGCAAGCTCCCAAAATGTGGCATAAGAAGTTTGACAAAGTCATAAGGTCAAATGGCTACAGGGTCAGTAAAACAGACAAGTGTGTCTATACGAAGTTTGCTGACGGAAGATGAGTCATCGTTTGTCTATACGTGGACGACATGCTAATCCTAGGTACGGATATAAGCTGTGTCACAGAGACAAAGAAGTTCCTCTCGACGAAGTTCAGTATGAAGGACTTGGGGGATGCTGATGTTATCTTGGGACTCAAGATCATCCGGACAGACACTGGACTAGCGCTGTCACAGTCTCATTATGTTGAGAAGATGATCACTCGTTACGGGTATCAGGATCTTCCAGGGATCGATACGCCGTACAAGTGTGATCTGAAACTGAAGCCTAATTCAAGAAAAAATGTCAGGCAGCTGGAGTATGCAAGCGTAATCGGAAGTTTGATGTATGCTACTATTGCCACAAGGCCTGACATAGCTTTCGCTGTGAGAATGCTGAGTCGTTTCACGAGCAACCCAGGCATTGAGCACTGGAAAGCTGTGAAACTGGTTATGAGATATCTCAAGAAGACTCAGACATATGCACTGTACTACAGCGGAGATCCGTCGGTAATGAAAGGCTTCAGTGATGCCAGCTGGTGCTCAGAAGTGGAGAGCGAGAGGTCCACAGATGGATACATTTTCACAATGGGTGGAGCTGCTATATCGTGGAAATCGAAGAAGCAGACTATGCTCTCGCGGTCATCCATAAAATCTGAGTTCTTTGCACTTGATACCGCAGCGGAGGAAGCAGAATGGCTTCGGAAGCTCATGTATGATCTTCCAGTGGTTGGGGCGCAAATACCGGGGATACCGATATACTGCGACAACCAGGCGACTACGGCGGTGGCATCAAATGACCTCTTTAACGGAAAAAGAGAACTGTGCGGTTGAAGCACAGGATAATACACAACTCATCAAGAGGGGTGTTATTGCAGTGATTGATGTTCGGAGTCAGGAGAACCTGGCGGATCCGTTCACCAAGGGCCTCAAGCGCCAGCTGGTCGATGACACAGCTTGTAAAATGGGCTTGAAGGCATTCTGATATTGTGTTATTACAATCCTACCATAAAATTTTATGCTATTAGTTCAAAGAAAAATCTACTAGACATCTAGCTTTTGGTTCAAGGGAGGACTATTAACCAGAAGAATATCAGGAACGGTGGATACTTCTCCTCTGTGACATGGAGAGGTTACGGACCTACAACCACTGTTGTCTACTGTTATTTTCTACGAAAATCGGATCCTGTGGGAAGGTTGGCTTAAATGCCGTAATGAGTTCTCAGGCAGAGTGAATGCCTAGAGTGCTTTACAGGAAGCACGGTAGCGCAGCACTACAAGGAGTGTAACTCCATGCTATAGTGGGATGACTCCACCATGAGGTTCCCAGGTAGGGGTAATGCCTTGGCTTTGCAAGCCAAGTCACAGCGGAGTAGCACCGCAAATAGGCAGGTAGCCTAATGTTGTATGATGATCGTAATAAAAAGAGGTAGACAGCACTACAAAGTGGACGATGTCCTCATGTTACAGTGGCATGACACCACGAAGAGGTACCAGGTAGGGTAAAGCCTCGGCTTCGCAAGCCATGTCATAGCGGCGTAACACCGCACGGAAGTGCAAGGCTTCATGCTGGGTAGTTTGGCACTACAAAGAGGCTTGTGACCTCATGCTACAGTAGTATGATACTACGATGAGGTACCCAGGTGGGGTAAAGCCTCGGCTTTAAGCCATGTCATAGCGGCGTAGCACCGTAAAGAAGCGCAATGCTTCATGCCATGACTCTTTATAAATAACTCACCTATAGTGTATGGACAGAGATATCAGGCCGTCTCTTGAGGGTAAACTTGTAGACGTCCAAAATTATACACTGAAACCAGGATGGCATAAGGCCTTTAATGTGCAGCCAGAAGCACAGTTGATGTCATTATGTGAGTAGGAAGAATTGCAGTTATGGTGCAGAATTCAAGGCTTAGTCCATTCTTATATCATGCTGTTATTTAACCTATGCGGAAAGATTCAAGTCGTAGCGACATCTCTCCTAATGCATGATGGACAGTCACTGTGGGGAACGCTCAACCCATATATTGAGATATGTAGGGGACTGTTGGTGTTTTTGCCTTTGGACTAGGAAAGATAGTCCCACTTCGGCTACACCAAATGGTGAGTATCTCAATATAATGTATTGCTTGTGTTGAAGTGTGCACATGAGGTGTAGTGGGGCACAAGTGTGTGCCATGTGGGAGTATTTTCCTAGAAGGAAAAAGGATTAATTCCAACAAAGATATAAGTTGATTTTTGTTGTGCGGACTCGGACTCGGACACGGACTCCAGGATGTCTCGTGCATGCACGGGAGTGTTCGGGGGGTAGGCGTAGACTGACACACTTCTATGCTGATTGTGGGATGATCTAAAATATCAAACTCTGTTTTTGAGTATTGGTATTTTAGTCCCACATCGGATAGGAGAAGATGTGAAGTCTCAACTCCACTCTATAAATAGAGCCCCTTGGCCTCATTTGAAAGATGCACCAAGAAGAGAGTTAAGGGAGTCTGTAAAGTCCAGGAAGTCCGTTCAAGTCTCAAATATTGACTTACGAGCGTTCCAGAAGTTTTTCGTGAACTTGCTGGTTCCTGGAAGCAGATCGTGTTGGGGCGAATCTTGCTTTGAGCAACGGTGATCTTAATCACCCCAGCAAGAACCTTTTCTTTTCTTCTTTCTTCTTTCTTCTTTCTTCTTTCTTCATCTGAGTTATAACTCAGTTCTGTCCGTCTGCAACTGCGATTGCAAGGAAGAACGTGAGATTTATTTTCTGAACTCAGTTCTGTCCGTCAGCAACTGCGATTGCAAGGAAGAACGTGAGATTTATTTTCTGAACTCAGTTCTGTCCGTCAGCAACTGCGATTGCGAGGAAGAACGTGAGATTTACTTTCTGATTATTGTTGCTTTTGTAATCAGATTCATATTATAGTGTTACTCTTGGATCTCGAGAATAATCAGAAGGTGAATGTTTGTTGAACCTCTGATCTCGACATCGAGTTTACAATCTTTGATCAAGCCCCGGAACTAACAACTTATCCGTGTTAAAGTTTCTGAAGTTTGCACCAAAATTCTAAATCCATTTTGGACTGAGAGCGGATGCACGCATCGGTATATAAAATATGCTTAAAATGTCTCTGATGCCGTGTTAGAGTTGCTGCCATTACACCGAAACTCTAAAAAAACTCTAAGATATTTATTCTAAAAACCCGACGTAAAGATAAAGTTTATTTAGTATTACATCTTGCATAGGATTCTTGATACATATAATACTTCTTCAAACAAAAAGAATGTTACTTAATTCTCTTATTAAAATAGTAGTTCAAAATGCTGACAAAAAAAAAATGAAATATTCTTCATAGGTGGCAAGGGAGTGGAGGAGGCACTGCTGATGGAGGAAGAAGAGGGTGGGGCTGGGTATGAGACTCCATGGGCCAAGTTGGCGGTGCTGATGTTGATCTGGCTCTGTTTCTTTGTGCTACATGTCTTGAATGGAGATAAGGATGGGAAGGTCAGTTATATAAATATTGATTGTCATATGAATATTGATTTAGTTTTGTCCTCTGCTGCAATTTTTTTGTTATTTACTTGGTAGTTGCCTGGCTAGTTCCTTTTCTTTTTTCCTGTGACATGACACTTTTGTAAAGCTTTCCAACTTCAGTTGATGAGTCCTTTTTTTTTTTTTTACTTTTGGATTGGTATCTGTTAGAGTTACTAAGAACTCTTTGTTTCCATGCACCATAATAGTGTAGTCTGTACATGTAAAAGTGACAATGCGCAGTACATATTATAGTTCTTACTCAGATTTATTTGGGATGACAGTCAAGGCCGTTTCTGAGCATGTGCAAGTTGTACGAGGAGCCCATAAACTAGGGCCCCAAAATTTTGAGCTTCCGTATATATTACTAATGTTAAATCTCAATTTTTAGAATTAGGTCTCCCTATTTTTAGAAAGTGCAGTAACATGGTTCTTAGAATGTCAGAAAAGGTCCTTTTTTAGAGTAGTTTAAAAAAGCCAATTTTTTAGTATTTGTACTGTACCCCTTAGAATGTCAGAAACAGAAACAGCCATGATGACAGTTATGAAGCAGTTTCCCTAAATAATGAGGTTAAATATTTCTAAAATTCAATTGACTAGAGTATATATTTTGCTTCCTACAAGAATTACTTCCCACAGGACAGCTTGGGATGTAGGAGAGACCAATCTTTTGATCATACAATTTATGCTCATGCAACTATGGAGAATTCCTCCAATATTCTTCCAGGCTCAAGAAGTGACTGGTTCGCCGATTATGATAGAATACTCGATTTGTTTGGCCTCTCATTGTTGTCGGGGGGGGGGGGGGGGGGGGGGGGGGGGGGGCGGCGGGAGGGAACAAGGGTAGAACCAGAAATTCGAGCCTTCTGGGGCTGAACTATTTTTTTTTTTTTGATTTTTGGAGCAATGGACTGTTGTTAGTGGGTTGTGTAGTTGGGTTAGGCTTGGATAAGAGTTGGACTAGGCTGAGATAAGTTTGGGCGAAGCTGGGATTTGGGCTGGGGTGTAGGATGGTGTCATATGGATTTTTTTTTTTTTTTTTTTTTTTAAATTTCGTTGGGTTGGAGCCCACCTCAGCCCATACATAGTTCTGTCTTGGGTGAAAATGTTGTTGCTTCCAAAAATTAGACACGGACCTGATAAAATCCTGATACCATATCATGCCATGAGAAGCTACTACAAGGTTCAACACACATTCATCTTCCTTCCCCTTCTTCTGCTTTATATAACATGAAACAAATCATCCTAAAAGGAGTCTAGAAAAAGGGGAACCTTTTTGAATGGGACATAACCATGATGGTGGCTTCAACATTCCAAACAGAGTTTTCTAAGGATATGTTTCATTATTTCTTACCTAGTGAATAAACAAACACTTAGGCTCATAGGTGTCATGTTCTTAATTGATCTAGCTCTGTCAGTTCTCCAACTTGTCACAGATACAGACCCGAGCGCACTATAAAAAACTTTTTCCTGTTACAAAGGACCTAATTAATTCTTGTCGACACGGAGAGAAAGGGAAATGGAGTATATGATTTCTAATACACAGAGAAAAGTCTATTCAGATGGTAGCGCCATTGTGCTCAGTTCACAAAATTAGCAGTTCACTGGTAAAAAGCATGAGGGTTGATGTGCCGGCATCATGATACAGGAAAGTGCGATAGAGATGGCCTTAGTGCTTTCATACTAGGACGGTAGGACCTTTGTCTATCGGAAGTTTAATTTATAAGCTATTAACTAGTAAGACTATGTTTGACAACATAATCTTTATCGATAATTTCTCAAGAATCCAGATCAAGAAACAGTTGTTAACTGTTTATATATATATATATATATATATATATATATATATATATATATATATATATATATATATATATATTGTCGGATATTTGAGGGGCTGGTCACCCCTCCGGTAGGCATTCTCCATAACATCGATTTTGATGTAAATGCTATGGGGAATTGATGAGTGGGAGTTCCACTTTGATTATATGTTGTAAGATTATTGCTTTACTTTTGGAATAAAATTTACCCTTTTTTCATATATATATATATATATATATATATATATATATATATAATTTGCTCAAGCCTCACAAAATATGTTGTAGCGAGTCTCACACTAAACATGTTGCTTTAGGATAAGGTAAAATAATGTTCAGTATCAATGTTCTGGACCTGATATTTGATTTACCAAAGAAACTTTGGGACTAATGGATAATCACAAAATACTTCATTAAAAAAACATATAGAAATATGTATTAAGGTAGTATTTATCTTTCATCGTTGTATTGGGACTTGTTTCCTTAATAATCATCTTTTATGAAACGCATAAGAAATTTATTCCCACTGTTTTATCTCAAAATAGAGATATATTAAGGTGATTGATTAACATATTTTGTCATAATCATCATTTTCTTATCTTTTTAAATGTATTAATATAGAAGTACATTAAAAAAACATGGGGAAACATGTAAGTAGACATGAAATAAGCACAAACTGAGTCTTTAGAAGGATGTATGCCATAACTGTCTACCTTTATTCATGTGTTGGTGCTTTCAATCCTTACCGTCTACTAAGTGACTTATTAGTATTTAGTACCATAATGAAACAAGTTGTGTCACACAAGGGAACCTAAGTCTTCTTTGACTTGCACAGACCAGTATATAGTCTACTGTACATCAGATCAATAACTAAAAGTTGCATCCATTCAAAAGTCAGCGCACAAATTACTCAGAATTCCAACTCCAATATGCAGTTATAATAGAATGGCAACTCCAGTTGCAGCATAAGATTTGTACTCGGAGATTCAGCTGCAAATTTAGAAAACAAGAGAACCTCTAAACATGCATTATGGATACATAACATATTTTCATATAGCTTTCCACTACTTTCCAGTTCCATAACTAACTTCCATAATTTCCAAACCCAGTGTTTGAAGTTCATCAGTTGTTCTTTCAAAAAAGAAGTTCATCAGTTGTTATCTATAAACTCGTTTTCATTTTCTTTTCGAAGCTCTACTCTGATTCCTTACTACTGTTATTTTACTTCTATAATAGTTATATGGATATAATATGAACATAAGAAATCTATAAATTTTCTTTTCCAAACACAGTGTTTGAAGTTAAATATTTTTCTAAAATTTTGTTTCCTACAAGAAGACTTCCCACAGGACAGCTTGGGATGTAGGAGAGACCAATCTTATTGATCATACAATTTACGCTCATGCAACTAAGGAGAATTCCTCCAATATTCTCCTAGACAAAGGAGATTATGATAAATACTCTATTTGTTTGGCCTCTCATTGTTGTCGGGGGAAACTAGGATGGAACCAGAAATTCGAGCCTTCTTGGGCTGAACTAAAAAACTCTTTTTGATTTTTTGGAGCAATAGACCGTTGTATGTGGGTTGTGTAGTTGGGTTAGGCTGAGATAAGAGTTGGACTAGGCTGAGATATGTTTGGGCTAAGCTGGGATTTGGGCTGGGGTGTGGGCTGGTGTCATATGGGAAAAGATAATTTAATTTTCGTTGGGTTGGAGCCCACCTCAGCCCATACATAAGTCTGCCCTTGGGTGGAAATGTTGTCGCTTCCAAAAATTAGACATGAACCTGATAAAATCCTGATACCATATATATATTGCCATGAGAAGCTAGTACAATGTTCAACACACGCTCATCTTCCTTCCCCTTCTTCTGCTTTATATACATGAAGCAAAAATCATCCTAAAAGGAGTATAGGAAAAAGGAAACCTTTTTGAATGGGACATAACCATGATGGTGGCTTCAACATTTGAAACAGAGTTTTCTAAGGATATGCTTCATTATTGCTTTCCTTGTGAATAAACAAACACTTAGGCTCATAGGTGTCATGTTCTTAATTGATCTATAGCTCTGTCAGTTCTCCAACTTGTCACAGATACAGACACGAGCGCACTTATCCTGTGACAAAAGGACCTAACTAATTCTTTCCGACACGGAGAGAAAGGGAAATGGAGAGTATATGATTGCTGAAACACAGAGAAAAGTCTATTCTGATGGTATTGCCATCGTGCTCAGTTCACAAAATTAGCAGTTCATTGGTAAAAAGCATGAGGGGTGAGGTGCTGGCATCATGATACAGGAAAGTGCGATAGAGATGGCCTTAGTGCTTTCCTAAAAGGCGACTAAGACCATTGTCTATCGGAAGTTTAATTATAAGCTATTAACTAGTAAGACTTTGTTTGACAACATAATCTTTATCAAGAAATTCTCAAGAAGAATCCAGATCAAGAAACAGTTGTTAACTGTTTATACAAGATGTATATATAATTTGCTCAAGCCTCACAATATATATTGTAGCGAGTCTCACACTGAACATGTTGCTTTAGGATCTGGTAAAATATTGTTCAGTATCAATGTCCTGGACCCGATATTTGATTTACAAAAGAAACTCATAGATTTGATTTACAAAAGAAACCTTGGGACCAAAGGATAGTCACAAAATATTTCATTAAAAAAACATATAGAAATATATATTAAAGTAGTATTATCTTTCATCGTTCTATTGGGACTTGTTTCGTTAATAATTATCTTCTATGAAACGCAGAGTAAATTTATTCCCACTGTTTTATCTCAAAATAGAGATATATTAAGGTGATTGATCAACATATTTCTGTCATAATCCTCATTTCTCATCTTTTTAAATGTATTAAGTAACATATAGAAGTACATAAAAAAAACATATAGAAATATGCCGGTAGACATGAAATAAGCACATATTGAGTCTTTAAAAGGATGTATGCCATCACTTTCTACCTTTATTCATGTGTTGTTCCTTTCATTCCTTACCGTCCACTAAATGACTTATTAATACCATAATGAAACAAGTTGGGTCACACAAGGGAACCTAAGACTTCTTTGACTTGCACAGACCAGTATATAGTCTGCTGTACATCAGATAAAAAACCAAAAGTTAGTCGGCGGCCAAATTACTCAGAATTGCATCTCCAGTATGCAGTTATAATAGAATTACAACTCCAGTTGCAGCAAAAGATTTGTACTTGGAGATTCTTATCACAGTTGCAAATTAGAAAACAAGAGAACCTCTAAACATGCATTATGGATACATAACATAGCTTCACATAGCTTTCCACTACTTTCCAGTTCCATAACTAACTTCCATAATTTCCAAACCCAGTGTTTGAAGTTCGTCAGTTGTTATTTATAAACTCGTTTTCATTCTCTTTTCGAAGCTCTACTGATTCCTTATGTTGAGAATCAATAAGGGACTTTTAGTCCCACATCGGAATATGTAGTTTGTAGAGGAGCTAGACTCCCTATATATAGTGAGGTAGTCCATCAATAAAATTATCCAACTATTATTTTCTACATGGTATCAGAGCCATAACTCTCTCTCTCTCTCTCTCCACAAAAAAAAAAAAAAAAAAAAATTTCTCTCCCCCTAGCCGACCCCCCCCCCCCCCCCACCCGACCCCCCCCCCCCCCACCCCTCCCGACCCCCGCCGCCTCCACCCCTCGACGCCCACAGCAGCACCCCCCCACCGCCGCCCGACCACATCAGCACCACCCCCCTCCCGCCCCCTCCCGACCACATCAGCAGCCTCCATAGCACCCCCCCCCCCTCCCGACCACCCCCCCCCGACCACCCCTCCCCCCCGTCCAGAACCCCCACGCCGCCCGACCACTGCTGCACCCCCCATCCGACCACCCCCCCACCCGACCCCCCCCCTCCCCAGGACCTCCCCCCCCCCGACCCCATCACCCTAACCCTCGTTTTTTTTTTGCCATGGAAATTCTACTCCTTGACCTAGCAGCCCCATCAAACCCTAACCCTAGTTTTTAGTAAAAAAAAAAACGGCGTATTTCGAATAGAGACGGCTGTCAAATCTTTATTTGCACCAACTCTGTTCCATGCTTACGCCATTTGGAACTAACAAATGCTTTATTTGTTATTCCTTCTTCACATCGGGATCTTTGCAGAGACTGATCATGTCTTCTCTGGTGTCCTGACGTGTTCACTTTACATGCGCGCGACGGTGCTGGCCAAGTTAGTAGCGCATTAGTAAAGTCTCTGGCGTTGAAGTAGACGACGTCGACGACGAAGACGACGAAGACGACGAAGACGACGACGTTGGGTCAGTTGCAGACTCCGACGACGACGACGTTGGGTCAGTTGCAGACTCCGACGACGACGAAGCAGAAGACGTATTGAGTTCACAGTTGAAGACGCCATGGATTCGATCAGTGGCAAACTGACGGCCGATGAGATGAAGGCCTTGGTTGATGATATCTTATCCAAGAGATTAACCGAGGTAACCCCACGTGTGATCCATACTGATGTGGATCCGTCGCCTTACAAAATGGGGAAGCTGGAGAAACTGGAGACGAAGTTGGAAGGAACTTCCAACTACTTGAAGTGGTCGCGGCAGGCGATGCGGACACTGAAGGGACGTGGCTTGGTTGGCTATGTCACTGGCCAGGCCAAGGCGCCAGCCGATCACTCCACCAAGGAGTTTGCTGTATGGGAGATTGTCAACAACGTCGTGGCTGGGTGGTTGACTGCCTCTTTAACCGACCAGGTGTCGGGCAATGTCGAGGCTATGGAGGCTGCTGCTGATATATGGCAGACTCTCAAAGATATGTACTCCGGCTCCGGCAACCCTATGCGAGTCTTTCAACTGCAAGATGAACTCGATAGGGTGGCCCAAGACGACCGTACCATCTCTGAGTACGCGGCCGTGTTGAAGAAGTATTGGTCTGATCTGGATCATTATGATCCTCTTGGGTTGGAAGATGCACAAGTCGAACCAGCCTTTGCAAAGTACTTTCAGACGTTCCTGGCTTATATTTCCCGGCAGCGTATGATGAAATTCCTGAAGGGACTACACCATGTATTTGAGCAGCGACGGAATATCCTCCTTTTCCAACCCACACTCCCGACCTTGGAAGAAGCTATAGCTGTCATGACACAGGAAGAAGCTCGACTGAAGTTGATGCCCAACAAGGACTCCTCCCAGGGGGAGCCAGCCGTGGTTGAAAAGTCTGCCCTTGCTGCCTTCAATCAACCTCCATCTATGGGTGGTGTTTGTCACAATTGTGGTGACTCCGAACATTACATCCGATTTTGTCCAAAACCCTTGCGCAGTCAGTTTACTGATCGAGGACGGGGTCGTGGAGGCCGACGTGGTGGTAGAGGAGGATATGCTGGTCGACGGGGCGGCCACAAAGCAAATCTGGCGGAAGAAGGGGGAGAGCATCACCTGGCTGCAATAACCCCGCTTGAGCGGGAGTTCCTTGAGAAGTTGCGTGGCACGAAGCTGGGTTCGGCCGACAGTCCTGGGGCATCTTCAAACTCGGAAGATCATTTCACTTGCTTTGCCCAAACCAACACCGATGATTCTGCACGTGCTCTTGCATCTATCCATCAGCCAGGATGGATTATGGACTCTGGGGCATCTCGCCATGTCACGGGATCCCGTGATGCGTTTCGGGAATATACTCCCCTACCATTGCCGGAGAGTATTCAGACCGCTGATGGTACATCCAACCCTGTAATGGGTAAAGGCACTATCGCATGCACCCCTTCCATCACTCTAACCAATGTCCTTCATGCTCCATCTTTTCCTGTCAATCTTCTTTCCATTAGTGCCATTATACTTGATCTTAACTGTACTGTTTCCTTTGACATTCCTCAGGTAACTTTTCAGGAGAAAGGGACAGGACGACGACTTGGGACTGGCACATGGCATAAGGGGCTGTGGTATTTAGACAGGACTGGACTGGACAAAGCATGGCATCCTTGGTAGCAGACGCATCACCAGAAGCTTCCTGTCGCAGTGTTGAAGCCGACTTGCTACTCCACCACCAGCGTGTCGGTCATTCCTCTTTTCCGGTTATTGGTAGAATGTATCCGTCCTTATATCAAAGGGCTAATAAAGAGAAGTTATTTTGTCATGCTTGTGCTTTGGGAAAACATACCAGAAGCTCGTATGTGAGCACAGGGAATAGGAGTTCAGTTGCTTTTGACATGATACATTCAGACGTATGGGGCCCTTGTCCTACAACCGGGATTAACGGCTTTCGATGGTTCGTCACCTTTATTGATTGTTATACCCGTGTGACATGGGTCTACCTTCTGAAAAATAAAAGTGACGTCCTTGAGGCCTTTCAGGACTTTCATCGACGAGTGGAAATACAATATGGCGCTAAAATTAAGTGTTTCCGATCCGACAATGGGACGGAGTATACGAATAAGCGGGTTGCTGAGTATTTTTCAACTCATGGAATACTTTATCAAACTTCATGTGCTTATACTCCGGCTCAAAATGGTGTGGCGGAACGAAAGAACAGACACTTGCTGGAAGTTGCACGGACGATGATGCTGGCTATGAATGTCCCGAAGCACTTATGGGGGCAGGCTATATTGACGGCCTCTTATCTCATCAACAGAATGCCATCTCAGGTATTGGACTGGAATACACCATTGGAGATGCTTACTGGAGCCAATACATACACTGTTCCACCAAAAGTTTTTGGATGTGTATACTTTGTCCAGGATAATCGGCCAAGCGTTGGCAAACTGGATCCTCGGACAGTTAAATGTGTCTTTGTCGGTTACACGGCGACTCAGAAGGATTATGCCTGTTGGAGTCCAGTCGAGCGGAAGATGTTTGTCAGCATGGACGTTACTTTCCGAGAACTCGAACCATACTATGGTTCGGATGAAGGTTCCGCATTTGGTGACACACCTAACACAGATGGTGTTCGATGTGAGGGGGAGATAATACACCCAAATGTGGTCGTCGGATCGGTTCCGTGTCCGGTTGTAGAAAACTGGACGAAAGGGGGAGAGCACAGTGACTCAGATACAGAAACTGAAGAAGAAGATCCATATGTTACGCAGGGGGAGCAGCAGACAAGGGAGAAGGAACTCCAAGTCTACAAAAGAAGACAACAGAAGTCCAGTACTGTGCCTATGCCATGCCCTGTGCCTACTGTACCAAGTCCCTTGTCTACTCCTGCTCCAACTCCTGAAGATGTTGCCCCCGCACTGAATCACTCGGATTCTGATGCGGATCTCTCCGACTCGGATGGTACGATCTCTCCACCACCTATTGCTCCCTTAAGGAGATCTTCTCGCATCAATGCGGGTAAGGCTCCTGCTCGTTTTGATGATTACGAACATGACATTGCCAACTTCTTGTCTTATTCTAACATTTCTTCGAATTATCGAGCCTTCATTGCATCGTTAGACTCTACTTCGTTGCCCAAGTGTTCGCAGGAAGCAAAGAAAGATCCAAGGTGGAAAGCTGCAATGATGGAAGAACTTGGAGCACTGGAGAAAAATAAGACATGGGAGCTGGTTCCATTACCCAAAGGAAAGAAAGCTGTAGGATGCAAATGGGTGTACGCAGTGAAAGAGACGCCAGAAGGAAAAGTAGAGCGGTACAAGGCGAGGTTGGTTGCAAAAGGATTCACACAGTCATATGGAATAGACTATGATGAAACTTTTGCCCCAGTAGCAAAAATGAGTACCGTAAGAACTCTGGTCTCCATTGCAGCGAACTATGGGTGGAAGCTGTACCAGTTGGATGTGAAGAATGTCTTTCTTCATGGGGACCTGCAAGAAGAAGTATACATGGAGCTCCCGCCTGGGTGCTATGCTACGGAATCAAACGGAGGGACGTCGCAAGGAAAGGTATGTAAACTGAAGAAGTCACTATACGGGCTCAAGCAATCCCCTCGAGCCTGGTTTGACAGATTCAGAAAGGCTGTTACAGGCATGGGATACCGTCAAACAAATGCAGATCATACGGTCTTCCTTCAGCATGCAAGAGGCCACATCACTATACTTGCTGTATATGTGGATGATATAGTGATCACAGGTGATGATGAAGTCGAGATCACTAAACTGAAGTCAAAACTCGCGAAGGAGTTTGAAGTGAAAGATTTAGGAGCGATGAGGTACTTTCTAGGTATCGAGGTGTGTGAAGGCGAACAAGAAATTGTTCTCTCACAGAGAAAATACACACTAGATCTGCTGAAGGAGACAGGGATGCTGGGATGCAAAGCAGCGGTCACTCCAATTGACCAGAAGTGCAAGTTGGGAGCAGAAGCAGAAGAGCCCGTTGATCGTGAAAGATATCAACGACTTGTAGGGAGATTGATTTATCTGGGACACACTCGCCCTGATATCTCATTTGCGGTGAGTGTAGTGAGTCGCTACATGCATGATCCAAGAAAGGGTCATATGGAAGCAGTATTTCAGATCTTGAGGTATCTGAAAGGAACGCCGGGAAAGGGGCTATGGTTCAAGAAGAATGGACGCATAGAAGTTGAGGGATACTGTGATGCAGACTGGGCGAGCTGCATAGACGACAGAAGGTCTACCACAGGATACTGTATTTTTGTAGGAGGAAATCTGGTCTCATGGAGAAGCAAGAAACAGTCTGTGGTAGCACGGTCGACAGCTGAAGCAGAATACAGAGCAATGGCTCTGGGAGTGTCAGAGTTGCTATGGGTGAAAGCATTGCTGACAGAGTTGAAGCTGGATAAGGGAGCACCATTGCGTCTTCTGAGCGATAGTCAAGCTGCAATAAGTATAGCTAACAATCCAGTCCAGCACGACAGAACGAAGCACATCGAGATTGACCAATTCTTCATCAAGGAGAAGCTGGAACAAGGGATACTGAAGATTGACCATGTTCGCTCAGAAGAACAAGTTGCAGACTGTCTGACTAAGGGTCTTAGTTCATTAAGTCTGTCGAAGCTATGTAACAAGATGGGAATGATCAATATCTATCGCCCATCTTGAGGGGGAGTGTTGAGGATCAATATGGGACTTTTAGTCCCACATCGGAATATGTAGTTTGTAGAGGAGCTAGACTCCCTATATATAGTGAGGTAGTCCATCAATAAAATTATCCAACTATTATTTTCTACACCTTACTACTGTTATTTTACTTCTACAATAGTTATATGGATATAATATGAACATAAGAAATCTATAAAATTTATGTGCAGATCATTACACGAGTAAGGCCATGTGGACTCAAGTATTGGCTCATTACCTCATCTCAAGTTCCTATTGCAATTGGTTTCACAGCATATATTTTGTACAGGAGGCGTAGAAATCGGCATAACAAACCTGATCAACAAAAAGTTGGGAAGGTTATTTTATTCTTTCAACATTCAACTAAACTCTCTCTATGTTGATTTCACCCCTCCATCTAATATATTTATTAATTCATGCAGGATACCGTAGTATATAACACAATTGAAGCCTTGCCTGTGGTTGTTTTCCCAATGGCAGCACTACTATCCGGTGTTTTAGGCGGCCTCTTTGGAATTGGTGGTGGCTTGCTCATAAACCCTGTGCTCCTTCAGATTGGAGTACCACCACAGGTATTTTTCAGGCAATTTTTACTGTATCTAAGTATCTTCGCGTTCTTGGAAGAGAAATGGAAAAAAAAATTGGGTAGAGTAAAAAAAAACTCCTCGCAAGATTTACACTTTTTGCAAAAAAAAAAAAGACTCAATAGATTTTTTGATCGATTAAACCCTCGCATTTTTATTACTTTGATCAAATCACCCCTCTGTCCACTAACTGTTTGAAGGTTAGAATCAAATTTTGATTGAAAAAATGCTTGAAATATCTAAAATACTCACTGCATGTGACCATTAAAGATTGCAACAGTCTTACCATCCTTCTATGTATAGGTTCAAAACACCCCCTATTTTAACATTCTTTCCATTTTCTCTTCCATTTCACTATGTTCCTAGTATGCTATACATTTGTATATTGTTAGTTTTTTTTTTCCCTGCATAAATAATCCAAATAAGCCTTGTTAACAGTAGATTGGTTGTCCGTTAAAGTCATCATTCAATTTGGGTACAAATTGCACCAAATTAAAAATTAGAGGGATTTTTTAAACTACGAGTTTCTTTTTAAACAAAAAGTATGAATCTTGCAAGATTTTTTTTTGCACTTTACCCGGAAAAAATCAAAATCATTTTTCCTCATCTTGATATCTCAAACTGGAGAGTTTTTCTCATTGAATCAAGTAACATGCATCAACCCATTTGTATTAGCTTTATAGCAATATGCGATTGAGTTGTGTCCCTTTCATATCCAAACAATTAGATTGAAAGATTTATATAGATACTTACAGTGAATGTTTTATTTCCGTGCATAAATGAAAAAAAGCTGTATCTGATTTTCTTCTTCTTTCTGGTATCAAATGATTTGAAGGTAACAGCAGCAACGACCTCCTTCATGGTCTTGTTCTCATCCTCAATGTCTATGGTCCAGTACTTGATCCTTGGTATGAAAGACATCAAACAAGCACTGGTTTTCTCTGCGGTTTGCTTCGTTGCTTCCATTGTCGGCCTGGTTGCAATTCAGAGAGCCATAGTGAAGTCTGGCAGAGTTTCTCTCATCGTGTTCTCCGTGAGTGCAGTGATGGCTTTGAGCGCAGTTTCAATTACTTGCTTCGGAGCAGTTGATGTTTGGAGGAAATACATAGATGGAAAGAACATGGGGTTCAAACTTCCCTGTTAAGAGTTGAGAGTTTCAGCTCCCTGCAATCTGAAACTTCCGAGGCTGCTAATGGAAAAAAGTTATCCAGATAACTTGTTGTAATGGCCAAATGAAGTGAGGGTTATAGAAATTTGCAGACTCTCTGTTCAACACTTGTTGGAGTTTGTTTGCTTCTATTTACCTCTCATAGTGTTGTCCGATACATCTCCTTTTGTAATTGAGACTTGTTTTTATTAATTATCGTTAAGGAAACACTGAGGGATTAATTCTCCACCATTTCATCTAAAAAAATTATATTGTGTATACTATTGTGTTCATGATTCGATTCGGAGTTAATCCATGAGATATGATATTGAACTTTGGCTCATATGACTTGAAGTATAAAAAAAAGTTCATGACCAATCTCAATAATCTACCGCTCATGTTCCCACTCTTTCTATCTGTTGAAAGCATTAATGGATTTTTAGTCCCACATCGGGTAGAATAATAGGGAGAGGGGTTAGCTTCTCCTATATATGTGTAGCTCTACCACAATAATAAAAAAGCCAAGTATTCTACTAAATTTCTATTTGGTATCAGAACCTCCACAAAATTCTAACGCTAGCCGCCACCCTTCTCCATCAAATCCTAACCCTAGCCCTCTTCCAAACATAGCCGCCGACCCCCCACCCCTTCCCCCTCTTCCCCTTCTTCCGCCGCCGACCCCTCCTCCCCTTCTTCCACCGCCGACCCCTCCTCCTCCCGCCGCCTTCCTCCCGCCGACTGGCAGCAGCCCCCCTCCCTTCGTCGTCGGCAGCAATCCCGTCTCCGCCACCGCTCCCACCTCCTTTCCAGCCAGCCCCCATTTCCGTTGTCGCCAGCGTCGGCCCCTGTTCCCTTTCTCCGGTCGCAACCACGCACGGGACATGAGCAATGGCGCTCGAGAATGCCGTTGTCGCTGAAGCAGGAACAATAGACGTGGAGAGAAAGGTGACCACAGGTGAAGACGGTTTCGATCTACCATCATCTTGTTGATGGAAGAGGAGATGACGAAGATGATGAAAACGATCTACAGCAAGCTAACGGCCAAAGAGATAAAGGCTTTGATGGATGATCTCTTTTCCAGGAGGCTGACTGAGACTAGTTTTCGTCCTGCACACGCAGACGTGAATCCTTCACCATACAAAATGGCGAAGTTGGAGAAACTAGAAGTAAAGTTGGAGGATACTTCCAACTATTTGAAGTGGTCTCGTCAAGCGATGCAAACTCTGAAGGCAAGAGGCTTGGTGGGCTATGTGAATAGTCAAACCAAGGCATCCGAAGATCACTCCTCACGGAAGTTTGATGTGTAGAAAATCGTCAACAATGTTTTAGCTGGATGGTTGACAACCTCCTTGACCGACCAAGTGTCGGACAACGTGGAAGCAATGGAAGGCGCTGGTGATATTTGGATGACGCTGAAAGACGTGTACTCAGGGACGGGCAACCCTATGAGGGTCTTCCAGCTGCAGGATGAACTTGATAAGGTGGTCCAAGAAGATCACACCATCTCTGAGTATGCGGCTCTGCTGAAGAAGTATTGGTCAGATCTCGACCACTATAATCCCATTAGTGTGGAAGATGAGAAAGTGGAACCGACATTTGTGAAACATTACCAGAAGTTCATGGAGTATATCTCACTACAAAGGATAATGAAGTTCCTGAAGGGACTCAACACAGCATTCAAGCAAAGAAGGAATGTGTTACTCTCACAACCCGGACTGCCATCACTAGAGGAGACCATTGCTGCTATGACACAAGAAGAAGCACGGTTGAAGCTGATGCCTAACACCACTAGCTCTCCGGGGGAGAAATCATCTCTATCAGTTTTTAACCCAAATCCTTCAAGAGAGCGAGGGTGCTACAATTGTGGAGACCGATAACACTTCATCAGATTTTGTACGAAGCCTATGAGAGGCTAGTCCAGCGGCTGTGGACGCGGCTGTGGAGGGCGTAGGGGTGGCAGAGAAGGCTATGCCGGTGGCAGAGGTAATTATTTTGGAGGGTACAAGGCAAACCTGGCAGAAGAGAAAAAATGAGAATCAGTCATCCGATATGACCCCTAGTAAGAGAAAAATACTGAAAATATAGAGGAACATGAAGCTTGAAACCAGCGACAGTAGAGCCAACATCGCTGGGACATCGACTCCAACCACCTCCGGGGGTAACATCATATACTATGTCAATACAAGCACAGTTTTATCTGCTCATGTCCTTCATCTACCCACAAACCAGGAAGTCTAAATTGGATAATTGACTCTGGGGCATCGTGCCATGTCATGGGTGCTCGTGATGAGTTCCAAGATTACACTCACCTGATGACGTCTGAAAGCATTCAGACTGCTGATGGTACTACTAGATCCATTGTGGGTAAAGATACAGTTGAATGCATCCCTTCTATGAGTCTTACTGATGTCTTATATGCTCCATCTTTTTCTGTTAATCTATTGTTCATTAGTGCCATTGTTCTTCAACTTAATTGTGTTGTTTCCTTTGACATTCCAAAATTTATTTTTCAGGAGAAGGGAACGAGGAGACAGTTGGAGACTGACACTTAGTATAAAGGACTATGGTACTTGGATAGGGGTTGGCTGGATACAGCACTGGCGACACTGGTGGATGAAGCACAACCGGAGGAATCGCAAAATACCGGAGAAGAAGAATTATTACTTCAACATCAGCGCATGAGACACTATTCATTCAGTCTACTGAGTCGGGTGTTTCCCTCTATGTATCAAAAGGCTAATAAGCAAAAGTTGGTTTGTGATGCTTGTGAACTTGAAAAACATACCAGAAGCTCTTATGTGAGTTCTAAAAATAAAAGTTTACCTGCTTTTGATATAATACACTCTGATGTGTGGGGACCTTGTCCTACAACTGTTGTTAATGGTTTGTCACCTTTATTGATTGTTATACTCGTGTTACCTGGGTATACCTAATAAAAATAAGATTGATATCTTTGCATGCTTTTAAGACGTTTATCGCAGGATTACAACACAGTACGGTGCTAAAGTAAAGATTTTGAGGTCTGACAATGAGACAAAATACACCAACAAGACAATTGAAGAGTATTTATCAGCCAATGAGATGCATCATCAGACTTTATGTGCCTATATACCAGCACAAAATGGTATGGCGGAGCGGAAGAACAGGCACCTGTTGGAAGTGGGAAGGTCAATGATGTTTGCTATGAATATTACGAAACACTTGTGGGGACATGCCGTGTTGACAGCTGCATATCTCATCAACAGAATGCCATCTCAAGTGTTAGGATGGAAGACACCTTTTGAGATGCTTACAGGTGAGAACAAGTACATTGTTCCCCCAAAGGTATTTGGATATGTATGCTTTGTGAAGGATAATAGATCTGTAGTGGGAAAGTTAGATCCTCGGACAGTGAAGTATGTCTTCGTTGGCTACTTAAGGACTCAGAAGGGATATTCTTGCTGGAGTCCTGTGGAACGAAGGCTCTTTGTGAGCATGGTTGTTACATTCAGAGAGATGGAACCATACTACTGCAATGGTTCAGGTGAAGGCTCCACATTTGATGACACACCTAACACAGGAGGTGTTAGGAGTGAGGAAAGATGGTCCTAAGCGTAATTGTTGGGTCAGTTCTATGTCCAATGATAGAAGTTGGTCCAAGGGAAGAAAAAGGAGATAGCAAGGGTAAGGAAAGTGATGAGAATGCATACAATCAGGAGAAAAGAAGTGATGTCCTAGTACAGGAGGATGAACAGACTACAGAACAATCTACATCTATAGAGCTCCAAGCCTACAGAAGAAGAAAGCAGCAGTCCACTACTGTGCCTATTGTCCCTACTGTGCCATGTCCCTCGCTTAACCCTGCCCCCAACTCCTGAAGATGCGCCTTCTGCAATGAATCCCTCTGATTCGGATGCGGATCCCTCTGATTCGGATGGTATGATCTCTCCTCTACTATCTCATATTCTTTTAAGAAGATCTTCTCGTAGTAATACGGGAAGATCTCCTATTTGTTATGGTTATGAACATGATATTGCCCATTTTTTATTCTACTCTAATCTATCCCCTACTTATGGAGCATTCATTGCATCGTTAGACACCACCTCTTTGCCTAAGTGTTGGCAGGAAGCGAAGGAAGATCCGAGGTGGAAAGCTGCAATGTTGGAGGAACTTGGGACACTAGAAAAAAATTGGACATGAGAACTTGTTCCATTACCTGAAGAAAAAAGAGTAGTTGGATACAAATGGGTCTGCACGGTAAAGGAGACGCCAGAAGGAAAGGTGGAGCGATACAAGGCAAAATTGGTTGCAAAAAGATTTACTCAATCCTATGGCATCGACTATGATGAGACGTTTGCTCATGTAGCAAAGATAAGCACTGTGAGAACCATGATCTCTCTTGTAGCAAATCATGGGTGACAATTTTATCAATTAGACGTAAAAAATGTCTTTCTTCATGGAGATCTATATGAGAAAGTATACATGGAGATCCTCCCTAGATTTTGCACGAAGCAGTCAACAGAAAAGGTGTGCAAGCTGAAAAAATTATTGTATGGATTCAAGCAATCTCCTCGGACATAGTTTGAAAGATTCAGAAAAGCTGTCATGGACATGGGGTACAGCCAGACCAATGCAGATCACACGGTCTTCTTCCGACATGCGAGAGGCTACGTCACCATTCTTGCTATATACGTAGATGATATATTGATCACAGGTGATGAGGAGGAGGAGATTACCCAGCTGAAGTCGAAACTTGTCAAGGAATTTGAAGTAAAAGGCTTGGAAATGATGAGATATTTTTTCAGAATCGAGATAGCTCGAGAAAGAGATGGAATCATCCTCTCTCAGAGAAAGTATGTACTAGACCTACTGCTCACAAAAACTGGTATGCTGGGTTGTCGTCCAGCAGTCACTCCAATTGATCAGAAAGATAAGTTGGGGACAGAGAAGGAGAGCCGATTGTTCATGAAAGATATCAGAGACTAGTAGGCAGATTGATTTATCTGGACCATACTCGTCCTGATATCTCATTTGCCGTGAGCGTAGTGAGTCGCTACATGCATAATCCAAGGAAGGGCCACATGGACGTTGTTTTTTATATTCTAAGATATCTAAATGGGACCCCTCGAAAAGGAATATGGTTCAAGAACAATGTACACCTTAGTGTTGAGGGATACTGCAATGCAGATTGGGCAAGTTGCATGAATGACAGAAGGTCTACCTCAGAATATTGTGTATTTGTGGGGGGTAACCTAGTCTCATGGAGAAGCAAAAAACAGTCTGTGGTAGTCCGATCGACCGCTGAAGCAGAATATAGAGTTATGGCTCTAGGAGTGTCATAATTGTTGTAGGTAAAAGCATTGCTGACAGAGTTGAAGCTGGAACAGGGAACACCATTGCGTCTTCTGAGTGACATTCAAGCATCATTGAGTATAGCTAACAATCCAGTTCAGCATGACAGAACGAAGCACATCGAGATCGATCGGTTATGTTAGTCCCGGGGCTTGACCAAAGATGAAAAACTGATGCAATCGAGATCTGAGAGTCACACAAAAACTTTGCAGTAATCAAATCAAGATCTACGATGATACAAAAAAACAAATAGCCAGATTACAATATGAAGGAGGGAATTAGAGAAGAGAAGATCTCTTATTCTTCCTTGCAAACGTGTTGCAATTGGGACAGAACGGGTTACAATAATCTAGAGAAAGATGAGATGAAGAAAAGTTGTTGGGGTGTCAAAACACCGTTGCTCAAAGCAAGATTCGCCCCACACGAATTACTTTCAGGAACTAGCAAGTTGAAGAACTTGTGGAACGCTCGAAGTCACCTCTGTTCTGACTTCTCGGATGGACTTGTAATGGCGGCAGCAGCTCCCTCTCTCTCTCCCTCTCTTGTAACTTACAAAATTCGTAGTTAAACCCAAAGGAGGCCAGAAGAGAGTATATATATAGAGAGAGGGTGGAAACCCTAGCCGCCTCTTCAATTATGGAAAGATTGAATCAAATTCCACAAAGATAACAACGAAATTAATTCAAATCCCACAAAGATAGAAACGAAATTAATTCAAATCCCACAAAAAGTGAATCTGAATTAATCGTATTGAATCAATCTTTCCATAACTGACTTATAGCCTGCACAGTCAGCGGAGCCCTCCATGCGGCAGCAGCAGCAGCAGCCTGGCCGCATGAGCCGCATGGCCTCATGGCTGCAAATGCCGTATGGACCGCATGAGGCCGCATATGAGCCGCATGACTGCTGACGTGCTAAGTGCGCCAACAAAATGCCACATTACGCCTCATGAGCCCGAGCCCAAGTCCGAGTCCGAGTCGCTAAGCCCCTTTGGGGCTTAGCTCCAAATGGAATTAATCCAAGAGAATGACAAAAGCATTAATGCTTAAACCCACATGGTTCCCTCCTTAGGGTCACCATCCCATGTGCATCTCTCAACAACACAACCAAGTATATGTTGAGATAACTCATGGTACATTTCCGATGTGGGACTAAACTTTTACAAGGCATGTTGAGAGCAAGCTCTCTCCATGTAAAGAAAGCACCAACAGATTATTCATCAAGGAGAAGCTCGAGAAAGGGAAACTAAAGCTCGATCATGTTCGCTCAGAAGAACAAGTCGCAGATTGTCTTACTAAGTGGTTTAATTCATTAAGCATTTCTAAACTATGTAACAAGATGGAGATGATTGATATCTATCGTTCATCCGGGGGGGGGGGTTGAAAGCATTAATGGACTTTTAGTCCCACATCGGGTAGAATAATAGGGAGAGATGCTAGCCTCTCCTATATATGTATAGCTCCACCACAATAATAAACAAGCCAAGTATTCTACTAAATTTTTATTCTATCATATATGGGATTAAACCTATCGTTAACTCCTTTTATATTGTCACTAATTACGGACGATCTTGAACGCACATCCGATACAATCCAGCAATCTCTAGCTTAGCTTGTATATCCATATATTGTCATCTCGATGCACTCTGAACACAGAGTTGAACCAAAACGTTTACACTACTGAGTGCCAACAATTCCAACCTACATAGATATCATCTTGATATAGCAGGGCGGTACGCTCTTCTCGTGACCCCTACTCCAAAACGCTGAGTTTCGAAGAAGAGTACTAAGAACTTGTAGCTATATGAAAATTGTAGTCGTAGAATTAAAGATGTTGAGCCTATCATCTGAAAGTTCCACTATAGTTCACCACCCCTCTGAGAAATGTTAATCTGCTGTAGTTGTTGGAACAGATAACCTTGGACTATGTAAATACAATGCATAGAGGAACAAAACAATCAGAAATGGCCATGGACTACAAGAACTTGATTGGCACATGGTCTCTAACACAAAACAAATACATGATACTAGCTCTCCCATGACCCCCTAGATTAAATATTATTCAATGCTTTTGTGAAGTTCTATGAAAAAAAAAAAAAATAGAGCACAAGTTATTCCTTTGTCAACAATGCCACCATCAGCTACTGGTTACAGCAAAGACCAGAGAAAGAATTTGGAGAGCCACCAACTCCTGCCAGCAAATTTAATTTGTCATGACTCAATCCTCTCTTAGTTCATGGACTGGCCTATCACTCTTTATATATGATTCTTCTCTCTCTGGAGACTAACATCGATCCATCACTGTTCTGTTCGGAGGAAAGATGGCAGCATTGAGAGCGCTCATGGGACTCTCAGTCGTAGCCGTTCTTGTCCACACAGCGATTGGAGCGACTCATGTGGTCGGAGGCTCGAGCGGGTGGGCTTTGGGCACCAATTTTGGGTCGTGGGCAGCATTGAAGAAATTCCAAACTGGTGACAGCCTCAGTAAGTATACCAAGTTCTTTAAATCAACATAAAACTCTCTTCCCCGTAGTGCCAATACATTACTAGCAGAATCTATGCACAGTTTTCGTCAGTCAGTCTGGCGGAATTCAATCATGTTCATATTCTGTCAGACCATCTAGTGGAAATCAAACAGTCCATAACCCCCTATACATAGCAACCCACCATCCAATCGCGGTGACCCAAAAATTAAATGTTGTTTGAATTCTGCCAGACCGCGATGTATTGGTGTTTAAATTTGTGAAAACATCCTTTCCCTCTATTTTCCTAAACTTTCTTTCGGAAAATAAAATTTTCGGTTAAATCAAGGATATGTACTCTTTAGTTCATTACATTGCCCGTGAAGGATGATCGCGCGCGTAGCCCTCCCCCCCCCCCCCCCCCCCCCCCCCCACACACACACACACACACACACACACACACACCACTTCAGGCCCACCCACCCCCTTCCCTTCCAATGAAACGGCGATACGTGGCCCATCGGCCAGAACTGCGGTCCAAGTTCGCGAACAATGTAGCACTACCGAAACGGAAATGATATTTTGCCTATCCTGGGGGTGACGGCGCTGACCGCCAGCCTTTGGCCCCTTGCTAGCATGGGTCCACCTCGGACTAGGGGGATAATGGCAACACGCCAGGTGGCCGCGTGCCGACAAGGTCACCCCCTAGGGGCTGGCAACGCGTCCTTGCATAAAACTCTTCTAGCTACTTAGCATCAACTTTGGTCAGTATACTAACCATAATTGGAAGAAACTTACTCGATAATTAAGCGCTTGTTAAGTCCTGATCACATGCATGCACAAAGTATGTATGAATTAACTTGGCGCCTTGCTGATGCTCTTTGAACTCATGAATTTGCACGCAGGTTTCTCCTATGCGACATCCCACAGCGTGCTAGAGGTCTCGAAAGCCGACTACGGCTCGTGCTCAATAAGCAGGCCGCTGTCGAGTGCGGCGGATGGGAACACTGTGGTGAAGCTCTCTTCTCCGGGGAAGAGATACTTCATCTGCGGAACGCCGGAACACTGCATGGAAGGAATGAAGGTTGAAGTCGACACAGTTGATCCACCAGCCACTCCTCCACCAGCTCCTCCAGCTGTCACCCCGCCACCCGCTCCTTCTCCTCCCAAGCGTCGTTCTCCTCCTCCCGCCAAGTCGATGTTGACCCCCGTCTCCCCTCCGCCGCCGCCTCCTAAAGCTCCTGCGAGCTCTCTTGCGCCAGCTGCGGAGCCTGCGAGGCCGAAGGCTTCAGTGCTGGATGCGACGGCAGCCCCCGCGCTGCAGCCTTCGGCAGCTGCTGCCTTTGGCCGCACGACGAAGGCTGCTATGGGAGTGGCTGTCAGCATTGCGATGGTTCTGGCCATTTGAAAATGAGAGAGAATTGTGTTCAAGTTTTTTTTTTTTCTCCTTTCATTTTTTTTTCTTCCTTTTTGTATTCTGGAGCCAATTGTTGTGTACCTAATTCTCTGGCTTCATATGAATTTGATATAATAGCAATTCTCGTAAAAACATGTCTGTATGAATGTCATCAGCTTGTGGAGTCGAAGTAATTAAGAACGTGTGCCACTTGATACATTATGTAGCAGGCAGAATAACACACAAGCCTCTTAAATATGAAGATGAACTAATATGTCACACAAGTTGGGAACGAATGCAAAAAGTCATTTTCGAAACCGAGAGAAATTATGAAAACGAAGAAAAACGCAAACCCATACAAAATCCAAACACAAATAGCACAACCTAAACACGGTTGATTTTGCGTGAAAATTCTGAACTATATGAGACAATTGGAGTCCAATCGGAAAAAGCTTTCACTGATATTGCACATGGATCAACACTACTATTTAAATAGTAATAGAAATAAATTACAATGAGAAATTATAGAGTTATTAGAGACAAGAAGACGAGAACGAACCAATATGGAACTCCTAGGAGTAATTTTCTTCTCCAAATCACCTCTTCCTCTTGGTCGAAGAAATTATTGAGAAAACTCTTCTTTTGATTGTATATTCTTGATGAATCACCCAACTTCCTAAAAGATCTAGATGATTAATCACGGTCCGGTCCAACGGTGATAAAAATAAAAAAAAAATAAAAAAATCAAATTCGGGCCTTCTGTCCCTACAGCAGAAAAGTGGCGATATACCGACCATATATGGCAGAGTTGTTTATAATGACAAAAGCAAAAAGTTGGTGATATATTATTTTTATTTTGATACGGTGTTCCACATAGATGGGAACCACCAACACGAAAAGAAAGATGTAACACAAAATATATATTCTGTCATCACAATATTCATAAATTTAAGTCAATAATAAAAGATGTTTAAACCTGTAGACATCGACTACATGAAAACAAAACAGTTCAGTAAATCAGTTATTTATAGGTGTGAGCATTATTGGGTTTTGAACCGAAAATCAAACCGAACCGCACCAAATAAGAGATTTGGTTCGGTTTAAAAAAAATTGGTTCGGTTTCGATTTTAAAAATACTAATTTTTCTTATTCAGTTTCGATTTTCGATTTTATATATATATATATATATATATATATATATATATATATATATATATATATATATATATATATATATATAACGTAAATAAACCAAAAATCGAACCGGTTTTAATTCGGTTTGATTTGGTTATATGCCAATTCGGTTCGGTTTCGATTTTCGGTCTAATTTGGTTTTCGTTTATTCTGTTCAATTTGAACCAAATTAACCGAATTCTCATCTCTTTTTTTTTTTTCGTTTTTGAAATCCCACGCACACAATTGGGGGGTCACCCCTAGTTATTTGCATACCGCGTGACCTACAAATAATGGCGTGCTGTTAGCACTACAAATAATGGCATGCTGCTAGCACTACAAAGTCTTCCTCAAATATTCAAAACATAGTGGCTCTATCAACTACAAAACGTGTTACTTGATTAAGCGATTAACCGCTGGTGGAATTTTTTTTTTTTTTTTTTAAATTGCTAGTGGAATCATTTGTATGCAGACTCAAAGATCTACCAGCTCTTCGTCACCAAACCCGACAGTCCGACAGTCATGCACATTCTGTTATGACTTCTGATAATTTGATGTAGAATGATAGCTCTCCTGAGAGTCAAATCTCTTCTTGCATGCGATTTCTAACCTCTACATAAAGCATCAGGAACATTCAAAAAAAATTGACATCAACGACTTCAACACGAGGCCTCATTATACCAAATGCAAATCAAGATTTCATAGGAAAACCTCATTAGAGCAGCAGAGCTGCTATAATTAACTAAATATTTGTTTTACTAAGAATGATCTGTCAACAAAGGGGGACCGAGCCTCGAACAAAATCCAAAAGTTCACTACCACGGACTTTTTCTTTTCCCAACTGAGAGGGGGACCGAGCTTATAGATCAGGATCTGTTTGGTTGAATTTACAGTTAAACCATGTGGCAGTCTCTAAAAACTGAGACGTAAACCATGTCGTTTTACAACATCTTACTAGCAAATGCGATACTTCAGAGCTTAAGCTTACATTGGATCGACTTCACAGAAGTTGGTAACGATTTACTCTTAAGCAACCGGAGGGCATGACTCAGCGTCCTGTGAAGTATCAACATCTGCGGGTGGCATGAACTGCCACATTGGGTATCCAGGATAGCCAATGACAGGCATCATCAGCTTCCTTGCTGCTTTTCCTTGGGGGGCAGCAAAAGCTGTTGGCATTACAGGAGGGTGAGGCACAAAGCTCGCTCGGGCATTCAACATCTTAATTTGCAACTCTATATTCTCTTTCTCCGCCTTCAGTCTCTGCTTTTCATCGCGTAGCTCATTCTTCTCAGCCTACAGGAAGGACATGGGATTAATAATTGATAAGACACTAACAGAAACAGTTTGTAGACAGTAAACCCAAAAAGTGCAATCACCGGTCTATACCCAATGAAAGCTCTTCTTGTGATACTTGGTATGTCTCGAAGCATGGAAAAACAAACATAAGATAATCAACAAGTCGATGTTCCACATTCCTTAAAAAAAGAGAATAGAAGAAGTAAAGAACATTGGAAGAAAAAGATAACAAACAAAACCTAACCTTTTGTGGGTGAGTGCAAAAAATAGAATCATCAAAGAAGAATAGAAAAAGGAAAATGAGATAAAACTCACCTTAATTCGGCAAACAATGGTGAAAACACCCAAAAAAATTGCCCCAAGGAGGAGCCCAGCCGAGAGGAATGTAGCTCCTCTCTTCTCTGTCGTCGTCGTCGCACGAGATCCTCCTCTCTTTTATTTATTTATTTATTTATGTATATTTAGTTAGTAGCTTGTAGTGTTAAAACTTTTTTAAAAAAAAGACTATTTGGACCTTTAAAACTTAAGCTTGTAACTTTAAAAACCAATAAAACCAAAGAAGCCCAAAAAAACATATAAGAAAAACCCAAACAAAGACCAAAAAAGTTGTATAAAACACCCAACACACCTAGGGGTGTGCCTAGGGTCGCCTAATTACACATTTGTCTAATCTCGCCTTTGGCACCTTTCTCGCCTTTGGCACCTTTCTCGCCTAGACGTTGCCTAGAGAAGATACCTCGCCTGCCTTTAAATTAGGCAGTGAAACATCGCCTCTCGCCTTTTGGGCACCTGGATGTCGCCTTTAACAACACTGCTCCGACAGATTACAAGACTAGAGGGACTGGAACATAAAGTGTGAATCAAGAGAAGAAATGTTGAAAAATACAAGAAGAAATAAGAAAATAGAGATGATTAACTCCCATCGAGGGTAAGTCCAAGTTTGGAACTTGGGAGGGCCAACAGTGGAAGGTGTTCTCATTTCTCATGAAAACCAAGAAAATTAGACTTTTGTTATATGTATCTCCAGGTGAAGAAGATCCAACCAACTCCACCTATAAGGTCAGTCAGCCAATAAAAGCTGACAGATTATAAATTTTCAAGAGAAAAAATGATCAGCAAGTCAGAGAAGCTGGTGTTTCATGGTTAGGCTTTCAAGAGTGGACAATAAAAGTTGACAGATCACAAATTTCAATAGATAAAAGTTGTTCAACTAGTTCACAGAAACTAGGGTGTCAAGGTTCAGTTCATATAGAGTGCACCTTAAAGCCAAGGATACCCTAGTATTTATGTTGCAGAAAGTGATATTTCTTACTCTACGTTGCACGACATGGTGTAGATGGTGTCTGTACCCGTATTGTTCCCATACAGGTACCTAGTGTGTGTACTCAAAGAGCAATGTTTCAAGTCCGTATGCTTGCAACCTAAGGGACTACATATATACCTATTTGAAAATGACTTAATCTCATATCTGTGTCATGTCCGTATTCTTGCAACATGGCCGTTACTCAGAGCAATGATTCAAGTCAAGTTCATTCAAGAATCTAATATTACTGAGAACAACAAACAAGAGTGGTAAACAATGAATTAAGCAACAAAATTAGATAACATAGGATCCCAATTATTTACTAGTCAATGCCCTTTAACATTTGACCATTTTTATTTTAGGCCAATAATTATAGAAGAAACTGAGCACCTAGGAAAAAGATTAGCAAAGCATCCCATCTCAAGTTCTTGGAAGGAATTTGAAACTGTCCAAACTACAAAAATGCAGAGGTAAATATAACAAACAAACCACCCATCTGGATGGAACAATATGTCCAACAAGAGAAGATCATCAATGAAAATAAGGGGGAAAAAACAAGGAATGACCTACCAATACAGGAAAGCTTGTGGCACCACAAATCACCCAATTTGTCACTGATGCCCGGCAACAATAGATAAAACATTACATCAGATATCAGCACAATAATTGATGATTGCTAGACAATTGAATCAAAGAAATTACAACAAATGTGTTGACTGAAGGTCTCAGCGCAAGCACAGTTAAGAGGTTCGACAACCACTTTCAAAGACAAATTGCCAATATTTATATACCAATGTAACAGCAAATGACGTCCTACTAAACAAACCATGGCTCGATCGCAAGACACAAATATCAGGAAACTTATTATACGAATGAGTTAAGTCATGCCACTTTAAGTAGACACTTCAAAAGTCCAACAAAGACTCAAACCCAATAAACTAATATCTATAAGGATTGACTGTATACTGCTCAAGTTGACTACAATCCATGTATAAATGCAGATGATGACATCATATTAGGCTTGTATGTTCATTTCGTGACTACAGTCCATGTATAAATGAAGATGCTGACACTATTAGGCTTGTATATCCATTACGTAATATAGGGTTATAGATAACTGTGCTTTCTCATAAATCAGGTTCAGAAAAATAATGCACAAATACATAAAACTGAAAGAGAAATTCATGTAAACCTTCAATTCCTTGATCTTCTCCTGGAGACTCTCATTTGAATCTTTCAGCTTTTCTGCTTCACTGCGCAGCTGGGTCACCATGCGGACAGCATCATTCAAGATTGCTGCTTTATCCATTTTCAGTGGTTTTCCAGGTTCTAAGATGGAACCCAACTCCAAGAACCTTATACCAAATGGAAATGAATAAATCTAACCTGGCATATTACACGCCTTGCAGTGTGGAATAAGAACATGCAGTGAAAGAAACATACGAGGTTAACATACCTGTCATTCAACCGATCTCTTCTCATTTTCTCCCTACAAGCTTTAGAACCAGGTACGCTGCAGGATTCTGCCCTGACACTGCAACTCAGGTATTCTCATTAAACGCCAAAAGAAAAAGACAAATGTCGTAAAACAAGATGGAAATGAGGCTCATAGTTGATAGAAATATTAGGTCATAGTTAATAGAACCAAACCGTTTCTTGGAGTTAGACTCTTTGAAGCCAGCAGAATCCACCAAGGAGACACTGTTTTCCACACTGTAAGTAAATAGCGTATTACCATACAATAAACATAAAAGCTCAAAGTATAAATAGAGGGCAAAAGAAAAAAGGAAATAAAATTGTAAGATAGAAACTCAATATAGAAAACATGTGACATTATTAACAAAATGTAGATGGCCCATTATCCATAAAGTAACTTGCATGACTATTAAAATAAACAATTGAAATTTGCAGAAGTAATGTTGTAAGTACTATGTACAAAGAGTTGATGAAATACTACTAAACATAACAGAGACTTAATTGGAGGGTAGTTCAAGTATATAGTGTTATAGAACCAAATGATTGACTATTCCAAGAGAAAGTGAACACCAACAGCAACAAGAACAATATACCACTCATACAAAACTTTAGGGTCTTCCATTTGGCTCTAGCAAAGGCCATCCTCTGTCAATGAGAGAGGCACGAACTGAAAACTATCAGTAAGCATGGAGATACCTATGTACGTAAAAATAGAACACAGATATGCATGTATTGTACGTGCATATCTACGTACGTAAGTATGTAAGTAAACACACACAATACATATAGATTGATTAGATGAGATGAAATTACAAAATATAATAATAAAACTTGCTCAGAAACTGAAAGATAAAATATAAACAACCTACACTCAATCTACACAAAATTACATGATATCTCAAGACTAATTACATAAAACTAAATGAAGATCCATCCTCAAACCTACATCAAATTTATGTGTACTAACCCTTTCAATTAAATGTTCTACTGATCATTAAATGGGCCAACAAACAAAAGACGACAAGCAAAATGCCAAAAGAAAAATCTCTTGATATATGCCCAAACACCAATCAGGGAAGATACGATGTTAGACCAATCGACAGCAGATGCCTAGGGAATCTTGGTAATCGTATTATCAATATTAGATATACACATCACAATCTTGATCCATCAAACAGATTTATAGAGCACATCAAGGGTGATGTGGGCTAGCACCCGAAGATGGCTCGTCTTTTATTCAGAAGTCCCTAAAGTGAAAAGGAAAAAAAACCCCACTAAAGAGGGAGGAAAACCTCTCACAAGAGGAGAACTCTCAAAAGAGGAAGGGAAAAAAAAACAAAGATGAGGAAAATTAAAAAAGTTATGATGGCTTCAATCTCGCCAATCAAAGATAACATGTTTGGGAAAGATGAGACACTGGTAACATTTACTAGAGATAGGAAAGGAATATATAATGCCTATTATGTTCAGCACACAGACAATCTCGTTCGTCCGATCGATAATCAACACCATTCGTTGTGAACTACACATCCTTTATTGCGTACAAAATCAAAAGTCTAGTGGATTGAACAGTCTTAACAAATGCCTAAAGAGAAATCAAAATGAAAAATGTAAAGGTGAGTTTACTTTTAGAAATACAACCATTTCTCACCCATCCAAACTCTAGGTTGCCACCATTTAGAAACATGATTCGGATCAGAAATTAAGGAATTAGGGCCAATTCCAAGTAGCTCCTAACAAAAGATATTTCGGCCCACCTAAAAATTATAATCCCTTAACTTTGATCAAACCTTCCAAGTTATGTCTTTGTGATTTTAGATAATTCCTAGATTACCAGCCAATTCTTACCAAATTCTATTTTTATGCATCCCGAAATTCATATTCCTTAATCCTTAGTTCAGGTTCAACCTTCCTAATCTTAATCTTCTCTGTTTGTGGCTGATTCCTCTGCTCCTTCTAGATGAAGGAAATGGAGAATTAGAGTCCTAATTCCTGAGACACAAGGAGGTGCATATGATTTAGGACCATAATTCTCAGATGGAATTGGTATTTGGTTGAGAAATTCAGAAAATAGGTATAACTGCTTCTCCAGGAGTGAGTTAATTTTCCCCAATTACTTGTCCACGTGATCAAGATAATGCTAGCAGACTATTACTTTATGCATGCACTCCGAAGCAATAACTAACTAATGCCTGTAACCAAACACAACCGTCGAATACATGAGATGCCCATTTGATATGGAAAAATTCACTTGATGATTGCTAGATTCCCATGGTTTTCAACAGATTATACGAAGACAAACAAACCTACTGCCACAGTTAGCTCCAAAGTTACCTAGATCGCGGTTCACTTCAATACATGTCACGGGTATGGCTACGTGAAAGGCTCCTTTGAGGAACACAGTACGAGAGTGTAGGCTTAACGAATACGCTATCCAGGTTGTGGTATGCTTAAGAATAGGGGTGAGCATTATTCGGTTTTGGAGCGAGAACTGAACCTAACCGAATACTAAAATTTCGGTTCGAAAAAAATTTGGTTCGAAAAAATTTCGGTTCGGTTTCAGTTTTAAAAATACTAAAATTTCTTATTCGGTTTTGGTTTTGGATTTCGGTTTCCGTCCAAAACCGAAAACCGATTAAGACATGCACATTTATATAATTGCCCTCAATTTTAATCATATTTTACGATTAAAATGTGTATATTTTGAAAATAACAATTCTATGTATGTGTTTTAGAGTCCAACTTTGGTAATTTAATAACTAGTCTAACTTTGGGCCTAATTTTAAAATGCAACAAACGTAAGTATAAAAATTATATATTTGATATAATTTAATCACAATCACAGTTCCGGCCCATTAAACAATAAAATAACCCAACCGAACAAATCGAATTGATTATCGGTTTAGTTCGGTTTTGATTATGACTAACTTCAGTTCGGTTTCAGTTTTGGATTTTTAGAAGTTCGGTTTATTCAGTTTTGACTATTTTGGTTCGGTTCAAACAAAATAAACCGAATGCTCACCCGTACCTAAGAGGAGATGTTATCTGTTGTAATTTATTTACATATGGCAAAGAAGAATACATATTGAATCCTATAACACCCTGCTCTTGTGTGCCCCAGTTTGACAAATACTTCAGTTTACTCCTATGTCATTGTTGAACTTCATGGTATCTCGATCACCTGGATGCCACGTTTAGCTAACCGGATCGGAAACCAACACATTTGGGGTCTCCAAATTTGTGATTTTCTTCCTAGGAGGTAAGGAATGCCCGGTAACTGGACGATGATGAGCCTGGCCTGTGCGATGCGGGGCATCCACAACGTCGTAGGACTGACGAAAAATGGCCACGATCTGAGCTGACGTGGGACAGAATGGGGCGCCCGTGCATGAAAACTCAACGGCTAGGACGCCGCGCGGACGGTCGAGGACCAGCACCATTCTACCATGGGTATAAACGACGGCCGACCACGCGGCCCGTCGTGCGGCGCCGTATGGACGTCGAGAAGACGTCATAAGGAAGTCGTGCGCATAGAACTGGTTGCTGGGCGGCATCGGCTGTCGTAGGCGTCATGTAGACGTCGGGGGCACCTTCGGCGTCGTGGGTGAAGCGAGACGTTGACTTGTCGGCGTCGAAAGACGTTAGCCGTCCCGTGAGGCTCTGGAGCGCGCGGAGTGCGCGAGGCGTGCGTATGGGGCGATGATGAAAAAGCCAATGCGGACAAGTTCCGCACGAAGAGTCTGAACGACATGACGACAGGCTAAAAATCGTGTCCGGGGAGACACGATTTAACTGAGCCCGCATGTGCTGGATAAGGTGAAAAAAATGCCCGGTAAGTATGGACTTCTCTATTGCATCGAAAAAAAACCTAGAATGAACAGTGACCAAAAGTCCAACTATACCATTCGAGAAAACGAAACAAAAATAAAATCTTACATGCAAAATTTGTGTATAACATTTAGCTCTAATCCCATAGTTATCACCAAATTGTACAAACTAATCAACCCTAACTACCAAAATTAGCAAAATTAACTCCATTTCTCTCCCCAAAACACCCCTAGAATGAATAGTAACAAACCAAAATTTCAACCACATCAATCGAGAAATTTCAATAACATCAATAAGGACAAATTACAAAAACTGACCCCATTTCTTCCAAGAAAAACCCTAGAGTCAACTGTACCAACCCAAATTTCAACCACACCGATCAAGAAAACGAAACAAAACCAAATCTTTCCAATTCGAGCCCAATATACCTAGCATTGGAGGGGCAATTGATCCCCTGAGGGGCCCAGAAGAGCCCTCCGGCTCCCTCAGCCGAGAAGTCCCCGGCGCCGGCGCCGGCGCCGATGTCGTCGACGATCAGCGAGCAGTCGAAGACCCAGTTCGAGTTCTCCGGCAAAGCCATCTCCCCCAAATCTTAATCCTACCCCTAACCCTATTTTAGTTCAGATCGCCGATTAATTGGAGAAGTCGCCGGAGCGTTTGGGTGGGGTCTATGCCGCCCGCGAGGAGTCAAATGCGTGATTAAAGCGTGTTGGGCTTGACCACCTATTTTTGGATAAGATTTTACTTAGTGGGCTCTTAGCCCATTTGTCCTTTTCTGGAAAAAAAAAATCTGTGGCTCGTACATAATTGTCGGGTTTGCCTATGACTATGGCTAGAATAGTATTAATTTTGTGTTTAGCAAAATTTTGAGATTCTTTTTTAGTTTTCTACATTTTAGTTGTTGGACTTGGTAGAAAGAAAAACCCAAGTCAAATCTTCCAGATCCTATTACTTTGGACTTTGGAGAACATTCTCTTTTGTCTATTTTTAGCATACACTTATGCTATATAAGAGAACATCTTTCAAGTGAAAAACACAACTTCACACACTCTTTCTCTCTCTCTCTCTCATACTCTCACACTCATTCCAAAGAAATCAATCTCTATAATTTCTTTGTTGTTTTCTTGGCAACGCTAAATTCGGAACACTGTTTTCGAGTTGTGTGCGACGAGGAGATACCGGTAGAGCGAGGGTTTCACCACTAGGAGCATTCGCAACAAATCTGCACATAGAGCCAAATCAACTCTTAGGGCAGTGCTACATGCACGACTTCTCCGAAGGTCGGTAACATTTACTTTATTTTATTTTGTTTGTAAGTTATAAAATGGAATAGTTTCCAACAATCTAAGAGTTGAGTCTTAGAAAATTCATTTAAGGAATTTAATTTATTTCGCCTAAGACATATTTGTTAAACATTTAGACATTTGTTAACAAGTACTTATGTTCTTCTTTTTTAAACGACATTTGTTAACAAGTATTAAAGTTCTGCTTAAAACATTTCAACATTTATTAACAAGCATTTTCAACGAATTTATGTTCTGTTCAAAACAAGAACAATTGTTAACAAGTATTCTCAGCTTATTAGTGTTGCAATCATTTTTATTCTAGCATTTTAGCAAGTCAGTTATTTAGAAAGAACATGGGATAATTTGCACAATTTTTTTGTTCTAGGTAATCTGAACTCTAACATATTGTTTAATATCGTTTCAATTGACAAGACTGCTATACTAATATTTCATATACATTTGTTTCCATACTAGTAGCATATTGTTAATAAACATTCCTTACAAATTGCTTCTATCAATAGAATTTTTAATATTGGTTAAATAGCTGTCATATCAGTAGAAATATATTGTTATTAGTCATATAATAATTTTTTCTACATAATTCTAAGATTGTTGTTATCAATTCTGATTTCAAAGGACTGTTTTAGAAATTGACTAGTTCATAAAAAATATTGCATTAGTACCTTTTGTCAATACTAGTTTTCTTTACTCAATATTTTAATTTAAGCTAAAGCAAACAGTTTATTGATTTGGTAAATTTATTTAATTTTAAAGTTCTAAAGTACATATTTATTTGGGTACAAGCCGAAAGGGCCCTTCTGTCAACAAGACGTAAATCGCCTAAGCGATCGGTACTTAAGCGTCCCTAGTGGACCTCCGCTTGCTGGGATCCGGCCCTACAGCTAACACAACATGATCAAAACTTGAAAACTAAAATTTTAAAGGTGAATTACTAAGATCATCTAAAATTGTTATTCTTTAACTTAAAGAAAATTGAGTAAATATACATTTTTGCAGATTTTAGAGATCATGACTGTCAAGGAAGAGACCTTTACTGCCAAACCTTCAAAGTTCAATGACACATACTTCAAAAGGTGGCAGTGCCAAATAAAATTTTGACTTACCACTTTAGGTCTGATTTTTGCTATTGATGGGTTCACACCCATCACAAATAATTTTGAGGATACTGAGTCTGACATAGGGGTAACCATGTCATCCTCTTCCTCCAAACCTAAGACCCCTAAGAAAATAGACTACTACTATTTTCATATAATCTTAAGCGATTTGTCAGAGTCTCTTTATGACATATTTTTTGAATATAAAAGCGCTAAAGAACTCTGGGATGCTTTGGAAGATGAATATGGTTGTGATGATGCTGGAATTGAAAGATTCAATTCCTCCACATTCAACGGATATGTCATGGTAGATAATAAACCTGTCAATGACCAAATTCATGAATTCCAGAAACATCTTAAGCATGTTCAAGCCAAAGGTACACTCTTCTCTACTGAGCATAAAATAGTATGCTTGATAGACAAACTCTCTCCTTCTTGGTCTGATACTGCCAAAGATCTTACCTATTTACAAGGACCTCTTACATATCCTCAAGTTCTAAAGAGACTTAGAATAGACGAATAGTTTAGGTTAAAATCCAAACCTAGGTCGGATTCCAAAGCTAAGGTAAACCTTGTAGAAAGCCATGGCAAACCCAAGTCTAACCACCATCTCAAACCCAAGAAAAACTCATTCAAAAAGAAGCAGAGTTTTCAACCAAAACCCTTATTACCAAAACCCTCATCACCAGCAATCTCAGAAACCTAGAAACTATGGTGTCATGCCCTAGAACCAGAATACTAGAGAACGAGAGACATACACAGCCAGCTACGTACATTGAAGTGCAACCCACCTCGTAATACGGTTATGGCTGTCTAGATGCATGAGGGTTTATCTACAAGCCAACAGTCTCTTATGGTCAAGAACAAGCCTAGTATCTCAATCTCAAGCAAACAAATAAATGTTACAAGATGTTAGATCATCAAACATACTAAGGCGTCCCAAACATTACATATTCAGATGATCATAAAGATAGTCATACAAAATATGAAGACTAGCAAGAGTTAAGTCATACATGATCAACCCTAAGATTTGTCAATCATGTTATGACCCTTAGACAGACAGAAATTAAGTTTCAACACGAGCTAACACATGTTCGACGGCTAAACGCCTCAAAAGAATAATTTACAATATAGTGGGATAGCAAAATAAGGAAACCCACTCGTTGCCACGGTTACTCCTGGTGTTCACTATCTGGCTGGAAGGCAGGTAGATCCTTGGGTGCTAATTCGAAATTTGGCCATACAAAACCAGCTGGATCAGAACCCAGAAGAGCATGTACCACAAGGGAGGCTCCACTTATGAACTAGAACCATCATATATAAGGAATAAAAGAACTGATAAAAGAACATAATTAAATAACATAAAGACATGCTTTAAAGAACCTACTAGCTTGCATTAAGAAAACAAGAGGTGGAATATAATTTTCATGTTAATCATGAGACAGTCATTCAGGCATAGCCAATCAAGTCTTACGACTTGCTATCATTAGCTAACTAGGGTTACCATAGGTCTAGTTACTAACAAGATGCAGTTGAGATATTCCCGCAGTCACAAGCCCTACAGACTATCAAGTTTATCCAGGCAGGATTACAAGAGTTTATCACGAATTAAGAGAATTTAGCTGACTTGGAGTGCAACACATGACAGTATGCAAGAAATGTGCCCTACTCGACGGCAGGTTACAAGTCCACAGGTGTGGCCGGGATAACGGGATCACCTGTAACTGAAAAATCTCTCTATATGAACTGCTTCATCAATCTAGTCGTTAACCTAGTCAGATTCATTATGAATCCCTGACCGTGGTAACCAAGAATCTATGCCCTAGACATGATGCAAGATGAGACAGGTAGCTTGTACAATCATAATTAGGAAAATCAACCACGGAGTCAAGACAAGAGTTACACTAGCCAGGCAGGAACCTTGTTAGCAATTCGGCAAACGAAAAAAATTCGGAACGACAAAAGTACGAGTATAAATCGGCACAATATAAGTAAAATACGGTTAAAAATTCGGTCAAAAATTCGTCTAACGAAAAACATTCGGATCAGATTTAATTCGTGTTTAGTACGTTTCATATGAACCAATTCGGCACTAAAAATTCGACATATATATAGGGTTCACCCACCTCTACTCCTTCATAAACAAGGGTTCAGTGTGAGAATAAGAAGATGTTGTATGATGGAAAACCGAAAGGTTTTTCTTTGATTATTGCAAGCAACATGTGCAAAGACTATTGGATTTCTTTTTTTGGTTATTGTGACACTTTTCTTCTTTTCTTTTGATAATTTTTAAGAATTGTGCCAGTCTTAATATCTAATAGCAGCAAGAGTCAAGAAAGTTCAGACTGTTTGGTTTCTTGGTCACATTATTTTTGGCCAATTTATTTAAAATTCGTACGGTACGCGTTTAAAATGCCACAGGCTTAAAATTCGCGTACAAATCCAAAAGTTTCAAAAGTACGTAAGTATTATACGTTTATGTAAGATACGGAAAAATTTGTGTATAATACGTATTTTATTCGGGTGATTGCTAACAGGGGACAGGAATAGCTGTCGCAACAACAATCAAGATTACACATGTCATGTCAGGTTTACTTGTCATGTTAAGAGTTCTTGTCAGGAGTGTGCCTCGACGGGCCACTATCAAGATCATCAAGACGGGATCATATTATCATGTTCAAGTTCAAGCTTATCAAGTCGGATCGTCGCAATTTAGGCCAAGTACAGAAAACATGCAAAGAAGATCAAGTACATTCATGGGTGATTTGAAATAATCAATCATGTATAAACTCTAGTTAAAATAAGACAGAAAGATTCTCGAAGCAAAGACAAAGATTTACAACTTTCATGTTTTGAGTTTTATAAGATTCTAGCTATAAAATAGCTTAAACAAGCAAAAATAGTACAAATCCGTGCATGGGCTTCTGCACATCCGTGCATGAGAATTTGTGCACATCCGTGCATAGAAAATTCATGCACATCCGCGCATAAAAATTTTTGCATATTCGCGCATGGGAATTCCTACACATCCGCACATGAAAAATTCCTACACATCCGCGTATGGGAAACTCACATTGCGTCTTCAGTACATGCGCATAGGGAACCTACACGCATGACACACTCGGAGTCAAAGGATGCGTTGCCAGGACTTCTCAGCGCATGGCCTCCCGGGCACATGGGAGTCATCGTCCCCAAACAGCAAATTCAGCCATGAAAGTGTAAAACCCCTAAATTTCTACTATTTTTTTAATTAAATTTGGTACTGATTTAAATTTTTGTATTGTACGCCGCGTAGTCGTATTATACGTCGCGTACGAAATTTTATTTTCAAAATTGCTCGACGAGCGCGAATATGTGCGAGCGTACATATTTTTAGAAAAACATTTTTTTAATTATTATATCCTTTCAAAATATTATATAATTATTATTCTTGCTATAAAAAGCCTTTTATTTTTAGCAATTATTAATCATAAATAATATTTTAATATATACTAGGAAAAGCATGTATGCATTATTTGTGTATACATATATTTCATAATTATTTATTTCTCTCTTTTAAATAAAAATTTAATTTTCGAAGTTTATTAAAATTTATATTTTATTATTCAAAAAGATATTTAAATATTTATTATTTTTGAAATTTTTATTATAGGTATTTTGGAAAATATATTTTTGAATTATTATGGCGATTTAAATCTTGATTTGATTCTATGGATTTATTTAAATAATTAAAATAATACCTATGTTTTGAAATTTGATTTACCTTATCTAATTTTAAGTTAAATGTTGGAATTTAATTGGATTTAATTGGATTTAAATTGGATTTGGATTTGGATTGGATTTGAATTTGGATTTAAATTATTAGTAGCTAATTATCTATTTGGGTTTTAAATAGATCCTAATCTTTATCAAACTGGGAATTCCTACATCCTATAAATAGGCAGGTACTCCTCCAATTTTTATCATCCACTAAATTGTCTCCACAAATAATTTTTCCACCAGATGATGTGCATCGTGTCCGTGTCCGTGCCCATCCTTTTATTTCCTTCTATTATTTTCTTTTGTACACATACACTGTATCCTTCTCCGTGTCGACAACCCCGACATGATACAACCCAAATAAATCCTAACCCAGCCCTAACCCTGTCGCCTCCTGCTCGAACCTCGCCCCACTCTTCCTCGTCCCAGCCATAACCATCCCAGACCTCTACTTGCTCACAACCATCACCACCCAAACCCCTGCGACCTACTCTTGTGTCTGACACAGGACACGGGAAACAAATCCTAACTCTAACCGACAACTGCCATCACCTTCTGGCCGTCCCCGACACCACCAGCAAACGCCGTCACCACCATCCATCATCACCACCGCCCCGTAACCTCTTTCTCGACCAACCCGGCCAACCGCACCTCAGCCGAGCCTCGACTCGTGTGTACAGACGGCACCGCAGAACACCGCACGCCACCTCCCAGTTTCGCAGAGCCGCCGTCTCTCCGCCAGAACCGTGCGCAGCCCGACTACGCCTCCACCACAATCGCTGCCAAGCCCAGCCCCTCCTTCCGGCCACCCTGGCCGAGCGCCACCAGCGACAGCCCGAGACCCCCAAATTAAAACACTAAAACCCAAGGTTACCTCCTTCCGCCGGTGTCCCGACCGCACGCGCGAGCCTCTAGCCGCCAGACCCATCGCCGCCCCGACCCGCGACTGCGTCGCCGTGGGCTTCCGCCGCTGAGGACCAGCTCCGTGCCCTTTCCTCCGCGCCCCGTGCGCGATCGCCGGGAGCCAGCGTGGTCGACGACCCCTTCCGCTCACCCCGACTTCCTCTCTCCGCCGTGCCCGGCCATGTCCTCGCGCCCATCCTCCTCCTTCTAAGCCCTAGTCGGCCGGAGCCACACCACCGCCACCGCCTGGATCTGGCACCGGAGACTCCGCCCAGCCACCTTCAGTGAAACCTGTGCCACCGTCGGTCTTCGGAGCACCGCCTCCACCTTGCCATCCCTACTCCGCCCCTTCCCGCCGTGACCTACCCCCTCAGCCGTGCCGCCGTTTTCACCGCCCGGAGCAGCGTGCCGCCACCGCAACCCTAGCGGCCGCACACCGCCCTTGGCCACCGCCTCCGTGCCAGCTCCCGTTCCTCTCCGCCCTACCTCCCTGACCGCCTCACTCCGCCTGAGCCGAGCTCCCACGCCGCCGATCTCATCCCTCTCTCTCGCCGTCCCTCTTTTCTCCTCTCGCTCACTCGTCGCTCTTTCCTCTCTCTCCTCCAGCTTCTCTCTCACCATCCCATCTTATTATTTATTTTTTGAAGATTAGTTCTCCTCGAAAGAGGAGAACTGCTGTATTTTCTTTTTGATATTTTTTTGTTATTAATTATTATTTTTAGTTTTTTTTATGTTTTATTTAGGAAAGAGTCTGTATTGTTTTATTATTATTATTATTATTATTATTATTATTATTATTATTATTATTATTTTCTTTTATTATTATTTGTATTATTTTGTTGTCTTATTAATTTATAAATAATAACAGTATATATGTATTAGATACATGTAGGTAGTGTTACTATTATTATAGTTATTTCAAATAAAGTATATACTAAGTATTTAAAAGTTATATGTGTATCAAGATATATATTAGGCTAGTCATATATTTATTTTCAAAACTGATTTCAAAATACTAAAAGAATATTGCTATATTATTTTTATATTTTAATTGTGATTTTTGAACAAAAACTATAGTTTGACAAAACTTACATTTTTAAGCCCTAAACAAATTTTTGGGGTTTACCAAGTATTTGTCTAAATATATTTTGACTAAAGTAGAATTTTCAATTATATATATATATATAGAGGTTTTCTAAAAGTTATTAAATATTTATTTATACCAAATATCTTCAATTATCAATCTTGTCCCTGGCTAGTCATATTCCTATCTTCTTGCAACTCTCGAATTACTTTATATCGTCCCTAGCTAATTTGGCTATTCCGGAATCAATGACACGGTCCGTCCCATCGATGGAGATCATCTTGCGTACTTTTGGCATGTACGACTATTTTGTGCCAACACAATCATACGCGTGTCAACTGCAACCATGTCAAGGACTTGTTGGATTATGCACCACACCAGGCAGCTCACCAGGCGACCCCCAGGCAAGTATACCTTGCTAATTAACTGTCAAATTATTTATTTTCTGTAGTATTTATTTTATTTCATATTGTTAGTCTCCTTTGTTATAAACTGCGCGTCCAAGCCATACTTGGGTGCAAGCGACTTTATTAGTCGTTGCTTTATTTTATGCATGTTGACTTAGTGTTAGCGGACTACCTTCTTGTTAGGGGATATCCTTATATCTCCTTTGGCTGTGACACTCACACTACACGGTTTGAGGCATTTTATTAGGGGCATGACTTATTGACTAGCTACCTCTAAAGTCGTGTGACGGTAGATGATCGCAACTGTTATGACTAGGGTTTTAGAGACTCAAGCAGTTACAAAAACTGGACGAGCCATGGACATGACTTGAACAGTGTGGGAAATATTGGGGGAGGACAGTCGCTAGTGCGTATGGGAAGCCAAACAGGTAAACCACAGTCTCCGGATGGAACTGTGGCGATATATTTGCAGATACCCTCTGACGTTTTGGACGTTACGGCCGGATACAGATGACTGGATGCCAGTTACGTACACATAGCCTAAAATCCCACCCATGCGCATGAAAGTTGTCCTCTAAATTGCACATTAGGCGGTTAGAATCTCCTTGCATATTTGTGTCTAGGATAGTCATTTATATATTATTTTATTCTGACAGTTCATATTAGCTTGTTCTTTCTGTATCTTGCTACGTCCGTCTGAGGACCTGGTTTTTCCCCAGGTGTGTGTTCATGTTTTTCGCAGGTATCCTAGCCAAGGCCGTGGTTTTCTTCATTCCTTCGAAGACAATTGTGCTTGGTTCGTCTTGCCATTTTTATCGCTCGATTTATTGTACATTTCTTTCATTGGGATAGTTGGTAGTGGACTTTGTCTCCGCCCAATGATTATATCATAAATATTCGAGTTGATATTTATATTATTCTTCTTTTTATTGTGGATGAGATTTAGTTTGTCTTAGATTACTGCATTTTACAGCTTATGTATTCATACAAGACTTACGTACTTCGTATGAATACAGCTGGCATGTCTACGTTCCTAGTCTTACGTATTTTGGGACTGGAGCGTTACAGAAAGTTCCAAAAACTTGCCATGGTCATAACTTTCTCATCCGAACTCGAAATCAAGCAAAATAAAAGCTAAAACTGCATGAAATTGAATTCTCTGCAACATAGAACCATTAGTTTTAGAAATTTCAAGTTTTTAGAGATCAAAACCAAGAAAAACAAGACAAAGTTAAAACTTTATATCTACAAAAATCTATCCATCAAAACCGAAAATTTTAAGTTCTAAAGATGCTTACAATCATGTAGAGAAGAAGATAGAACCAATAAAAATAGAGATCCATCATGTTCTCCATGGAGCAAGTTGTACTTGTCTTAGGATTGGTGGAGGAGTAAATGAAGAAGAAGAAGAAGAAGGTGGAGAAGTAAATAATAAAAATGGAAGAGAGAGAGAGAGAGAGAGAGAGGGGGGAAGTTGGTTTATATACCAACCCTCTTATCTCAAACCAACCCAACCAAACCAAGCCAAGCCAAAATGAACCAAGGTAAACCAAACCAAAAATAAACTAAGTCAAGATTAAACCAAGACAAGGCTAAACAAGACAAGTCAAGGCGCGGGTCATCTGGCAAATGTCAGAATTTCGTACACGTATACTAAAAATGCGTATAACGGAGAACGAGAGTGACATATGGTCGGACTCAGGATCAGAAAAAATTTTGTTTTGTGTGTGGTAAAACAAACCATATGGCTATTAACTGCTTCCATAGGAAGAAAGAAGCTGTGAAGACCTCCTTCAAAGGGAAAGGCTCAAACAAGCCAGAGACTAACATGATTCTGAATGGATCTTCTAGCTCCTTCAGGTCTATAAGCTATCAACTTGTAGTAAATATTTCTTACCATTCTGATGATTGGTGGTTGGATTCTGGAGCTGATGTTCACGTTTTATTTGATCGATCCTGTTTTTTAAACTATTAGAAATCGGGTAGAGGCGGCATGACCCTAGGAGATGGCTCGACGGCACAGATCGTAAGAAGAGAAAGAATAGATCTAAAGATGATATCTAAAAAAATTCTACCTCTCTATGATGTGCTTTATGTGCCTTGGTTAGAAGAAATCTAGTTAGTTGATCTCTGCTTGTAGCTTCAGGATACAAGATTGTAATTGAGGCAAATAAAGTAGTATTTTTCAAGAATGAGTTGTTTAATTATATGAAAAGGATTTATAAAGGATGGTCTTTTTATTTTGAGCACTATGAATAAAATATCAAATCCTTTTTTTGTTGTCGCAAATGTTGAATCCTCAAATGTTTGACATGGCAGACTAGGTCATGTGAATTTAGAATCTCTTAAAAGGATGATGAACTTAGATCTTATTCCTAAGACTCCTATTGATGATAACTACAAATGTGAGATTTGTGTTCAAGCCAAACACAGTAGACTATCTTTCAAATCTGTCCAAAAGGATTCCGAACTTCTAGAACTTATCCACGATGACGTTTGTTATTCTAATAGGGTTTTGACAGAAGACGGTTGGAAATACTTTGTCACTTTTATTGATCATTCAAAGTATTGTTACACTACCTTTTTAAAACTAAAGATGAAGTTCTAGACAGATTCAAGGTTTATAAATCTGAAGCTGAGAACCAGTTAGATAAAAGAATTAAGATTCTCAGATCAGATCGTGGTGGAGAGTATACCTCAAATAAAATGACTAACTTTTGTGAAGAACATGGAATTATTCATGAGCTTACTGCTCCTTATTCACCACAATCCAACAGAGTTATTGAAAGAAAGAATCGTACTCTGTTAGACATGGTTAATGACATACTTCTCAGCTCAGGTGCTCCTAATAATCTGTGGAGAGAGGCCTTGTTGTCAGCCTGTTATATCCTTAATAGGATACCAGTAAGTCTAATGATAAGACACCATATGAGTTATGGAAAGGCCAAACTCCTAGGATTAATTATCTTAAAGTTTGGGGATGTCTAGCTAAGTTAGGAATTCCAAAACCCAAAAAGAGGAAGATTGGACCTAAAACTGTAGATATTGTGTTCATAGGATATGCCCTAGACAACAATTCTAATAGATTTCTTGTAAATCATTCTGAAGTAAATAAAAGCTCTAATAATACAATTATAGAAGCTAGAGATGTTGTTTACTTTGACAATATATTTTCCTTTAAGGATAGAATTTTATCATCTTCCTTCAACCCTTCTCTTACTCTATTTACTAGTTCTCATGTTCAAATATCAAGTTCTCAACCAGAACAAGATATAGAACCTAGAAGGAGTAAAAGAGAAAGGGTTGAAAATAATTTAGGAGAAGGATTCTTCACATTTTTGATAGATGGTGATCCCTCAACCTATGAAGAAGCCATATCTTCTCCTGACGCCCCTTTCTAAAAATAAGCTATTAACAATGAGTATAACTCTATTATGGAGAATAATACTTGGTTTTTAGCAGACCTACCTTTAGGTAGTAAACCCATAGGTTGAAAATGGATCTTTAAAAAGAAACTTAGAGTCGATGATACCATAGAGAAATACAAAGCTAGATTAGTAGCAAAGGATTTCACCCAGAAAAAAGGATTAGACTATTTTGATACATACTCTCCTGTAGCTAGAATCACTTCTATTAGAACCCTTCTAGCCTTAGCTTCCATTTATAATATGCTAATCCATCAAATGTATGTAAAGACATCATTTCTAAATAAAAATTTAGAGAAAAAATATATATGGAACAACCTGAAAGTTTTATTGCTAAAGGTCAAGAAAATAAGGTTTGTAGATTAGTAAAATCTCTGCAATAGCACAACAAATTTAACAAAATAATTTTAGAATTTGGTTTCATACCAAACGAATATGATAAATGTTTGTATTCTAAAAATACAAATGGAAGTTGTATCATCTTATGTTTGTGTGTTGATGATATCCTTATTCTAGTACCTTCACTGGAACTGATAAATAACATTAAAAATTATTTATCTAACTAGTTTGATATGAAAGACCTAGGTGAAGCCAACTTGATCCTAGGAATGCAAGTCCAAATGCAAAGAGGCTATACTCTATCCTTAGCACATTCAATTGAAAAAATGCTAAGAAAATTTGAGTATTTTGATATATAAAAATCTGTCCTTACTCCTTACGACAGTAATATTGGTCTCAAGGAGAATGAAGGATCACCTATAGAATAACATAGATATTCACATATGATATGGTCCCTTATGTACATAACAAATAGGACCAGTCCTGATATTGCATTTGCTATTGGAAGACTAAGTAGATATACTAGTAACCTAAACCAGTCATACTGGACTGCATTGGATAGAGTATTTAGATATCTTAGGGGCACTCTAGATTATAAACTTCATTATACTAGACACCCCGATATCATAGAAGGTTATTCAGATAAAAACTGCGTAACTGGTTCACATGATGTAAAATTCACTACTGGATATGTTTTTACTCTAGAAGGAGCTACAATCTCCTGGAGTTCGTATAAACAAACTATCATAGCTAGGAGTATAATGGACTCTGAAATGATAGCTTTGGACACTACTTGTAGAGAAGATGAATGGCTTAGAAATCTGATTATGCATATACATGTTTCTCATATTCATGTTCCTGTAATTTTTATCAATTATGATAACAAATCTGTTATTGAACTGCTAAAGCATGATTCTGTGAATACTAAGATGAACATGCAGCTGCACTTTAAGTCAATAAAGAGCCTATTAGGCAAATATGTGGTTCTTGACTATATAAAGTCAGAAAAGAACCTTGCAGACCACTTGACGAAGGGTCTGTCTAGGACATTAATCCTAGAATCATCGAGGGAGATGGGGTTAAGCCCATAAGTTAGTCACCAGCAGTGGCAACCCAGCCGAGTCTGACCGGAGATCCCAAGAAGCTGGTTCAATGGGTAGGAACAAGCTAGACTAGGTGACTATTATGGAACACTGACCCTAAGATTAAATTCTCTTAAAATAAATGTCCAAGAGGATGCACATGTGTACATGGATACCCCATCCCTATGATGATAATTCTCGGGGGTAATAAAGCCAGGGTGAGTTTAAACTCTTAATAAGTTCAAGCATGATATGTAGGGTTGATTTCTATCACCAACTCTTGAGGACTTACCTATATGAGAGGTCATGAAGGCCGCGACTATAGGACAGGACGATCCTAGAAAACTCTTATGAATATGAAAAAGTGTGCATAGCTAATCAGAAGCGCCACCCGATAAACCCAAGAACCTCTAGCGTACTATGTGTGCTATTTTCTGAATCTGGTTCAAGAAGTCTGATTCAAGGCATAGTCTATCAAGCACTTCTTCAGACAAGGACAATAGTCGCTTATAAGTAAGATTCAAGGCTGTAGTCCATCTCATCTATGCGTAGTATACACTTGTCTAAAAATTCCCTCCAATCCTTATTCATTTGTTGTCTGTGTTTTGAACTTGATTTTTTTGGAGGGAATGTTGGACTTGGTAGAAACAAAAAAAACCAAGTCAAATCTCCCAGATCCTATTACTTTGGTTAACGTTGGAAAACATTCTCTTTTGTCTATTTTTAGCATATACTTATGCTATATAAGAGAACATCTTTCAAGTGAAAAACACAACTTTACTTTCTCTCTCTCTCTCTCTCTCTCATACTCTCACACTCATTCCAAAGAAATCAATCTCTATAAGTTCTTTTTTGTTTTCTGGGCAACACTAAGTTTGGGTCACCCTTTCCGAGTTGTGTCCGACGAGGAGATACCGGTAGAGCAGGAGTTTCACCACTAGGAGCATTCGGAACAAGTCTGCACATAGACCCGAATCAACTCTTAGGGTAGTGCTACGTGCACGACTTCCTCGGAGGTCGGTAATATTTACTTTATTTTATTTTGTTTGTAGATTTTTAAAGTTAGAAAATGGAGTAATTTCCAACATTAGTTGTGTAATATTATTTCTAATAATATTATTTATTTATGTTTCTAAACTTGGCTTAGAAGTTATTTTTCTTGTAGTCAGCTTGGATATTTGGTTATAATGGAATATTTAGACTTTGGGTCTCAAATAGTTCTCAAAATTTATGTTTGGGTCTCCATATTATACATAATTAGTGTTTGGATCTCAAAAGTGTTACTAATGTCTCAAAAGTGTCACTGATTATTTTTGTGATACTTTTGAGACCCAAACACTAATTATGTATAATATGGAGACCCAAACACAAATTTCAGAACTTATTTGAGACTCAAAGTCTAAATATTGAGAATCTTCTATGTTCTTGGGAGAGGTAGTAATATCACTAAACATAATATTGTTTGCTTCTGTTTTTATGGTGAGGTTGTGATAAGTATCATTCTCGATAGTATTCCTTATTCTATATACATCTTCATTGTTTAGGAAGGAAAAGGTTGTGATAAGTATCTTCTAGTCTATTTTGTTTTGGTCTTTCGGGAGCCCAGTAACCCGTTGTGACATGTAAAATTAGTTCACGGACGACTGATTTCTCTCAGACATACAATGTTATACCTGTCATGCATACATGCATTTGGAGTGCTCTAAAGTATATACAAGTAAAATTATTTTTAGATACCAAAATTTTACATATACAAATAACTATTTGTACAAATAATGAGATAAACTGATCACAAAATAATTCAACATTCTAAAACCACGGTGAATGTTTCGAATTGACACGAAGTTACTATCTTAAAATAGGTACTAACACAAGTGAAACTTTTATCAGAAAAAATGTGTGCTACAACTACGTGCACAGTACACATCATAAAATTATGCAAGATTTGACTCTAAGGATGCTCCATGTAGATTAGTCTGTTTGTGTAGATTAGTTTGTTTGTGTTGTATAATAAAATACACTTGTGCCAAACACTATATCTATTTACACTAAGTAGCTAGAAATGGTGACATGGAAATAAAGAAAACTCGTCTCAATGATTATCGTTAAATCTCTATAAACATGTTCAAATTTCTATATTAGGCTTAGCAACGTTTCATTTCAAATTATCTTTGTTCTTAAGAAGGCATATTTGAATCCATATAACAAGCCAAGCGCTACCCTACCTCTATCCAACTAGCATATGTGTCAAATCTTGCATGCAAAATATGAGTCATATCACTACCAGAATAAGTCAGTTTAGCGACGGAAGAAGACGTCGCTAAACATGAAAAAAAAAAACATCGCTAAATTCTTTTACCAACGTATTTAGCGACGTATGTTCGTAGTCGCGTAATACATGGTCGCTAACAAAGAATACGTCGTTGTTCGTCGTTATAGAGACGTCTTTTTACGACGCATAACGTCGCTAGCACTTTATCCTACTAGCAACGTTTGCCGACATGACGTTGCTAATTAGCGACGTAATTATTCGTTGTTAATTGTCGCTAGTAGTTCAACCATTAGCGACACAATCCGCGATGATTAGTGACGTTATATCTGACAATTTGGGTTTGCCACGTCACTTTCTTAGCGATGACCTGCGATAATCAGCGACGTCCCCGATACATGCTAGCGACGTCATGATTCGTACGTAGCGATGTTATTAGCGACGTTGTGTTACTTATGTTGCTGACATGTCCAATTTGTCACTTCAACGTAGTAGTGACATTCTGATACACGTTAGTGACATTCTGCGACATTCTTTTTTTAGGTTAGCGACGTTCAGATACACCTTAGCGACGTAGGCACACGTCGCTAAATTCTATATATATATATATATATATATATATATATATATATATATATATATATATATATATATATATATAAATATATATATATATATATATATATATATAATAGGAATCTGCATGCTTTTTATATCAATGACAATTATAAACATTGTACCTACATTTAAAATAATAGTTTGCAAATAATAGACCCGGAGCAACCCTCCTTAGAATTCCTTGGGTTCGCCGACTCCTTCGGTGGAACACTCAACACCGGTAAACCAATATAGAGACAAATGATAAAAATGTACTACCAATAATCAAATAAATAGAATCCAATGATCAGAAAGACAGAAAATAGTCGGGTGGATACAAATCTCCACTGTCAAACGGCTATAAAAAGTGTTTGTCCGATAATGTTCAACATAACACAAATTGTCACTAAATGTGTAAAATAAATACATAAAGACCCAACAATGGGTCAGCAACACAACAAATAAAAATAAGTCCTACAAAGGACTACGCCTGGTCAGGAGGAGGAGGAGGTAGTCGTTGCATCTGGGACACCATGAACCTATACTGCTCCGGGGTCAGCATCACCGGTGATGACTCATCAGCAGAAGGAAGAGTAGACAGTGGAACCATTACAGTCGGTGTGGATGCCAACGCACGACCAGGAAGTGTTTGCTCCATGGCTAGCAGTCTGGAGTTGGTAGAATCCATAAGAGCCACCAGCCTCGAAACTTGATCGCCAATGGCCACCTGCGACCCCTGCAACGCATGAACGGCAAGATCCGCCCCCTCCTACACCGCCTGAATGGCACGATTCGTCCTTGCGCTTATCTCCCTAATGGTGCGCTCGAGCATATCAAATCGTGCGGTGAGCGCCGCATCGTCCGTCTGATGCTCCGCAATCCTCCGCAATAGCTCGTCCCTCAGCTCGGTAAGCTGGCGACGGAGTTCCTCCACTTGGACCGACTCCTGTGAGGGTTGTAGGGAATATGCACTAGCAAAGGGGACCATGGATGATTGCGTCGCCATAAGGGCGCCGTAGGATCCCGTACCGTAGTACGTACCCCTCTGAAGACCACCAACGGCGAACATCTAGAGCTCGTCCAACGTCCGAGCCGGAGGGGGCTGCAAGGAAGTACCAGCCCCCCTTCCATAAATGTACTAGTCATCTCATGCTCTAGCCTATGATACTCATCCTAGAAAAGTACGCATCTCGATATGTATAATATTTACTACCAACCTAGTTGTTCCACGTCTATAGATATATATTACATATTTCTTAAGTTATACTAAAGTTAATGACACGTAAAGTAATATTTACATAGCTCTGCGTGGCCCGATCATCGATGAGCTTTCCGTCCTTCCGATGGGTGGCCAGGAAGACGATCACCATGTTTGCGTCCTCACCCCTCTTTATCTGTTATAATAATTTGTTTGTCATTTAAATTAAACATTTTATTCCTATTTTTATTAAAATAATATATTATAGTAAAACATATATCAGGCGACGAAAATGTTCTGTCATGGGAATCGAGCCACCACACCACCTCTCTGCCCTCGTCCTAGCTGCCTTCGCCTTCTCCGAACATTCCTTGTACATAGAAGTGTCGAATTAGCCGTCATCGCTGCCCACTACTCGGGTGCGATCCAACTTTGGATCGGTTTTTTGGAGCGGTCTCGAGCCTTCTGGTCGTCGATCGCATCCTGGATCAACTTGGCGACAACGACAAGAAATCACTACTAAAATAAGTCAAATTAGCGACGTCATGATACGTCGCTAATAATGACAATTACGTCGCTAATCGCAATTGGCGACGGCTTTAGCGACGTAAAGTGAAGGTCGCTTTTAAGCTAGTCGCAGATGGCAAATTCGTCGCCCTACGTTGCTGTTTGCGACGTCCCAGCCGTGTCACTAGGTCGTCGCAAAGTTAGCGACGTAGCGCGATGAAAACTTTACGTCGCAAACTTAGCGACGTAGTGCGACTTCTTAGCGACGTTTAGTTCTATTGACGTGATGACGTGGCATGCCTCCCACGTCAGCAAGGTGGCGACGTACAGCGACGTAACGCCGCTAATTAGCGACGTTTAGCGATGTCCACTTTCTGTCGCTATCCGTCGCAGACTACTAAAAAAGATAAAAAAAATATAATGTGTATTTTTGTTATGCTGTGTGTCTGTGGTTACAGTGTGTGTGAAGTACAGTGTTCGAACCATCGACAGTTTTGCTTACTGTTCTATGTTTTATCTTAGATAGTAAGAGCAACAGTTCAGGGTGCACTTCTCAGAGCTTTCTCTTCACGTCCTTCACCTTCTCGGGATCTTGTACGACGTCCCAAGAGAGTGAAGGATGTGAAAATGAAGCTCTCAGAAGTACACCCTGAACAGTTGCTCTTTCTGTCCAAGATAAAATATACAACAGTAATCGAAACTATCGATGGTTCCGAACACTACATTTCACATACACCGTAAACACAGACACACATCATCACAAAAATACACATTATATTTTTTTAAAAATTTGGGCAGCACCTCCTTTGTATATCAGATCATCGCTTATAACCCAGCGTAGGTATATTTGTCATCCCGTCACAGATATCATCATAATTAAGTCTCCCATCATAACAGTCTACAACTAATAGATGAATAACAGTCTCCCATCATAACAGTCTACAACTAAATATCATACATGTACTCAATAAAAATACCAACAAATTAAATATCACAAACATATATGTCCAACAAACATACATGTCCAACAGAGTCAAAAAATAATGAAAATTAGTATACAGAACGGTCAATGGGACCATAGGGCCAATACATACAAAGATGATAAAAAAAATATACTGGATCACTGAGGACCCCTGTCGCGCATCTGAGATAGAATGTACTCATACTGCTCCTGGGTGAGCTGCACCGTAGGGGCAGTAGGAGGCAGTACAATCTCTGGAGTCGGCACCGTCGATGGACCGGAAGGACGTATCTGCTCCAGCTCTCGCAGTCGCTCACCATGCGCAGCCAGGGTACTCACCATCCTGTGAGTACTCTCCTCAATCGAAGCCTATACCTGAGTGAGTGAGACAGACATGGTCCTCTGCGATCCCTCCAGCTTGACCTGTCTACGCTCTGTGCGCTACGTAGACTTGGTGAGCGTGTGCAAGCTGGCAGCTGTAGCCTGCTGCAGACTCATCAGCTCCTGTATACTGCGCTCGACCGCATCAAATCGTCCGGTGATCATCGGATGGTCGGATTGTCGCTCTACCGCATCAGAAATCTGGTGCTGCAACTCGAGACGCAGCTCATCGATCTGACGACGAATATCCTGAGCTCGTGACGACACCTGCGAAGCCGGAGACTACGCACTGACAGAGGGGGCCCGGGATGACTCCGAAGCCAAATACGCGTTGTAGGATCCCGTACCGTAGTACGTACCCTTCTGAAGACCGCCAACGGCGGTCATCCAGAGGTCGTCCGGCGATGGAGCTGTAGGCGGCTGGAAGGAAGTGCCAGCCCCTCCCTCTGCTGGCGCACTAGCAGCAGCAGCCGCCTCCTCCTGTAGCCGAACAAACTCGGCCTAGAACAATGTTTGCTAACGTGTAAGTGTTTGCTAAAGTCTATATTGATATCTATTTTTTTGTTTTCTAAATTATAGTAAATTAATATAAAGAATAGAACGTACATATGCCTGCGTCGCCCTCTCATCAATAAACTCCCCAGCCCTCCGATGGGTGACCAGGAAGACGGTCACCATGTTCGGGTCCTCACCTTTTTTTACCTGTTAAAATATATTATCTATTATTAGCATTAAACATTCTATCGAACTATATATAAATTAATGTCCGTCATAGGAAACGTACCAGACGACGAAAATACTCCGTCATCGGAATGGAGCCACCACACCACTTACTGGCGCTCGACCGTGCCACCTTGGCCTTGTCAGACCGATCCTGGTACCTAGCCTCGGCGAATCTAGCCTTCATCGCAGTCCACTGCTCTAGCGTGATCCAACCATGGATCGACTTTCCGGAGAGATCACGAGACTTTTGGTCGTGGATCGCATCACGGATGAGCTTGCCTGCGACGACAGAAAATTGGGCCTCGATCTTCGCTGCCCGGTGTGGTGGATAGAAATAGGTCCTCTACAAGAAGTAAAATAGAAAAGTTATATGATATACACAAATAATTATTAAAATTTAAAAATAAACAATTTTTTTTACCTTGAAGTGGGCCAACCAAAAGGCCTTCCTATCTGCGGGAGCATCTGAGTAGTTAATCCAAGGCCCACCATAGTTCTGCCTCAGAAATAACCCCAGTTGTCTCTGTACTGCAGGAGGCCGATATCTATACAATAATAATTTTCATGAATATATATGTACATATAATCATTTGAGAAATCTATATTAACTAATTAACTTACTTCGTAGGCCCGTCCGTCTAAATCTCCATACGCGTCTCGCCCGGGGGAGCGCATGGAGGGTCGCTCTCACCTCCTGCCTGGACAGAATCAGTCTGATCGCCGTCCTCCATATGCTCGACGTCGGCTCCCCCCATGGAGCCGTCGGTATGAGGAATGCTGTACGCGGGATCAGGAATGCTGGACACGGGATCAGGAATGTTGGACGAGAGGGAGGAGTCGCCAACCTGCTGGAACTGCCCTATTTTGATAATGGACCGGGAACAGAACGGTACAATGGCGTACTCGGAGATGAGGATGAGGGTACGGAATCTCCATCCCCAGTCCGAGGCTGACGGGACTGCCTAATATAAAATCCTCTGCATCGTCCAGATGGTCTAGTCATACCAGATAATAACATATGACAATAAAACAAAAATACATATTTATATGATAGACATCACAGATTTTTGAAAAATATCATAGTCACAGATAAAAGTGCCACTAAAGTGTCACAGATTTATATGATAAAAGTGTCACTAAAGTGTCAAATATGATAAAACAAACGTACAGATTTAATCCTCTTCTAAAAATTTATCTAGTTCGTTTAGCTCATCTTCTTCTTCTTCTTCTTCTTCTTCTTCTTCTTCTTCTTCTTCTTCTTCTTCTTCTTCTACATCTCACTTTCATCTGCATCTTCCTCTTCAGATAATTCTACTTCTTCTACACAATTAGATGTGTAATGAGGAACTTCCGTCGTGTCCACTTCTATAATATTTGTTACAAGAGGTAGTTCATCCTCTTGATAAGCTATATCGTCTACCTCAAAGGTATTTCTAGCTTTGGTCTTACATACTGCCCACCAGTCCGACCTTGTTGTTCCCCGTTTAGGATAACTTGTGAAGTATACGAGCTGAGCCTGACTTGATAAAATAAATGGTTCATAGGCTTGATATCGACGCCGATAGTTTATATCAACAAGACCGTGCTTGTCTACTTTCCAACCTTGACCTTTAATCGGATCGAACCAATCACACCTGAATAACACAATCTTAGCAGGCTCTATTCCATAACTATATGTCAGCTCCACGATCTCCCGAAGCACGCCATAGAAATCGTTGCCCGCATCAACATCTTTGTAGTTCGAAGATCTGATACACAAACAGCTATTTTTGGTGGAGTCGAGATCCACAAAGTTGTCTCTGATCGGGCAAGTTGTTGACTTGAACCTAAACCCATTAACACAGTAGCTTGGCCATATTTTTGCAGCATAAATTGGTCCCTTGGCTAGCGTTCTAATAGACTCATTCTCAAGTCTTGCGTATGGACGATCGACCTAAATACCACAAAAGAAGAAATTAAGCTCATTCTCAATCAAGTGTATATACAGAAAGGTAATTATAGAGTTCTTAAGTCTTACATATGCACTCAACCATGATGGAAAATAATGCCTCATTTCTTGTTCTAGTTCTTCTTCTGTTATGTGTGGCCTACCTGACCTCACATCATCATTAAATATGCTGAAAACAACATCGTTCAATTAATGTAATAGTATAATAATCAACACTATTAAAATAATATAGACGTATTAATTACTTACCCCTCCAGTTTCTCTACTTCCTTCTCGTCGCAGTTGAGTAATACATACACCTGAGCTGCCCTTAGCTCATCATCGTTCAGATATCTCTTCTTTATTATACACGATGGCTTTCCTGGAGCATTGAATACATTCAGTATTATATCATTACTTTTATGATCTCCGTCGTCGTTTCTGGAAGCTCTCGTTCTATTAGTTGCAACATGAGGCTTGAAATACATCGAACAAAAGTTTGTAATCTCCTCGAGAACACAGGCTTCACAATAGAACCCTCGATCCGTGCCTTATTTTTTACCTTTCTTTTTAGGTGATTCAAATATCGCTCGAACGGGTACATCCATCGATATTCGACGGGTCCACCAACACGTGCCTCATAGGATAGATGAATCGACAAATGCTCCATAGAGTCAAAAAATCCAGGAGGAAACACCCTCTCTAGCTTGCACAGTGTTACCGCAATGTCCTTCTCTTGCTTTCTAGACGATCAACGAGCAATTTCTTAGAACAAAGATCCCTGAAGAATATGCTAAGCTCCGTCAATGGATCCCAAACTGCCTGCGGTAAGAATTCTCGAAATGCAATCGGAATTAACCTCTCCATGAATACGTGACAGTCGTGGCTCTTCATACTCGTCAATTTGTTTTCCTTCGGATCGACACATCTTCTCAGATTTGACACATATCCGTCTGGAAATTTTAGGCCCTGGATCCACCGACAAAGTCTCACTTTATCCTCCTTGTCCAGCGAGAAAATTGACTTCGGCAGGAACTGTTTTCCATTCTGCTCTATCAAATGAAACGCAGGGCGTTTGCATATTTCTTCTAAGTCCAACCTGGCCTTGGGATTGTCTTTCGTTTTTCCTTTTACGTCCATTACAGTATTAATTATGTTATCAAACACATTCTTCTCAATATGCATGATATCAAGATTATGTCTGATCAGATTGGTACTCCAGTATGGCAGATCCCAGAATATGTTCCTCTTTGTCCAGTTATGATCTCTACAAAATCCATCGCACTTGTACCCAGTTGTAGGATCTTCGATAGCACTTGGAAAATCTCTAACCTCCTCCATATCGTGGCTCCGCACCACCTTGGCGGTGGATCACCCTTCTCTACAACGCCGGTACGGAATGCATTCTTGTTCCTTCTGAACGGATGATCTTTTAGCAGAAATTGCCGATGACAATCAAAGAAGCACGATTTTTCTCCGTGTTTCAAGCGAAAAGCCTTACTACGGTCCACACAATACGGACATGAGAGACGACCATGAGTGCTCCATCCAGATAACATTCCATAGGCTGAAAAGTCGTTGATGGTCTACATAAGGGTTGCCTTCATCTGAAAATTTTGCTTCCTGGAAACATCGTACGTGTTAGCGCCTACTTCCCATAATTGATTCAAATTATCTATCAAAGGCTGTAAGTACACATTAATGTTCCTCTTGGGATTGTTCGGACCAGGAATTATAACTGTTAGAAACATGTACTGAGTCTTCATGCACATCCAAGGCGGTAGGTTATACGGAGTGACAATCACAGGCCAGCACGAATACTGCGATCCCGAAAGACCAAAAGGAGTAAAACCGTCAGAAGTAGCCCCAACCTAACATTACGCAGATCTGAAGCAAAAATTAGGATACACTCGATCAAAGTGCTTCCACGCTTCTCCATCGGATGGGTGATCCAACACTCCTTCAATCTGTTCTCGCATGTGCCAACTCATATTTTCGGCCGTCTCTTTCACCATAAATAATCTTTGCAACCGCGGCGTTAAAGGCAAGTAGTACATTGAATCGGTCGGTCTTCTTGCACCGGTAGACCTTTTTGTACTAGTTGTCTTATAGCGATCAGCACCACAAAATTTGCACACATCTGCGTCTTTGTCGTCTTTATAGTACAGCATGCACCCATTGCGACAAGAATCGATTTTTTTGTATCCCATCCAGAGCGACATCACCATCCTCTTAGACCGGTAGAAGTCTTTAGGCAACTTAGCACCCTCAGGCAATATTTCTATAAGCAACTCCATAAGACGGTTGTAGCAATCTTGCGACATATTAAAATTGGACTTGATGCTCAACAATCTTGTAACCACCTCCAATGGTGAATGATCCTCACAACCAGGATATAATGGAGTCCTTGCATTCTCCAGCAACTTCATGAACTGTGCAGTATCGGAGTTTGGTGCCTCCTCAGGTGCATCATGATCGTCCGGATCGAAACTAGGCCCCGCCGTATCAAAAATCATGTTCACCAACCTATCGTCGTAAGCAGTGTTGTTGTGGACATCCACATAAGACTCATACTCCGATGCTAAAGACACAAGTTCTCCGTTCGCACTCCACTGATAGTAATTCGGCGTGAAACCCTTCGAGTATAAATGATACGTAACTTCTACTTCTTGATGATATTTCAAGTTGCAACATCTCACACACGGACACTTAATTTTGGTACCATCCATGTACTGAAGGAACACCTTGACAAACTGCAGGAACTGCTGTACACTCTCCATGAATTCATCTCGCACACCGCACATGTCATCAGAATGACGGTTGTACATCCACGAACGATTACGTAAGTAGTAATTCATATCCATATCCAATTGAGGATAATTCTGTAAGATAGATACATGCACATTGCAGTCAGTGAATGAATGTTAAGACAGTTTAGATATGGGTGCGCAACATAAATTGTTCATTCATTCCACATATTACAAACAAAGAATTTGAAAGAAGAAACAAAAACAATTGTGTTGGTACTAAAACAACTGTCTTGTGTCAAAGTGTCGTATCCGATAGACCGATACTAATCCGATACGGTCGATACTAATCCGATACAGATTCTGATACTCATCCCAACTGTCCAATATCGACCCTTTGGGTCTACAAGAGTTAATTCACCCAGTTTGTCAAGAAAGGTAAAACTTTTTAAATTAATATCCAATATCGACCCTTTGGCCTGTGCTTGAGCAGTATCCTAACTCAAACTATCTATCCTAACTAATAAATTAATATCCTACTTTAACATCTACTAACTCTCATATTCCTTCTAACATAAACTAATATCCTAATCTAAACTAACCCTTTAACTGAAACTAATATCTAAACAATGCTAATCATGAACTAACACCCTAACCTGGAAGTCCACACTGCTCAAGCACAGGCCAAAGGCCAAGTTATAAGGCAAAATACAGGCAACTGCCTGTAGCTACAAGGCAAAACCAAATGTTGACGGTATATATACCGTCAACATTTAAAAAGTTTATTTGTCTTGACAAAATGAGTGAAGTAACTCTTATAGACCGAAAGGATACTCTATAAACTCTATGTAATACGATATACCAATCATACCTACACTTCTAGGATACTCTATACACTGTAGTAATGAATTGCCCTTACTAATGATGCTCTTAGGTAACATATTTAACAGATGAGATTTTCATGTTGCACTTTCGCATTTGTAGCAATAAACTGCTTGAAAAACAACATATAGGTATGGGAATCGGTATCGGACTATTCCTATGAGTATTGGTATCGACGATATCAGTAGTAGACTTACTAGCTAGGGTTTTGGTCAAACTCTAGTCCATAAGTTCAATTAGCCTATTGGGTTCATTTCTAGGTATCCTATAGATATATCAGGGTATAGGCTAAGGTACACTAGGTCAAGCACATATGTATACCATATATATACAATAACATATATATATATATATATATATATATATATATATATATATATATATATATATATATATATATATATATATATATATATATATATATATACATATATCCTCTCATAAAAATACATATATCCTCTCAAATCCAAATATAGCAAGCCCCTATATGTGTCCAAGGGTCGTGTCAGTGTCCAAACAACTGTACAGACAGTGGGTGTGTGCAGGGTGGAGGAGGAGGAGGAGGAGAGAGAGGAGTTAATTAGGTTAGGGTTTACCTGAGCTCGAGGAGGAGGAGCTCGACGGGGGGGTAGGGGTCGGCGGAGGGGGAGGGAGTCGCCGGGGGGGGGGGGGGGAGAGAGTCGCCGGGGGAGGGAAGGGGAGCTCGAGTGAAAATTGAAATTTTCGAGTGAGGGGGGAAAAATGAAAAGCTGTGCCCTAAGTAAAAATGTTAGCAACGTCAAGAGAGGCCGTCGCTAACCGTCACAAACTTTTAATAGATGGCGACATATTTTAATAATATGTCGATGAACGTCGCTATTCAGCGACATAATTTAACTCCTGCCGCTGAATGTCGCAAGTCAGCGACGTTTTGCGATGTTTATATAAAGGAGTCGCTATATTCCATAGTTAGCGATGGCTTTTTATGCCGTCACTAAATTATGTCGCTAATAGATCATATTTTAGTAGTGAATTGCTTCTCGATCATCTCAGCCCGGTGTTATAATGTCGCGTCCCGCTTAGTCAATCGGAGGAATCGAAACGCTGATGGCGTTCGAACTTAGCCCTGTAACGGCTGCTCGAAGACCCGCTCGGTCGAGGCGACTCCTCGCTCATGTGGGTGGCTTCGGTGAACTTGCCTCAGCTTGGCCTTCATACTAATAAAATGAAAGTTTTAAAATGTACAAGTAGGATTGATAATAAAAGAGATGCATCCACATAGCTAAGGAAATAATTCCAACTTGGGTCAGACTGAGTTAGAATATGGAAAGGTCCCACGGTCGGCTTAGAAGTGTTGTTCAGCGTGCTTTCAAAAATGACACTCGATCCTTCGTCACGTGCATTGGAAGAAGGAAAGTTGGTTTAATTTGCCATGAAGTTAGGAAATTAGCCTAAGTTATAAGCGTCGTCCACATGAATGCTTGACAAAGCATACTCAGTCCCATCGTCCAAGGCATGGCATAGCCTTTGCTCGTCCCACGGGTTAAGCTGCATAGCATAGCTTGTGGCATAAGTCTAGGCATGCAAATAACTCAGTTGTTCAAGTCGAACGCGTGCACTGCACGTTCCCACGAGGCAAAGCTTGACGCGGCCTTTGCCCATCAAGTTGTTGTACGATTAAGTTAGACAAACTTATGCTGGTCGATCAAAGTCATTTCTAGCACTGTCCTGCTCTTTCTAAGGAACTCTACCCAAACCTATGGGTATTAACTCAGTCTGAATAACTAATTGCCATTATTGGCTATGCCAACAATTGGTCATACAGCCCACGGTTTTTAGGGTCAAGTCTATCTATCTAGTGTCTTCCTCAAGGAAATAATTTCCACAGAGGCTCACTCTGGACTTACCCAACGATCGACTAGAATCAATCTATCAACACTACGGTCAAATTCCCACCCGACATACGATTCTCATCGTTCTAATAATCTATCGAGTAAATTCCCAATGATTCAATTTCTATTCCAAATTCCTTTGTACCCATACGAACCCATAAGCCAAAGCTAACTACTCAAGTGTCATTGATTCAGATAGTCTTAACATAACTATGGAATCATACTATTCAGTCCGTATGACAGAGTCATACCACTGAGTCATAAGCCAACAATCTATATCCCAACGAACAATCACCTATACCGACATTATCCAACATATTTGTAATTTCTTGTTCCCATTCGTTTCTCAATTATCAAACTATCTTACGGGCATTCTTAAATCTCATGCAGCAATGATCAAATAGTTCATCCATTCAATCCGATAATTTATGTATCACTTAACCATCCTCTAGGCAACACAATAGTCAAAGTGGCTACTTGTTACTTTTCTAATCCCATTAAATTCCTCAGCATACATGCACGTAGGCAACAACTATCCTTTGGTGATCAAGATGGGTTAACATCTATAACACCTTAGGGTCAAAGCACAAATCTCTAATATTCCTTTGATTTACCGACAATATTTTTGAACTTTCAGCTTAGCAACCAACTTTGTATTAGCCACATTTAATTTACATCCAACCAATCGAAGTCAACATTCAGATATTCTAAGCCACAATATTCTCTAGCCAAATCCATTTACCCGTAGCATACTAACTGTCTTACTAGTCTGAGTCATCATTTGACTAACAATTTCTAACCAAGCCACCGGTTACAATTTTCGACAATCTCGCTACTCAATAAAATATCACCGTCAAGGGACACTCGAGTCATCTAGCAACAATACATGACTCCCAGCTAAGTCTCGGCACTATCTAGTACCCACAGATAGTCTCATTGCTATTCTATGGAAAGGGTCAACATACATCTCGTTCTGAGGTGGTAGAGGCAATATACCACTCAGAAACGAAGCCATCCTTAAACAATACCAACTCAATCTATTCCGGACATTCATGATCTTATAATGATCATAATACTTAACCAACATCTCGGGATCTCAATATCACAAACCAACATTCTTAGGGTCTCGAAAGCAGTAGCCAGCACACATGAGTCAATTCACCAATTCTGTTGAACTCATCCATTAATTATTTCATTCCTAATTCTTTTCCAAAATCACATGCAATTCTCAACTTGTTGCAGCATACATAGCCATTTCTTTTATTCCCACATTCCAAACAGCATTCACAATATAGCATACTATGGCATCGAGTCATTATTGGGTTATTTGTGTCCAAACCAACAACAATCATTCATTCAGGGGCATAACAATCTATATAGACTTATTATATGGAACATCCAGTGAGCAGCCAAGAGGGTCAACGAACTTTCAAGCACAGATAACATAAGGATGATTACCGAACAACAATAGCATAATCGCGGAAGCAATCTTTGATTTAATCGCGAAAGCAACGTTGAGTGATCGCGGAAGCAACTTTGGTTAATCGTCGATGCAACTTTGATTTGAAACGAATCAAAGAAGAGACCAAGGACGTAAAGCCGTGCTTTGATACCAATTTGTCATGCCCCGATTCATAGAGTCATTTATTCACATATTTTATCTCTTGGAATCGATCGTCCTCGCTTGGGCGTGATGCCGTACAAGTCTGGTATTGCACTTGTACAAGGCAAAGATGGTACATAATCGATTATTCTTCAAATAGGAACACATCGCAGCGGCAGAAGCAGATAAATTGAATTTAATGAGGACAATCTTTCTTATTGAATAGAAGTACATCACTTCTTTATAGCAGCGGAGAAAAAAGAGTAACTTGAAGCCACACAGAGATATGTAGAACTTTATTCTCTTTATTGATAATTGAAGAAGAGTACAAGACTTGTATTAAAGTACAATGATTACAGCACATCTCACTTTACATTGAAAACCAACTGAACAATGCTATACAGCTTACATTTGATATTTGGACACAATGGATTACAACTCGATATACCGACTTGGCTTACAATCTCACTGGTACAACTGATTACAATATTCCATACATTATGTCCTTTATAAACAGAAGACATCATCTTGTGTAAGGAGAGCTTCTGTATGCCCAACAAATCTTCGATGTCGCAGGACCAATCAAGCCGATCTTCGTGTGTAGAATATCCCAAGCACGAGCACCTGCCCACAAAACGTGGGTCAGCACATTATCTATGTACTGGCGAGCAGAATCCAACCCACTCGCATAAACCAACATTAAAGTGATCATTTAAGCAAGCATTTATTAGAGTGATCTTTCTACTTGGGCCTAACATCAGTTTACAGTTCATGGGCAATAATCAGAGTGAAGCATGTAAACATATTATTATTAGCATTCATGTGAACATATCATTTTAGCATTCTTGGTGTTATCATGCAAAGGCGTCATTGAGGCATCGTTAACATTAACATCTTAAACATGTTATGACAATTCTCACTTCAAGCATCACTTAGCATGGATGTTATGTTGAGCACTATTTAAAGTAAGGCAACTCCTTAGCATACATGAATGGAACATGTTAAGCAGACAAGTTAAACCAACTTATACAATATCACAATTATGTGATTTCTTACCGATAGCCGACTTCTCGTACCTGCATCAAATACAGGTTATCCAATATACTTACTCTGCATGCACAAAACATTCATTAGCATGCATCCCGACTACATGGTCACTGGTGTTGTTAAACCATATGGACTCTTTTTATTTCATTTCATTTTAAGATAATGCGGTCAGCATAGTAGGTGGCGAGCCTCTATGCCACCCCGCCTTATCCGTGCTCCCATAGCACTCATCATTATTTCCTCCTAGGCCGAATCGGTCCCCAGGGCCCTAGGAACTGTTCGAGGAAATTATTACTCAAACCTTGTATACAAGTTGTCCATGACCATGCGAATGCGTGTCCGACTCGATTGTGAACATAATCGTATGATAAAATATATTAAGAAAAGTAAAAGCAACAGTGCATCATTAGTCATATTTGTAGGTCCTAAAAAATCAAGTTGCATCAATCAACAAAATCAAGAAATCAAAATATACATCATCTTGTTGAATTGCGCAGACAACAGATTGCGCAGCCAACCGATTGCGCATTCTAATTTGCGCACACAACCGATTGCGCAAGCTGACGTGGCAGAAGTCATCATTACTAAATCAAATCAAATCTTTTCTGACAACTGACAGCGCGGATAACAAGGAGTCTGTTCGTTTCCTGCGCCGCACAGTGCTCGAGGGCGGCTGACAGCTGGCAGCGCAAACCAATCCTGCGCAGTTTGAGTTTGCGCAAACCATGTATGCGCAATTCAACTCTGCGCACTCTATCAAATGTAACTGTTAAGTTACACGTGGCATTCATGCCATCGATTGTTCATTACGTGGCAACTGTTTATGCACGATCATGCGCATTTCTATCAAATCATGCCATGTGTCCATGATAATCGGCCCACGATCCAGTAACTATCTGCGCAAATCAATGTTGCGCAAACCAATGCTGCGCAAATCATCATGCGCAGTCCAAAATAACTGAAAGTTAGTTATTTCCAGAACTCTATAAATAGAGTTTCAAGTCTTCATTCAAGAGAGCAGAGATCAGATATCAAGATCAGAAATCAGAGATCAGAGAGTCCAGGAGTTCTTGCCAAAGTGCTGCTGCATTCTTCCGAGACTTTTGTCTTCAACTTCAGAGGCTTTTGCCTTCAGTTTCCAGAGTTGTTTTCAACTTCAAAGGCTTCGTCTTTACAGTTCACATCGTCCAAGGGATAAAGCAATCGTCATCGAGATTGGATTCCTATAGTTGTAATTTTCCCAGAATTCTTGTAATCTTTATTACAGTTTGTATCAATAAAGTTCATATACTTTTGTTTTTGCAAACAAAATGGCGACTCTGCTGGGGAAAACTTTCTCCTCCGACGAGGAAGTAGCAACTCAATGTGACGTAGCGTCTATCGGGAAGACGCAGAAGACCCTGGTTGTCAAGGTCAACCAGACAGCCTACGAGGCAATGCTCAACTCCAAGACCATTCCCCGTACTGCAGCCACTTCTGCCAAGAGCAAAGTGCGCTCAGTTTGGGTCTCCAAGACTGCTGCACAATCTGGCAGTTTTGCCACCAAAGGTGCTACACACTCTGTTGCACAATCTGCTGGCCAGTCTGCTGCGCAAACTGCTGTGTCAACTGCTGCACAGTCTGTCTCAGCAACTGCTGCACAATCTGTTGCAGTCAATGCTGCACAATCTGTTGCAAAAGTTGCACAAGCTACTTCATATGCTGCCTTGTCAAAACAGAAGACTCCTATGACTCTGGCGCAATTGGCAGTAGCTTTTCCTGCGCAAAACAGCATTCCAGCAACCAAAGTGCATCCTAAGCACTCTAAAGCAAGGACTCCTACTTCTGTGGCCAGAACCAATGTACCCTCCACTCATGCGCAAATTACTTCTGCGCAAACCAAGAGAAACAGCCCTTTGGCTAGACTCTCTCCTTCTCATAATCAAGAGAAAATATCTGAGTCTCCTCTTAAACATCCTGCTGTTCTAGCACAATCTACTGGGGGTAGTCCTTTGGCTATTCCTCCTCCTTCTCAGATCAAAGGAAAAGGCTCGTTGGTCTTTTCTCAAACTTCCTTGTCTCATGACTTGGAAGACAACAGAGGAAAATGCTCTTTAGTTATCCCTTCTTCTCAGAACAAAGGAAAAGGCCCTTTGGTCTTTTCTCAGTCTTCTTCGGTCTTTACTGAAGCAGATCAAATTGAACGTGTTTCAACACCCGTCAGCAAAAGATCTCCTACAAACAAAGATTCTTCTTACCTTCATAACAAAGGAACTTGCACTGATCAAAAAGGTATTCTGCCTACCCCAGTAGCAGAATTCCAAGACCTCCCAACTTTTAAAATATCCCGTTCCAAACAAGGAAAACTGTTGGTGTCTCAAACAGAAACCCCTGGGGGTGAATTTGCAGACCTACGAACATATCTTAACAGGCCAACTTCGGCAAAACGTAAACAGCCAATGCCGAAGGTCAAGCCTCAAAGACAAATCTCCAGGAACATAAATTCTGATACCTATGCCAATGAGATGAGTACTTCCTTGTATACACAGGGGACAAAACATTTGAAGAATCGAAACCATGTTCCAAATATTGTTAAAGAACACATTCCTCGAACTTTTCCCCGTCCCGGCATGGTTTCTGATCTCCGAGAACATCTCAGACAAAAACGGGATAATGTCTCAACTCCTTCAAATCAACCATCTGATCATCATTGCAATCATAAAGTCATCATCCAATGTTGTTGTCAAACAACAAAGCGATCTATCTTCGATCGTCTGACTTTTGCTAAAACAGAACCAATGTCAGAAGAAGACGAAGTGTTGTACGCTTCTGTCAATATGGCTTCCCGAGACACCGGGAGTAGAAAGTGCTCCAAACATGGTAAGCCTCGCAGACCAAGCCAACGATATTTGGATTTACTCCAAGAATCCTCTGAAGGAGTATTTCAACATACTCGTTCCCACAGCCGAGACACAATCGGTCAAAGGAATCTTCCCCAAGATCCTTCAGCTTATCTTCCTACTTTTCAGTCAGAAGACGAATCTTTCTCTGATTATGATGCATATAGTGAAAGCTCTGAACAAACAGTTTCGTCTACTGTGCCTAGAGAAGTGACGGCATATGTTGTTACTGATGATCCAGATGCTTCAACTTCTGTAAACCAAGAACAGCGGATTGTTGCACTGGAGGACAAATTGAAAACCATGGCTGAAATGGTCGCCAGTATGCATTCTATCATTATGGCACAACATGCTACCCCAGCAACTGTACCGGCTGCTATAAACCCTGAAATCATAGCTTCATCGGTGCCTGTCAATACTGGGCTGGGGGTAGTACCTCCTCAGATGCCTCCTGTGCAAGTACAAGTTCAAACTACACCCAGTCAATCAGGTGCTGGGGGTAGTGCTTATAATGCTGTCCCTCCTCCTACCACGGCTCCTTCCTCTTCATCTGAAAATGCTAATGAAGCAGTCAAGCTTTTACGAACTCAGTTTGAAGCTTTCAAAGAGAAAGACAACCTGCAAAGGTTGGGAATCAAACAGCCATATCCCGTCGAATGGAAAGAAGTTCCATTTCCTCCCAAATACAAGATTCCAACAATCGCTCTCTTTGACGGTAGTACCTCACCAAGTCAATTCATCAATCACTTCGAGGTAATGACTGTTCAACTTCAACCAAACGACGCTCTTCTTACCAGAGTGTTCGTCGGTTGTTTAGCCGGCGTAGCATATGACTGGTACAGAAGTCTGCCCGATGGTTGTATCACTTCTTTCTCAGGTCTCAAGCAAATCTTTCTAGAATGATTCTATGAGGGATTCAATGACATGACTATGTCAGCCCTAAATAAAATCAAACAGAAACATAACGAGACTGCAGAGAGTTTCATTGAACGTTTTCGTCGAGAAGCCCTGAAAATGCCTCCAGGGACTCCTGCTGCTGTTACCATAGATACTTGTAAGGCAAATCTCTTGCCTATTATCAGTATGTGGACAGGCTCAACTCAGTTTCAAGACTGGCCATCCTTCATTGTTAATGCCAAAGCAGCTGAAGTAAGTGCTGATAAATTCAAACAGTTGGGGGTACAAATGTCTAACCCCGATCGGGATGAACATCAAGCGTCAGGCGGTGGTAATCGCCAAAACAATCGCAAGAACAAAGAGACTCTGAACATTAATCTGAAAAGCAAAGAGTCTTTGGCTGTCAACGTAGCTCAGCCTACGTCCACTTCCACTCCTTCTGTACCACAACCGAGGGAACCTCGTCCTAAGGTAGAGTATTCTTTTGACGAGAATGACACGGCAAGTATCTTCGATTGTTTACTCAAAAGCAATAAGATCCAGCTCCCAGACCCAAAGAAACCTGATGAAGTCGGTAAGACCGATCATCCTAAGTACTGTGTTTACCACCGATTCATTGGACATCCTACTAGAGCATGTTATGTGCTCAAGGGCAAGATTCAAGAGCTTGTTAATGCTGGAGTTGTTACTCTGCAACAAGATGAAAAGACTGTCACTGCCAATATGGTTTCAGTTCAGTTCGGTAACTTTCCCCCGCAGATGATACAGCATGGTGTCATTCCTATTCCGAAAACTACTCTTGAGATTGAAAATATTCCTACTCCACCAAATGAAGGTCTCGTTCCTTTGTCTCTAGATAATGGCGAGGTTATGTGGATTCACCCCGATCTTACTTCAGAGTTCGAGGATTCTTCTTCTTCCAAGAAGAAAAGTCGCTCCAAAGGCAAGACGAAGATTTGCAACATGGTATCTTTTGATCCCATAGTTGACGAAGAAATTCTATTAGGCACCAGATCAGGAAAGCCCTATTTGAAGGATTACCCTAAAACTCAAGAGAATCTTGCTTCTTCTTCTGAACCTACCTCAGCACAACCTGCTCTAGCTGAAGAGAATCCTGCTGCACCTTCACCAGTTGTGATTCCTATTCCTCCTAAGCCAGTGACTGCTGATAAAGGCAAACAACAAATCCGCTTTGACAAACCTTTGAAGAAATCGTCTCCTACAGGACTCGAGAAGCCTTACAACTTCGATATATTGGCTCAACTAGCCAATACCCCAGCAAAGTTGTCTATCTTTGAACTCTTGCGTCTTTCCAAAGAGACTCGAGAAACCCTCAGTGAAGCTCTTATGCAAGCAGAAGCTTGTCTAACCTTTCTCAAAAAGCCCGAAGCAGAATCAGTCTCTTGTAATAGTGTTCAGGAATTCATTCCGAACATAACTTTTACGCAAGATGACATGCTGATGGAAGACAACAGGCATGACCGTCCTCTTTACTATACAGGATATGTCGATTTGATGAAAGTCGATCGTATTCTGATAGATCCAGGGTCTGCTCTTAGTATCATGCCGAAGACAATGCTCGATGCTTTGAAAATTCCTGTGCATAGTCTCTCCACTACAATCACTACCATCCTTGGATTCAATCAAGGAAAGAGTGAACCTTTGGGCAAGATTCGCCTAAAACTTCAAATTGGCAATCTTCGCACAAAAGTTACATTCTACATTATTGACAATTTTGGTTGTTCTTACAACGCTCTATTGGGGAGACCATTCTTACACGAGCACAATGTTGTTCCATCAACCCTTCATCAATGTTTCAAATATGTTGATGACAAAGGCGTAGTTCGTAAGGAGGTTGCGGATCTTTATCCCTTCAAAGGTGTTGAAGCATACTGCAACGACGCTCGGATGTATAAGGATGAATTCATGAAAATCGTGTTAGCATTAGACACTGAAGAAGAACAAGAAGCGACGCCTAAAGACACTCTAATCATACCCGTCAAAGGGCGAGTTTCTCATCCTCAATCTTCCAAGCCACTGGCTATTCACTTATCAGCCCAAAAGAAGTCAATTGATGCTGATCAAGATCAAAGGGAGCTCACCTCTTCTGAGCCACTTGTTATCGATTTACGTCGTAACAAGGACAAAAAGCAGCTCACTTCTTCTGAGCCAATTGTTGTTGATCTCATTCGCAACAAAGAAAAAAAGGAGCTCACTTCCTCTGAGCCACTTGTTATCGACCTCCGTCGTAACAAACCGCCTCCACGTTCTTCTTCTTCCCCTCTTATAATTAATCTGACTAAGCCTGCTAAGGCCAAAGGTCCTGTTGTAAATACTGATGTACAAATCAATGAAAAAGTACCTACTTTCCAGTATACTGATGTTATTTATCATACTAAATACTATTTAGATATGTTAGATAGCTTCCAATCAATTACAATGGGAGTTGTGCAATCTCTTCATACAGAGGTCTTACTCGAACACTCAGATGATTCATACTTTGTTGTCTCTTCTCGAAAGAGAGGCGAAAGTCCAATAATTTTTATTAAAGGACCAGAACAAAAATTCAGTTATACGGATGACAGTAAACTTAACGACACGGGGCGTATCCAACTCCATCGTTATAGTCAACAATCAAAAGATATCATTCGGAAAATGGGTTATGATTTCAAAAGTGGCTTCAATTACGGTAAGGGTAGACGAACTCCTATTCGTACAACTGTTCCGAAAGGAAAGTCAGACATGTACTATAGCAGGACTAAGAGAGGTCTCGGATATGCTTCTCCTCCATTGTTATCCCCAGCAGTCTCCGACTCCGACAGTGAAGAACGCTCTAACTCATCTGATTCCAGATCTTGGGATTCTGATACTAGCATTGGTGAAGTCCATAGGTTGGTCGTATCATCTAACATGGTCTCCGTTGAACTTCCAGAAGACTATGACGAAAATGTGGAAGAAAATCCTGAAACAGATCCTTGGGCTCAGCATATGGACAATCAATGGGTACTTCGCTTTGAACAACGTGAACCCCCTACTGAAGATCAACTACTTCAAATTGATGTAGGAGAAAGAGATTCACCTCGGCCAATTTTTATTAGCAAAAATCTTCCAGAAACAGACAAGGAAGAGTTGATTCTTCTTATTAAAGAATATATCGATGTCTTTGCTTGGAGTTATGAAGACATGCCGGATTTAGATCCCAAGATTGCTACACATAAATTGAACGTTTTGCCTAATGCAAAACCTGTTAAGCAACAACAGCGACGCTTCAAACCAGAAATGATGGACGCGATCGATGATGAAGTCAAAAAGCTCATTGCTTGTGGCTTCATTCGAGAAGAACAACATCCTGATTGGGTAGCCAATGTCGTCCCAGTTCTGAAGAAAACTGGCAAAGTTCGAGTCTGTATTGACTTCCGGGATCTTAATGAAGCATGTCCAAAAGATGAATTTCCTCTTCCTATTACGGACGTCATGATCGACAATACTTGTGGGTTCGAACGAATATCTTTTATGGATGGATTCTCTGGATACAATCAAATCAAGATGCATCCTGAAGATGAAAAGCATACTTCTTTCCGCACTCCTCGTGGTGTTTATTGTTATACGGTGATGCCATTTGGTCTTAAGAATGCTGGTGCAACTTACCAACGTGCTATGAGTACTATTTTTAAAGATCATCTTCGCAAAACTGTTGAATGCTATGTTGACGATATTGCTGTCAAAAGTCGTCTAAAGGAAGATCACCTCCAAGACTTGAGAACTATCTTCAATCTCATGCGCCAACATCAACTCAAAATGAATCCTACCAAGTCGTTCTTGGGTGTCTCTAGTGGCAAATTTCTCGGCTTCGTCATTACCTCTAAGGGTATACACGTAGATCCCGAGAAGATCAAAGCCATTCAAGAGATGCGTCCTCCACGCAACTTAAAAGAGCTACGAGGATTCCAAGGTCGACTTGCATACATCAGGCGATTCATTTCGAACTTGTCTGGACGTTGTAGACCATTCACTCAACTAATGAAGAAAGGTGTATCTTTCGTTTGGACTGAAGAATGTCAACAAGCATTCGATGATATCAAGCGATATCTCATGAACCCACCAGTCTTGGTGCCACCTATTTCTGGTATTCCGTTCTTAATGTATGTCCGTGCTATGGATCATTCATTGGGTGCTTTACTTGCCCAAAAGAACAAAGAAGGTCACGAACAGGCCATTTATTATCTTAGCCGTACTATGATTGGGGCTGAACACCGTTATAGTCCAGTTGAAAAAGAATGCTTGGCTCTCATGTTTGCTGTACAAAAGACGAGGCATTATATCATTGGTCAAACTATTCATGTTATATCTCGAGTTAACCCTCTCCGGGTACTTATGAAGAAACCAAGTACACTTAATTCTCGGTTGGCTACATGGGCAATCCTGCTAGCTCAATATGACATGGTGTATGTTCCACAAAAGTCTGTCAAAGGTCAAGCGCTGGCGGACTTTTTAGCGGCTCATCCTGTACCTGAGACATCTAAGCTCTATGACGAAATTCCAGACGAAACATTGGAAGTCAACATGATCTCCGAAGAATTTCCAACCTGGCGTTTATTCTTTGATGGTGCATCAAGGATTGGACCAAATGGTGCTGTTGTGGCAGGTGTTGGAGTGGTCCTCGTTTCTCCAGACGGATCAACTATCCAAAGAGCCTACTCTTTAGATGAACCTTGTTCTAACAATGTAGCAGAGTATAATGCTCTACTTATTGGCCTTCAGTTAGCTAAACAACTGAATGTTGAATATCTTGAAGTATACGGTGATTCTAAACTGGTTGTTAATCAGGTTAGAGGAACCTATGAAGTACGTCATCAAGACCCAGTACCTTATCATGAGGCGGCAATCAACTTAGCTATATCATTCAAAGATTTCTTCATTGACTATGTGCGGCGGGCTTGCAATACTGAAGCAGACGCTTTAGCCAATCTTGCAGCTGTCTTAGCTATCCCTATTAAAAGACAGCAGGTGGTGGTTATCTCCAACCGAGAACTGTTCTGTATTGAAAATAATCGTAATATTGAATTCAGCAATTTTGCTGAAGTTAATGTTATCAATGATGACTGGAGAACTCCTTTTATCGACTTCGTGGTACATGACATACTCCCCGAAGATCCTAAGGAGGCTACAAGTGTTCGTCGACGATCTCTCCGATTCTATTATAATCAAACTACTAAAACTCTCTATCGGCGAACTTATGACGGTCTTCTTTTACGCTGTCTCGCTGGTGATGAAGCTAAGCAAGTACTGCGTGAAGCTCATGACGGTGTATGTGGAGCACATCAGCCTGGTCCTAAGCTACAAGATCGCATTAGACGTATGGGTTATTACTGGCCCTCTATGGTATCGGATGCCATTGAGTATGCAAAGAAATGTCGAGCTTGTCAAATCCATGCAGACTTCATTCATCAACCATCAGAATTCTTACACCCGACGGCTGCTTCCTGGCCTTTTGAAGCTTGGGGTATGGATATCATAGGGCCCATTAATCCTCCTTCTTCTGGAGGACATCGGTTCATATTGGCGATAACGGACTATTTCTCCAAGTGGGCTGAAGCTATACCACTGACTGAGGTTAAGACTAGCAGTGTCATCAACTTCGTTAAACACCACGTCATCTATAGATTTGGTGTACCCCGAAGAATCATTCATGACAATGGACCTCAGTTCATCAGTCAGAAGTTTACTAGATTCTGCGATGATCATCGGGTTGATAATGTTGCTTCAACAGCATACAATCCTGCCGCTAATGGTTTAGCTAAAGCTTTTAACAAAACCATCATTAAACTCCTCAAGAAGTTTGTTTCCACTAACAAACAGAACTGGAGCGAGAAACTTGGCGAATGTCTTTGGGCCTATCGAACTACAGTCCGTAATCCAACAGGCTTTACACCTTTCTCTTTAGTGTATGGCTGTGAAGCCGTTCTTCCTTTAGAGCTGCAAATTCCTTCTTTAAGGATTGTCGTCGCTAACGAGCTTACTACAGAGAACAACGATCTTCTTCGACTTCAAGAGTTAGAAGCGTTAGATGAGAAGCGATTAATGGCTCAACAGCATATTGAGCTATATCAAGCCCGCATCTCAAAGACTTTCAATCGCAAAGTTAAAGTCAGAGCATTTCAGCAAGGAGAACTTGTTCTAGCAGTCAGACGTCCTATGACTATGACTCATATGAGCAAAGGGAAATTCGATGCGAAATGGGAAGGTCCCTATGTTGTAAGCAAAGTCTTCTCAAATGGAGCCTATCAACTTTCAGAGCTTGATGGTCGAATTGCCATGATGCCTATCAATGGCAAATTTCTTAAGAAGTATTTTGTATAAATGTAAATGCTTGTAAAATCGTCAAACAGGATCAGGTTCATAAATAAAATGCAAATTTTATTTCATCATATGATAGTACATAATATTAAAGGTCACTATCATCTTTTTCTATATTCGGACGCGGGCCACTGCCGTCCTTCTCGAAGACATGATCAGCAAAAGAGCTAAGAACCTCCTTGCTGGAACCCACGAGGAATTTGCAGGCGGCCATCCTCATGGCTTCTTCTTCTTCAGTCTTTCCTGGTTCGAGCAGGAAGTCCAAGATATCCCGTGGCGGCTGGGGTGCAGACGGATCTTCGCCCGCTTTTGCCTCCTTCGGCTGGATTGGATCGGCAGGGCGCTCTTCAGTGCCCTTCTCAACCTTCGGGGCGATCTCGGTCTTCTTAGATGCTTCTCCGGACGACATTTTTATGTTGAAAAGCAGAAGTGTTCATTCCTGTCAGACTTCTGTTATATTTATAGGCAGAAGTTCTTCAAATAACGAAGAGACGGTTCATCCGTTCATTTATCACATTCATCAGACGGTTCATCCGTTCATTAAAGCCCGATGGTTCATCCGTTCATTTATCATATTCATTTGACGGTTCATCCGTTCATTTATCACATTCATCAGACGGTTCATCCGTTCATTAAAGGCCCGACGGTTCATCCGTTCATTTATCATATTCGTTTGACGGTTCACCCGTTCATTGTCATCCATCATTTGATGGTCTTCCCGTTCATTCATTTTTACAAATATTGACGATTCATCATCGTTCATTATCTACATCAGCAACTTGTCATTTTCGATTAAGTTGTCAAAATCGAAATAATAATATTCAATATATTCTGTCATGTCCATATTACCTCTGAGCAGATATAATGAATATAATTATTTTCTACAAAATTATCAAGAAATATATCATGTCTTGCACCTCTGAATATATTTTCTATCTCTATTTATTTATATCTAAATAAGATATGCAATAAATAATGGAGCCACAACAAAATGTCTTTTATATCAAAATACGGGACATTACAAAAGTGTAGCTATGGCAATAAAACACAATAAAAATCAAGAAGGAGGGACAATCAGATTGTCAATCTGCTGCTTCAATGTCCGCAGCTCTTCTTCATGTGTTGATTCTACTATCTTTCTTGCTTCCTCCATCCCATTTTCTTCATCAAAGATGGGCATATCCACTGTCCTGCGAGTAATTTCAGCACTATGAGTCTCGTCATACTCATTTTTCTCCTGAATTAGGACATTGAGTTGTTCAATCATAAGTCGTTGATTGGCAGTTTCTTCTTCAAATTCCTTCTGAAAGCGAATAATTTCCGCTTTCAATTCAGCAAGCCTCTGTCCTTTGTTCTCAGCTGCCAAAGTAACTGATTCTATCTTTGAGTTAAATTCAGCTGACTTTACAGAATGAGCTTCTAAAAGGTTCTGAAGGTTTATTCTTTTTATATCAGCTTCTTGGGCTAGTCGCTCATATTCAGCTTGCACCAGAGAGTCTATATTCTTCTTCTTGAGTTCTTTATATTTCCTTATGGATACTTCCAACTCATCTAATATATGTTCAAGAAGAACGGCTTGGGCTTCGTCTCCTTGGCCTCTTATGGCTTTTATCAGGAAAGAAGTGGGGTCCCTAACCATAATGAAGTCAGCTCCTTCTTTCTCTATCATTTTACGGACAAGAGATCCCAATGACTCAAAGAAACATCTGGTAAATGATTGTACAACTTGCTGATTGATGGCTATGGTTCCAGGAGTCGAAGCTACCCCTGTTGAGGATGGAGTAGTCGGTTGCTCAATCCTTTGCTGATGAATGATAGGCTCTTTAAACAAAGGAGCCAAAGTAGAACTAGCTGCTCCTCCTGTTTGTTCTTCTGCAAAAAGTAAAATTATTATTTTACTAATTTGCCAATAAACAAAAAGATCAAATTAAAAAAGCAGTCTTACCTTGATTGGATCTAACAACAACTGCATTTCCTGCTGGAATAGACTCCCGTTGAACGGAAGTAGCTTCAATTGCGACAGCTTGGCTGCTGCCCGCTTCAGAGCCGCAAGATAAGTGATGGCTACTACTAACAACTACCGTTGGAATAGGCACCATAGCCAGGTCCCTCGGAGGTGTTGGTAGAGTATCAAGATCTGCAAGAACTACATATCAATCTATTTTAAAGAAAGAAGATTGTTAAATATCATTTTATACCTTGGGGATCGGTAGCGGGACTCTCTTGCTGAACATCTTCACCAGCCACTTCTTCAGGGGATACTTCTATCTCGACGTCTTCATCAGGGTTAACAACCTTTTCTACTAACGCCTCTACTTCAATATCCTTTTTAGGATCCGAAGCATCGTCGGCGGTTTCAAGAGATATGTGTTCTTCGTTGTCCCCTTCAGGATTCTGTATATACTTATCAATATTTCCAGACGAAGAGCTTTCTTCATCCTTATCTTCTTCTTCTTCTTGGGCTACATTCCCACTGTCAGTTGCGGTGAGATCCTCCTGCAGGCTATAACAATCTTCTAAAGCTTCGATCATTTTATGCTCTTCTTCTTCACGAAGAGTCTTTGGGGTAGGAGGAAGCTGAGTCGTCTCCACGACAGGTGAAAGGGGTCGTGTAATATTTAGCTCCTCTTCAATGATGTTTTCTCTGAGTATTTCAACTTCAGTTCTGGGGTCAAGATCTCCCCTTTGTTCAGTCTCTTCAAGGATTTTATTCCCTGATTCAGAAACAGGGGTAGGAGATGGCATTATAAATCCTGCTGCAGCATCTACTGAAGTCAGGAGTTGTTTGGAAGAAGAGGCTTCTAAATTTCTTCTGGTAACCAACTTCTTCTTCTTTCTGTGTAGAGGTCTATCGGGACTCTCTACATTTATTGGTGCTGTTTGCTTCTGTACAGAAGTTGGTGTAGTAGTAACTTCTTGATTTGTCTCGGCTAGCTGCCGAGATTGGGATCTTGTAGTCACTTTATCAGAAGAATGCTCCAAGACCAATTTCTTCTTTGCTGCAGGAGCAGGAGGCTCCTCTCTTCTTCTTTTCTTGGCAGGAGACTTTCCCACTCTTAGAGAGATCCGCATTGCTGCGTTTATCTCTTGTTGGAACATCATTTCTCTTGAAGTTTCTAGGGGTTCATCCGCCGGTTCGTTTGCCTCATCATTGGCAGGGATTGATAAAGCTATCCTCCCTTTCCTCAATCTTATCGCAGAAGCAAAACTATCGGCGAGATTAAAGTTCTCGGCAAAAGTGTTTGCAGATGTGTAGAATACCGAGTATGTAAAGAGCATCCGAGGCCCTTGAGGAGTGCTCTTTGGTGGCATAGAGAAGGTAGCCTTTGTGTCACGGGCATTGTAGTAGGCCCAAGCTCGGGCCCCGTCAATCAAGAAACCCTTGCCCTGAAGGCAGGTGATTGCGTTCCCTACGTGGAACTGATCATACCCAAATTGTCTAGCAAAACGGCTAGGGAGGTATGGTTCCAAAAAGCATTCTTCTTCAAAGCGGTATACTAAATGAGATGGTCGAATTGTCTTCAACCATTCAAAGGCCACACGGTTTAAGGGCTGCAGTTTTGAATCTACCATGTTGGGTGGCATCTGGTCATGACCGGCCGGGAGAGGCGCGCAACAGAAGTTCCATCCTCTGTTCAAATTTAAAACAAATCTGCATTCACTCAGAGAGGTGTACTTCCATTTACCCTGAGAATATCTGCGCAAGAAGCTGCCATCTACTGGTCCCATACCAGGGTCCATTAAAGTTGGATAGTGGAGGAGTAACCATCCAAAGAGATAAGTGTACGGCATTTCGAGACGGGGGAATTCTTTCTCTCCCTTTGCCTTCAGCATCGAGTCAACATACAAGCGAAGACTCGCATTCAATCTGCAGGTCATTGCCGATAACAAGTCAACCTTATAACCGAAGACTAGCTTGACGGCAGCAAAAAGTACACCGCGATGAAAACGGTCCACTGCACTAGATCCCGGGACCACGAATCGTCTGAGCCAGTGTGTCAGAAACCCTGCTAACTGGGCTTCTTTGGACATGGGTCTGTAACCCATTCTCAAAAAACTCTCCAAAATGTCACCTTTCTTTAAAGGTGGATATTGATAATCATCCTTCATTTCCTTATCATAATGTTTACTTTCTTCCATCATCTTCATGACTTCCGTGTTAATTAAGGGTTTGAAAAAATGAGGGTAACATTTGTCATTTTCCTTGGTTTTCTTCTCTTCAATATGATTTAAGAACAAATATGGCAACCACTTCGAAGAATAGCAAGTGTTGGCCGTAGCACTCTTATAGTACAAAGAGCAAATTTTGTAATGGCATAGCAGTTCTTCAAACACTGCTACCATTTCTGCATTTTCTTTTCTGAGTTTCTCTAACTCGTCATTTGTGGGAACAAACTCCTCATATGGAGCATCCGCCATGGGCAAGTATGAGATGTACTTCATCTCGTGGAGTGCAAACCCCATCTCTCCACCCGGGGTCATGAAGGTTCCTGTTCTGTAATTGTATCGCTCAGCCAAGGCCAAAAACATTTGAGGGTTAGGAGCAAACCCGTATACAGTGGCATGCACTGCTTGAAACAGGTTAATTTGTTGAAGTTTATCTTGGAAGGTTGTCAGAACCCAATTTGCAATGCAATTCCATCGTTTGTAATCTGGATTCACTAATCCAGTCATTCTGATATCCTGTTCAGGGTATCTTCCTTCTTCCTTCGCAAATTCATTTGCGAATATAGGGGTTCTGACGGGCATCAGCATAGAGGAGTTTTCCGGTGGGATGCAGCTGGGTCTTAAACCTCTCAACATAACACTGTATCTGTCAGAAGAGCTGTAAAACATATCTTTCCCGTTAACCTTCTTTACAAAGATCTTCCCTGCACGAGCATCCTGGAGAAGGGTGATGTTCCAGTCCATTTTCCTTGGGTAGCTCGCATGAGCATACCGTGACAAAGGAAGGCATCGAGCAATTTTAGGAATGAAGAATGATCTGTCTTCCCGGTGGACTACCATCTCCTCCATCATTGGCCTAGGCTGGGAGACTTTTTCAAAGGCGTCACCAAACAAGAATAAGGGTTTCTTGTGGATAACAGCATCTGCTGATTCCAGAGGCTGTCCATTCATCAGACACATTAAAGTTTCGTTGTCCTGAGAAATCAATATTGCCTGACGAGAAGTCGGCAGATCGTACTGAGGATAATGGACGTGAGACAAATCTTCTTTATATTCAGATTCAGACAAAGTTCCCACAAAATGTTCATAGTTTGGATCTTCATTGGTTTCAACTGCATCAAAAACAGATGAAGATCAGTACAAGTCAAAAATTCTATTTTTCAGACAAGCAAAACAGAAGAGTACACAATCCTCAGATTGCGCTAACATGGATTGCGCAACATTAGTTTGCACATCATAATAGGGTGCGCAAACCAATCGATTGCACTGACATTCAGCGCAAACCAATCGATTGTGCTGACATTCAGCGCAAATCAATCGATTGCGCTGACTTTCTGTCAGCACAATTCGATAGATTGCGCAGGATTACAGTCTTCATAAAAATGAAGACTGACTGTTTATGCAACCAAAAACCCTAAAAAGGGTGGCGCAAGTTGAACTCATCTCTAAAAAGAAATGAGTTTCGAAGATCGAAGGAAGTCAAAACACCCTAAAAAGGGGTTTTCGATCGGTTTTACTACCTATCAGAGCAGGGTGCGCAGACTCATGTCGAGATGCTCGCCGAGCAACTCTGTCAGAGGATTCGGCCGAAGCTTTTCCCTTCGCAGCGGCGGTGGCGGCAATATTAGATCGTCGGGGCGCCATGGAAGTCGTCGGAGAAAGAAGACAGAAAGGGTTCGGGAATTTTTTCTCTCAAAAGCACGAAAGAGGCAAAGTAAAAAAATGAAATGAAGAAGTGGGCTATTTATAGCCTTTGAAATACGAAACGGCTGCCTTGGATTGCGCCTAAGATCGGGGAATACTTCGCTTTGCGCAGACAGCTCATCATCATGCGCAACTTGATTCAATAATTCAAAAATTCAAAGTGTTTCGAAACTTTGAATCAAATCAACTTTCAAAAACTTTGAAGGGGGTCTTGTAGGTCCTAAAAAATCAAGTTGCATCAATCAACAAAATCAAGAAATCAAAATATACATCATCTTGTTGAATTGCGCAGACAACAGATTGCGCAGCCAATCGATTGCGCATTCTAATTTGCGCACACAACCGATTGCGCAAGCTGACGTGGCAGAAGTCATCATTACTAAATCAAATCAAATCTTTTCTGACAACTGACAGCACGGATAACAAGGAGTCTGTTCGTTTCCTGCGCCGCACAGTGCTCGAGGGCGGCTGACAGCTGGCAGCGCAAACCAATCCTGCGCAGTTTGAGTTTGCGCAAACCATGTATGCGCAATTCAACTCTGCGCACTCTATCAAATGTAACTGTTAAGTTACACATGGCATTCATGCCATCGATTGTTCATTACGTGGCAACTGTTTATGCACGATCATGCGCATTTCTATCAAATCATGCCATGTGTCCATGATAATCGGCCCACGATCCAGTAACTATCTGCGTAAATCAATGTTGCGCAAACCAATGCTGCGCAAATCATCATGCGCAGTCCAAAATAACTGAAAGTTAGTTATTTCCAGAACTCTATAAATAGAGTTTCAAGTCTTCATTCAAGAGAGCAGAGATCAGATATCAAGATCAGAAATCAGAGATCAGAGAGTCCAGGAGTTCTTGCCAAAGTGCTGCTGCATTCTTCCGAGACTTTTGTCTTCAACTTCAGAGGCTTTTGCCTTCAGTTTCCAGAGTTGTTTTCAACTTCAAAGGCTTCGTCTTTACAGTTCACATCGTCCAAGGGATAAAGCAATCGTCATCGAGATTGGATTCCTATAGTTGTAATTTTCCCAGAATTCTTGTAATCTTTATTACAGTTTGTATCAATAAAGTTCATATACTTTTGTTTTTGCAAACAATATTCAATGACTTATTCATTTCATCATTACCATCATTTCATTTGGTGATCTCAATGATCCCAGCTTTATCATTTTTCATTCATTGCTTCATTGCAACATATCTCATATCATTCCTTTCTTAAGAGGAACTTAACATGCATTCATTTCTTATAAGGGACATGCAGTATTTCGTATTCTTGCAACAGTTATAGAGAGAGTACATGATTCTAGTGTTTCATTCAGTTCATTGGGTCGATAGCACAGCCAGTTCATTTCTTATTCTATCATTCACAAGGCATCCCATTAATCAAGTGTTTTATCGTTTCAGTAGCATTAAGCATAAGGGACAATGTTATCAATTCATTCTCAGGCTTCAAGTCACATTAGCAATTCAATGTATTGTACATTTCAATAATTCTTAACATAGGCATCTCTATTATTCAGCAACTATAACATGGGACATTTAGGGACAATTCATAGCATTTTAATACTTCATTTATTAAGCATGAAGGAGTAAGGAGAAGGAAGGACAGTTCCACTCACCCAAAATTCCACTAAGCGTAGCTCCACCAACGAGCTACGTTCTAATACCCATTCCGTCTAGCCAGCTAAGAGAGACTGCATCAGTCTCAATTCTTCTGATTCCCAACATAAGTCACGGTCCAATATTCTGATCCCATTTAATAAGCCAACCAAATGCCTCGTGCGGAGCGGGGCACTACAAAGATGGTATGCATAATTGAAAAACAAGTCTTAAGAAGCTTAAGATTTGGCTATAGCAAAGACTTGTGCTTCAGCACGAGATGTGGCGTTGAGTAAGAAGTTATTGGAATAGAGTTGCATAAGTCAGACTTGAGTCATTCTGAGTTAAGTCAAGAAGGGCCGTAAGGCAAGCTTTGGTTAAGTCATGCTAAGTTATGAGGTACGGCCTCGATTTTAAGGCACACACTAAATTATGGCACGACCATGTCGTTGCGTCTTCCAGTATGGGCCATAAGTTATGGCAAACACTAGTCGCTACGTTGATGTTGCAAGCTCGAAAATGGTCTAGAGGCAATGATAAGGAATTTATCGGTATGATAGCACGACGAACGGTCTAGAGACACAAATAGACCAAGACGTCTATATCTTAAAAACTGATCCTGAGGCAAGACTAGAAAGAAAATCACAAGGGTGCACAAAGTAAATGAACATGTCAGTATTGTATGGGTGGACGAGGAGCTCACTCCACCAGTACAGTTGAGTGCTGACACCCCACCAATTTTATGTGCAGGTGACAAGTACCTGCTTGCTCAAGACGGAGCTCGTTTGGATACGTCGAGGCTCAGAGTTCCTTGGCGTTTCGAGGCGTACGGCCGCATTGAAGACTGGACTTATACGGGACATAATGTATGGATATTGCCTATCCGAATCTTCCGCTGGCCTACTCAAATTGTATTGAAAGATGAGAGAGAGCAGAGTGACTTGTAATGTGAGAAGAGTGAACTTGAATGATTGTAATCTTGGCCTCGCGCCATATTGTAATCTTTGTTTCAATATCAATAAAGAGCATTTGAACGACTTGTGTTTTGTATTTAAATTTTTGCTGCTATTATTCAATATTTCTACTTAGGATTTCTGTGCGACGACACCGTCGCTTAGCCTATAATCGGCTGTTATGAAACCTGCCTTGCGTGAGCGCAATCTAGGCTCACGCGACATCACGCCTTAGTGAGGACAATCGATCCTACAGGACCGGGGTGTGATAGGTGTGGTGGATAGAAAAATGTTTTCTACAAGAATTAAATTAGTTAGTTAATTACATAATATGCATACATAAAAGATAATTTATACTAAAAATAATATACTTTAGTTAACTTGAAGTGGGTAAACCAGAATGCCTTCCTCTCGTCCGAGGCATCCGAGTAGTTGATCCAAGGGCCCCCGCAGTTGGACCTCAGAAATAGCTCCAATGCCCTCTGAACTGATGGGGGACGATATCTACACAACGATAATTAAATTCATGAATGTATAGGTATAAGTATAAATAAATGTTAACTAATTAACTTACTTTGTAGGCCTGTCGGACCAAATCTCCATTCTCGTCTCGTCTAGAGGGGCCCTTGGGGGATCGTTCGGATCATATGGAGTCGGCGTATGTGCGACCTCCTCCACCCGCTCCTCCGTCTCCATAGTGTCGTCCGTAGCAGGAATGCTAGACGAGCTAGGATCAGGCCTGAAATTGTCCGTCCCAGGAGTACTGCCACGTACCGTCGATCCACTCAGAGATCTGAGTGGTTGGTACACTGGAGTACTTAGAGACGAGGGTCCGAAGCCATCATCCAGAGTACCACTCCGTACACCGATGGAACCTCTACCGCTACGGGATGCTCCTTTATCGGTAGAACCTCTACCGGTACGGGATCCACCGAGGTATGATCCTCTTCGTCCTGCCATACCTGATAAAAAATAGATATCTACAAAAAATGTAATACATATTCTAAATCAAATATGCATGCATTTAGCATATCACAGTTTATATAAAATAGACCCGAAGCAACCCTCCGTTGAATTTGTAGATAATAACCATGCATTTAACATATCACAGAAACATCCATGTCTAGATAATAGCATCCAGAAACATCCATGTCGAGAAAACATCCAAAAATATCCAAGTCTATATAAGTCATATCATATAAGTCTACCAAAAAGATCCAGAAACATCCAAGTCTAAATAAGTCTACCAAAAATAAATCTGGTCAAAAGTCATATCATATATATCTACCCTCTATGCTGGGATAGATAGAACTCCCTCAGCCAGCACGCATAAGACTCCTCCATGCCAGTAAGATCAATATCTATAGGAGTTGAATGACTGGAACTCCCGACGCAACTACCTTCTGGTGCCACCTCCTCCTTCACAACGATCTCGGCTTTAGGAATCACTTCCTCCTTAATAGTAGGAGGAAGCACTTCTTTCTTAACCTTGATCTCTGCTTTAGGTATCACCTCCTCAGCAGCAGGAGGAAGCACTTCCTCCTCAGCAGCAGCAGGAATAAGCATTTTCTTGTACATTTACTCTAGTTGGATTTCATGATTTATGAGTTTTCTATCTTGATCCTGATAGCATGTTTTTTTGGATTTCTAGCCTGATTTATTGCTTTCCTTTAGGAAATTCTGAAGACGAAATTTTTTTAAGGATGGGAGAGTTGTGAGACTCGTCTCACAGTATTTGTATTTGTATACAGATACGTATTTTATACTGTATTCTGTATTTTCTTGGATTTCAGAGAACCGGAAGAAAACTTGATTTTTGAGACTTTACTGGAAAACCAACATACTGTCGGCATACCGGTCTGTACCGACGACATACCGCCTAGACAGATTTTACACATTTTAGATATTTTTGATTTCAGATATTTTTATGAATAGTGTTTTCGATATTTTCGTGAATAGTGTAGATACATTCTATTATCCAATGAATACTTGATTTTCTTTTGATGGCTAGGATTGACTTAGATCTTCACATGGATCACCATCTAACGGTTATGATTAATCCCCTTTCTATATATACCCTTCTACTTTCTCTCTCCTTCCTCTTTCACTCTTTCTTTCTTCCCTCTTCACTTTTATTCTTCTTCCTCAAGAGTATAGGAAAGCTTGGCCTTGAGGCCTATAGTGTGGTTTTGTACCCCTCTTGGTGGTGAAAAAGAAGATTAGGCTTAGAGCTTAACTTAGGCAAGTACATCTTGCCAAATTCTTGAACAAATATTATTTTTCCTGTCATTTTGTTTGTTCTATTCTCTTTCTTGCATGATTCTAAGCTTCTTTAGAACTTAAAGTTTTTCGTTTTGATGGTTACATGTTTGTAGACCTAAGTTTTAAGAATTTTCTTGTTTTTATGGTTTTGGTCCCTATAAGTTTGTTATTTTCGAAATCTAATGGTTCCATCTTGTGAGAAATTTCGTTCTACCCAATTTTGACTTTTGAACCGCCTGATTTCGATTTTGTATGAAAAAGTTATGCTATTTTTCGTGTTCATGGGTTCCCCACACCTTCGATGTTGCGGGAACGATGAACAGTGTCGTGCAGTCTGTGCGTCGTGCTTGCGTGCAGTGTACACCGTGGGCAGTTTTGCCTACGCGTGCAGTGCGCAGTCTGTGCACCGTGCTTGTGCGCAGCGTGCGCCGTGGACAGTTTTGTCTGCGCGTGCATTGCGTTTTTCGTGCTGTGCGCGACCTGTGCACCGTGGGCAGTTTTTCTTGCGCGCGTAGTGTGCCGCGCACAAATGGATGTTGTTGCCTGTTTTAGCTATTTTATGGCCAAAATCTTGAAAAACACAAAACATGAAAGTTGTAGATCTTTTGTCTTGGCTTCAAGAATCTTCATGTCTCACTTTAATTAGAGTTTATATACAAATCACCCATGAAAGGTCTTTGATCTTCCTTGTAGATTTTCTATACTTGGCCAATTTGACGACCTAACTTAATAACTTAATATTTTCTTTAGCTATAATGAATTCTTAACATGACTAGATGACCTTGTTAGGGTTATATACTAAAAGCATCACTTTTTTTAGTAACCTTATTTCCTTAAATTTTGAATGAGAATCATATGGGCAAATGTTTGCATATTGTATTTGTTGCAAGTGTTAATGCAAATGTCTGATATTCTATATTGTAGATAATATGGTGTGTGGTGTCACACAGAAGATCATATTATCAGTTCCCTATGGAGTATATAAATAGTTCACAACCTAGATGGACTTGGACAATCTATTGGAAAGGTTGTAGTGTAATATGGTATTAGTCTATCTTGACTATAGGTTTACACTAGTACACTTTGTGTGTATTGAACAGGACCACTTGAGGTTGTTCTCTTTGTACTGACTACATAAGAGAACAAACACCTCTGTTATTGAGGATGCTTGTGCTCTTAACCCGGATATAATAACAGATATGTATATGCAGTGTGCATTATTTTGACTCATAAAAGAGTGAGATTCATTATGGATCAACAACCTCTATGAATTGGATAATAACATTGTATGTATGATGGGTTGTTAATTATAAATGGAATCCATGTCCCGATACATCGGGTTGATGATGTCCCCTTAAGGAGCTCATAAGGATTGTCATGTAAACCCTGCAGGTGGATTATATCCGACATGACAAATAAAGTTGAGCGGTACTACTTAAGGATAAAAGATGTCGAATCAATATATTTATCAGTAACTTAATTTGATCGACGGACATACGATATCTTAACATGGGGAGCCAAACGAGCATATAATAAAAGGAGCCCACAAACATAATTTGGGATTAGGAAGGTAGTACAACAATAGCTCATTAGTGGACCGAGCTATTGTTAATGGACCTGGATTGTGTGTTCGGGCTGAACACGGGATATCCAGATCCGTTAGAAGGTTTAACCCTAATTTATCCTCATGGTCCCTGCCGTAGCCTATATATATCCTCTATTCTCTTGCCGCCAGATTACCGATCAGAAATCTGAAACTTTCTCTAAATTTGTGATTCACGTAAGGAGAGAAAGAGAGGACTGCCAAGGAGAAGAAAAGGTTGGAAGATCGTCGCCCACACGACGTCCAACTCGAGGAAGGAATACGTGCAGAAGATCTTGGGGTCGTCCGCTCGAGATTGCCAAGAATTACTTGTCTCCTTTTCGCCGCAGGTATAATTCGTGAACCCTAGTTTCCGCCTATGAAGGATTAGAACACGTATTAGATCTGTTTAACTTTCTATCGATCAATACGCACACCAAAGGAAGGGTCCTGGGAATCTCCAGTTCCATCAGACCTTGTATACTTAGAGAATAATTGTACACCCAATATACCCTTGACACTAGCTTATGTTCATATATTCTTCTATACTCACTATGTATTGTTATACCCTCCCAGATTTATTATACTTTATAGTCTATGCCATGTTCAATACTTACTTGATAGTGACCCATCGTGGTGCACTCTTGTACATGTCCTTTTCTAGCTCACTAGATAGTGGCATGTCATGGTGCACTCTTGATTCCAGTACATGTCCAGTTACCTTAGTGGCTCGTCGTAGCGCACACCAGTTTTGATGCTTGTCTTGATATTGTTATATCTTGTTGTGGCTTATTATAGTGCACGTTCTTGCTTGTCTTGTCTAATCTCGCATGTCTCATGTTTAGGATAAATTCTACAGAATGCCACACCCGGAATCCTGAATAAAAATATTAGAAATTATACAACTAGCTTGATTATCTAGATCATTGGGAGGTGAGATTTTTCCCGGTTACCTGCACTCCTTATTTCATAGTCTTATATATATATATATATATATATATATATATATATATATATATATATATATATATATATACACTATGAATTTGGAGCTATCTGTCATAATGAGCACACTTCCAACACACCGTCGAGTGGGGCACCTCCTTTGGACACATATATCTTACTGCAGTGTGTCTGCTATACTTGTTTTTCTTTTGGCTTGGATCATTCAGGTAGTCTGCAGGGCAGGTAACTGAAATTGGATTTCTCAAACTTGCATATGTTAGTAATTAGGATTATGATAACCCTAGTTAGCTAAAGTATCAAGCCGTACTCATTGCTTGGCCGTGATTGATTGATGGAGTCCATTCATGTTTAGTCTAGTCTTGCTCCAGTTTATCTTATTGCGGTACTTAGCTTCCTGCTTTTTTTCACATGCTATCATTTCTTCTATAGTCTTGATTTCACTACATATCTCGCATGCTTGTCCTTACCATTTGTCCCACATGCTCGATTTCATCACATGCTACATACCCTGTATATTCACATGTTCACATGCTATTTTTTTACATATTTCTAGTTTTCTTTCATATTCCTGTGGTACCATTACATTATTCTTGTCCTGCTTTTACTGCTTTACTTTAGAGTTGCTATAATTTGCATGCTGGTTTTAGTTCATAGTTTGACTTCCTTTGTGGTACTTGCTATTGGGGGTCTGACCCCACTAGTTTTGTTTGGCCATATATGGTAGAGATGCCCGAGGATCTTTCGTACCTTCCACTCATTGGTGATTACCCAGAGCACCAGAGTACCTGAGTGGGTTCCTTCTTTCTGTCCACTAGTTATGTACATTATTCTTTTGAGGTTTTTTGCCACCGAGCACTTTTTTAGCTCGTGTTTGGACTTGACATTTAACCTACGAGTTTAGACATGATGTGCGTATTCTAGACTGTAGCTAGAGCTTATTATGTATGACTACTACTCTTGCTAGTTATTTATTTTGTATTACTAGCTTCATGATCATTGATATACGATGGTTTGGGATACTTTACTATTTTATATTCCACATGATCATACCTCTTGTACATTATTTACTGCCTGTGATTGAGATATCAAGGATTCTTGACCTAGGAATGCCTATTGGATTGTAATAGCGACCCCCATCTATACAGCTTATACGTTATTTCGGAGTACTGGAGTACTTTGGTATACGTAGCTGGCCTAGTCTGTCCCTACTTGCCAGTATTATGGTTCTGGGGCGTGACAACGATCTTGGTCGGCTCTATGCCGTAGTTATATGTCAACTCCACAATCTCCCGTAAGATGCCATAGAAATTATTGCCCGGATCGACATCTTTGTAGTTTGTAGATCTGATACACAAACAACTATTTCTGGTCGAATCAAGATCCGAAAAGTTCTCTCTGATCGGAGCATTTGTTGACTTGAACCTAAACCCATTCACACAATAGATTGGCCAAATTTTGACGAAATAAATTGGCCCCTTGGCTAGAGTTCTAATAGACTTATTATCTAGTGTTGCGTCCGGACAATCGACCTAAATACTACAAGATAAGAAATTAAATTCAGTATTTCGTTAATGAATGTGTAAAGTGCATATACAAAAACTAATTATTGAGCATCTTATATGCACTCAACCATGAAGGAAAATGACATCCCATTTCCTGTTCTAGTTCTTCATCTGTAATGTACTGTCTATTCGACCTCACCTCATCATTAAATGTGCTGAAAATAACAACACATCGGCCAATTAGTATAATAGTAATATTGGATACTATTACATGCATAGATGACGTAAATGTGGACGTATTAGTTATTTACCCCTCGAGCTTCTTCACTTCATTCTCGTCGTAGTTGAGTAATATATATAACTGAGTAGCCCTTAGTTTCTCGTCATTCAGATATCTTTTCTTCATTTCTCCGAAGGTTTCCGAAAGCATTGAAAACTTTCAGTATTGCATCATTAGATTCAAGTTATCCATCGTCGTTTCTCGGAGCTCTTGTTCTATTAGTAGCAACATGTGGCTTGAAATACATCGAACAGAAGTTTGTAATCTTCTCGAGAACATAGGCTTCACAAATGGAACCCTCGACCCGAGCCTTGTTTTTCACCTTTCTCTTTAGGTGGTTCAAATGCCGCTCAAACGGGTACATCCACCGATAGCCGACGGGCCCACCAACACGTTCCTCGTAGAAAAGATGAATTAACAAATGCTCCATGGAGTCGAAGAACCCAGGAGGGAACACCCTCTCAAGATTGCACAGTGTTACCGCAATGTCCTTCTCTTGCTTTTCTAGATGATCGACAAGCAACTTAGTAGAACAAAAATCTCTGAAGAATATGCTCAGCTCTGTCAACGGATCCCCAACGACCGGCGGTAATAATTTTTGAAATGCGATCGGAATTAACCTCTCCATAAATACGTGACATTCGTGGCTTTTCATACCCGTCAGTTTGTTCTCCTTCGGACCGACGTATCTTCTTAAATTTGACATGTACCCGTCAGAAAATTTTAGGCCCTGAATCCACCTACAAAGTCTCCCTTTATCCTCCATGTCTAGAGAGAAAATTGCCTTAGACTGCTTATACTTTCCATTGCCTTCATTTATCAAATACAACGTAGGACGTCCGCATATATCTTCCAAGTCCAACCTGGCCTTGGGATTATCTTTCGCCTTTTCCTTTAGGTCCATCACAGTATTAATTATGTTGTCAAACACATTCTTCTCGACATACATGGCATCAAGGTTATGTCTGATCAGCTTGGTGCTCCAATATGGCAGATCCCAGAATATACTTCTTTTCGTCCAATTATGAGTGCGGCCAAATTTATCACACTTGTATCCTTTTGTAGGCTCTTCGATAGCACTTGAAAAATCCTTAACATCCTTCCATATCGTGTCTCCGGTCCACCTTGGCGGTGGATTGGCCTTCTCCACAACGCCAGCACGAAAAGCATTCGTGTTCCTTCGGAACGGATGGTCCTTCGGCAGGAACTGTCGATGACAATCGAAGAAGCACGATTTTTTTCCGTGTTTCATACGGAAAGCCTTCGTACGGTCCATGTAATACGAACATGAGAGACGGCCATTAGTGCTCCATCCAGATAATATTCCATAGGTCAAAAAGTCGTTGATGTTCCACATCAGTGCGGACCTCATCTGAAAGTCCTGCTTTCTGGAAACATCATACGTGTTGGCGCCTATTTCCAATCGCTGATTTAATTCATCTATCAACGGCTGTAAGTACACATCGATATTCCTTTCGGATTGTTCGGACACGGAATGATAACGGTTAGGAACATGTAAGGAGTCTTCATACATATCCACGACGATAGGTTGTATGGAGTGACAATCACTGGCCATCACAAATATTGGGAACCCGAAAGTCCGAACAGGGTAAAACCGTCAGAGGATAGCTTCAATCTTACATTACGCGGATCAGAAGTAAAATCTGGATACTCTCAATCAAAGTGCTTCCATGCTTCTCCATCAGATTGATGATCCAAAACTCCATCGATCTGTTCTCGCCTGTGCCAACTCATATTTTCGGCAGTCTCCTTTACCATAAACAACCTCTGTAATCACGGCGTCAAAGGCAAGTAGTGCATCGAATCGGTCGGCTTCCTTGCACCAGAATTCCTACTTGAACTTATTGCCTTGTAGCGATCAACACCACAAAATCTGCATACGTCTTCATCCTTGTCGTCTTTGTAGTATAATATGCACCCGTTACGACATGTATTGATTTTCTCGTATCCTATCTAGAGAGATCTCACCATCCTCTTAGACCGGTAGAAGTCTGTAGATAACTTTGCACTCTCCGGCAATAGCTCTATAATCAACTCGATGATTCGGTTGTAGCATTCTTGAGACATGTTAAAATCGGACTTGATGCTCAGCAGTCTTGCAACTACCTCCAACGGTGAATGATCCTCACAACCAAGATACAAAGGAGTCCTTGCATTCTTCAGCAACTCCATGAACTTTGTAGCATCAGCATTCGGTGCCTCCTCATCTGTATCATGATTGTCTGGATCGAAACTAGACCCCGCAGCGACAAAAACCATGTTCACCCACCCTTCGTCGTAACCAGCGTGGTCATGGACATCCATATACGACAAATTAGGTTCCAGCTCTGATGCTAAAGGTATAAGTTCTCCGTGTGAGGTCCACTGATCGTAATTCAGCATAAAACGTCTTGAGTACAAATGATTTGTCACATCCACTTCTGGATGGTATTTTATGTTGCGACATCTCACATATGAACACTTAATTTTGGTACGGTCCATGCACTGAGGGAATGCCTTGACGAACTACCGGAACTGCTCTACCCCCTGAATAAATTCATCATGCACACCGCAAATGTCATTAGGATGACGATCATTCATCCACGAATGATGCCGCAGATAGTAATTCATATCCACTTGACAATAATTTGCAAAGATGGATACACATTATTCGAGTATATTCCAAATGGATGCATAGACACATGAGTATTAAATGAGTGTCGCCACGTGTTCAACAAGAAGGGCCCCTCTCTGGCCCCCCTCTACTTCCCTTCTTCTTATTCGACTCTCTCAGCCTCCTATTACTCATCATATGATATCCATCTCAACCAAAGCCTAGAGAAGTTTGAAAATATTAATATTAACCAAGGTTTACAGTATCGGTATCAGAAGTAAAAAAGTTTTTGATTTGTGGTAGGGCAAGCCAGAATCCTTTGACGGAGGATTCTCCATGAAAGGATTGGTGGTGGGGCGAGCCAGGATTCTCCGTCAAAGGATTCTGGCTCATCCCACCACCAATCAAAATCTTTTTACTTCTGATGTTTTGAATATAAACATCAGAAGTAAAAAGATTTCGATGGCCGGTAGGACGAGCCAGAATCCTTTGACGGAGAATCCTAGCTCGCCCTACCACCAATCCTTTAACAGAGAATCCTCCGTCCAAGGATTCTGGCTCGTCCTACCACCAATCGAAAACTTTTTACTTCTGACACGGATACCAATACTGTGAACCTTGGTTAATATTAATATTTTCACAATTCTTTAGGCTTTGGTTGAGGTGGATATCATATGATGCCAAATAGGAGGCCACATGACCCGAATGAGAAGAAGGGGAATAGGGAGGATACACTCTAGATATTGTACCAACCATACTTACACTTCTAGGATACTCTATACACTCTAGGTACTAGGATCGGTATCGAATCGATATCGGTCGGTATCGGATCGGGACACGCGAAACCGTATCGGTATCGACCGTATAGGATTTTCCCTATTCATCTAAACCTAGCACATATATTATATATATGTATATATATATAGTACACAAACCTGTAGCCACTTATTTGAAATCCAAATCAACCATTGCATATAAAATATAGGACACAACCTAATCTATTGGCCTAGTTAAACCACTGTCATGTGCACTCCCTTGTGCACAGGTCAAGCTAGGTTCCTTCCCGAGCCCCTCCTTCCTAATATTCAAGTCTGAACCAAAATCAACCCTCTGTTGCATAACCAAATCATCCGAAGTCCTTTTTCTTCCCATTATCTGATTTTCCTCCTTCATTCATATGTGACAGTAGCTTTACATGATGTACTTATACATAACAGGGTCTGAACCTAGCTAGATATACCTCTATATATACATAAATGAATATTCACATGTACATTTTTTTTATATAAGATACAATATATATATATATATATATATATATATATATATATATATATATATATATATGAAATATATATATATATATATATATATATATATATATATATATATATATATATATACAATGTAATATAAACCAATGTTATATATACCCAAACTCACTTATAGATTTTCCCCCTTCATTCATATGTGTGTCCATGTTTCAAAGTGTCAATGTGTGTCTGTGTCTGTGTCTATGTGTGTGTGTCGTGTCAGTATGTGTGTGCGTCTGTGTCGTGTCAGGAAAAGGGAGATAGGGTTAGGGTTATACCTTCCTTAGTCGGATCGGGGTCGTCGGGGCAGTGGAGGACTGGAGCGACGGCGGGGAGGATGTCGATGACGCGCGGAGGACTGTAGCAGCGTCGGTAAGAGGGGTTCGCCAGGAAGAGGGGGTCGCCGGAGGGAGGGGGTCGCTGGGGGAGGAGGTCGCTGGAGAAGAGAGAGGGAGGGGTAGAGAAATTTGGGGAGAACGGGAGAGAGAAAATTTTGGGTGAAAAAAATAAAAAGTCGATCGACCAGAACCCTATATGAAACATTTTAGCGACATCCATAAAAGATGTCGCTGAACGTCGCTATTGACTTAAACACTGATGACATCCAAGTGGCAGAGTCGCTAAACGTCGTTGACTAAAAATAACAGCGACGTACTCCGACAATCACGCGACGTTAGCTTTCAAAATAAAACTACATGTCGCAAACTGTCGCTGATAGTGGCGTTCAACGACATTTTTACATGACGTCGCTAAATACAAAAAAATTAGCGATGTTTTTAGCTTGCATCGCTAATCTCGTCGCTAATATGATTATTGGTAGTGTATTGTTATTTAATGTGTGTACATGTATGCCTATAATATTAGTCTTTTTCAAATCTTATAATTACTAATATTCATATCAAGGAAAGATTTGCTTGTACTTGTACAAGTCCTTGTAGTAACGATAATAGCTGTTTCATTGTCCAATTACATATTCTATATGTGCCCCTTTCTAGTCTTAGACATGCAGTACGAATCACCTAATATAAATTTTCTTTTTTCAATAATTTTTAAGGTGTAAGTTGAGTTTCAGTAAGCTTTAAAAACATATAACAAAAGAGAACTGCATTCCACCTCCAAACTTAGTAAACTAAATTTATGCTGAATAGCCACCTCCCTTATAAATACACAAGAAAATATTTGTACTGTTTTAGAACATTTAACTCCTATATATCAATATGCAGGTCACTGCATATCTAATGATAGGTAAAAGCCGATTCTAGTCTAATCTTAACTTTATATATATATATATATATATATATATATATATATATATATATATATATATATATATATATATATATATATATATCATGCTTTTCCCCTCCCCCCTTCTGGAGCTCCCTCGCGGGGATCCTACCCCCCCTCCCACCCCCGCGTTCAGCTTGGTGACCGGAGCGGCCCTCCGGCGGCCATTCCCCCCCTCTCCCCCCTCCTCCCTCCTCCTTCCCGTCGTTCTCCTCCCCCCCGGTGTCCCGTCCTCCCCCTCCTCTCCACTGCATGTCGTTCCCCCCCCGACCTCCGCGCCATCCTCGGGCCGCCTCCGCCCCCCCCCCCCCCCCCCCCGCGGCCCCCCAGCACCCTCTCTTCCTCCGCAGGCCCCCTCCCCCCCCCCCCGTCTCCTCCCGCCCTCCAGCACCCTCTGTGCTCGGCAATGACTGATCTCCCCCTCTCTGACCGCGGCCAACCCCGGTGGTTGCTCCTCCAGCGCGGCGAGCGCGAGCCCCCTCCCCCTTCGTCTTCTTTGCAGGTCGCCTTCCGTCTTCCACCGTGGTCCGATCAGATTCAAATTTTGAATGCTCCTGCCTTCTCCTCGGGTGGAGCGCCTTCCCGCTCTTCTCTGAGCACAGCTGGCGTGTCCTTTTAGTCGGGGCCCGCTGTTCTCCCGCCCCCTGTAGGCGCATGCCCCCCCTATGTGCCCCCTATGGTGTGGGCGCAAACTTCCTCCGTAGTGGGCGCATTCCCCGCCTTCGTGGCCACCGCTGCGGGCGCATATGCCCCTGTGCATCCCCCCTCTCTTGCCCGCCCGCCCCTAGTGGACGCATGCCCCGCTATGCGCCTCCCTTCTGATGGAGGCGCATGCCCCTCATCCGTGCCCAAGCCTGGCGTAGGCGCTCTCGCCCCGAGCGCATCTCCCCGTCCGATGGGCACATACCCTTCAGTTCCCCCTTCCTCCAAGTGCTCCCCTCCCACCGCCAGTTTCTTTCGTCGCTGGGGGCACATACCCCCCTATGCGCCTACTTCTCTTGTGGGCGCATATGTCCCGGTATCCCTCCCCCGCCCAGTTGGCGCCAGCTCCTCCGTTGCCGATTGTGCCATCTCCGCCGAGGTGACGCACCCCTCCTGGCCGTCCCCTCCCACCCCTCCAGGGTGTGCTCTTCCCACCGACCTTTTGGCGCTTATGCCATGTCTTTCGACGAGGTCCCCCCCCCCTCCATCAGACTCCCCGTAACTTCCCCCTCCCTCTTCCACCCCTCTGCGCAGATTGTATTTCGTGGCGACCCTGTTGCCCCTCCCCGACCATCGTCCCGCTGACGTCCTATACGGACAAGCTCCGCCCAGATCGGATAGCCAAGCATGGCTTACTGTTCACCGATGTTGACCTCCCAGAAGTTGATTATCCGCAGGAATCCACCATGCCCACAGTGCCCTTCTCCGCAGTGGAACTGACTTCAATGACAACCTCCTTCTCGCACACCTTTGTTCTTAAATTTTCTTCTGGGTGCCCGAAGATCCAGAGAGTCCAGGAGGTCATCGCCACTTGGCAACTTTTTGCGATCTATCAGGTGGCCTCACTGGACCCCAAACATATCATTCTCCACCTATCCTCGGAGCAAGACCACAAGACAGTTTGGTCCAAGGGCACCGGCAAGGTTGACTCCCACCAGATGAAAATCATTAGATGGTCGGCGGACTTCAACTTCAAGGAAGACTCTGCAACGGTATCGGCCTGGGTGACTCTCCCCAACCTCCCTCTCATTTACTTTGTCCCAGCAGCTCTTAAGCGCATCGTTAACTCCTTCGGCACGTACGTGGCTACCGCTGAAGAAACAAACAACCTTTCCAAAGCGCACTATGCGAGAATTTGCGTGGAGCTCGACCTATCCAAAGACCCCCCAACCACATCCTCATCGAGCTCGGGAACAGGACGTACACCCAGCAAATCGTCTATGACAACAACATCATCTTCTACAAATATTGTCATCTGCGTGGCCACCTCACTGAGCATTATTTTCGTCTACACCCTGAGCTTAAGCAGAAAACAGTTCGTAAAGGTCCCCCACCGAACATGAGAAAGAAACAATAACCCCATCCCCATTCTCCTCTGCTCCTGCTGCCAAACTCCTACATCAGATTCGATTCTAGAGAGGACATGACTGGCAATGTTGCTTTCCCTGGCAATTCCATGGTCCCCTACAATCCTCCAGATCTACACCTGTCTAACAAATTCAAAGCCCTCGACACGGAAGACTCTGTATCATCTCTGGAGATTGTGGCCCACATTGACCCCCTCGAACCCTTCAGTCCGGGCACGGAGATCGAGAACCCTAGTAACCTCGCCCCGAGTGCACCCGAGCGACCTCCAAGGACCCCCAAACCGTAAACCCCAAGGCCTCCGGCGACCACCACTCCGACAACGAAGTCATTGGCGCCGAGGCCCTAGCCATCCTGGGACCAGAGTAGGTCCTCCGTGGCCAGCAGGTCATCGCAGCAGAATTCCCCTACAGACAGCAGGAGCTTCCATCAATAGTGCTGAAGAAACCCACCCTCCCTCATCATGGAAGCCAATTCCTGGCAGCCATACCTTTCATCTCGCAGAGCCATCAACCTCCACCAAAAATCAGAAAAGATATGAGCTAAGGAGATGAAGGCCATGTGCACTAGGTCTGCCTCCAAGCGCGCCACACAACCCCTCCCTAGCAACCCCAATGCTTAACATCCTCACTTGGAATGTCCGCGGCCTGACGAACAAACCGACAACTAGGCGACTCACCAGCCTCAAGAAAATTCACAAGATTGATATCTTAATAATTTTAGAACCTAAAATCCCTACCAAGAGGCTTAAATCCATTCAGCTGCAGTTAGGATTCACCTTCGCCATTTCCAGTCGGCACGATATATGGATCCTTTGTATGTCGGACGTAAAGATCGGTGTCCTGTACGACTCCAGACAGGCCCTCACATGTTGGATTGAGCACCCCAGGCTTCCGAAGCGTTCCATATTGTCCGCGGTTCATGGAAGTTGTGACATCGTGGAGCGTAAACAACTCTGGAACGACCTGCTGGACACCCAACTTAACCTACTCAATCTCCCGTGGCTTTGTATCGGAGACTTCAATGCTATTACCTGCAGAGAGGAAAAAATCGACGGTCGTCCATCTCCCCAGACGGCCATGCAGGATTTCAACAACTTCATCTTCAACGCCCACCTTTTCCAACTCTAGTTCACTGGAAACGCGTTCACCTGGTGCAACATGCAGGAAGGCGACCGTCGACAATACTCCCGCCTTGACAGAGCTCTCATCAACACCCACTGGTCGAACATGGAAATCATATCCAACCTCACTCATCTTAATGCCACCGAGTCCGACCACACCCTCCTGCTGGTAGAAATCAAAAGCAACTCCTGCCAGATCAAAAAAAGCTTCTGATTCCTCAACTTCTGGAGCGATCACCCCCAGTTTAAGAGCATCGTCACGGACGCGTGGAATCGCGCGGACTCTCCTGATCCTGTTACCCGGGTGGTCAACAAACTCAAATCCACGAAGAAAGCTCTCACGACTTGGAGCAAACAGGCATATGGGAACATTTTCTAGGCTGTCCGCGTTGCGGAGGATGATGCCACTCGTGCAGAAGCTCTTTTCGTGACCGACAGATCGCCTGCGGCCAGAACCGCCCTGAACCTCACCAAAGCTATTCTCAAATTTCGTCTCAAAGTTGAGACTGATTTTTGGAAGCAGAAAGCCAAGCTGAAGTGGGACAGCGACGGGGATAAAAACACTTCCTATTTCCATGTCTGTGTTAAGGGGCGCAGACAAAAGCTCAACCTCCACCAAATTGCTGACGAGGCAGGAAACATTATCAAAGACCAACGGGGCATCCAACTGGCAGCTAAGAACTTCTTCTCCCAGTTGTTCACCAAAGATACCGTGCACAAAGACCTCGATTTCTTGGCCGAAATCCCACACCTCATTAATAACACCGACGACTGCATGCTGGAGCTCTCCCCTTCCGAGCTCGAGGTGAGGGACGTCGTCTGGGCCCTTGACGCCCACAGCGCGCCCGGACCAGACGGATTTTTCGGCGTGTTCTTTCGCTCTTGCTGGGACATCATCAGGTCTGACATCCTAGACGTTGTCATCGCCTTCTTCCAAGGAGGTAGATACACCAGAGCCATCTCCAGCGCTAACCTCGTCCTCATCCCCAAGAAAGACAATCTGGAGACTTTTTGGGACTTCCGTCCTATCAGCCTGTGTACCTTCACCAACAAGATCATTTTGAAAGTCATCACATCCCGCATATCGGAGATCCTCCCTAAAATTATTTCGGAGGAACAGAGCAAATTTGTCCGGGGAAGAAATATCCAGGATAATATTATGCTGGCTCACAAATTGATTACCTGCTTAAAATCTCCTACTAGGGGAGGTAACATTGCAATCAAATTAGATATGGACAAAGCTTATGACAGGCTGGATTGGTAATTTATGATCTGAGTCTTCCGAGCCTTCAGTTTTTTAGAAACTTGGACCAACATTGTTTGGACATCGATCAGCAACTCTTGGTTCTCCACAGTAATCAACGGACAAGCCGACGATTTTTTCAAAGCCAGTGGAGGGGTCAGGCAAGGCGACCCCTTAATTATCCTCCACCATCTTCATCATTGCGGCGGAAGCCTTGGGTTGGAATCTCAATAATCTGACCAATGTCCCGAATTTCTACCACTTCCATACGGCCAGCGACTGCCCTATCATCGCCCATCTGGCATGCGCTAACGAAATTCTTATTTTCTCCTCTGGAGATGTCGGGTCGATGGAAGCGGTCTACAATATGTTGCAAAGATACACCATGTCACGCCTCGACCCGAGAAATTGCTCGTCCTCGCTAGATTTTACCCGAATCATCGTCCTCGCTGGGGCGTGATGCCGCACAAGCCTGGAGTTGCGCTCGTGCAAGGCAAGATAACAGGTTCACATAGTGATTATCTCAAATTCATAACATAAGCAGCGGAAAAAAACAAAGAATAACATAAGAATCTCTTTTATTGATTATGAACTGAAGGTTACAAAGGCTTTGAATAGCCCAACATAAAATGCCAATTGGCTACAACGCTCATGATCTCTCTAGCTCACAAAGGATTACATTGTTCCATACATTATGCCTCTTTATAGCCACCAAGTAGTCTTCGGCCGAACATCTCCATGTCACAAGTCCGAACGCCTATGCGGTAGCTCCTCTTGAACGCCAAGGACTCCATACCTCGGCACGTCCAAGCCAAGCCCCGTCCCGAGCCAAACATACCTGAACCTGCACACAAACTAGTGGGGGATTAGTGCTTTCGTCCTCGCTTCGTACTGATCAAAACCCGCTCGCACCCAAACCAAACACTAAATCATTTAGTGGAACATGCATCTGAATTTGTGATCTTTCTATTTAGCCTTAGGATCAGTTTCAGAGCAATACTTAAACATAGCACATTATCATAAATGTGTCCCATACTGTGTTCCTGCAGCAGATACAGTTAGACATAATCTGAAACATAACATAGTGATTCGTGCTCATCCCGTTCCTCTTTGCCTAGCCTGCCATGGTTAGAACTTACATAAGCAATCATACGATTCGTGCAACCGACCAATCATAAACGTAAACATATGCATAATGGGTGACAGGCCATGCGCCTGCACCCAGCTCTCATCTCAGCCCACCGGCCCTATCTATATGAAGGTCACGGTGTTTTGCACCGTAATGGACTTGGCATCTCATATGTGGAAGCCTACGATCACTTCGATACGGGTTGCTAGCCCAATATCCGAAGGATCCCAAACTTACGGATATCATAGCTTATCACAGTACTGGATGGTCGCAATCCGTCCGAATGATGCGCACCATAAATACCACACGTAATTCCCTCCTAGGCCGAACGGTCCCGGTGCCCCGGCGAAACCGTCCGAGGGAAGCCGTACCCGTGCACGGGCAATCCGAGTCCATTGACCATGCAATACGCGCCATAGCAAACACACATAACATTCCAACCAAATCCTCCGTTTCATAAACATAGTTTCGATCCATAAACGGTTTCCCGTGCCATAAACGGTTTTCCGTGCAATAAACATATTCGCGTCTCATAAACATAATCCACCATTCATATGGGGAGCTCCGTCGGCGTTATGCCCCAACACATCCATATTGATGCACGACGCCCAACGGCTTAGACATCTCGTACTTGTATTCAACGCGTACCATTCGTAAGTTATTCTCATAGCATAATTTCGTAATTACTTAGTCTTTTCGTAACATAAGTGCCCGAGGGCACGCTCAGCACCGTAATCAATATTCTACGCTTAGTGTTCAATGTTCTCGGAGCCGTGCACATGATGCACATCTCAATATCGTCTTTCAATGTTCTACCATCATTGCCCTACTGCGACTCGTACACTTGATGCACGTCGCTTCAATTGTTTGATTGTTCAATGTTCTATCTTAGTGTTCAACGCATATTTAGATCTTTCATCGCCGAGCCACGCTCGCTAACTCGATAACATCTTACGCATTCCATAACATATTTTATTAGACGTGAAGGAATAGGGAGAGAGAGAGTCAAGAACCCGCCCACCTTAAGCCGATACGCCTTGCCGCTTCGCCGATTGAAGCGTCTCGCTTCCATAACTCGGTCGCATAGCTAACTCCCGGACTTAGCCATTCCTTTGAACTACTCGGTTGATTTGGCCTATCGCGCCCATACCACGATCCGTAATCCAGCATAAAGGCATAGCCTGTACACCAGATCAACCAACATTAGCACTTGCTCAACGGAACTTATCCTTTGCATCGATTCGATTCATAGATTCCAACTGACTCAAAGCTTACCTTTGGCCAACGTAACTCTCGTATCGATTCGCATCGATACTTCATCGGGTCAACGCAACTCTTCGAGTCAACGACTCATCGTAATGCACCTAGCGGAGCGGGGCATTACACACCAGGTGCTCTGGCCAGAGGGTCAATCCCGCCAAGAGTGTCATTTATGCCCACCATAAAATCAACAGAGAATAAGCCACTAACATATCCAACATTACTTCCCTCTCCGTCACGCACCCGCCATTCCAATACCTCGGGTGCCCCCTAGTATACGGCAGATCTAATGCCAGAATATTCGACGAATTGGTGAAAAGAATCAGGAAAAAATTAGAAGGGTGGCATAACGCCACCTTATCCCCTGGAGGAAAGATGATTCTGATCAAACATGTCCTTTCGTCCATACCCATCTACATACTTGTCGCCTGCTCTCCTCCTAAAAAGGTCCTCACCTCGATTGAAGACCTATTCAACAATTTCTTATGGGGACGCAGTAGCGATCTCAAAAAGCATCATTTGGCCAGCTGGGATACCTTGGCCGCACCTACCGACGAGGTGGGCTGGAATTTGCCAAGCTGTCGCACATTGTGGACGCCTTCTCAATGAAGCTGTGGTGGAAGCTTCGCACAAACCATAACTTATGGGTTAGATTCATGAAGGCCAGGTACTTCAAACACATTCACCCGACGCAAACCATCGCTAACTGCAGATCCTCCACGGCTTGGCGTCGCATTCTTCACGGGCGAACCCTGGCCGAACCCGTGATCCGCCTCCACCTGGGTTCCGGCAACTCCTCGATCTTTCACGAGCGCTGGTAGGCGACGATCTTCTTCCCTATCCAGCGGCCCCGGACAACAGCAAGATTAACGACTTGTGGGACACCAAAGACAATGTGTGGAACTGGAGCAAGATTCATGATCGGTAAGGAGTCGGACGTCTTACGGTGGTCGATTGTGGCCAACGGCTCCTTCTCGATTTCTTCAGCCAGAAGCGAGGTCCGCGGACGCGGCGCACCCTTCCCCATCATTGGTCCCTTCTGGCAGTACTGCATCACCAAAATATGGTATTTCCTGCTTTGGAGAGCGATCCGCAAGAAACTGTCCACAAATGACATTCTCACCACCATCGGTTTCTGCTTAGCGTCCGCATGCAACTGCTGCTCGGAGAGACAGGCCGAAACGGTCGATCACATCTTCCGCCACGGAGAACTACCTGCCACAGCATGGAACGCCCTCTCCCAGCATTGCAACCAGGCTATCGGTAGCGGGAGCTTCAACGACCTTCTGACAACCTGGGCCGCCGCTTTCCATGGCCACCAGATCGTCGCAGCCGCCGCTACGTGGGTCATCTGGAAAAACTGCAACAAAGCTAGATACGAAGATCAACAGTACTCTACCGATCAGCTCCTTTGGGAGATCCTCCGGCAGAGCTGCAAGATCCGAAACTAGTGCTCTCACGGCCACACGGACTTTTGGCCAGCTATGCTCCCCTGATCGTGGCAAGAGATCTGCCCCCACCTGCTTTTTGCTTTCCTGTATCGGTTTTGTTTGTATACTTGTATAGGCGTCGGCATTTTGTGCCTTTCGGGTATACTTGTAAAGGTCTCGACATTTTTTGTGCCTTTATGAAAAAAATAGGGGGTTCCAAAATATATATATATATATATATATATATATATATATATATATATATATATATATATATATATATATATAGGAAGCGGATCAAAGGCCCCGCCCGCGGAGCCCCGTCGAAGCCCCGCCCCCCCCTGCACCATCGGATCGCGCGGGGCCCGCGTGGGGCCCGCCCCCGCCCGTGCGATCCAACGGCTAAGGGAGGGCGGGACTTCGGCGGGGCTCCGCGGACGGGGCTCCCGATCCGCTCCCATATATATATATATATATATATATATATATATATATATATATATATATATATATATATATATATATATTCCCTTACAATTTTGGCACAATGTTTGATCTAACATTCGCAAAGATATTTTATATCTTATAAATAATAAAAAAGTTAAACTATGTAGGCATATCCAACCACAGATAATAAAATAAGCATCTACAAAAATTATTTGAATAGTTGATGAATGTTACATGTTGAATAAAGAAATACATCTTTTTCATATTAAATATTAAAGTTGCAATTCAATTAAAACAAACTTTAATCATCATCTGGATATGAAGTAGTGAATCTAAAAGACTTAATAAAATATAGTGTAATATCAATTCTTAGCAACAATCACTTAAAAATATACGACATAGATATTTAGTTACCCAGATTCTTTTATACTTGTGTTAGATGTAGCCTATATACTTACCAAAAATATAATTATTTAATAAAGATTTATTTTTCAAATAAATGATGATTAATATAGATCATGCTTTATCATAGATTTCATTGCTATGAAAATACTGAAATAATTCTAGATAATCAACAACTATGTATATAGAAAATTAAGGATCAAATAAACTTAAATCAACCTAGTTATCTTAGATCCAAGTCGATATAATAGATTTAAGTGAGTGGTTTAAGTAGGATACATGTGACGAAGCTTTTGAATTCATGTCTAAAGATTTAATACCATAATTAATTTAATGCACAAATAAGTAAATTCAAATTCTCAACTAAGATCTAATTAAAAATTCTATAACAAAAGAAATAAGTATTCTTGTATCTACCAATGAAAGAAACAAGGAGAATAAAAAAATTTCACTAAACTGACATTATGACCTCATATCCGATCCGGTTAAGAAGATGAAGTCTAATAAAAATGTTTCATCTTTTCCTTCTAGTTTGTTTGGGAAGAGCTCGTGCTGATAATGTGTTGTAAAATAAGAGAGAAAGAGAAGAATTGGTAACCGAATCAATCATCTATGACTTTCTCATTCATAATATATATGAAGAGGGAATATGACAGAGGTAGTTGTAAATAGGGACAAGGACATCCATATTTGATTTTATCCCAAATCACAACAGTTATTTAGTTATAGGATCTTCTACAAAATTGAAATTTTGAGTTTATGTCTCAATATTGTCCATAATAGGATTTGGATCTCGTCCTAAGTGTTGACTTAGATGATAGTTCAAAATAGAAACTTAATCGCAAATTTTAAATATTATATGAGACACTAAAAATAAACAAAAATATACAAGGATTATGTGACTTGGGTTATTTAGTTTTGCATGGTGGGGTTGTATGACTTCGGTTGTTTAATTTTTGTAATGCTCAACCGAGAATGAAACTTGTGACACTGTTGTTTACTCCTATCCTGATCTCAGCAGCCACAGCCTCCTGAGGACAATCTCGACGGGAACGACTTCAAGGGCATCGTGTACCGTCATGTGTATTTCGTCCCGATCGCATTGTTTAATGCTTTCAACTCCAGAGTTCCGGATGATTGTGTGATTTTTAAGATAATAATAGAAGCAAACAACAGTGCCACAAATATCATTCTTGACTGGTCATTAAAAAAAATTAAATAACTCCAGTCACATAAGCCTCACAATGCAAAACTCAATAACCAAAATACACAACCCTCACGAATTTTCGTTTACTTTAGAATCTCATATAATATTCAAAATTTCCATTTTGGTTTCCATTTTGGACTGTCAGATGAGACCCAATCTCTCTTTTGGACAGCATAGAAACCTAACCCAAATTTTCAATATTATACAAGATCCTAAAACTAAATAACCCGATTAATTAATAAATATAAGTAATCAGAATTATAATTTCAGTGTTTTTCTTGAATCCACAGCTGGAGGATGCGGTGAAGAAGAAAGAGTGGTCCAATAACCAGGTCCTGCTATGATGATAACAAACCTATTCTCAAGGAAGTGATGGCGAGATTTGCATAGACGACGCTTGTAATATTTGTGCTTCTGGTAAAAATTTATAGCTCAAACGAACTTGACTGTCAAAAACAATCAGTCACTTCAGGTAACAAACTGTCTCTGACCACGGCCGGCCCCGGGCGACCACCCTGGGCCCCCAATTTTGAAAAGCCCCGTAATTTTAAACTAGACTAGGTAAATCATAAAATAAAATAAAAATTAAACAAAAACCCAATCTAGAAACAACAAAAAAGCCAGCATTCCAATCTGGAAAAAAATATAATCGCTTAATTGATCATTTTGACAGCTTAATTGATGATTTTGCTTGTAAAAATATTATTAAGAAAATTATTTACGTGAAAAAAAAGAACCCAAATTCTAGATTTTGCCCTAGGTCCTATAAATCATAGCACCGGCCATGTCTCTGACTGCATCCATAGCCTTGTAGCTAACATACAACTTCAAAACATATACATTAAGCAGCTATCATACTAAACTACCAACATATTTTAACACCAGCGCAATCTCATAATTTAATAAAAATAGATTAGATGGATAAGAAAATCATAAGGCATATAAAATACATATATATCTATTAATAATTAAGTTAGACGAATGCTCCCATAAGGGTGGCAAAGAATTAGCCTGTTACAAATGCGGTTCAAGAATGGCCCTGTCAAAATGTCTTGAACAATATCACCTCCCTACTATACATATAACACAATCTATGGATCATATATGACCAGATCGCAACCCTGGCTTAACCATAGCTCAGCCTCGATTCTGATCGCGTCAGGGATTGGCGTCGAGATGCCCCTATCTCACATGAATTAACCCCAGTGGCAAACTGAAGCGAACAAAACGATTCTCCTGAGGAGGATGCCTCGGGAGAAATGTTGACAAACATCAGTGTTTTTGAATCTTTTCCGAGGCATGGCTACAAAGCGTAAACAATATGAGCTATTTTTTTATCAGATAAAAAAAGTGAAAGAAATGTGATAGTTAAAAAAACACATTTTTAGAAATGGTTCTCGCACCACAATAATATTACCTGAAGAATGTGGGTTAACTTTGAGTTCCTATAGGGTATATGGTCTTTTTTATTTGTTAGAGCACATATAACATCACGCAAGGCTGACAAGCTTTTATTAATTGCCTGAATTCGTACAACCAAACAAGAAAAGAAATATTAGCAAACAACAACCATTTAAGATAATAAATAAGAAAATCCTTTTATGAAGACCAATTACCTGTGTTTCCTTAAGACGATCCCCTGTTGAGCCACTTTTACTAAGACGCTCACTACCAGCAAGATCGATTAGATTAAGTACTCCCTGGACCTGTTGTTCTGTTTTCTGGAAAGAGTGGCTATCCATCAACTTACATGAATGGCATACTAGTCAAATAAACAACAGTTGATACCAACCCACCTGGTTTACTCCAGATATCCTTAAAGTGAACACAAAATGGCTTCTGGACGATTGTTCATTCATTTGTGTCCAGCCAACAGATCTAAGAAGACAAAGTTCACAAGAATTCCGTTATATTTAGTACACAAGAAAATGGGAAACGGGATTCACATTGCTTTATCTTTTGAGATCTACGATGCACGGACACTGCAAAATCGTTGTTGTCAGTGTTGCAGTAGTGCTGAAAACATAACAGATGTGATAGACATTTTTAAAATACACAAGAACAGGCCAAATCAATGTTTTGTCCGTGTCCACATCACATTATATAGTATTCTGCTTCCGTGCAACAAAGTTTTAGATAAAGGGTAAAACAAATGCAAATTTTCATATAAAAACATACTATGAAACGTATCAATTAAAGCTTGTTGATAATAATTTCTAATTCAGGACAAGTATATACTCAATGGAGATCATGCATCTAATAGAAATTGCAAGAAGATATCACTCACTAAAGAATATTAAGTCCTTATCTTACTTAAAGTAGATAATACATCTGCTACATCAACAAGAGTTGATAGCTGTTGGTTCAAATCCCATAAACTGAACGAGAAAATTTCATCACATCACAAGAGAATTAAATATATGCCTACTTTTGGAACCAATGTCCTCAAAAGGACTGACTGAATCCAATAAAAATCTACGTATCATGGACAGGTCACCTGCATGACCATATGAATCCATCTACCTTCAGCTCTATTAAGGGCCATCTCTAGGTTAAATTAGAAAGACTCGACCAGTGTAGTCAAAGGCGCACCTTGCTGCTAGGTGCAGGGGCAGCGCCTCATGAAACCCCAGGCAAGTCGTGTTTCTTAAGGCACGTGTTTCCCTGAGGCGCGTGGAGTAGCTAAGGCGCGCCTTGGAAATTTAATGGAAATTTTAATATGTTTTAATGTTCTTTTTAATGGAAGTTTAATTTTCTTTTTAATACTGTTTTTTAAATACTATTTTTTGACTATTTTTAATACTGTGTTTTTACTATACAGTTTGAACTCTGAACTAAATTTTTTTGTACTGTTTTTTTTCTTCTATATTGTTTTCACTGAATTTTTTGGAACTTTGAATAATGTTTTTTGAATATTGTTTTTGAGCCTCTTGAATACTGTTTGGAATGGGATTGTCAATGGCAGCCCAACAAAATCTGTTTTTTATGTGTATCTGTTTTTAATACTGAATTTTCACTATGTGTATCTGTTTTTTATATCTTAAAACTTTCAAAGGGTTATCCTGTGCATAGATTATATATATATATATATATATATATATATATATATATATATATATATATATATATTGGAAATGATAATATTTTATTGCATGTTAACAGTTATACAGCATCACCCAAATCAACTCATGTACTTTACATCATTCTATATTATGCAGGATACCCATCATGGAAATGACCGAGTCTTCAAAGATTCTTCTATTCCTTTCTCTCCATATGTGCCACATTGCGGCAGCAAGCTTTGCTCGTGCTAATCGGAACCAGTCAGAGCCTCTATTAGTAAATGAGGAAATATTGTACATTTGCTGAACCAAACCTCTGTTGTGCCCTGTGTTAAGTTGTAATGAATGACAAATTGCTCTCCATATGGTCCACGTGAATTCACAGTTGAAGAAAAGGTATATGGATGTCTCGTTGGCTTGCTGACATAGCTTGCACCCTTGGTTATTAACTTGTATATTGAACTTTGCTAATCTATGCATTGTTAGTAGGCGGCCTTTCACTGTTTTGAGCATATTGAGCTGCATTTTCATAGCTACTCCCGGAACCCAAACAAAGTTGGCATGCTGCATATCAGGACCTGGTACTTGGATTTGTTTGATCGCGGTTTAAAGTGGAAGTCTCCTGTTGGCGAGCCATCCCATTCCCAGCTATCTGCACCTAACCCCGGTTCGATTGTAATGCACTCGATCTCCGGCGCTAGTTGTGGTCCGAGAGGATGGACACGAATGTTCCACACTCCACCCTGGATGATGGTGCTGGCATTCTCTTCCCTGCCCATAACTTCGAAGGTTTCCCATCCAAGCCTATCTATAGCGCTACGATGATCGATCCACGGGTCGAACCATAAGTGTGTGTTGCTTCCGTTCCCTATTCCCCTTGTGATCATATGTTGCATTATACTTCTCTGTTTCAGTATGGTTTTATACGAAACATAATAGTTGTTATTCAACCGGTCTCCAAAAATTGTCTTTTTTCAGGTATCTCCCTTGCATCCAGTCTGCCCATAATGACTGGCCTGTAAGGAATTTCCACGAGAGTCGGAGACCGGCCGCCTCGCGTAACGAGAAAAGTGATCGCAATCCCACTCCACCTTCCCTTTTGGGTTTGCACAAATCCTTCCAGGTTATTGTGTGAATACCACCGCGCCATATAAAATCAGCGCAACATTTCTCCACTTTCTGTATGGTCGCTGTCGGCAGCATAATTGTTTGGAGCCAGAACATAACTACTGCAGATATGACTGAACGAACTAGCTCGATGCGTCCTCCGATGGAAAGCGTATGTGCTTGCCATCCCACTATACATCGTCAGACGTACTCCAACAAGTTGTGGCACTCCTGATCCCGAGTATAATTAACTGACAATGGCAGTCCCAAATATTTCACCGGGAGGCAACTGCGGCCAACTTGGAGAATCTCCTGGGCCTCCTCCTGATGCGGGCAATGGGTGTTGAAGTAGACTTTGCTTTTGTCTCTATTGAGTTGTAACCCTGTCAGCTTTCCAAACTTCGGCATAATCCGGACCATGGCGTTTAGACCTCTGTTGGACGGCACCAAGAACACAAGTAGATCATCAGCATAAATAAGATGAGAAACAGACGGTGTCACCTCTTTGTGCAATGGGATGATGCTTTTGTTGTGGACCGCCACCTCTATCATGCATGTGAAGTACTCCATTATCATGAAGGGGATTATACAGGACCTGATCTCCCCGAACTAGGCGGCGTTCATCAAGGGCAGATCGACCGCGAAACACAGCCTGCTCGCTCATGAGATGGTACGGGAGTTCAATAAACCGGGGGACGAGAAGGCGTGTGTGAAGCTGGACATGAGAAAAAATTATGACATGGTTAACAGGGACTTCCTGTGTCACCTGATGGTTGCTATGGGGTTCGACGAGAGATGGATATCGAGGATTAGGGAGTGCATCTCGACCCTCACTTTCTCTGTTCTCATCCAGGACATTCCATATGGGTTCTTCCGTAGCAACAGAGGGCTGAGACAAGGAGACCCCCTGTCTCCTTATCTGTTCACTCTTATCATGGAGTACTTCTCTTGCCTGATGGATATGGTGGTGCATAGTAGACAGGTTGTGCCTCTGTACAAGCAAATCAAGCCATATGTTTCATACCTCATATATGCAGATGACCTCCTAGTTTTCCTTCGACCATCTATGGGAGGGATGACCAACTTATCGGAGATTATGGATAAGTTTGACAAGCTTTCTGGGCTTCAACTGAACCGAGAAAAGAGTCGAGTCTATTTCAGCTCTCTATGTATACTGAAGAAGGAAAGAGCAGCTACCCTAAGCATCGAAAAAGGAGAGTTGCCGATCAAATACCTGGAGGTGCCTTTGACAGTTAACTATGCACGGGAACTGGACTGTCAGGACCTGGTGGAGTATGCTCAGGGGAGAGTAGAAGGATGGCAGGCAGCAGGTCTGTCCTTTAGGGGTCGCATTGAGCTAGTGAGGTCGGTCATCTCTGCCCTGACGCTATTCTGGCTCCAGTCTATCCTAGTTCCGGTTGCCACTATCATAAAAGTGAAGAGCATCTGTGCCAACTTTATCGGGAGAGGGGACATACAAGCGATCTCCTGGGAGCAACTATGCCGACCTTGGGAGGAGGGAGGGGTGGAGCTCAGACTACTCCTAGCTAGTCGATATGTGTGGAAGGACTTCTGCTCCTGTACTCTCAACAATAACCACTCGGTAACTTTTAAAAGTATTCTCTGACACAGAGCTGTTCTCAAAACTTCTATTCGGCGGATTATGAGAGATGGGACAGGTACTGACCTCTGGCTGGACCCTTGGGTGGAGCGTAAATCGTTACTAGAGATACTGGGCGACCAGCTACACGGGGAGGCTGGTAGAGGGATGAAGTGTCAGCATATTATCAGGAATGGTGAATGGAGACCGGAGATATACCGCCACACGATAGAGCTTGGAGAGACCATTCGAGCAGTAGACATTGACCCGAGTCAGCTGGCCGATAGATGAATTTGGGATCCGTCTGCCAATCCTGGAGCTACAGGAGAATTCCAATTCAAGAGTTGCTACAACCTAGTGCGCCAAACGAATCCTAGGAGCGAGGATTTTGGCTTCATATGGTGTAAAGGCATGGCTCGCAAGATGCAACTATGTGTCTACCGGTTGATGTCGGGATTTGGGATCCCATCTCCAATCCCAAGTGTATACTATGTGAAACAGGAAATAAATCTATGAGACATCTGTTCTTTGAATGTAATGTGTCCTGGTATATCTGGTCTGAACAGTGCCGAAGGTCGTTAGGAGGATGTGACACAGGCAGAGATATACGCGACATTATCACGGGGATTCGTGGCCAGAGAAGTAGGGTACATGTATGGTTCAAGACCGCCAGATTGCGACTAGCTGTCTCTGTCTGACATGTATAGAGGAAACGGAACCGGCGCATTTTCGAGGGGCTCTCCACTCCTCCAATAAGCATACTCCACAATATTGAGTTTGATGTAAATGCTATGTCATCCTAGTAGGATGAGAGGTCCATGGAATGGTCTGTAATCTGTATAAGTTGATTTTGGAATAAAATGTACCCTTTTTCCAAATATATATATATATATATATATATATATATATATATATATATATAGCCAATAACCCTAGCCTAGTGGTAATGGTGAGACATGCGGCCCAAGTGGTATATATATATATATATATATATATATATATATATATATATTCTTTTATTTTTTTACGTAAGTATCGAGGTATATATATATATATATATATATATATATATATGGAAATGGTCATTGTGTCGAACGCTTCCACCGGGAATCAATCTCCTGACCACTTGGGCCGCATGTCTCACTAATACCACTAGGCTAGGGGTTATTGGCTATATATATTTTTTTTGAGGGTGTCCACTTCTTAATGATGCTTGGAGGCATGCCTCCAAGGGGGCTCGAACCCGCGCCACTGCGCCGGGGTGCTCCACCGTTCCCAATGGGCTACGGCCACGGGGACGGGTTATTGGCTATATATATATATATATATATATATATATATATATATATATATATATATATATAGCCAATGACCTCTAGCTCAAGTGGTTAGAGTGAGGCACATCCTCCCAAAAGGTTGCAGGTTCGAGCAACGGAAAAAGCACATTTAATTCCATGTGGAGGAATAAATGCGAGTGCAGGCCGGGTGCGGTGAGATACAAGTATGGGTGCGGGCCTTCGAACCAAGTTTGTAGGCCTTCGGGGCAGGAGTCTTAACACATTTACCTGTCGCCCCCGACCGTTGGATCGAGCAGGCGAGCGTGCGGGCCCCACGCGGGCCCGCCTTGCGCCTCGAACGATTTGGACCATTTGCGCCTCGAGTGCGCCTTGCGCCTTTGACTACCTTGGAGTCAACTTTCATAAAGCACTACTTGCACGCCTTCTTAAAACATAGAAGTTGGGTGTGTTCATCCCTTGAACAATCGAATTGTGTACTCAAGTTAGCAAGTCTGCAGTATTCAAGAGCATGGGACTGATTTCCATTGATGTTTGCTTATCGAATTTGCGCAGGACCTAGGAATTACTTACTTTGAGTAAGATGTGAGCAACACATGATGTTCTTAAGTGATTCTTATAAGAAGACTTGGAAGAGAAAAAAAAAGGAAAAGAACGAAGGGTTCCAAGAATCCATATCGTTGGAGGTCCAGAAATCATTTTCATGATAGTGTAGATGTCAACAGTGATCATCAATCTTCAACTTCGCTTGAAAGGTCCTGGTGGTTTGAATAGTTCTTCAGAGCTAGCAAGATAACTCATGTGCCTTCCTCAAGCTCTAAATTAGAGCTTAAGAAGACGCTGTTTACTTATTCCTTCTTGTGATATTGGTTTTCTTTCCCACTCACCTCATGGTTCTTTTGTTTTCATTCCACCTTTGGGTGCTTTGTATTTGTATTGTTGTTGCTAGTTAATTTGTGGATTTCTGCTTGATCTTGGTTATTTGTACTTACCCCCGTGCTCACATATGACATGGGAAGCCATCTTGTCTTTTCCCAACACTACATTCAGTACACACTATAAAGAGTAACGAAGGTATAACATGACACATTGACACAATACATATCTTCCAAAGGAAAGAAACAATACGGCAAACAGAGAGCAGAAGATAGACTTTCATCAATTCAGAAAGTATTAACATTAAATTGTATTAACAATTTGACTAAGTTATAAAGTTATCAACAAGATAAGATCATCAAAATTTTCATATATTAGTAATGCCTTTACCTAAGTAATAGGTCTAAGTTCAACTTAATTCCCCCCAAAAAAATAACCAACAAGGTAATGTAAAACATATTAAGACTTATATTCCTAATCAAACTATTGTTTTGATGCCCTTAGTTACCCTTCAATCCGAAAATGAGATATTTACTCTGTGCAACCAAATGTCTCAACAACTGGCACAACTGTGTGGCGCAAGAAGTATCTAAAAATATAGACTGTAGAAGCATTTGACAACTTTTAAGACATGACCAGGAGCGTTGAAAGAGTATTTAGTCTGAGGTGTGTCAAACAGAGACCAGACCCATGACAAAAGCATCTCGATTGCTTATGTCAAAACCTGCTGCAAGTATCACAAGTTTAAATAATTAGCAACAAAATACTTGTATTGGGTTGAAAGGCTTAGAAGATCCTCAAACACGGTTGTCAATGCTTTTTGACATCATTTTAGCAACTACTTCAGAAATGTAATATGTACTTTTCTGATACTTAGGAGCTTAAACTCCTCTAGTTAATTTGCAGAATCCATAACAAGCAAGCAATGTCGCATTGCCATTTTCAAAACCTCCCTTGAGAAGCATGCTAAGCTGTCAGGATGGATGCAAAATGACTAGAAATTGTGATGCTGAGTAACAATGCTGACAGGAAGATTTACTAGTGTAGTGACAAGTTCAAGTGTTCCTGAGGACTTCTATTCTATAAATGAGCGAGTATGAGGTCGACAACCTCAATGGCAAGCTAGTCACAATTAGAATTTGCAAATACTCTAATACTGTGCCCAAGTCCATAAGATTAGATTAGGATGTGAGTTCATGCTCAGCAGATAAAATTCCCAAATGATTGACCAAACCATAAAAAGATACTCAGTTATAGCGGGCCCTAATTATATGGGTTCTAAAAGAATCAATTCATCACCCCAATTTCAGCAGCTCAAAACTGAAAATGATTTAGAGTAGGACGCGTTATTAGGCATTACTTCTTTCATACCTCAGTAACTGATATCTGCTGGTTGTAACGCATGATGAATCAGTAACAAAACATATAAATGGTTATTAAACTTGTTCAATTGATCTACTTTGTTCCTTAATTGTGTAAATTTAGTCCCCAGCAAAGAAAACTGCTGGTTATGTATCAATGTTCTGGTATTCTCATAGCTTTACATGCCATTTCCCTTGTAATCCTGAGCATGTTTCCCTCAATATGTCTGAGTCATTAATATTTTATTTTATTTTCAATTTGTTCCACTTGAGGTGGTAAATGCTCAAACTAAAACATCAGAAATCAAACCTATAAAATTCCCATAAATCTCAATTATCAAGCCTTCACATAGTAACATCTTCTCCATGTCTCGCAATATCAGATTGACAAAAATGAGATCATATCGATGGCATATGAGTAGTAACCACAAGATGTAATGAGAAAGATATTCGACCAATAGATTTTATGATACTACTTTCAGAAAATAAAATTGTCAAGAAATAAATTTATCCTTTTGCATTGAAATGGACACATTCCTACAAGACATGGAGACTAGTAGACACAAAAACAATTCGGTGTATCCAAGAGCATTCTGGAGTGTGTGCCTAGTATCTCCAAGAAAAATGCACACAACACCAAATATTGAGAGTAGATTTTGACTAAAAACTATTTCTGATTTCGACAAGATTCACCTGCTCTGTGCCGCTTGACGAAGGAGAAAGGAAACCTCGTTGATACTGCAGACGTCTACAACAGTTAGGCCAGGCACGTATGAGTTACTGTTAGCATCATGCTTGATATCTAGACTGCCAGATTGACTACTTGCTAACAAATCACGAATTGTTTCGTTGTAAATTTCCAACATCGATGCCTGCATATGGTAAAAAAGTAGTGGCCAAATCATACATAGGAATTTACTTGTCAACATAAACATAATTACAAATACGATGACAGACAACCTGCATTTTGTATTTCCAGCCCTGAGAAAGTTTAGATTGGCTTGTTTCAAATATTTGTTCCAAGGACCGAGGTATTAGGCCTCTCTTTTCTGTCGTGCCCATCATGGTGTATGTTTTACCAGAACCAGTCTGGCCATAAGCAAAGATGCAAACCTGGTAGCAATATACTTAATCCAATGATCACATGGATAGAAGATAAGAATACCACTAACACTAATGAAATACTAGGTGTACTGACTGCATAGTAAGTCAAAGATCCAAAATCAAATGGAAAAGCATGCAAAGAAAGCATTAAAGTGTAAGATTTGAGGAGAGGCAATAATACAGTCATGAGTATATCAAATACCAATTCAAAAATAAAATAAATGAGTTGCAAATAGTGAAGGTGTCATTTAAATAAAACTAGTGAGTATAGTAGGTGTTTTAAATTCCAAGATGTTTTAGCCTAACCACCAAAAACCATGAAAATACGCAATTGTTTTTATTGTTCATATAAAGTTGTATATTTCACTCAATTGCTGAATAGGAAAAGGGGGACCATTCCAAGATTCGAATAGAAGGTAAAGTTTGAGCTATATAATTGGACAGAACATAAAGGTTGAATCACCTTATAACCATCAAGTGCACTCTGCACTAGCTGTGAGATCTCAATAAAAATATCTTCTTGGGAAGATTCAGGATTGAATACTTTATCATATGTGAAGGCAATACTTTTTGCTGTTAACATTAAAGAAAATCAACAATCAGCCCTCAATAAAGCAGCTAGAAGAAGAAACATGTTATGAGATATAGAAAGGTAAAATCCTTACAATTGTGCATCAACTCAATGCCACGCCCACGAAGTTCCATGGATGTGGGAAAAGAAACAACCACGCATTCTCTGCTGTTACAATCACTCCCTGATAAACTAGGTCGCACTCTACAAAAGACGCGGATATTTCCTTTTAGTTCCTGCAAAACAAGAATGAGTTTGGTGATGCTTCATTCTAACATGAGATGTTCGATGATGAAGATCGATACCATAATGGTGTTATGCAATTCTTTCCGTATGTTTTCAGCTTCCAGAAGTTCATCCTCTGCATCTGCAAGGCGATTTTGTAATGTTTTCAAAGTAATTTTCTGCTCTTCGTTCTCTGACATTGTCCGCATGGCTGTTAAATCAATCATCTACATGAGAAAAGAATCAAATTTATACTGTTATTAATATTATAATTTTTAAACTCCACAACATATTGAAGAATCATGCAAAAATGTTTTAAACAAAATCCAATATACAATGACACTAAAAGTAAGTCATATCTTCCTTTAGTAATCAATTATTGATAGCAAATGATTCCTCTCTAAACAAGTTATCTAGCTATTCACCAATTTGAAAAACGAAACGGACCAATAGAATAATTAGAACATATACTGTCATATCCTTAACTCAATCTTTAGAAGGTATAAAATGTTCACTTTCATGCAAAGCCAATATATTTTTTCCTGGTTGGCAAATAACAAGAAAAAATTTAAATAAGCAGACAAAGCTAATTTTTATTTCATAGTTTCAGTACCTGTTCTTTTTAGCTATATATATGAGGGGCAGTCATGTAACTTTCCAGTTACAACAAAATTCTAATAGTTCTTGTCATTTCTACTTTATTATTTGGTTATCAAAGATTCAAAATCAGCTTACAACTTACTAGTCCAGTCTCAAACAATTTAACAGGGAGATGAGCAAGGAGGATTATTGTGACCAGAAAATCCTACCACCAAGATCCAAGCTTACTTTAATCACATAATTATTTGTATTCTTCCTGCAAACCAATGTCTCAACAATCAGGTATCAAGTACTTACGCTAAGTTTTGCACCTTCATTAACTATCATCAAAATCTGATCTAGAATTAAAGCAGGATCTTGTCCAATTTGATCATTAGCCCACAGTCTAACAGTTCGTAAATGCATTTACTTAGTCGAGTTCAAATGTCTTAGTCGAGTTCAAATGTCTAAAACTAATCACTTCTGCAAATCAAAACCGCATATTTAGCAAGATACTAGAAACTATTGAAGTTTTACATCAGGGTTCTTTATAAAATTATAACATTAAACGTTTTTGTCATTGATAAATCTCAAATCTTACCTAAAGATTATGAGCTAGATCTAAATAAGAGAATTTAGCTAAATAGGAAGATGCGTCTTCTACTTGCTCGTAACTAATTGCCTTTTACATTTTTTGAGACGCTAAATAAGATGATGCGGCTTCAATAAACCAGGAGGGGAGAAGGCGTGCGTGAAGCTGGATCTGAGGAAGGCCGATGACATGGTCAATAGGGACTTCATGTGCCACCTGATGACTGCCATGGGATTCGATGATCGTTGGGTTGCGAGGATTCGGGAGTGCATCACGACTCCCACCTTCTCTGTCCTCATCCAGGGTACCCCGTATGGGTTCTTCCGCAGCAACCGTAGACTCCAGCAAGGTGACCTATTGTCTCCTTACCTGTTCACGCTTGTCATGGAGTACTTCACTTGTTTGATGGACAGGACGGTACATAGTGGGAGGCTTGTCCCGCTGTTCAGGAGGGTCGAGCCACATGTCACTCATCTCATTTATGCCGACGACCTCCTGGTTTTTCTTCAGCCTTCTATGGAAGGTATGAACACGATCTCGGAGATTATGGGTGATCTGGAAGTCCTTACAGGACTTCAAATGAATCGAGAGAAGAGCCGGGTATACTTCAATTTTCTTTGCCCCGGAAGGAGGAACGAACCGTAGCTTTGGGTGTGGAGAGGAGTGATCTTCCGGTGAAATACCTAGGTGTTCCTCTGACAGTCAACTATGCTCGGGATCAGGACTGGCATAGTCTGGTGGAGTATACCCAGAGAAGGGTTGAAGGATGGCAGACTGTTGGTCTATCTTTCGGGAGGTGCATTGAGTTGGTTGGATCGGTTATCTCGGTCCTGGCTCATTTCTGGCTTCAGTCCATTCTGATTCTTGTCACTACCATCCGGAAAGTGGAGAGGATTTGTGTCGATTTTATCTGGAGGGGGGTATGCATGCGATCTCTTGGGAGCAGCACTACCGTCCGAGAAAGGAGGGAGGGGTGGGACTTCGACCCTTGTTGGAGATCATGGAGGCCTCGGCGCTGAAGCTGGCATGGAAATTAAATAAAAGGGGGTCTCTTTGGGCTGACTGGATGCACAGCAGATATGTGAAGCAAGGCAACTTCTGGACTTGTTCCATCGATAACAACTCGGTTGCTTTCAAGCATATCTTGCGGCACAGGGATGTACTCAAATCTTCCATCCGGCGGATCATGAGAGATGGAACTGGAACGGACCTCTGGCGGGACACATGGCTTGATCGAAAATCTCTGGCAGAGATCCTGGGAGACCGGACGCACAGGGAGGCTGAAAGAGGGCTGACTTGCCAACGTATTATCAAGAATGGAGTATGGAGTCCTGAGACCTATCGACATACTGAGGAGCTCGGAGAGGTTATTCGCACGGTCGGGATTAATCCATCACTGCCAGCTGATTGCTGGATCTGGGATCCGCCGGGAGCTACTGGGGGTTCTGGAGAGTTCTAATTCCAAAGCTGCTATAATCTTATACGGCGTACATTCCCTATCAGTGCCGACTATGAATTCATATGGTGCAAGGGACTGGCCAGGAAGATGCAGCTTTGTCTACCGATTACTGCTGGGTCGCCTGCTGACGAGGGACTGACTCATCTCTTTTGGGATACAGATGTCCAATTCAAAGTGTGTGCTATGTGACGTGGAGAATGAATTTATGAGACACTTATTTTTTGAGTGTGAGGTGGCCTGGTACATTTGGAATGAACAATGTCGTACGCTGGGCGGATGTGACTCTAGAAGGGGGATCGATGACATCATCAATGAGATTCAGGACCGAAGATGAAGAGGGCAGGACTGGTTCAAGACCGCTAGAGTACGGTTGGTTGCTGCTGTCTGGCATGTATGGAGAGAACGGAACCGTCGCATCTTCGTGGGACTTACCACCCCTCCTATAGGTATCCTCCATAACATTGATTTTGACGTAAAAGCTATGGAAACATGATAAGTGGGAGTCCCACTCTGATTGTATGATTATGTGTTGAGTTGGAATAAAATTTACCATTTTCCAAAAAAAATATTTATTTATTTATATTTTATTTTGACCCTCTAGCCTAGTGGTAGTGGTGAGGCAGTGGTCAGAAGTTCGAATCCCAGTAGGAGCGATTCTATAAACTAATTACCTTCTTCAAATATATATATATATATATATATATATATATATATATATATATATATATAGTTGGAAACACCGTACACTTCCTACTACTTATATTCAAGATTAACAAACACGAATCCAATTTTTGGACGACATAGCGGATATCGCTGGTATCAGGTGATACACACAAGGCTATTGTTTAGATTTAAATATGATAAAGAATCTAATAACATAATTTAGGAATTGGCCCACATATCCATGGTGATATATCGTTAATGGATCAGTAACATTAAGAAAAATAACGTTAGAAGCACAATACTAAGAATAAACACCATATATAGTTCACTGTGTCGCATGGACATGAATATGGCACGGTATGCTAAGGACACGGTGACACGGAAACAGCACCTATATTGGTGTGTACTAGTGTATTCTGGAGTGTCCAGGTAGTGTCGAATACATGTCCGACAAGACACAGCCCACATTTTTTCAGTGTTCGTGCTTCCTAGATAATTCATCATATTAAGAATTACCCGCAAACACCAATGCATCATTACAAGAAACATCAAATGCATGTCGAAAAAATTATTTAGATGGTAGATTTAAATAAAATAATCTCCTTAACCTTTAATTTCTCCTTCGCAGTTCCAAGTTCATCCTGCAGTGTCTGTATTATCTCTCTCTGAGAATTGCATGTATTCTGCAAGTTATAGCATAAAATAGTTAGTTAGATTAAGAAACAATCTACAAGTTGAGGGAACAAAAAAATCATGAGAGCCTTGGTTTCTATTTTTATCATCTCCACCTCCATCTCCTTTGCAGCCTTTTCAGTAAGTTCCTTGTAGTTACAAAGCTCACTGATCAAACTTTCGATTTGGGCTAATTGATGATCACGATCATCTCTTGTTTGTTGTAGGTTAATTGTAAGACTATCTATTTCCTTCTGTAAGTCATCTTTCTGCTTGATAGATTCCAGATGTAAAGCCTGGGACATCAAATACATAATAATGAGATAAAGATGATTGGGGGAAATAACAACAATTAATGCTAAATTGATATTCAATATTCAAAGAATGCATCTTCTTTCAATATGGTAAAAATACAGTACCACTTGACAAACAAGAAAACAATGCTAGAACTTTGAGTGTGATACACTTAAAGCAATTTAATCTCTTATTTGTCATTAATTACAACTATATAAAGATGTTGGGACTTTTTGTAATTTACATGCCTAAAACCCATTGCTAACATGAATAGAACATAAATGCAACACTAATACAAGAATCGTATCTTGAACAGTTCAGGCTCCTAACCAGAATTACACATTGGAACACTATCTAAAAACAAATACCAGTATTTACAAGCCACGTCCTACTGAACACGAGCCAAAAAGATGTTTACTAAACAAGCATCCCCAAGTTTTTCATATATTAAGAAAAGATTTAGAGCAAACACATGATAAGTTTACTAAAGATGCAATTATCATGTTATATTTCCATAAAAACCATGCAAGTGTGTAATTGTTCGTCCAAAGTTTGAGACAAACATAAAAATAACTTATTGGAGATGAGAACAAAGTCTTATTCCACATTGGGGATCATCTAACCATTTATGATACTGTTTTTGAACATTTCTTTCTTTTATTTTAAAAATGTTCATCATTAAGTATCGGCCGATACCGATCCGATACAGCCGATACCGATACGGTTTGGCATGTCCCGATCCGATACCAACCGATACTGACCGATACCGACACTGGAGGTCTCTTTTCCGGTCAATTCAGCAAAAAAAATTAAACGAAAGAGACAAATCAGCAAAGGTTTAAAACATAATAAGGTTGTAAAAGCATGTACAATAAGAAAATCAATCTATTATATGTAAACCAATCGGTAAGGGTGACTACTATTTCATTTAATTTCAAAACTACTAAGAAATAACACTAAAAATATTTAAAATTACGCCTAAATGTATAAAATATATGTTTTTACATGTAAATAATTTATTAAAATTATTTGTTTTCCGATACCAAAAAATTCGATACTCCGAACCGAAACCGCCAATACTACCGGTATCGCCGATACCAATACTCATAGGAATAGTCCGATACCGATACTGTGTACCTATACTCCAATCTGAAACTAATGGAACTGTAGATAACAATACCCATAGAGAATGTTCTGTATTCTGGGAGGAAAGCTTGCATGAATCATGCATATCATAGTTATTATTCACATTTCAGCATTACATTTTATAAATGAAACAAAATAGACAATAAACCTGTTATAGTTGTTAGACTTAGTTTGTCTATAATTAGTAATTTTTGTCTATAATGAGTAATTATATGTATTCATTTAGTCCCTCATTGGTTACATAAGCCTAGGCTTCTATAAATATGTACTCAGAACACATCAATAAACTATCCCATTGAGATGAGCCTTCTACAAAACATGGCATTAAAAGCTAGTTCCATTCAGTACCCAACTCTCTACTTTCTACCTTCCACTAAAGATTTTGCACCACCAAACCCTAATCTAACCTCTCACCGCCAAAATCATCGCCCTAGCCCTTCACCACTACCGGCTCTAATAACCCATATAACACTAGCCCCCTCTACTTCCCATCCACAACACAACCCTAGTTCCAACCCTAACATAACCCATAAAAAGATGGTGGTCATGGATTTAGTCTTTACAATGACGCAGGAGGATGACTGAAAGTGCGGTGAAAATGGTGAAGTTAGTGTTGAGGGTGAAGGAGAAGTTAGTGATGAACTGGTGACGGCTGAGTTAAGAGTAGGGGAGGTAGAGGAAGGGGGAGGGCAAAATAGACACTTTGGCCTTCTAACTATAGAATTCCTCTAGTTAGCAAAAAAAGAGACGTCTAACTATAGACAGGGTTAAGTTTTGATTGAGAGACATGGAGGAGGCTCATAACTCAAAAGAAAACAACAAGATCCGGAGACTTATTTAAAACCATGATTGATTTAAGGGACTAGTATGGAAGAAAAAAAACCTAAATTTCAAGTTGGAGCTGATCTATCCCAAATAAAAATATGAACGAACTCATGATTCAGCTCCATCTCTCCTGGTTGTTTTATCCTAAAATTTGACTCCAGTTTTGTGCTCTCTCTCTCTTCTTTGACTTTAGCTTTGCCTTTAGCGCAGGCGGTGGCCTCCAACTCTAGTAAGTATCTCTCACCAACGCATAGATCATTGACCTCCAATTGTGGTAAGTATCTCTCATCTCTCTTCCTATGACTCTCTCTCCCCTTGCGCACCTATGGCGCGTCTCGCCCTCACTAGGAGAGGCGTCGCTTTCTCCGGGCGCACTCAAGACGCGCCTTTCAACAAGGCGCAACCGAAAAAATGCGCGCATAGGCGCGTCTTATATTTTTTTATATATATAAAAATATTTTGAGGCACGAAAATAACTCTTACCTCATACAAGTGGGAGAGAGATAGCCCTTTCTATGGTTACCAAAGTTGGTTACAGTTGAACTAGAAAAACTAAAATTTACTAAAAATGTGGTAGAGAATACAAAATCTTGTTAATTCAGTTGAGTACTACTTTTGTTACTGCTCTACTAGTTCACTTGGTTACGTTTTAACATATTTTTGTTTGTTTCAATATGTTATTTGGTTTTATTTCGTATATTACTAATTTATTTATTTATGTATATTTTTATTATTTATTATTTTTGCACCACGCTTCGCTCGGACGTGCGTCTTGCGCCTCAGACGATATGGACCCTTCGTGCCTCAAGTGCGTCTTGCGCCTTTGACTACCTTGCTATTTTTCTTGTATGATTTAGAGATTGGACAATTTCTCTACGAAACAACATAAGATGCTAATGAACAAAGTCCAAAAGATTACATCAAGTACAAATACAAGGTCAGAATCCTACACCACAAAACTTTCTTACTAGTTGCACACTCCAAATTCTAGTCGTGAGGCCCCCGTCTCACCATTTTAATACTCCGCCAAGGTCTTATGGGGCTTTTTCGCCCCAACACCGCGTACCACCTTAACAAGACTGAACGCACCTTTGTCATTCCTGACCTTCCTTCAGCAGGTAACCTAGACAACAACATCCCTAACAACTAGGCTCCTTAGCAAACCCTAGAGTTATCAAGAAACACCGCCAGCCTATTGATTTCTTTTGTCCTACCCTTTGTGCATCAGATGATTACTACTTGGACGTGTACATAGCAACTAGTTTTCTCTTTGCCTTCGCAGTTTGTTTCTCATAAGGTGATATCTACGCTAACCGAGATTCCATAATTACTGCCTCTAGTACTGTTTCTACTAATACTACTTGCTAGTCCTGACGTGGTCTTATTATTATATATAGCAATTTGTTTTTTTGTTTTTTTAAGATGTCCGATGTTACGCACGGGACTTTGTGCACGATGTGTTGCATGCCTTTTAGGCCCACTACCTCCAACCCCGCCATTTTTATAAATGGAAAGAATAATATGCCCCCGTGGCTTGATCTATTGATCTTTCGCCACCCATCCAGGATCTTATGCCTCTCCCCGGTAACCACAGGGGTCACATGAGTTCGACTAATGATTTATTACTGCATGGTCTCTACTACTAGAAAATGTGATCTCTAGCTTCTATTATACTATATTTATAATTCGAATAGGAGGGTCATGGAATCTTTATTTGCATCTAGCATTTTTTTCGGATACTTTTTTACGTTATTTGCCAAAATATATGATGCATCTTACCGAATGTGAAAAGAAATTAACAACATTTAAAATCTCTTTTTAGAAACAAATTGAACAGAAGTAGACGAATTACAACTCTTTAACAAGAGCTTATAATGAATCTCTAGAAGTTTAATTCTCGGAAAGAGTACCGATGGAAGTTTGGTCAGCGTGAGACCACGTTGTTCCATTGATAATTCGTACTCAAAACTTAATCTTCTGCTTCCTTGTTGTGACGACTTGAAAATTCTTCTAAGATGCTTCAGAATTGTGGAAATCAAACACTCTTCAGGAAAGACCAATAGTTTGGTATCAAGCTGACGAGTTGCTAGCAAAGTGATTGTTGTAGTGCTAAAAAAGCAGAGGAAATTTTCTCTATTCTCTCTTTTATAGCCAAAATCTGGATTCCCTCCATTCAACCCCGAGAGGGCTATTTATAGAGTTTAGGAGCATAAGCCTACGTATTTGCTCAAAAGCGGAATAAGCCTGCAACGAGGCTAAAAACCTTAAAAGCTCGCAGCGGGGCTATTCAGCGAGACTAGCTCATTAGTATGCAGGGATCAAAAGGCCTCCAAAGGAGCTAGCAGCGAAGTTGTTGTCATTCTCCATTCTTCGAGAACTATGACCATAATGGCATATTATTAGGGTCATAAGAACCCACTAAGTACGTGGATTCTTACACCCTACATTATCACTTAGTAGGTGGGAATAGGTCAAACAACACAGCTTCCATCTATGAAGCGATCTTGCATCATGCGGTGTTGGATAACCACGCGGTAGAGATGAGCTAGCTCGTCTTGGGGCTGCCCTGCAACAAGATTGGTTGTGATGCTAGCCTTTGAAGAGGGGCTGAGCTTGCTTGTTTCACAAGCTCGCATTAATTGCGGAGCTGGCCTTCTAGGCTTTGTTTTATCTGCTTCTGAGTGTCAACAAAACTCCTTTCAAAAAAATTTAGAATCTGCCATGAGTTGGTTCGGATTTCAAAATACTTCGAATTAAGATGTGAAAGATTCTTCATACATTTTTCGTGCTATCTGAGCTCCTTGCTCGTGCAACCTGATTTCCTTGCTCATGCATTTCGAGCTCATCGTTAGCAATATTTTGGCTCATTAGCTAACTTCGAGAGTGATAGCAACTGGACAATCCATGCTCTTCAAAGTCGAAGTCGACCATGTAGGTAAAGACTTAGGTAGGGTTCCCTGACAGATCATTGGAAACTTTATGAGGCACGGCAAAATGGGCCTACCATTACCATGTTGATACTCAAAGTCAACCGGAAGCTAAAATTTAACAAGTAAACGCGATAACATTTGTCCATGGATAGTTCAGAATCTTTGGAACAAGTTACGCACAACACTTGGTGCATAGGGGATTCGACGTAGCCTTCTGCCATAGCACTTGGCATAGTCATAGTCGCTTGACATAGCACTTGACTTAGTGCTATTTAATCGTCACGATCATGATCATCATAGCCTGGTGAAGATCTTTCAAGCCACCATAATGGTTGACATGGCTATTGCTATCTCCATTATGGGAGATTAAGACTTGGTCCTTTGTTGGGAGAAGAAGAGATTTCTCCAACAACTGGACAGTTGAGCTCAGGGGCAACCTTCATTCACCCACTTTATGGGCTATAATAGCATGGCTATGGGACTGCTTCCCCTAAAATCTGCCCGGGCATTAATTACTGGCAGAGAGCATCAGCGAAGCTAGTCCCTTGGCCTGCAAAGTTGTGCACGAGCCGCCGCCGGTAGCCTTTAATTCCTCCTTGAAATCATTCCTCCTAAATTTCGAGATTGACTAGGTAATTAACACCCTTTAATGGGCTCAAAAGTCTCATAAATGTGACTAACTACAATTGTCCCTTGTATTGTGAGAGTAGACCTTCGACAAGCTAAACTTTCAGCGAAGCTATATGCACTGCAAAGTTAGCTCTCAACGGAGCTATTGGCTGGCGGTGCCGCAAGGCTGGCCCGCCGCGAGCATGTGTATGTAGCGGAGTTGGACATTCGACAAGGATGGCCCGTCGTCAGGCTGGATGTCTTTTCGAATTCTTCGGTATTCGAAACGACCGAACAGCTTCCTAGAGTTTTACCATAAAGTGTCTTCTTATAGGATTTTACCTTCTCTCACGTATTCTACTTCTTCAAAACCCTAGAGTTTATTCTCTTTTTCAATCTTTAATCAACTTTGAGCAATCGTCAAAATCCGTTGCTTCGAAGAGCAAAGGAGTTGTTGAGACTTTTGTCCACAAATCCTCTAATTTGAAAGACAGCGAAGTTGTTGAGACTCTTGTAACTGACGTCGCTCGGCCCACGACGAAAACTGCGGGACTAACCTTCCGACTATAGGCTCATGAGAGAGTTGTTGAGGTGGAGATATTGCTCATATTAGCTCTAGAGGGAGAGCTGCAAAAATGGAGACGATGTCCTGAATAGCAGTGGAAAGAGTTGTATATGTCGGGATGATACTCCGAATTGGTCTCTACCATAGGTTGTATTGTTGGACGTAGTAGAATACGACTCAGGATTAAGCATGAAACTTATCCAGAGATTTGATCTGAGGACCAGTCACATCCATTCATAGATTTTGTATTTCTGAATTTTCGGTATTTAAAAATTCTTCTCGTAATTCATACTTCATATTGTATTTCGTATTTTATTGTATCTCGATTTTTCTTGTATTTTGACTTCGTAACCTAACTTTGATTTGTATTATGGACTTGATTTTAGCCTAGGGTTAGTTCCGTAGAGTTTTCTCAATTTTCGTGTGGTGATATCATGAGTTGGATACTCAAGCAGTACCTTGTTTTGAATGAACTAATTTGAATGAACTAATGACATATTCAACTTAACAAAAAAAAATGACTTTTTGTGCAACCTAGTCAGAGCATGGACCACCCCGGACTTCTATAAACCCCTGGAGATCATGTCAGGCACCACAAACTAGGATTGGTTTATATCGAAAACACAAAACCCTAGATGTTAGGGTATATCCTTTAAAAATAGAATACTATCAAAATTTTGTCAGTACTATAACAGAATATTGTCAGGATGATTTTTTGCCAGAACTTGATTTGTTTCTGGCCGTCCGATCGAATCAAACGGCCAGAATTCATTCAACAGTTTATATATATAACTATTAACCCTTTTTCTCTCCAATCCATGCATTCACATTTTCTCTCCTCTCTTTCTCTCCAGACTCTCATTCTTTATTGATCTCTCTCATTTCACTCTCAAATCTCTCACACCCACTCCATCTCTCTCGAACACTACTTGACTCGCGTGGGAGCATCCTAGTCCCAGCCTAGGCCTTCGAAGAGAGGAGCGAGACTTGTGCACATGTGTGCTGGCCTAGAGGTGGACCTGAAGCCCGTATTGGAGCCATATCTTCGTGAGTGTCGCAACCAAGATAAGTTGCTTAGTGTGTGGAGGCAGTGCCTTAGCTTTGTTTTCTACTGTTTTTCCGGACATGTGACACCCGAGCACACACGAGCCACTATGGCTCTATGCATGGTTGTTTATGTCGGGATTTTGGCTTGCATATAGCTTTCTTGGCTTTGGATATGATTTTATGGATTTTATTATGTTCTCTATCACTAGTAGACACTAGGACACCTTGGCCAAGAAGAACGCTCGGTTCGTGTCACAAAACTGAGCTGACAGTGCAAATCGATATTTTGACACTCGTTTTCGATTTGTGATTTCAAACAATTCACCACACAAACCATCTCATAGACGCTCAAAAAACGAAGCATTAGTATATTAGGATGTTGGGTGAATTGTTGGGGGTGTATGAACGATTGGTAGATCGAAATCGGAACCAAAACGGTTAAGAACATAAATTGTTCATGCATTCTGGATGAAGGAACAGTATACTGCCAGTATATTGTTTTCATGCCGCCATGGCAGACAATCATGTTCTGTTGAGTGATTCCCTTTGAATCGCGCACCGAATTCGATAGTACTTTCTTACAGGCCCATGTTTTATGTTGTATAAATGTTTTATGGTATTTATGGTTGATTTTGTATGGTTTGGAAGACAGTGGGACCAAACCGGGAACCAAAACGAGACTGTATTGTGCATTGTTGGCAGTGCAGAACACTATATTGCCAGTATACTAACAATATATTGTATGCTCAGTTCATGGCCAAAGAATGTCTTGTTTTCTTGGAGCTTTTCTCTGCAATTCGAGTGCCGATTTTGGCGGTACATCGACCAAGACCCGTATATATAGCTATTTTTATATATATGTACTGATTTTTCGGAGTATTGGTAAGTTTTGGGAAATTGCATTTCCTGTATCGGATTTGCAGTTATATTGCGACATGAGTTCATGTTCGCCACCAGCACCAGGACCTGATTGATTGTATGCTTAACTAGTTACATTTTGGCAGTATGCAATCAAGTGCAATTTGTCTAATGTATCGCGTGTCGCAGGATACGAGGATATTTGTCAATGCTAGCTCGTGAATATTTCGTACCTAGCAATAAACAACATAAAATATTCAGTTGTGAAACACAATGATTCAGTTGTGTCAAACATTTAAAATTTTACCATACGTCGATAATGTTCCTTATCAATAAACTAATATTTCTTTGATAATATTCCTTACCAAACAAATCATGAATAAATAATAAAACTGAATTATGGAATCCAATAACCATTATCATTTATCGAAGTTTTATATCTATAAATTCATAAAAATTATCAACATTAATATTATTTCTCTCAATTATTTAGTATGGCATGTCTAAAGGTAAGTAAATAACAGTATTACATATTGCAAGTGGAAATTTCACATAAAATTAACGATAAACAACATATAATATATCAAATTGTGTCTAAATGTATCAAATATTTTGTTGCATTTTAAACTGTTTTCTTCCATTTTTTACTTTCCAAAACGAAGAACCGATACTCCGATCCAAAAGAGATGAAACTGCCGATACCGATACTCATAGGAAGAGTCTAAACCTGATTCCGAAATTGCGAACCCTATGTCTAGGCTCAGGTCTGATTTTCTGTGAACGCAGATCCTTGATTTTTGAGACAGTAGCATCCTTTTCTTGGATTCACCACTTGGGTCAATCTCCTCATGATCCACCAAAGGGGACAATTTCCACCACATGATCCATCTGGGCTAACAAACATCCACGATTCTCTAACCGTGTAGTCCGCTCATCCAGGTCCCACTCTTATTTAGAGATTTTGAGTCATTCCCCTTTAAATCTATGGCAGCCTGCACAAGCAGACTCAAACCACTGAATTGTTTTATCTGGTCTTTATGTCTTCTAGTGCTGCTTATTATATATTACAGCAACCTAATCACGTCAGAGAGTTTTAGAAACTTTCCTTTTAGGACACCTAAATAATGTCCGAATTGATCAATACCTAAGGACGTGTCTGGAGCAATTAATAGGTACCACCTGGCACCTAGTAAATTAATGGACATGGGGAAATATTGAGCCACCTTCATATTTATGTATAATAGCAAACATGGGTTTGTATGAAATGTGATGTGGGAAAACAACTCCTTATTGGGCAGAACAACCGAGAGCACGTGTCGAGGTCCGCTCATGGACTCGGTCACAACTGTCCATGGACTCGGAAAACCTAGACGCTGATTTCGGTCGGTGTAGTATCCTCATCCGGCAACATTTTGGCGCATCAACTTTGACAAATTCACATCGACATCATATCAGACATTGTAGCCGCCTCTGTTTTGCTTTTGTGCTTGTGATGTTCGATCTTCGTGGTCGTCCCCACATTTAAAATACATAGCCACTACCTCTTAAATGAAAAGTTTCATGTAAAAAGTATTTCTGCTAGCAAAACCGCTTAATAAGCTCCTAAGTTCTCAATAATAAGCTGGCTCAGTAATAGTAATGCAAAATGAGCACAATAATTATACATTGTAAAACATATTTCTTCTTGTGAAACCGCTTAATTAGTGACACCGCTTAATCAGCTCCTAAATTTTCAATAATAAGCTGGCTCAGTAATATTAACACATAATGACCACAATAATCATACCATTATTCGAGTTTTGCACAGAATGCAACATGAGACCGTAACCAAAACACCGAAATGTATACTAAGAGCATCAAGCAAGAAATTTCTTATAATACAAACCAATGCTAAAGATCAAACAATTACACTTACCCTAGAAGTATCCAGTTGATTCTTCACAAAAGTAAGGTTGTTTCTTAGACCAGTCAGGCAATTACACTTACCCTAGAAGTATCCAGTTGATTCTTCACAAAAGTAAGGTTGTTTCTTAGACCAGTCAGGCTATCTTTCATAGTATTCTTCTCCTCATTCAGCTTTGAGATTGTTTCTCCATTCTTCACTACGTCTGCCTGAAGGTTGCTATTGTATTGCTGCAAGCTAGCATTATAATCCTGTAATCTCTTGTTGCTCTCTTGAAGCAGTTTTATCTGACAAGTCATGTCATAATTTAGAATGACTACAATATTCCTCAAGCAATTAACTCCATTTACAGACTAAACGATTACTTGATCCTGCAAACACTTTTCCTCTTGACCAGCTTTCGCAAGATCCTCAAGTAGAGCATCCCTTGATTTCTCAACACCAAGCCTTGCTTCCTTTTCTTCCTCGTAGGACTTGATTGCAGCCTACCATTGTTAAATTTATAATAAACACAAAGAACTCAAATAACATCTTTTAAACAAGTTAGGATTGCCAAATTACTTACAAGTTTTTCAGCTTCCTCCTCCATAAGCCTTTCCTGCATAGATGTGCTCTCTCTGCGATGCTCATCAATTGTTGCATTCAACTCTTCTATATCATTCCTCATCTGTGCCACTACAAGAAGATCCCCATCATAGAAATTCAAACTATACATACTGTAGACTAAATTACAAATAACCTCTTCCATCAAAACAATAGTTGAATACTACCACATTCTAGTAATATCTTCCATTGACTAAACCCTGAGCATCTGTCAAATGACACGTAATTTTACTAGGGTGATACCTCAAAATTATTTCTTTTCAATAGAAGTAAGTAAAGTTGGACTTGGGGTTTAGTTTTATGCAATTTAACCAGTACAATTTAATTCAAAGTTTCATTACAAACAAACTTTATCGAAATTCACACTATAAGTTCAAATTATCATGGAAATTCACACTATAGATAGAAAGGGTCAAACAACAAATAACAACCACTAAACCCACAAAGCCTTTGTTCAAAATTCCTGGGGTCGGCTAGAAAGCACGTTTCAACCCAAAAGATTCCCTGCTAATGGAGAATCAGCCGATCAAGCTAATTTAGGAATTTATGAGTTCAGTTTCAAAGAAAGAACAGTCAAACTAGATCAAACCGAGAAGAAATTAGGGTTTTGTTAAGAATTTGGGGAAGAGCAACTTTCCCTTTTTTATTTGCAACTTTAAGAATTCACTGAATGAGAAATGATGCTCCAAAATGACCACTTGGCAGTCCCTTATGAGAGATGATGGTCAAAGAACTAACCCAGTTCTCTACTTATCTCAGAGGCTATTTGTTCCCTCCATGACTCAATGCTAAGAGCACGAGGAGGCAATCTTCTTCTCCACTTTGAGTTCCACTTGCAGAAGAGTAAGAGGAGACGATCTCCTCCATTTTGAGCTCCACTTGCAAAATAGGTAAGGGAAATGGTGAAATTATTTACAGCTCATCCCAAGTACTGCATACTATGTGTTCATTGTAAAATTTACAATGCTTTACTAGTTCATAAGGAGTAGTCAAGACTCCCAATTCCATGGGCTCTTAACTCATACTCAGTCGGTGACTGCTATTATGCATATTGCATAGTTGTGACTGCACTGTGCAGGGATGGGGATAAGGGAGGCTGGACGAAGGCGAGGTGGCGGGCTGGTAATATTCATAGTTAGGGCTAGCCTTAGATTGGTGGGGTTGGAGAGACAGAAGGATATGAGTTGCATGTATGAATCTAGGTGTATGCATGGGTGGGCAATTGCCCCACGTGAAATTACGAAACCTAACTATATTGTGACAAATTATCTTCCGTGTAAAGTTTATCTGTTCAATTTTTCCACCAAGGTAACAAAGTTATTCCTTAAACCTATCTAACCACCATAACCAGCTTTTTATTCCGTAAACCTATCTAACCATAAGTCTTTAGACAGATAAATAAATATTCTGTTCAAAAATGATACCATATCACCAAGATGATATCATATTATAACTAAATTTGACCTTCAAAGAGATGGAGAGTTATTGTAAACAACACAACATATATGGCATATGTTACGAAATATAACTCTAAAGATTTCTTTTTCATTTGTGCTTCACATTGATAAACATGTCCTTATCATCTGTAAAATATGTGAAAGGTGGGAAACAAAGTAAAATATGTATTCCCTTCAAAATTAAGATTAAAAAAGAAAATGCAAGCAGTATCAAAATTCAGAAGCTTCGTGCCCTTTAGTGGGTTAGTATTGTATTTATATTATTTAGATTTAGATTGTATTCTTTTTTGGGATTGTCATTCCTTCACTCTGGTGTAATGTACCATAGAGATGAATGCAACTTTCTATAGCAAATTGTGTCATCTTACCTCTTCATCTAGACTTTTTATACTCTAGGGGGCTTTGAGAAGCTTCTTGGTTGCATGAGCTTAAACTACAGCCCAAAAGATAGGTCTACCTACCAACCAACTGGCTATCTAGGTGTTATTGTATGTCCCTCTCATTCACATAGCTACATTGGCTAGAAATTTGGCACCAATATAGAGGGTTGTTGTCAGGTCGACAGACGGTCATAAAACTTTGTCAAATCTCGTATGGAGCTTTCTTATGCTCCATAGCCAACCTCGTTCCAATGGGAGAAGACTTTGATGTGGAGCCAACCACAGTCTGATGGGAGAAGGCTTGAATGAAGATGAGGATGAGTTAAGATTATATTCTTAAAGTTTAACTACAAACTTCTAGGAATATGCATTTTCAAGCAAATAAGATATTGATTTTTCCTTGTAGTCTCTAAACTTGAAACCAAATTTCCTAAGAGTAGAAGATAACAACAATAATAAGTGTTGCATTTAGAAAAACTTTGTTAGCTTACTTTATGTTAGGTAAGTTCAATTTTAAATGTATATATTTTGCTAATTAAATTATCTTCACTCCCACTAGTACGACAACAAATGAACAGTGCAGCACGCAAGCTCGACTCGGTTCCATTAATTAGCCGGGCTTGGAACATAAAAATTAGCTCGATTGCCTTAACGATTCTAACTTGAGCATAGGAAGCTTGGGTTATGAGCTCGTGAACGTGCTCGACTCATGAAGCTCGACGATTACTCCACTCAGCTTGACTTTTTTGCTCGACTATGACTCAAGCCGACACAAGTCAAGCGGTATACAATGATCAATTTTTCTAGATTTAGATGTGAAACTGTCAAGAAATTTAAGGCATAGCACAACGGTTAATCCCACATCAGCTGGGAACCAAATTTAACTTATCATGAATGGAGTTTAAATGGTCGTGACCCATGTATCCCAGGACTTGAGCTCGACTCAAGCTCAAACAACTTGCAAGTTGCTCATGAACAGCTCGTGCTCGTCTCGCGAGCAAAATGAACCTAGCTTGAACATCTTCTTACAAGCTTTGGCTCGAGCTCAGCTTGTTGACAAACCCTAAACAGTTCGAGCTTGAACGTGCAAAAGTCGTTTCGACTAGGCTCGATTGCAGCCCAACCAACTAGAGTAAACCCCTGATTAGTGCAGAAAAAACATTCCAGGAAAAAAGTGGCTTTTTGTAAGTAAAGTGCAAATAAGCCCCCACTTATAAGGAGGTTGTTTCCGCAACTCCAACTTGCATCCTCTAGGGTGCAAGTGCCAACCCTTACCGAGTTGTCAAGTGATGCCCTCTACCTCAACTTTCAACTAAGTTGCAAATACTACCACATGGTTGTTTCTAAGAGCAATCTAACTCCAACACTAGGTCGGTAACACTCACTTCAGCGTCTTTTCTGTAGGTTGATAGTGTAATATGTTTATGTTCTTTAATAGTGAACAAAATTGGAACTTGGAGGTAGTTTATGTAACTCAACCAGTACTATACCGGTATTATTCAAATTTTAATTCACACTATAAATACAAAGATCCATATCATGAAATTCACACTATAAATACCAAAGTACAAAATACTGCCACATGCTAATTTACTGAGAATTATACCTCTAGGCAACATTCTCTATAGTACATTTTGTAGGACTATAGTGCAAAAGTATTTCTCTCTAATAATAGCAAGTAAAATTTGGAAATTGGAGGTAGTTTTCTGTAAATAGCCAGTACCATACTAAATCTTCCCTACTTTTTTTTCATTTCGGGACAGCAAATTTATCGAATTTTACCTGTGTCGGCATGCCTCTTCTCTTCGGACTCCAGCAAGCTCCTCGACTCCTCGATCTCCACCATGTTCCCGTCCTCCCTCTCCAGCAGCCACCTGATGCAAGTCCTCAGCCTTTTTATGTACTCCGTCATCTGTTCGCTCCTCCCCTACAAAAGACCCCCCAAAACCCCTAAATTTTAAAAATGGCAACTTTTCAAAAAAAAAAAAAAAAATCAAGCGTCGAACAGTGATCATCGATCAAGGAACTGACTTTGTAGTCGCTCTTGCTCTTCCCCTTCATTTTTTCGTTCAGCACCCTCTCCACGTCGTATCTCGAGGCGAGATCGACGGGGCTCGGCTCGGGGGTCGCCGGGACGGCCGGTGAAGGCGGATCCGCGGTGGACGGCGGATCCGCGGGGGAAGGCGGGGCGGGGCGGTGGCGTAGGGCGACGGAGGCGCCGACCATGGTCGGGATCTGGATCGAGATGCTCTTCTGCAATGTTTAAGGAAAGGATAGGGAACAAACAAAAAAAGGCCCTAATTTTTTAATTTTGTTGGATTCACGGGTTAGGGTTTTGGAGAGAAGGAGAGGAATTTTAAAATGTTTTGAAACGGAAATCGAGGCGCGGTGGATCTTATTTTATGTCCGAAGAGGGCAAAGGGAGGGGAGGCTAGGCTGGGCTGGGGAGTGTCCCTCCCTGCTGAACTTTTCAGAGTCACGACTGTCCTTGTTTAAAATTTGCATTATTTATGCCATTTCAATTGAATTGCGGGATTTGCGTCCATATAGCTTATTAAAAGCTAGTCTACATGTACGTACTTTGTACTTAGGCCTCGTTTGGTTCGCGGAATCTTCCGGTTGGGAAAGGAAAGTGATTACTTTCCTATGTTTGGGCACCCAAGGAATTGAGGAGGAAAGGAAAGTGATTCCCAATGGAAGGGAAATTAGGAGGGAAAGTGATTCCATCCATCCAAGGAAGGAATCACTTTCCCACATTGAAGTATTCACTTTCCTTTCCAAATTCCTTGGCATTGCCAAACATCGGAAAGGAAAATCAATAGGAATTAAAGTTTCCCAAAGGAAAGAAAATGACAAGGAATTGATTTCCTTTCCCTTCCATTCCGCGAACCAAACGAGACCTTATTTTATTCAAAATACAAATTTTATTTTATTTTATTTTTAAAATTTTTATTCAGATTTATAATTTTTAAAAAATTGTAAGGACAAAAAAATTATTATGATTGAAACATATGAAGAGTTGTATGGAAGGATGAGACTTTATAGCATGCAAAATTTGTTACTTTGACTCTTACACATAAATGACATGCACATGTTTATAAATACGCAAGGTTATTTTAGGAATTCAAAAGTTTCACCACCAAGTTTTCTCATTATATAGTAGAATAAATAAATAAAAAATTGAGTTGTGCTCTATTTTATTTATTCAAATTCAAGTGTACCATATCCAATTAGTATAATGTAATAAATTTTTCACTTTCGACGAAAAACGTCTATGAGCGACGATCAATTACGTTGACCAAACATTTTTGACAAAAATATCACCCCTCTATTGTCTTCTTCTCCGTAGCTATCCCACTGCCCCCCCCCCCCCCTTCCCACCTACCCCCCCTCCCGCGACGCGTACCCCCACCCCTCCCACCCCCAACTGCCCCCTGCCAACAGCGCATGCACACCAACCACCCCACAGCGCTACCCCGTTGGCTGCCGGCTGTCGCCTCCCAGCCCCGCACGTGAACAATCCCGCCCTCCCGCGTGTGTTGTCACGCCCCAGAACCAGAATACTGGCAAGTGGGGACGGACAATGGCAGCTACGCAATCCCAAAGTACACCAGTACTCTGAAATTACGTAAAAGCTGTCAAGACATGGGGGGTACTTCTACAAGCCAACAGTCGATCCTAGGTTATACAATCCTAGGTATCTCAATCACATGCAATTATACAAACTACAAGAAGTATGATCATCAGACATACAATAGTAAGCGTCCCAAACTATTTATATATGGATGATCATGAAGCTAGTCATACAAAAATATAGAACTCGCAAGAGTAATAGTCATACATGATAAGCTCTAGCTATAGTCTAGAATACGCACATCATGTCTGGGCCCGTAGGCTAAATATTAAGGATCAAAACACGAGCTAAACACGTGCTCGGAGGCTAAACGCCACAAAAGAATAATGTACATATCATGTGGGAGAATGAAACAAGAAACCCACTCAGGTACTCTGGTGCTCCGGATGGTCATTGTCGAGTAGATGATACAGAAGATCCTCTGGGCTCCTCTATCAGATCTGACCAAACAAAACTAGTGGGGTCAGACCCCCGATAGCAAGTACCACAAAGGAAGCCAAACTTATGAACTAAAACCAGCAATCACTAACATCAACAATTAGAGATACAAATGAGTAAGAGCAGATCGAGACTCGTGCACTATCAATGCACTTATCCCGAACATAGGAAGACAATAAATAAAGCATCTTAGAGCATAAGGTAATTATCATGCAAGATAATGTAAAGTGTAGACATGTTAAGTAAACAGAAGCTTGAGAATATGTAAAAGCAATTGAACATGTGAACTTGTGAGATAGTCGGGTCATAAGAGCATGGTGACTCGGCATAGGGAGTCGTGTATAGCTTGTGAGATAATTGAACCTGTGAGCATGTAAGAATTATATAGAAAGACAATGATAAGTAGACTTATGAACTAATTCAGAAGTCAAGTTACAACCCTTAAACCAAACAAGGACCTGGGTTGTAACCCTTCTCCTGAATAGAACTTTGTCTCCGACCATTTATCGATGAAAGTAAGCATAAACCATAGTGTACTGAAATAAACATACGGACACTGCCTAGACAAAACTAGACCGGACTGGACTGACTCCATCCATCAATCACGGCCAAGCAATGAGTACGGCTTGATACTTTAACTAACTAGGGTTATCACAAGCCTAGTTACTAACAAGATGCAAAGAGATTTCCAAGTCTAGTTACCCGCTTGCTGCTACCGGAGTGACCCCAGCAAAAGAAAACAAGTATAGCAGACACACTGTAGTAAGATACATGTGTCCTAAGGAGGTGCCCCACTCGACGGTGAGCTGGAAATGTGCTCATCATGACAGATAGCTCCAAATCCTATGTATATATATATATATATATATATATATATATATATATATATATATATATATATATATATATATATATATAAGGCCGGGATCAAACGGACAACAGGTAACTGGAAAAGTCTCTTCATGAACTACTTGATCGATCTAGTCATTAATCCTAGCCAGATTCAGTATGAATCCCTGACCGTAGAAAATCAGGAATTCATATCCTAGACATGATGCAATACAGAACATGTAGCTTGTCCAAACACACTCAAAAGAAACACCCACGGTGTCCAAATCATTCATTACGTGTAAGCCAATAAAGTCGTCGCAACAGCATTCATGGTTCATGTCCTGTCATATCATGTTACTTGTCTGGAGTGCACCACGATGGGTCACTATCATGTTAAGAAAAGGAGAAAGTCATACATTATGAGTGCACCACAATGGGTCACTATCATGTTAAGGGTACTTGTTAGGGGTGCGCCACGACGGGCCACAATCATGTTAATCAAAGAAGTGACATGTGGCTTGAGTGCACCGCAACGGGTCACTATCGTGTTAAGCAAAGAAGTAAGACATTCATTATGAGTGCACCACAACAGGTCACTATTATGTTAAGCAAAGAAGAAAGACATTCATTATGAGTGCACCACCATGGGTCACTATCATGCTAAGCAATCATAGACGTAAGAAAGCTTGTAGATAGATCTTGATAAAAGGTGCATCATAACATATGAGAAGGAATAAATGAGGTAACTACTTAGCCTAAAACACCAATTGAATCTGTGCTAGTATTAAGGGTATGAGAGGGGTACAATCATTCTCTAACTGTACAATATTATCAAATCATGTTAAGAAATTCATTTATTAAAGAAATATCAAGCTATTTAGTAGAGTCGTCGCAATTTAGGCCAAGATAGAAAACATGCAATGCAATCAAAAGCTCCATATCAAGAATGAAAGAAACTTGCATAAAATAGTTGGTAACATATTCTTGAAGCCAAGAAAAAGATCTACAACTTTCATGTTGGGAGTTGGAAGAAATTCTGGCCACAAATCAGCCAAATAGGGCATAAAACAGCCAAACTAGGCACTATGCAAGCCATGCGGCACTATTCATTCCTGCGGTACTATGCATCCGTACGGCACTATGTATCCATGCGGCACTATACAAGCCATGCGACACTATTCATTCCTGCGGTACTATGCAAGCCATGCGGTACTATTCATTCCTGCGGCACTATGCATCCATACGGCACTATTCATTCCTGCGGTACTATTCATGCGGTACTATGCAAGCCATGCGGTACTATGCAAGCCATGCGGCACTATGCATCCATGCGGCACTATTCATTCCTGCGGTACTATGCAAGCCATGCGACACTATTCATTCCTGCGGCACTATTCAAGCCATGCGGCACTATGCAAGCCATGTGGCACTATTTATTCCTGCGGCACTATTTATGCGGTACTATTCATCGTCCCTGCCAGAATTAGGACAGATGAACTAGAAAATATCCAAATCTTATTTTGGCCATAACTTCCTCAAAACAAGTCAAAATCTAACTTTTTAAAGGTCCATTTTGGGTAAAATTGAATTCTCTACAACATAGAATAATCAAAACTTGAAAATAATGAAATTTAGTAGATCAAAACCCAAGAAAACCGAAAAGGCTATAAACTTATATCTACAAAAATTTATCCACCAAAATGAAAAATACCAAGTTCTAAAGATGCTTAGAATCATGTAAGGAAGCGTTTAGAACAAACAAAATAATATTTGTCCAACATTTGGCAAGATGTACTTGCCTTAGGTAGGAGGAGAGAATGAAGAGGAAGAAGATGAAGAGAATGAAAATAATGGAGGAGAGAGAGAGAGAGGAGTTGATTTTTATACAAACCTTCACATCTCAAACCCACCTAAACCAAACCAAGCCCAATACCAAGTTGAACCGAACCAAATTAAACCAAGTCAAGTTTAACCTATACTTTGGAAAATTTTAAAATATTCGAAAACCAATAAATACGAAATACGGCTCAAAATACGTACCCGTACATAAATACTGATACAGTGAGACGAGTCTCACAACTCTTCCGTTCTTAGAAAAGTTCCATTCTCGAAATTTTCTAAAGCAAGTCGAGTAAGATAACTAAAACAAAAGCTCAAGAAAACACAATCATCTCTATAAAATGTAGCATGACATATAAGTAAATAGAGGCAACTGTAATGTAAATAAATGCAAGCAATAACACAATCACAATCAAGAAGGGCTGGAGGCATATGAATAAATATGTCTCCTGAGACAGTTGAGTCGAAGCAGGCCTATGTTGATTCCCAAAAATGGATAAGGGTAAAGTCTCAAAGTAAGTCGGTACCAATGACTTAGTCCAAGACATGACTCTAACCAGGACGTATCTTCGTAGCCGATACCAATGAAGTTATCACATGCCCCGACTATGAAGACAGAAGAGTTGGGGATGAGAAACTCGCCTTCACTCACCAAATAAATCAAGCCGACCATTATACTCCATACGTGGATAGAATACAAGGTCGCCTGCAAGAACCCAAGATATATCTCGACTCTTCGTCTGAATGCTGAGACTGGTCCTCTACAACTGGCCTGACAGAAGATTGCTGACCTGCCATCGATAGAACCCAAACAAGGTAATCGGAAGGATTAGGAACAGTATCCCAGAAAGTTAAGGACACAAGAATCAAATCGAGGGAACATGAGAGATCAACGATCAAGGCAAATATCAGGTCAAAGGATCAGAGATAGAGAATAATACGAAGGATATCAATAAAGGATAATTGTGATTGAGATAACTAAACGTTAGTAACCCCCAATATCTGAAAAATCAGACCTTCCATGGGCCACCACTAAAACCTATGTCACGCCCCAAAACCAGAATACTGGCAAGTGGGGACGGATAAGGCCAGCTACGCAATCCCAAAGTACACCAGTACTCTGAAATTACATATAAACTGTCAAGACATGGGGGTTACTTCTACAAGCCAACAGTCGATCCTAGGTTAAACAATCCTAGGTATCTCAATCACAGGCAATTATACAAAGTACAAGAAGTATGATCATCAGACATACAATAGTAAAGCGTCCCAAATCATTTATATATGGATGATCATGAAGCTAGTCATACCAAAATAGAGAACTAGCAAGAGTAATAGTCATACATGATAAGATCTAGCTATAGTCTAGAATACGTACATCATGTTTGGGCCCGTCGGCTAAATATTAAGGACCAAAACACGAGCTAAACACGTGCTCGAAGGCTAAACGCCACAAAAGAATAATGTATATATCAGGTGGGAGAATGAAACAAGAAATCCACTCAGGTACTCTGGTGCTCCGGATGGTCACCGTTGAGTAGATGGTACGGAAGATCCTCTGGGCTCCTTTATCAGATCTGGCCAAACAAAACCAGTGGGGTCAGACCCCCAATAGCAAGTACCACAAAGGAAGCCGAACTTATGAACTAAAACCAGCAATCACTAACATCAACAATTAGAGATACAAATGAGTAAGAGCAGATCGAGACTCGTGTACTACCAATGCACTTATCCCGAACATAGGAAGACAATAAGTAAAGCATCTTAGAGCATAAGGTAATTATCATGCAAGATAATGTAAAGTGTAGACATGTTAAGTAAACAGAAGCTTGAGAATATGTAAAAGCAATTGAACATGTGAACTTGTGAGATAGTCGGGTCATAAGAGCATGGTGACCCCGCATAGGAAGTCATGTATAGCTTGTGAGATAATTGAACATGTGAGCATGTAAGAATTATATAGAAAGACAATGATAAGTAGACTTAGGGACTAATTCAGAAGTTAAGTTACAACCCTTAAACCAAACAAGGACCTGGGTTGTTACCCTTCTCCTGAATAGAACTTTATCTCCGACCATTTATCGATGAAAGTAAGCATAAACCATAGTATACTGAAATAAACATACGGACACTGCCTAGACAAAACTAGACTGGACTGGACTGACTCCATCTATCAATCACGACCAAGCAATGAGTACGGCTTGATACTTTAACTAACTAGGATTATCACAAGCCTAGTTACTAACAAGATGCAAAGAGATTTCTAAGTCCAGTTACCCGCCTACTGCTACCGGAGTGACCCCAGCAAAAGAAAACAAGTAGAACAGACACACTGTAGTAAGATACATGTGTTCTAAGGAGGTGCCCCACTCGACGGTGAATTGGAAATGTGCTCATCATGACAGATAGCTCCAAATCCCATGTATATATATATATATATATATATATATATATATATATATATATATATATAAGGCTGGGATCAAACAGGCAACAGGTAACTGGAAAAGTCTCTTCATGAACTACTTGATCGATCTAGTCATTAATCCTAGCCAGATTCAGTATGAATCCCTGACTGTAGGAAATAAGGAATTCATATCCTAGACATGATGTAATACAAAACATGTAGCTTATACAAACATACTCAAAAGAAACACCCATGGTGTCCAAATCATTTATTACTTGTAAGCCAATAAAGCCGTCGCAACAGCATTCATGGTTCATGTCGTGTCATATTATGTTACTTGTCTGGAGTGCACCACGACGGGTCACTATCATGTTAAGCAAAGGAGAAAGTCATACATTATGAGTGCACCACAACGGGTCACTATCATGTTAAGGGTACTTGTTAGGGGTGTGCCACGATGGGCCACAATCACGTTAATCAAAGAAGTGACATGTGGCTTGAGTGCACCGCAACGGGTCACTATCGTGTTAAGCAAAGAAGTAAGACATTAATTATGAGTGCACCACAACGGGTCACTATCATGTTAAGCAAAAAAGAAAGATATTCATTATGAGTGCACCACCACGGGTCACTATCATGCTAAGCAATCATAGACGTAAGAAAGCTTGTAGATAGATCTTGATAAAAGGTGCATCATAACATATGAGAAGGAATAAATGAGGTAACTACTTGGTCTAAAATACCAATTGAATCTGTGCTAGTATTAAGGGTATGAGAGGGGTACAATCATTCTCTAACTGTACAATATTATCAAATTATGTTAAGAAATTCATTTATTAAAGAAATATCAAGCTATTTAGTATGGTCGTCGCAATTTAGGCCAAGATAGAAAACATGCAATGCAATCATAAGCTCCATATCAAGAATGAAAGAAACTTGCATAAAATAGTTGGTAACATATTCTTGAAGCCAAAAAAAAGATCTACAACTTTTATGTTGAGAGTTGGGAGAAATTCTGGCCACAAATCAGCCAAATAGGGCATAAAACAGCCAAAAACAGTCAAACTAGGCACTATGCAAGCCATGCGGCACTATTCATTCCTGAGGCACTATGCATCCATGCGGCACTATGCAAGCCATACGGCACTATTCATTCCTGTGGCACTATTCATTCATGCGGTACTATGCATCCATGCGGCACTATTCATTCTTACGGTATTATTCGTGCGGCACTATGCAAGCCATACGACACTATACATCCATACGGTACTATTCATTCCTGGGCACTATACAAGCCATGTAGCACTATGCAAGCCATGCGGTACTATTCATTTCTGCAGAACTATTCATGCGGCCCTATTCATCGTCCCTGCCAGAATCATGACTAATGAACTAGAAAATGTCCAAATCTTATTTTGGCCATAACTTCCTCAAAACAAGTCAAAATCTAACTTTTCAAAGGTCCATTTTGGATAAAATCGAATTCTCTACAACATAGAATAATCAAATTTTGAAAATAATAAAGTTTAGTAGATCAAAATCCAAGAAAACTGAAAAGGCTATAAACTTAGATCTACAAAAATTTATCCACCAAAATAAAAAATGCCAAGTTCTAAAGATGCTTAGAATCATGTAAGGAAGAGTTTAGAACAAACAAAATAATATTTGTCCAACATTTGGCAAGATGTACTTGCCTTAGGTTGGAGGAAAGAATAAAGAGGAAGAAGATGAAGAGAATGAAAATAATGGAGGAGAGAGAGAGGAGTTGGTTTTTATACAAACCTTCTCATCTCAAATCCACCTAAACTAAACCAAGCCCAATACCAAGTTGAACCGAACCAAATTAAACCAAGTCAAGTTTAACCTATACTTTGGAAAAATTTAAAATATTCAAAAACCAAGAAATACAAAATACGGCTCAA